>CM067476.1:28788935-28994810 GCA_034552555.1 Semaprochilodus insignis | reverse complement strand
GTGTGTGTGTGTGTGTGTGTGTGTGTGTGTGTGTGTGTGTGTGTGTGTGTGTGTGTGTGTGTGTGTGTGTGTGTGTGTGTGTGTGTGTGTGTGTGTGTCCTTGACACTGTATCAGCTATGCTTGCTCTCTTTTGACATTAAACAAAGCTGCCAGAGCTTTTACTCAGGCCATGACACTCAGTACTGAGCAAGGCTTGTGTGGTAAATCTCGTCCGAAGACCACAATACCACCCTTTTTTGTGTGTGTATGTTCATATGTTTGTGTATAAGGGGGGGGGGGGGGAGGGAATGTACAGTACTGTGCAAATATCAAAGACCACCATTCATTTAATTCAGTCAAAAGCCATTAAGTACAAGTGTGGGGTGTTTATTTTTATTTTTTATAAAGACAAGAATGAACAGAAGTTGACAATGTTTTCAGTACTCTCTTCATTTAAAGCTTCTCTTATTTTTGGGAGTGTTCAAAGTTTTTAAATTAAATCCCAACACATTCTGTGATGTTGCACAGTTGATAATAGTCACTTAAATTATTTTTTTATTTTATATAAAGCTCTCCAGTTTCAGAGACTCTTTCAGGAGTCACCTGGGACTTTCCCTTTCCTAATAAATTCTTATATAGGCTCTTCTGAAATATCTCCTGAACAATGAGTAGTTTGTACGTATTTGCTGTTTATACAGGATGAATAGTAGACTTTTGTGCAGTACTGTGTAGAGAGCAAGAAACCCTGTTCTTGTGCTATCTGTCTTCATACAGTGTTCAGCTAACCACCACTCTTACTTCTATGCTCTGTTGGTCACCCAGTTGGAGTGCATCATAGGGGGAAAGAAGATGCTTCAATGGGGCCTAATATGGAGGTCCAGGGAATCTTAAGGTGCCAGACATCGATTGAGAGTGCAGTGCTTGAGTGTGCTGTGACAGTTTGAAGTGCTCTTTGTGTTTGTGAAAGATTGTGCAGATTGAAAACTTCTATCTTTTGTGATTATCGCATGGTTTTTGGTTTGCAGTGCTGACTGGAGTGACTTCTTGTGTGTTTGTGTGCGCGTGTGTAAGGGGGGTGTTATGGGATGTTCTGCACATGTCCTCCACCCACATGCCCTTTCCTGTGCTCAGCAGAGGTGTGTACATGCTCCAGTGTGTGTCACCTAAGCACATACAGAAGAGTCTTCGTTATGCCTTCTAGTCTATATACAGTACTAGGGCTATTTAATATTCCCAATATGTTTAGTCTTGAGTAGAGGGGGGAAAAACATTATTTGGGGCAATTCAACAAATGTACTACGTGTTTCCTAAAGAACTTTTCAGTTGAAGGTTTTTTATAAGTGAAAAGAGGATTAAGAATAATTTGAAGAACTGCTGCTCACTCCTTCTGTTTCCTAGAGCCTTATTTCCAAATAAGAACCTTTCTAGAAACATTATTTTGTGTGTACCTGTCTTAATGTGATGCAGATGGTTAGACACTCTCTCGCTCTGCTACTTTGGACGAGCCTGTTTTGTTTACTGAATTGGAAGGGTCCTGTGAACAATTGCCTTTTATATTTGGCCATAATATTCACAAAGAAAGACTGGAAGGAATCATTAGAGTGAACAGAGACATGTTTTTCAGTTCCTGCTGCCTGAACAGGCGTCCCCGGTGACATTTCTTGTCATTTCTCTTGGGGAGTTGTTCTGTTTGTTTCCAGCTGCTACCTACTGAGTTCTTGGACCCCTCCCATAACTGTGCCCATTCTGTGGAGGAAGTGAGTGTGCATCTTGTATCATGTACCCAGCCTCCCCCCACCTCCCTAACATGTGCATACACACATTTTCTGTCTAGAGGAAGGGACTCTTGGGGGTTATATTCAGACCTAGTTAATAATAGCACACCCCTGTCTGTGAGTGGATTGTGTATGATGGAGAATAAATGAAGCTGCCCTCTGTCTCCACTGTTAATTACCTGTCTTGCAGGGTTACATTAAAAGCTCACCAGTGAATATTACTTTCCCTCGTTGAATGGCATTTAATATAAACATGTTAGTACTGGTGACTAGCATGGGCTCGCAGCACTTAAAGCTCACTGTTGGCAACTGTAGTGCATGCATGCGTGAGGTTTGTGTGTATGTGTGAGAGACTTCAAGCCTTCTCTGAGCAAGTGAAAAGTAGCAGCTGTTAAAACACTTGTGGGTGTTGGGGGTGAGAGAAGCTGCCAGAAGCGTCTGTCTCTTGCTTCTCTTGCTGAGCGCCCGGTCCAGCCTGCAGCTCTTCAGACTGTCGAGTTTACACAGCACACACTTTGCCGTTATGGGGGAGGGGGGGTTCTACCCCCTAAACCTGCACAACAAGCTTCTCTTCCTGTGTGTGTTTTTTTTTTTTTTTTTTTTTTTTTGGCCTACTCCCAGTGTTTATGCTTTCTCTGTCTTACTCAAAGCACAAGTCCAAAATAACTACAAATGTCATGATGTAAGCATTACAGGTGTGATAATAGTAATAATAGTAAGTTGTACATGCACTGATGTAGCTTTAATTTGAAGGTGGAGATTCAACTCCAGGGATTTTGAAGTGTTAATCTAGAAGTCTCATCTAGCTGTCTCTGTAATCTCTCTATCTAGTAATGTTCGTTATCTATATAAACAGTTCTGTTAGTTACATGCATGTTTGTATATTCACGGTTTCTCTTTAACCATTCGGAATCATGCTTAAATTGTGTTGTGATAATTGAGATTTCTTTCTTTTGTACCATGATCTCTCCACCACCACCCCCCCCCTTAAGAATTGTAATTACCTAAATAAGACTGAGATTGCTATTGGGCTAGGGAAACGGCTGCCAATTTACCATTTAATCCAAGTTTTGTGTGTGCATGTGCACGTGTGCAGACTGTGGTTGCTTACTTTTGTCTCTCTGTCCGCAGACTGGTCCCACAGTATGTCTACCCCCAGGCCTTCGTCCAGCCCAGCCTTGTGCTCCCCTCTCAGGTGGCGTCTTCTGTCAGCTCTCCTTACCTGGACTACAGTGCAGCCTACGCCCAGTACGCCTCAGCAGCCTTTGAGCACTACCCTTACGCCTCTTCTCCTGGCTTTGTGGGTTACGGCTACACTGCTGCCACACCCACTGGAGGTCCCACAGCCCCTACCCCAGCCCAGACCTTGGCTAATGCAGCCACTGCCACCACTGCTTTCATCCAGTATCCTCCACAGCAGCACCTGCAGCCTGAGCGAATGCAGTGAGTGACCGAGCCACGTTTTGACCTAATGCTCTACGTGGACCCTGGGGAAACACAAGGATAGACTATTGCACTGTCATGTCAGGATTTTTTTGCTCCAGCCTCGGAGCCCAGAAAACAGTGAAACTGTGCAGTGGCTTCAAAGGGCTTCCAGAAGCACTGATGCCATGTTGTTGTGTTTTTTTTTTTTTCTCCCCCTTCTTTCTTTCAATTTTCTTAAAAATTATTATAATATTATTGTTACTATTATTCATGTTGCCATAAGCTTTATTATATTAGTGTTTCTCTTTATGTTAGTATCTGTGTTTAACGTGCTCACAATGTTCAGATCAATCAAAGTAAGGTGCCTGGTTGTGGAGTAGTGGATATAGACTAGGAGATGGAGCAAAAGACTGTATAACGTAAAAACACTCAGTGGTGACTCTCTAGAAGGTTTAATGGGGTATTGCTGCTTAAGATACCTGGGGAGAGGGTTTTTTAGAAGTTAGGAAGTCTGAGCTTATGAAAAGATGGACATAAAATCGGGGAAAGGTAAAGGAAGAGCAAGGAAAGCGCCCAATATGCATCTTAGGACTGAAGGTTCTTCCTCATGAGTTTAACAAGGACAAAATGGAGAACTTTGAAGGTTCTCAAAAGCTCCTAGGACTACCTTTTTATAATACCGAGGCCTTAAAACTAGACTGTCCATTTAAATTTAGATCATTTTAACATTTGTATACAGGGTTGACTGTGAACAAGCTACAAATTGCTTCCAAGCAAAAGACCCAGTCTACAGTCCTCAGGCATGTTTAAGTCCAAGGACTTGGTATATGGTATTTTAGAGTAAGGGTGCTAATTGAAGAGCAGCTCTTTGATCATGTTTAAGTCCATGTTGATGGACGTGACTAAATGCCATAAAGCAAACTGATCTAAAAATAAGCGCTGTGTTCAGGAGATGCTGTGCATGTAGCCCCTGGTGGAGATAATCATTATATGATGCGGTGAGCACAAGAGGGAGCAGGCATTAGAGTTTAACAGGTATGGTAGCCGACACTGATACCTACGGTACATCAGTTTTGTGTAACTGTTAAAACTAAAATGATTGAATGTCTTCTGCTTTAAATGGACATTATGTACAGCATTTTCAAAATGTTGCCACAGTTGAGTGCATTTTGCAGTATTTATGTTGGTATTTAAGTGATCTGTGGTACTATTGCTTTGTTTTACAAACTTGTGTCTCAGCAAGCCCATTGTAGGCAACACGCAATGTTTTAGGCTTTTGGTCACTCGAGAATGTGTAAATAATTGATTTATCATTTACACCCCCTTCCCCCTTTTTATTTGAATTATTTCCTCACAGGCTATTAATCCACATGTGCACCTAATAATTATTATTATTATTATTATTATTATTTTTTTTTTTTTTATTTTTTTTTTTTTTCCCCCCCTCTCTTCTTTTTTGGGACTTACACTATTGAGTCGCAGCTTACATCTGCTGGCAAATAATTGCTCTATGAAGCATTTTTATGTCACGTCATTTCAATATCTGCAATGAAAGCCATACCAAGGAAAATCTTGGGGTAAAATAAAGACTTTATACTAAAATGAAGACTGCAGTAAGTTATTTTTGAAATCACACACCTGTTCCTGCTCCAGAGGTGTACTCCTCAGTTGTGTGTGTGTGTGTGTGAAGCCATCCATTGCAAACAGGGATATGCAAATATGCTTATAACTAGTATATGCTAAGTGGAAACAAGCATTCAGACACTTATTTTTGTTACTACTAATACTTCCAGAGTGTACTCCACTTATTCTGCCCCCATAATTCACCAGTGTCTTATGAATTTTCTTTCTACATCAGATGAACTTAAACCACTGAAAAGTACCTTTTGTGTTCAAGTGAGTGTAGATTCTGTTCTTGCCTAAGGTCAAATCCCAAATAGAAAACTTGGGTGAATGTCAAACTTTGTGAATGTGAAAACTGTGTAAGTGGGTTTTAGGAAGAACATTTTTTTATATTGGTTGGTGAAACGTGAATCATCGTCTTGGCCTTTGGACAGACACCACAATAACACTTCAGTATTTTGTTGCAGAGCTTTTAATGGCAATTACAGCCATGTTAAAATAGGCTCTTCCAAAGTCTAAGGTAAAAAAGCTCCCCAAGGTCACAAGGCTCCCTCTGTTGGCAAGTCCTCACTGTCGTCTCCAGTGGGATTCTAATCAGGAGATTGGCTAGGCCCTGTAAGAAACCAGTCTCTGAGTTATTATACGTTTGGGGTAGTTCTCATTTTCAAAAGTCCACTTTCTCTATCCTGGCCAATGAAGGACTTCTCCTGTGTCCCAGCACATGACTCCTTTTTCATCTTTCCTTCAGTGATGTTTGGAAGCATGGTCTCCGTATCTTGATGCCTCCACCCCTGTACTCCTGTGTGTCTAAATGCTCGTGCCAATTTTAGACATGCGTTTTGTGTTCTGTTTCTTTCAGCAGAGGAGTTATGTACATAGCGTAGGAAAGGAGGTGACTGGGGTGCAGTCCATTGCTTCTTGTTCTCTGTATCGGTCATTCCGCTTCAGGTTGTCCTGCAACTCTGTTCAAATGACTACTGGCTTTACTTTCCCTTAACTGTATATTTAACGATGTTTGAATACTAACTGCAGACACTTTTGTACCCCCATCAATTTTAAGCATTTTTATATCTGCTTTTATACATGTGCGTATCCTTTTATAATTGCACCAAGACACTGTGCATGAATTTGCACAGTGAGAAGTGGACATGTCATCCTCTTACTGTAAATGCTTGATTTAACTTTGCTTCTTTGACTCTTGGTTCCTCTGACAGACCTCGGTAAGAGCTGTGAAGTTTAGAAGGGAAGCCCTCCCCTTCTTCCTTAGACGACTTAGATTAGTATCAGTGTTGTGTTTTTTATGCCTTATTGTGACTAATGAGATGAAGAATGAAGGTAAACTGGTTTAATCATGGTAGCAGGTTGCTTGTGTTGTAAACAGTCCTTCATATTTCCTTTTCATAAATGGCAGCCAGTGCATATGCAATGCACTATGACTGCATATGTACTGTTATTAAGCAGTATTTAATGTAAATAACAGTAATGACGCACTGATAAGAAGTGGCCAGGCTCAACTGTGCCCATGTTCAGTAGAGACTGCGTTGCCATGCATATGACTTCCTCATATCAGCTTGCTCCGAGTGTATGTGACGTGTGGTTAGGGTCACGATGAAGGGGGCCCGCTGGTTATCAGCCTTTAACACAAGCACGTGCTGTTGCCTTCCAGGACACTGGTGCTGTTGCTAGGGAGCATTGCCATTGCCAGACCCTGAGAGGGAGGGGGAGGGGGGCAGGATGGCTTGTGTAAACAGCACATGAATATTTTCATAGTCATTGTTATTTGCCAGTCACTGCTAGAATGCCAAGAAATGTTAATGTGCTCCAGAGCAGGCTACTAGCACGAAGTTCCAAAGCAGCTCCTGACTGAACAGGGCACTTCTTATTTTTGACCGTGCTAAAGCCAAACAACTCCATAAATGTTTATCGTTAGGCTTTTGCCAAGTGACTTTAGATCTAAATGTGTTAAACTGCTACTGGCCACTTTGATCTCGTTGTAAATGCATCTTTCATGGTGATCTTGAGGTAGTCGTGTGGTTGGCTGGCTCACAGGAGATAAATGAGAGAGTAGCAATGTTTGTGGAGCCGCTCTAGTTGTAATGGAGTCGCAGTGTTAGCTTAAATAAACAGTGGCTCGCTCGGCATGCATGCTGGATGTGGTCTCCGCAAGTTTATGCGACATGCTGATCTCTTTTGTCAGTGAAGGTTAGCAGAGTTTAGAGCGAATGTGTAAGATGGCTCTCTGCTGAGCGGAGAGCTTTCAGCAGCACTGCCATGTGCCATGTATACTGTGTGCATAGTGATTTCTTGGTATCGTCAACCTCAAATGCATGACTAGTGCATAGGGTTTCCTGCACAGTGTGGCATTCTGCTGTCTATAAATGTACCCTTGAAGGTACCTCCAGAGTGACAGTTTAGTACCTTTTTTTTTTCTTGGTGTACTTTTGTTTTTCCATCTTTCCATTTCATTGCTTTCTCCCTTTTTGCTTTTCTACACTCTGTCCTTTTCTATATTTCTCATATACTGTCCTCGCTCTCTGTGTTGTCCTTGTCACAGGTTTGTAATAGGACAAGAGAGGAGATGAGGTGAGCGCTTGATGAACGAGGTCATATTAACTTCACAGAGAAGTTTATGCTGAGTCACCGACATACGCCAACGGTGCTGTCTTATCCATTCCTATCAGAGGTCAAGTTGGGATATTTCTCAGCCTATCAAACATTCGTGGCTTCTTGGTGAGCCACCTACTCTGATGTCTGAAGGGCATTAAACAAAAAGGTGCTTTACTATGCAGACTTCAGCCTCTAGGCTTTCAGAAATTTCAAATGTCTTAATATCGACCCCTGCTGCACAAATTGTAGTCATTCTTACAGTTTGCTTTATTTGCATGTTGGTGGGGAATGATGCTCAGTTTGTCTGACTGAAAGCCATTCTTTGCATGCAGTCCATCGCTTTTTAGGGCCTATGTCTAATGTACTTGATTTACTTTATTGTATTGTCCTGTAATTTACCTTAAACCCCTGCGGCTGTAGATCAGATACTTGTTTGGCATCTTTGCATTAGAGCTGGTCAGATCTGGCTAATGTCTGGGGACACTCTCAGCATGGTGTCACGTCAGATAGCGCCTGCGCTATATTTAGTGAACCACTCAAAGATGGTGGCACCGGTCCACTGTCCCACTGTGTTTCATTGTCTCTGACTGCTATCAGACTTGGCTGTCTGACTGAGATAAAGAGTACAGGTCTGGAGTTCAGACTGAATTGGGTGTTGAGGGGGCGGCACAAACAAGTTATCTGTGGTTAAAATGAAACTGTTACACTTACGCAAATAGTCATTCTGTGTCATCATGTGTCATACTCTGTATACTGTTTTCTTTCACATCTTTAGCTCATCTGTTTCTTGGGTGTACGTGGTGTGTATTATAACAGGATAAGGAAATATGAGTAATGAGGTTCCTTTTAACAGCCCAATTATAGGAAAGTTGGGACGCTGTGTAAAATGTAAATAAAAACAGAATGCAATGATTTGCAAATCTCATACACACATTTTATTCACAATAGAACATAAAACACATATCAAATGTTGAAAGTGAGACATTTGACATTTTTCATAAAAATTATTAACTCATTTAGAACTTGGCAGCATTGCATCTCAAAAAGAAGTTGGGACAGGGCCATGTCTACCGTTGTGTAGCATCCCCTCTTCTTTTAATAGCAGTCTGTAAACGTCTGGGAAGTGAGGAAACCAGTTGCCGAAGGGTTTGGGGAGAGGAATGTTGTCCCATTCTTGTCTGATGTAGGATTCTAGATGTTCAATAGTCCTGGGTCTTCTGTACCAGATTTTTTGTTTCATGATACGCCAAATCTAATGGTTAAAGGTCTGGACTGCAGGCAGGCCAGTTCAGCACCCAGACTCTTCTTCTGTGAAGCCATGCTGTTGTGATAGGTGCAGTATGTGGTTTAGCTTTGTCTTGCTGAAATCTGCAAGGACTTCCCTGAAAGAGACATTATCTGGATGGGAACATATATGGTTCTAAACCTCCATATACTGTTCAGCATTGATAGTGCCTTTCCAGACAAGTAAGTTGTCCACGTCATAAGCACTAATGCAACCCCATACCATCAGAGTTGCAGGCTTTTGAACTGGGCACTGATAAAAAGCTGGATGGTCCCTCTCGTCTCGAGCCCGCAGGACACGTCGTTAGTAGTTTCCAAATTTTGATTAATCTGACTACAGAACAGTTTTCCATTTCCTCAGTCCATTTTAAATGAGCTTTGGCCCAGAGAAGACGGCAAAGTGTCTGGATTGTGTTGACATATGGCTTCTTCTTTGCATGATACAGCTTTAACTTTAATAGCATTTGTGGATTGTGCGGCTAACGGTGTTCACAGACAATGACTTCTGGAAGTGTTCCAGAGCCCTAAAGTGATTTCCAGTACAGAATCATGCCTGTTTTTAATGTGGTGCCAAAGATCACAAGCATCCAATACTGACCATTGGCCTTGTTCCTTGCGCACAGGGATTTCTTCAGATTCTCTGGATCTTTTTATGGATTATTTTATGTTCTGTAGATGGTGGGATATCCAAAGTTTTCACAATTTTGTGTTGAGGAACATTTTAACCAAAACGTTTAGATGCATTCTTTCCCAGATTGGTGAACCTCTGCCCATCTTTGCTTCTGAGAGGCTCTGCCACTCTGCAATTTTTTTTATACCCAGTCAATTGACTTAGTAGCAAATTGCTTATCCAGCTGTTTTTATTAGTACCACTTACTTTTCCAGCCTTTTGTTTCCCCTGCCCAATGTTTTTGAGATGTGTTGCTGACATCAAGTGGAAATGGTAAAATATCTCAGTATCAACACCTGATATGTGTTTTATGTGCTATTGTGAATAAAATATGGGTCTATGAGATTGATAAATCACTGCATTCTGTTTTTATTTACATTTATTTACATTTTACACAGCATCCCAACTTTGGAAATGGGTTTGTAAATCCAATAATACTAAGCACTGCAAAAAGGAGCAGTGTGTAATATATATTGGCAGAAATAGAATATAGTATACAAAACTGAATAAATGTTTTCATTACTGTATAATTACCTGTAACTACAACTTTTTTGTTAGCTTAGAATTAGCTCTTCAAATCTACATAGGAGTGTGTCCTCTTTCAAGGAAGGCCAACATGTAGAGCGGCAAATTTTGTCAACAGAAGCCTATAACGGACAAACCACACACTGGCTGTAGAGAGTGCCTTTTGCATTTTCTTGTTGAAGCAGCTGTTGGGATTTAGCGGCTCTGTAGAAAAAGAATCCTTGAAGAAATGTCCTACCACAGAGAGTTTATCAATAGCTTCATGTGTAAAACTCCAGGCAGGGTATTATCCCGAGGGAAATTATTACTTCTCATTCTTATCCTTATTAAATCTATGAGGCTGAAGTCAACTACTTATTTGCCAGCTTCTTATTTGTATTTTTCCCCGTTCCGCTTTAAATGAAGCAGCAGTTACATTATGGTTCTGGATTTCATCTTCTGTTTCACCAACTTACTTGTATTTTCCCGTTCACCTTAAATGGAGCAACAGTTACATTCTGACTTTAGCATTCAGCTTCTCAGTCATCAGCTTCTTATTCATATTTTCCTGTTTCATCTTAAATGGAGCAGCAGTTATATTGTGGTTCTGCTATGCAGCTTCTCGTTCATCAGCTTCTTCTTTGAATTTTCCCATTCCACCTTAAATAGTGCAGCAGTTACATTCTAGCTCTTGCATGCAGCCTCTCAATCATCAGCTTCTTGTTCTCTTTTTTCCAGTTCCACCTGAAATACTGCATCAGTTACATACTGGCTTTAGCATTCCGCTTATCATTCACCAGCTGCTTGTCTGAATTTTCCCGTTCCACCTTAAACAGTGCAGCATTTACTTTAACACCTTAGGTGCTAGAATGTAACTGCAGCACCACTTAAGATGGAACAGGAGTATTCTAACAAGAAGCTGGCGAATATCCTTACCAGCTTTAAAAGAATAATTAGGATGCTTTGGTAGCCTAAATCAGCTTATCAGGGGGAAGTAGTATTAAGCTGAGTGGTACAGATGGTTCTTTGAAGCAATGACATTAAAAGAAAAACCTTTGGTTCCTTGAAGAACCCTTCTGTGGAAAGAACCATCTTTGTAAATGTTTTGTTTTAAGGAACATGAAAAGGTTCTACACTAATTAAAGGTTTTTCGAAAAACGGTACGGCCAAACCAGGACTCATTTTAGAGCCTTCATTTGAAGAGTGTACTGTGTACTGTACTCTAAAATGTCCTACTATGTGCTATTCTATACTGCACATTGTACCGGTGTTTCGTGTTTGTTCTCTTCTACTGCAGAATTAGGTAATCAGAAGCTGGAGCTCGCTCTCTGTCACTCACACAGAGACGCTTGTCAGGGGGAACATGTTTATGTAGGTTTCAGAAGGGGGTTTTCTTGAATCTGTGACGGATATTGCTTATCTGAGGTCAGCATGCGTTTAAGTGCAGACAGGGCCTCTTTCACAGTCCCTGGAACAGCCCACCCTGAACCTCTCCCAGAGATGAGCTCAAAGGTGCTTTCACAGTGTCGTACACTTTTTCACAAAGACGTGACAAACAGAACTACACTAAGTATCCAATAAAGACCCAGCATGTAGCATGTGTGATTCACTGATGCATTTATAATTCATTAGGTCTGTTTCTTTGGCAAGTTTAGAATATGTACAGTACTTTGCAGAAGTGAGAGACCACTCTTTTGTTTACCCAGTTCTCTGTTTACTAAAATGATAATTTTTAGTGTCAGGACATTGTTCAGTATTTAGTGTGCTTTTTATTCCATGCTTTTCAGGAGACTTGCTTTCAGTTTTTCAAAGAAATCTGCAGGAATATTTTTCTACACCTGCAAAGTTCTGTCTTAGATGCTGGCTGCATTTTCAGAGTCTTGTCGTCTAACACATTTAATAATACTGAGCTCTGGACTCTGGGGTTGTCTGTCCATTGTTCTGAGGACACCAGCAACCTTTTCGACTTTGACTTGCTTTGATTTTTCTCAGTAAGTTTTCTCCTCTCTCTCAAACATAAAAAGTACTGTTTATCTTTTGGGGACAGTTTTACTTGTCTACCAGGCGTTGTTATTAGGAGCCCCATGTTCCTTTAAAAACTAACTTTAATTAAATTATTTTCCTTTGATATGCTCTTTCCTTGTGCACAGGAATAATCTGATATTTAATCTTCTCAGAGATATCCCCTGAAAAATTCATATCTTAACGGCCGTTTTGACTGGTAATGAAATAAACGAAGTCTGGTTTTTAACGTGCACATGACTACATGCATTATCAAAAGCGAAACTTTTGTGGTATTTTCTTCATGGCGGGCTTGTACAGAAAGAAAACTGAAAGTCACTATGTCTTAAGTTCTTGGAAATGAGGGAGTCCCACTTAGTTTATCAAACCACATGCTCAGCAGCTGCTATCAACTATGTACATGACTACATCAATCAGCACTATAGGGTAGGTGTAAATAGGGTTGGGCAGTGCAGTGATATGTCACCGCAATCATGATAAATGACTTCACCATACATTGTTCTGAGTATATGACTGTGTAAAGTAACTGCCTAGTGACAAGCACCTCATATGTTAGCATATTACACTATAATTAAAAATAAACGTAAAATATAATGAAAGAATGAAGATGCCATATTACTACTGTAACTTCTTGGTATGTTAATCAGACGTAATGGTTCTTTTCTTTTTAGGCCCTTTGAGAAAACAAAAAGGCCAAAAAGCCTATAAAGTGTATTTCGTTGTGAAGCTACTTTAAACTCATGATGTAACTTCAAATTTTGTATGGAGAAATTAATAATAACACAAATATGATTGAAAAATACTACACAAAGCTACATTTTACCCCAACAAGTAATTGAAAAATGACTGATAAATTCAATTTTTAGAGCTAAAACACGCTCAGTCTGAGGAAAAAGTACATCCTCCAATAAATTAACCTGTAGTAGGACAGTCGAGAAATAATATCCTTAGTGTTATGGTTGTACTCAATATTTTAAGTCACTGCATGAGTTAGATTGAAGTTTACGTTTTATGTATGCATTGAAAACAGGCCCTAGGTGAGTTGCTATGGACGTTATTCTTGTTCCATGTTTGCAAATCCTAAATTTTAAAAATGAAATATCATGATGCGTATTATGTATTGTGATAAGGCCAGATATTTCTGCCATATTGTCAACCCTTAGTTGTGTAAACGTGTGTGTGTGTGTGTGTTTAGGGGGATTATGGTGTCTGTTTCACATCTGTCTGACATGTGCTGTTGTAAGGACGACACCAACTGCATGCGTCGCACACTGCTGCACACACCTGCTGCGACCAGTCAAACCTCATTGCGATCACAAAGGAACAGTTGTCCACCAGAGCAGTTTAATAACCCCCCTCACCCGTACATGCACGCACAGGCATAAGCAATCAAAAAGAAAAGAGAGTGCTTTATATGACGTTTAGATGAAGCTCCATTAATTGGCTCTTCTTTAATGCTATTTCCATTTTAGAGGCTGTAGATGTTGATATGAGCATCGGTGTGTCTTCATGTAGGTTAAATGTTTCTTAAATAGCTGCAGGTAGGAGTGCAAAAGACCCCCCCTGTGTGACAGTATGAAGTGCGAGCACAAGGCAGAGCAACAGGTGGAGGGAGGATGAGGGCTACTCCAGAGTGCTTCAGTGTTGTCACTGCTGCCATTCAGAAACAGCTGCGTCAATGACCTCCTGTCGCTCCATATCATCTGGAAATGTCCTAAAGAGCAGTTGTACAGGACAGGCTTTGACGTTTATAGGGTCATTGAGGAGGAGAGTGATTGAGGTATAGGAGTGTGTGTGTGTGTGTGTGTGTGTGTGTGTGGCAGGGCGTTCTTTGGAGGACCGAAAGTCCAGAGGGCAAAGGAAGACATGAAAACGTTGACCTTGTCATGACATTTGGCTGCTCCCCAAGAGAAATAACAAAATGTCTTGTGTAACTTATTAATCATTATTTTAGCTGATTTTTTATGATGGAAGTAATTTGAGCTAATTACATACACGCTGCATCTAAATGCTATGCATGTCTTAGGCCTACCCACCAGCCTATGTGCTTCATATTATACTTATTTTATTTTATTTACCTCACAAAAAGTGTACAAAGGTCCAAAAACACTAAACAAAACATTTAAACAACTCCTTAAAAACTTTGGCTAGTAAAAACCCCAAATCTGCTATAAAACATGATCAGTGCACCCTTAGGTGTAGGATTTCTTAGCTACAGCAATACTGAGGTCAGCGTAAGCACTGGTAGAATGGTCCATATGTGCTTTTTGTTATGTTATACTCAAAATAGCGACACAAAAAGCACCCAGAAGGAATCAACCAACAGGAATGAAACTTGGTGGGTGGGTTTGGCAATGCGAGACATGCAAATGATTCAAGTTTCATGCTCTGTCGTGCATGTGACGTAAACAAGGACAGGATTTATCACTGTACCTGCCTAACCCAACAGCCATGATTGTGGATCTGTTGCACAACGGTTGCACAACACAGGACTACATGCACAGAGACCATTATGACGACTGCCCTTAACACCACGTCAACGTCGCCAAAGGCTGCAATGATGTCATACCAGAATGGCAGCAGGTCATCTGCAGTGACAAGTCCCGCATTTGTCTTGGTGGAGACGACCAACGAATCCGTGAGTGGAAGTACCGTGGTCAATGCAAGACGAACAGTTTGTTATCACATGTCACACATCCAGGAGGCCTGATGTGACTCCACCTCCACCTTTATCGCACAATCTGCAGGAACTGTGTGAGAATATTCAAGCTGCATGGGATGGATTATCACAGGACACCATTAGGAACCTCTACGACTCCATGCTGAGACGTCTGGCATGTTGCACTAGCAAACATGGCAGTCTGATGCCATACTAAAAGGCATTACTTCTGTATGTGTAGCTCAATAAATATTAGCCATATCAGTGTAAACTTATAATCATTTATTGCTCCTGGTAACATTTATCTTCCTTCCCAATAGCATTGCAATCCCACGCTTCCTTCTGGGTTCAAATATTCTTGATGATGAGTGTATAAACATGTGAAGATGAACGGAATTAACATATTAGAATCCTTTTCTACATCTATGTGTGGACTGGTTTTACATTATTGAAAACATAGAGTCCAAACATTTGAGCGTTTATGTGTGGGTGTGTGAGAGCAGACAGAGCTTCCCTGCAATAAAATTGCTATTTAGAGCTGTATTCAGTAAATCAGGATGTTTTAAACCTGCTTGGGTCACAGGGTCACGGGATGTGTGTGAGAGAAAAGCCTGCGTATTTCCCTTCGTCTGGTGTGTTTTATGTGTGTTTGGTTCTTTACTGATATAGATTTCTGGATTAAACATTTGAGCTAACTGTTGTAAGTCTGCTGTTCCATATTATATACCCAGCAACACATGTGAAATGGGTCATTTCAGTTGTTTCCTAAAACATACACAATTATGGCTTGTTTTATCTCTGTCAAAGAGCAAGGGCAACACAGCGGAGCTCTGCTATAATTTAAAGCCTAAACATGACAAAGTTTTCTAAACAAAAAGAACAAAAGAACCCCCTGAAGGAAGCCATGTTGCTGTGTTACTGTAAATTCACTCACAGAAGCCAAACTCGTCTCTTTTTTACCCTGCCAGAGTTTCATAGCATTCTTTATCTTCCTCCCTCCTTCCCCCATCTCTCTCTCTCTCTCTCTCTCTCTCTCTCTCTCTCTCTCTCTTTCTCTCTCTCCCACACTCTTTTTGTTCCCACTAACTCCTCTCTTGATCTTTCCCTATTTTAGGCTGTTCCTCATGATGTTACATGCTCCGGTGAATTCATAGAAAACCTCCACTATTTCTTTCCTTTTCTTTTTTTAAAACAAAAAAATCAGAGAAAAACAGGAAAGCGTCTTCAAATGGATCGTAGCTGTGTGTGTTCCCCGACTGACAAGGAGCAGCGAAGCTGAGGATACTCCACACACACACACACACACACACACACACACACACCAATTCCACCACAGTGCTTTATAAGGACAGAGAGAAAAAAGCCTGACCGGCACTAAATTTAGAACACTTCTGTCATGCCTCTCTCTCTCTCTCTCTCTCTCTCTCTCTCTCTCTCTCTCTCTCTCATTCTTCCTCTCTCTGTCTTCCCTTCATTGTTCTCTTTCTCTCTTCCTTTTTGTCTCTCTTTTCACTTCATTCTCTCCTCTCCTTTCTGTTTTCTTTTCCCTTTATCTTTCTCTTCCTCTCTTCGCTCCTCCTTTCTTTTGTTTTTCTTTTTGCACTCACTCCTTTTTCTCTCACTTTCTTATCTACTCATGTCTTTTATTCTCTCTCCCCCCTTTTCTTTCTTTCTCCTTTCCGATTCCTTTTTTCTCACACTTCTTTTTTGTCTTTCTCTATTAGTCCTCCTTTTTCCAGTTATTTTCTTTTTTGTGCTATCTCATTCCTTCTCTTGTCTTTCGCTTTTCTTCTCTTTCAGTCTCTGTCCTCCTTTCTGTTGTACTCTTAATCTCCTACTTTCTGAATTTCTCTCTCTCAAACTTTCTGCCTCTGTTCTCCATCCTCTTTTCTGTCTTTCTCTCTTTCTTCTTCCTCACTCTTCTCATTTGTTTATTTATCTGTCCTCCTTTCTGTCTCTCTTCCCCCACTCTTTCTCTTTCCTCCCTTTCTTTCCCGCCTCTCTCTCTTCCTTTCTGGGTCCTTTCTTTTTTTGTCTTTTTTCTCCTTTCTGCCTTTCCCTTTTTCTGTCTCCCCCTCTTTCGCTCTCTGTGGGTGGCAGGGGCGAGAACGCATAACTGATGATAATGATACAGATGATAATAAGCAGGCTAGTAGAGACTGTCTTTGAGTTCTTCTGGTCTAAAGACCCTCACAGCATGAGAGCATCACTAGCCCCATCAGCGTTATCTCTACACAATCAGGCGTGCAGGAAACTGAGGCTTGTGTAGAGACTGCAGAAGAGATATGGTCTTCAGGACTGTTAACACTGATGACCACTGCTGGCCAATTTAGTCATGCTTTTACATGCTCTGGACACGGTTATATATAAATACTTGATGACGCCCTCTGAAGATGTGCATGCAAATAAAAAGGCACTGGCAACAGCTTGAGTCTTTCTGAACATAATATTACTGGCTTCCCAGCTAACAGCATCTTTCTTCTTATCTTATCTATCCATCATTTCATTGCCTTGACACAAACCATATAAGCCAAATATACTGCAGAGTAAACTAATGGTTTAACGAGGAGACACAATCCAAGCTTTAACAGATTTCTTTATCTCTGCCTCATTACCCTGGTGACGCTAACAAACTGCAGTTGTGTGTTGGAAACGGTAGCTGGTCAACCACTGCCAACTCTGTCCTGATATGATGGACTGGAATGTGATGGGAGGAGGTATTTAAAGATGATAGGTTTATTTATATGTGAGTGTGTGATCTGGTAGTACATCTACAAAAAGGGAAGAGCATAAAGGGATTGTACCAATGCACTTTAGACAAAGCTAAATTAAAAAAAAAAGTCGGCTGGATCTTATAATCGAGAGCTTGTAAACTGAGAGCTTCCGTTATCTCAACTGTCCAGTGGGATTTTGAGTTAGTTTCAGTTGCTATGGAAATCTGACTGGGATTGGGTTTATAAGTGATAAAGCAACAATCCTCAAAGAAAAACATGACACAAGAAAGTATAAAAAGAATGGCTTTATATAAAAACACCTTATATTTTAGATCAGATTTATTGTCTTGGATTATTATTACTAATGTACAGTTAGCACTAACATATGTCAGGAATCAACATTCATGGCAGTTTATGCAATATGTATCAAAATGACAATGACAAGAAATGGGGGTTATTAACTGTGCATTAACTATTAGGTACACCTCACTGTATCTATATCTATGTCTATTTTATCAGCTCCACTTACCATATAGGAGCACTTTGTACTTCTGCAATGACAGACTGCAGTGGTTCATCTCATTCACTGCACACTGTGTTAATTCCCTTTCAACCTGTTCTTCAGTGGTCAGGACTCTCACAGGACCACCACAGAGCAGGTATTATTTGGGTGGTAGTTTATTCTCTATAAGGTCTCCCTTTCCTCCGTCATGGACATATACACCACACGCTGCATCTGAAAAGCTATCACCATGTCCCCATGCACCCCTTCACATGAATTGTGAAGAAGGTACCATAGCACTCGGGCCCTCACAGTCCAAAAGCATCAGATTCCTCAACTCAAACAGACAGACACCTACATACACGCACATACACATATACATAACAAATGACAGTATCTCTCTCCACGCTTCTTGCAATTCCAGATTAAGTCTGAGAAGCTGCATTAAATATAATTAGTGCAATTAGTACATTTCCTGAACATTATCTGCTGCTAGCAACCAACTACTGTATTCTGTTACTGTTGTTCCGGTTGCTACCTCAGTGATGGCTATGTTCATATATGCCAGGCTATCTGCTAGTATGTCAATGTATGTTACATCCTGCTTTGCACAACTCTACATATTCTCAGTACCATATATTGTAAGTGTCCTGTGTCCTGTCTTTAATTTATTGTAAGTCTTTTGTATTTATTGCACTGTACTGTTTGCACTACGTATATTGTATTGCTTTGTACTCATGTTTCTGTGTTGCACCATGGTCCTGAAGGAACGTTGTTTCATTTCACTGTGTCCTTGGAATGACAGTAAAGCCTTTTGAACTTGAACTTGAAAAAACACTGTGTCCACTCACTGTCCACTCTATAAAACACTCCCACCTTGTTGGCCCACCTAAAGACGTAAAGCCAGAGATGATAGCTCATTTGTTGCTCCACAGTTTGTATTGGTCATCCTCTAGTTCTTCATCACCAGTAACACTGAGTTGTGCTGTGTCCGATCCACTCACACCAGCCCACACACTAACACACCACCACCATGTCAGTGTCACTGCAGTGCTGAGAATCCTGTGGGGGTCCTGAACATTTAAGAACAGGGTAAAAGGGGGCTTACAAAGAGGGTTACAGACAAACAGATGGACTACAGTCTGTAAATGAAGAACTACAAAGTGTGCCTATATGGTAAGTGGAGCTGATAATATGACAATGAGTGTAGAAACAAGAAGGTGTTACTTTGTGAGTGTATACACTCACAAATATTTGACCTGTGTCCCATCACCATGGACACAGACATTTTGACAACCTTGGTAAAAGTGCCTCAAAAAGGCTATGAAAAATGGTTTTGTGTGGAATCACTGAAGGTTGTATTTCTTATATTTTCAGCTTAAAATCAAGCTAATAAGCATATTTACTCCGCTCATCCTTGTATACACTCCTTGTCACAGTATGAAAATAAGACACACAAGCACACATTCATACTCACATGCATGCATAACCTACATTGTTAAAAAAGTGACTGCAACTCCATTACTTCCCACCTGGAGTAAGAATAGGAGGCTAAAAAATGCCCCGTCCCACTGAAAAAGAGAAAGTGGCATTTGCATGCCCTGTCAAATTAACTAGGAAGCACAAAAAAACCTTCAACTGCCAGGCAAATGATATGCAAATCGCATTCAAATGTCAGGCAGTGATGAGCAGGTTAAGGGGTGTGCCCTGCAATGGCCTACCTCTGGGTGGATTACTCAGTATTCATGTGAGTCAAAACAAAGAGAGGATGAAAAAGAGGGAAGGAGAGATCTGAGAGAGAAGAGCATGAATGTGACACCTGGAATCCACTCTGAGAGAGAGCAATAGCAAAATAGACAGGAAACAAGTAAACAAGGTGCTAGAAACTGCAACAAGACAGCAAGATAGCATGTAACTGCCAATTACACAGTACCACTTTGTGTAACTTGTAATACTGATACCAATATGATATGCTTTCTTTAGTGAGGTCAAAGCTAATGTGTTAATAACGTTACACACATTTCCTAGTTTGACGCTTAAAACTATTACAGCCTGAAGTCCAGTTGACTGTCTGCTGTTGCTATGACATTGTGAATATATTAATCAAGGCAGTAGCCATTGTCTGAACATTGTAGGGCACCAAATCCAGGGTGGTGGGGTGGCGGGGTATACTGTGGTATGTTCTTCTCAGCATTCACTACAATGACACTTCACATGAGATTTCTAACAAATACAACAGAAATTAACCATGCATAAAAACACCTGTGACCATTGTTGGTCACTGTACGAATATGATGCCCCCAAAGAGTCATCCTGTTAGTGCCAGCACCATGGCATGACAGATGGTTGCATGACACAGGACTACATGCAAGCAGACCATTACGATGACTGTCCTTAACACCATGTCAATGTAGACTGGAATGGTGTCGTGTCAGACTGTCAAGGAATGACTTAGAATGGCAGTGGGTCATCTTCAGTGACAAGTCCCCCTTTTGTCTTGGTCGAGACAACCGACGAATCCATGTGAGGAGGCACTGTGGTCAGCGGCAAGATGAACAGTTTGTTGTTACACGTCACATATCCAGAAGGCCTGGTGTCACTCTACCTCCACCACAATTATGTTCGCAATTATTTAAGCTGCATGGGATGGATTATCACAGGACACCATTAGGAACCTCTACAACTCCATGCCGAGAAGTCATGTTGCATTAGAATGTGTTAGTAGTAAGAGACACTATTTCTGTATGTGTATCTTAATAAATATTACCCATATTAGTCTAAATGTACCATCATTTATTGTTTCTGGTAGCTTTTATCTTCCATCAGAATGGCATTGCAATGTAACACTTCCTTCTGGGTGCAGCTATACTTTTGACGATGAGTGTTTATATTTTATACATATACATTCGGGGACATTTTGATCTGAATACTGGGAGGGGGGTGTCCCCCATAATATATGCTGCGACTCCAGCCTTGATTGTGGAGTTGCAAGGTTTAGTCACTGTTAGTCTCAATGGATATTGGTGATAAAAGTTGTGAACTAAATTCACATGATGAAAACAGCAATACTGAATTACTCATTTACACCCTACAATGTAAACAATCCTACTGGAAGAAAGGCACAGCTAATAGCATCATATCGCACAAGGTGAGTGTGTGCTATTAGATTTGCTACAGGACTGGATTCTGATAACTGATCTAGCATTTTCTTTTGCTATCAGTCCAATACCCATCGATAAAGATCTGCTATTTCTACCGTCAATACAAACAAAATCATTCTTATTTGTCTCATTAACATGGACACCATAATTTTCTGGGTGAATAAACAGACACTGTTGTGTGTGTGTGTGTGTGTGTGTTTGTCTGTCTGTCTGTTTACATGTGCACACAACGTGCCAGTTTATTGCCCAGTACAATCCAGCTCTGGTAATGACAAACTATGACATCACAATTGTAGAAACATTCTCTTGTAGACAATAGAGCTCAGTGATGAAGACACACGAGGGTGTGGCCTTCCTTGCACAGAGGGCTCGCTCTCTGTTTCTCTCTGTGCCTCTCTCTCACTCTATCCCCTTCTGTCTCCCTCCCTGGAATGCAGTGACGGAGGTGGAGTAGGAGGAAAGCTGGAGAAACAGAGATGTTTCTTTCAAGCTCTCAGACAAAGATCCAACACACAGCTTTATCGTCACATCCATATGCATCTGTTGCATATTCACAAAATACAAACACACAAACACACACACACACACACACACACACACACACACACACATATATAGATATATATAGGGGGCCAGCCACATACTACACAAACAATATAATACAAAAATCTATTTACACATATACATAAGCTACTGTAAACTCGCCCACACACTGGCCTTACACTATGACCCACATAGCCATACATTTCACCACTCATTAGTAAATTTGCCGCCACTCGTTCCTAACTGCCCGCCAGCAAGGCCATTGAACCATAGAGGGTCCCTACTTAGCATGAAGTGCGTCTCTCTTCAGCTCTTCAAGTTTTCTCCCGTAAAGCTTTAGAGGCTATGACCACAGAGTAGGCCCCCCCTAGACACACATCCAACAAAAAAAAAGTAGACTCACATAGAAGATGAACGTCTCTGTTGAAACACCTGTGCAACAAAGTGAGCCAAAGGGTGCAGGCAAGACAAAGTCATAAGTGACAGAATCAACAAACCCCTCATTGTGACATTATCTCTCTAAAAGGAGGAGCTTTGAGTCAATAAAAAACTCAGCTGCACTTCTGTATTCATTTAAAGAAAACAAACAATACTCAAGCATAGCTCAAACGACTGGGCCTGGGGCTCTTAACCACCCATTCATTCATTCATTCATTCATGCTGTTGGCTTTGAACAAATTACAGAAGGTAGTTATAATTACATGTGGTTTTGATGTGAACATAGGCCTTATTTTTCACCAGAGTTGCACAATATAAGGAAATGTTCATAAGCTGCAGTTTTTAGACATGCGCCCCTTGGAGAGATGAAAACACAAAGCAGAGTGAGAGAGCGAGAGAGAGAGAGAGAGAGAGAGAGAGAGAGAGAGAGAAGAGCGTTGGGATTGTCAGTTGTATGCTTCACCTCCTCCTCCTCACTCACTACTTTCCTACTGATATTTTCTCATCTTATCATTCAGCATCCTGACGTCCCAGTCCTTTAGTTCTCCTTCTCTCACATTTCAAAGTTTATAGCCCTGTCACTTCCCTCTCACAGTTCCACTTGTGCTCTGTGAACTGCATGTGAACCTTTACCACATCTTCACAATCTTGGCTAGCCTAATAAATCCAGCTTGCTACCAAACTAGACCAGTGTGGAATATGCAAACCAGTGTGTTTTGTCTGAAGAAAACATTCTCCATATATGCAATGTATCACAAAGTCCCCTAGGGATGGCCTTAGAGATCTGAGTTAACGTAAGTCCTAATATGGAATGATGAGGCTATTACGGCTCACTCATCCGTAAGAGAGGAATTCTCTTGGAAAGTGGCACTGACAAATTAGCAAGTCAACAGACCTCCTTTCTGTTCTCGTAAACAATGTATTTATAGCCAAATTACGCTGCTATGAGGATGTTGCCACTATAACCTATAGTAGCAATATATCAACAAATAAAAAAATAATAGTGTTTGATGACATAAAGCAGTGGACACCAATCCCCCTCCTGGAGATCTACCTTCCTGCTCATTTAAACTCCAACTAAACTGTAAGATTCCTCATTCAGGTATGTGATATCTCCTGAAGCCAGTAATTAGATGGACAAGGTGTGCTCGATTGAGGCAGGAGCTAAAATCTGCAGGAAGGTAGATCTCCATGAGCAGGGTTGGTGATCACTGACATGGAGGAACACTGGGCCTCATTCACCAATATAATCCTAAGTATATATATTCCTTTGTTCTTGAGAACAGTCCTAAGAACAAGTCTACTTCAGATTCATGACCTGTTTTTAAACCATATAGATACTGCTCTCACCTAAGAACAAACCCCATGTCAGAATGTCAGAAACTCTGTGAAAACTGCATAAGTGGGTTTTTAAAAAGAGGCAATTTCATCAAATTGTTTAACTTTCTAAATAATTCAGTGTGGTTTCATTCAGAGTGGTTTGAAGTGAAATGGTTAATTACAGAGAAATTTACAGACTCAGATTTCTTTACAGTGGAGGTGATGGGAGCCAGTGGTCACCATGCCTGCAACACAGTTTTTTTTATTTAGCACCCAAAACCTCCAGTGAACCTACATGTGTCTTATGAATGTTTATATGTAATGCTGATTATGTTAAAATAATCATAAATCTGAAAAATAAGATTTCTATGGGAACTATGGGCGAATGTCACGCCAATCACTCCGATCGACTTTGTTTACATCTGAACTGAATTTAATTATGTAGAATTTCTTATTCGGCGGAGTTCCCCTTTCAGAACGGTTGGTGAATGAAGTGAGCAGTGAGTTTACGCCAGAATTTGAGCCACTTCGGAAGAGTTGGTGCCGGGCGCCATCTCGTGGAGGTAAATATATTGTATCTGTGACTAAGGAGAAAATAAAGTTGTTGATCTGGTTAACAAGTTTTCTGCTTTCTAAACGTTAGAGTGAATCTCAGATGTGACAAAAATTATCGTGTATAATCTTCGTGACTTTTTGGTTATGAAAATGCGCTAAATACTCACTGGAGGTCTCCTCCTTTACTCATAAAAAACTGTAATCTGAGAAATACATTAAAAACGCCGCTATAACGCTAAACCACAGCAGCATTTTGCCTACAGTGTCCGCTCCACTTCTTTGGTACACGGCCTTGTTTTGAGTCTGTCACATACTACAGCCTTACGCGTTGCTGTTATGGAGACCGTAACCAGGCGATGGGAAAGTGTCCTCGAGAGCGCACGAGGACTGCGCAGGTGCAGCGCGAGCGCCCGACTGAAAGATATGATCGTGGTAGCGTCTTGCGTCTTGACAACCCCATGTAGCGGCGGGTTCGGGTTCAGTTTCTTTGCAATAGATAGCTGCGTCTTTTCGCAAGTCGGGACGCCGCAGCAGAGGTCGAGGGGGTCTCTTACCGGACACGGAAACGTGCACGAGCGGGTAGCTGCGCCGTCAATCTCCAGCGGGCTCGGCTTTGACATATTTTAGCACGCACCGCTGTGGGGGGCGTTATGGCGCCACAGTGACAGTGTGGTGATTAGATCTGAATGGCTGACGGATATAGCGGTAAAACCTACAATTCGGAGGGTTTCGTGCTTTTTCTCGTATGTTCAGACCTTTTTTTCTCGCAGGAGAGATGATTTCAAATAGGTATGGATTGTTTCCGCCAGTTTAGACACAGGAAGTCTAGCTCAAGAAGATTGTTGTTACTTGGAAAACACTGACTTTTCCCTCTCTCTCACCTGAGAGGTGACAACAACCATCATGCTTTTCAACACCAATAGAGACACGCTGTCTCCATTTTTTACTATATCTGTTTCCGTTTTACAGATTGTCTACCACCTAGGTATGCCATTGTTGCGGATTTACATAATTATTATCCCTCCTTATCCGTCTTACAGGTCTTTATCTGGTGCTGGGAGGTGAAACTGGACCGTCAGCTTCTGTAGGCAATAAGCTAATGAAGCCAGGAGCAGCCCTGTAGAGAGAAAGAGAGAAAGAGAGAGAGAGAGAGGCTCAGGCAAGATATGACAGACGTGACTGGTGTCTGGAACTCTAGTTAGGCTCAAAGTCTGCATGGAAGCCCCAAAGCTGAGCAGGGCTGGACATCCCGGCCTGAAGGATGAAGGGGACATGGGAACAGACAAATGTCCTTTGTCCTGCTCTGAGGTCGGTGAGTAAGCGACGGTCATTTTACCACCTGTGTTCAGGAGCCTTTGGTCACCCACCCAAGCACAGACATTACAAAGTACTATGATTGATATGTGTTCAAGGGACTAGTGTTGAATAAGTGATGAGAGTCACACTTCAGCATAACAGTGGCCTAAAGGTGTGAGGACTACAGGATTAAGACATTAAAGCTGCATGAGACTGTTGTCTTGATCCTGAGCCGAAGCCGTCAGGGTTTGGATTTGAGTTACTGGCTTAACTAGGGACTGGAAAGTTCATGTTTTCCATCTCATTCCCATTGTGTACGGCTTTGCTCGGCTTATACTCATCGTAATGTTATACAGCACATATTATTTTCACTTTAGATTACCCAGCATAGGTTTGCAATAACTTTACCCATAAAGTACTGGACTTTTTGTGGTGATACTTAATACAAGTAGATCAGATCAGTGTGTCACTCATGTGTTGTGAGGTTCCTCTTCTCAGAGGCATATAGTGGTAGAGAGTCTATAACAACTAGAAGGCCTGTCAGATGTTACAGCCAATAATTTATGGCCATAAGAGACCCGATATAAACAATATGGACCTAAATAAGAACTCCATTCTGTTGTTGGCAGCTCCAGAGGGAAGGGTGCGCCGCGGTGTCCTAAACCTCCCTGCCATCAATCCAGACCGGCTACGCATGGCCAAAGTCCAGGTGGAAAAGGCTGTTAAGGTGAAGAGATCAAGTAAAGTCAGTATGTTTTGCAATGTTTGCTTTGCATGCAGATTTATCTTACTCTGTTTCCTTCTTTCTTAGATGCGTAAGATATTCTCCATTCAGGGACCTTACCCTGTGGTGAGGGCAGCTTTGAGAGCCAGAGGGTGGGTTGAACGGCGTCTGCCAAGGCCTAACCAACATCTGCTTCGTCGACGTAGTGAGGAAGATGATGAATGTAATGATGGAGATGAAAGTGGCGATGATGATGACGATGACGATGGTAAATAATTTGTTTATGAAATAAGGTAATGTAGATCAAAGACACACTGAGCTATAGCAGAATTATTAGACATGCCTGTATGGTATGAATGAATAGTACTCTTAACATTTTAATTACGTATTATTTTGTCTGTTGTCAGAGGACGTAGAGAAAGAAGAAGACGCCGATGACATCTATGACCTAATGGTAATCTTACTATGACCCTCGCAATCTTACGAAACTGAAGACAGCCAAAATTTAACCACTATGGTGCACAATGCTAATCTCTTCTTACCATAAACATTTTGAAGCTGCAATTTCCAACATTTACAACAAAGTACTAATTTTACTAATTTGTGTCATTTTTCATTCAGATTTATAAGTACAATGTTAAAAGACTTGAATAGGACATATGCATTGGAAGTATATCAAAAACAAGTGTCTGAATGCTTGTTCCCCTCAGTGCAGCTCATTTTTTATGTTTTACCCTGATCAGTCTCGAATGGTCAGAAATGAGATGACATATTTGTACTGGACAACACGAAGAGATTCCATAGACAATCGCAGTCTTCGAAAAGAACAGATGACCAACCATTATGCAAAGTCTGGAACCTTCACTACCAAGGTCTGACCAGTTAAGCTTTGCTGTCATGCAATATTCATTGATTTAGTTTCTGTCCAAAGTATTGTCTTTCAGTCCAACTGATTTGTATCGCACTTTCATACAACATTCATTGTCACAAAGCATCTTTACAGAAATATGGGTCCAGAAATACCTGATCATTGTACTACAACACTGTGCTGTTGATGTTCACCTGAATGCAGATGCATGCTGATGTCCACCTCCAATTCCCTTAGGTGGGTTTGTGTGTAAACTTGAGGAATCTGCGTTGGTTTGATGCAGCTGATCCAGACACATTCTTCCCGCGATGCTATAGGCTTGGGGCTGAAGATGAGAAGCATGCCTTCATTGGTGAGGTTTCTACTTTCCTGCTCACTCCAGTCTTTACTTTCTGCAACATCATCCTGTCTTTAAAGCTTTGTTTATCAGTCACAAAAAGGACTTGTATAATTGGTATAATATAATGTGCTGTCTCCATGTACCTTGGTTTTTGCAGAGGACTTCAGAAGAACAGCTTGTACAAGTCTTCTTCAGTGTATAGTTGAAAGACATCACAGAGGAACAGAAGAGGGTGGAAAAACGACAATGTCTGACCAATTGCTAACAAGTGAGAATCATTACATTATCACAATAGTGTTATTAATTACAGTTACACATAGTTTGTGTGTATTGACATTTGAAACAACGAATCAGAAGCAGACAGTGACTTGTTCCTCTTGCAGATCAGAAGAAAGGATGTAAACGCCAAGCCCTGTCAGTGGTACCTTCCAGAATGATTGACAGTGCATTACAGGTGTGCCGGGACTATCTGGACAGTTTTGAACACAATGATATAGACATCGCCTTGGACTCAACGCCCACACTAACTGATCAACAGTGGTCAGAGTTCATGCACAACTATTATCTGGCTGTCCAGTAAGCTTCACATTTTCTTTGCCTGGTGTATTTATTCTGCTGTATAAAAAAGGGGCCAATAAGCTATTTCCTAAATTTGCTCCTGAGAAAAATCCTAAGAAGGAGTCTACATCAGATTTATGACATATTCTTAAATCACAGTATTGCTCACACCATTCTGCTCTTTAGTGTGTGTAGATTCTGTTCTTACCTAGGAACAAATCCCAAATTGAAAAAAATTGTTAAAAAGAGTCTTTGTGAAAACGACATAATTAAGCTTTAAGAATTTTTTATCTCAAAAGGTGATGAATGCAGCCCGTTGCCTTTTATCAATTAACTTAAGGAACATATTACCACTGCTGTCAGTACACTAAATATATGTGTAATGAGATTGCCTGTACTTCTCAAATAGCTCTTGTAGTATTCTAGTTTTGTCATTTAACAGGTCTGATATGATATGTTTCTCCCTGTCCTTGTCCATGTGTCTCAGTGATGGAGCTGAGATAGAGAACACTGTTCGGTATGTGGAGAACTGCCAGGCTACACTGGATAAACTACGAGAGGTCAGTCCACAGCTGGACATTGATGGCATCCACAACATCTGGATCATCAAACCTGGAGCTAAGTCTCGTGGTAGAGGTTAGACCCAGTAAAACTCTGTCTGATGCAACATACAGTAAAATTATTGTTTGAAATATGCTAATAATAATAATTAACAATTGTATTACTAACAAAAGTATTATCAGGAATATGAATTATATAATGTAAACTGACCTTTATTAATTTATGTTGAAATTGTGTTTTGCATGCTACAACAGTGCGTAAAACAGGTGCATAAAAAGTGCACAAAAGGTGAAAAAATCTTCATCTTATGTGCTGTAAATGTCCATTTTCAGGCATCATATGCACTAAGCGTCTGGATGAGATCCTGAAACTAGTGGACAGTGATCCCACGCTGATCAAGGACAGTAAATGGGTGGTGCAGAAGTATATAGAACGTCCCTATCTAATCCATGGAACCAAATTTGACCTGCGACAGTGGTTTCTTGTAACAGAGTGGAACCCTCTCACTGTGTGGTTCTATAGGAAATGCTACCTGCGATTCTCCTCCCAACCTTTTTCAGTGGACACACTGGACAGGTAAGAATACAAAACGATGTGTGTTCCTAATCAGATGCTCAAGTGTTAGCTTGGGAATTTTACTTACAATTTTGACATTTTCATTTTCAGCATTGAAACATGAGTCCATATCGTAGAAAACTTTTTTAAAATCACTTTTTGAAAAAAATGAGGTAGATGTAATATGAAAACATTGTTTTAAAACTCATCCCTCACAACCCTGATATGATCATATATGGAAATTATGGAAACAAATTCTTTTTTTGTGATATCAGTGCATTTACATATATTCATATATTCAGCCTATGACATTTCAGTACATGGCAGCTAGTCCAAACAGAGACCAGTTACCGATGTCCTTATTAAAGGGATAGTACCAAAACAAGGATAAAAGAAGCTGGGTGATGCAAGTTACATATCTGCTACTGTAATCTTGATGCCTTTGTTTTTTATTACTGTTTTAGGCTTTACAGAATGTTCAACATTTTTGTGACTCAGTAATGCTACTTTCGTTGATTTTAACAACAGGTGAAACAGTGGGTATTTTGGCTATCTGCAATAGCAAAACACTATCTTGTTACACTCTCTATATCTCTGTCTCTCTCTCTCTCTGTCTCTCTCTCTCCCTCTCTCTCTCTCTCTGTCTTCAAGTTCAGTACATTTGTGCAACAACTCCATTCAGAAGCACTTCCGTCCTTCTCAGCAGCGCCACCCAGAGATTCCTGAGGACAACATGTGGTCCTGTGAACAGTTTTGCTCTTTCCTGTCCAGCCAAGGCAAGGGGGCCCAATGGGCATGTGTGGTGGTTCCAGAGATGGAGAAAGCCATAATTCATGCTCTACAGACTGCACAGGATCTGGTGGAGTCAAGGCGGGGGAGTTTTGAGCTGTATGGGGCTGACTTTATGCTGGGGCAGGACCTGCATCCCTGGCTGATTGAGATTAATGCCAGTCCCACCATGGCTCCATCCACGACAGTTACCACCAAGCTATGTGCAGCTGTCCAAGAGGATACCCTCCGTGTAGTGCTGGATCGCAGGCTGGACCGTGGGGCTCAAACTGGAGGCTTTCAGCTTATATACAAGCAGGTGTGTTACTACTACAGGTGTAAATGTCTAACCACATGACAATACTATATGATTCAGTGCATCATACATTTTTACCACAGTTTGATCAAATTAGAATTTTAAAAGTAAATACCACATGTGACTGGAGAAACTACTTACACAATCAGGAGTTGTTACTTGCTACATTTCACATTGTACCACACTTTTACTCATTTTTTTTATATTTGGAAAAAGCCCAGGAATTTTATTTTGGACAAAATAGGAGGATATATTACTAAATATAATTAATTTCAACATGTAATAAGATGAATCACCACTTACAGATCAATGCTTTTTGAAACTCCTACTGACTACAGCGCTCTGTTGTTGAACTGGAGAGGTTGTTTACTTCCCATGATGGCTTATGCCCATTCTCTCTCTTTCGCTGTAGGCAGCAGTTGAAGTGCCACACTACGTGGGGATAAATCTCCTTATTGAAGGCGTTCACATCAAAAGGCCCCGCCCTCCGCCGCATAAAGCCTCCTATCCAGTTGAGCTGCGTTTTGCCCATTCCGGACCTGTTGCTCCCAAGCCCCATCCACCAGGCAAAGAAAATGAAACTTCCATTGACAAACCCAAACCTCCACCTAAACTCTGGATGAAGACAGTAGTTCGGCAGTTAACCTTCAGTGGCATAAAACCTGCATCTGAGCGTATCGCTTGGAGGCTCCAGCGAACCAGCCTTGGAGTAGATATGCCCCAGCTGTCACCTCAAGTGCCAGTCTGCTCTCTGGAAGCTTCCTTAAGAAAGCCTTTACATTGTAGCCTTCCCAGTGTAAGGCTGAAATCAGGGCGAGGTCGTGGGTCAGTGGAAGCCCGTGGCGGCCCTGTGCTTTCCCTGGGCTTCATTAGCTTTCAAGACCCAGAAAGGGAGTCTACTCTTGTAGAACCCAGCCCAATGTTTCCGTGTTCTGGCGTCCGCTTTCAAAGTTTTTCACGCCACCACAATCGCAGGGTTATCCAGGCCAGCTGTACCGCAAGGTTGGGTCATAAGATCTAAGTGTCGAACTCAGAGGACTGCTTGTTCTTGATTTGCACATTGAGTTAACCACTGTACCTCTTAATAAAGCAGTATTTATTTCAGCCAATGAGTCTTTGTTTTTATGTATATTTTTTGTGGTGAGAGACAGATTAATATTATCCATCGTCCATGTAGAATATGATAATGTTATTCCAGAATGTTATAAAACAGATCATTAAACAGGTTGTAGTGGCAGAATGTCAAGAGAAAGGCTGGAGAGCAACAACCTATCCAGTGGTTGTCAGCATCCATGACTTTGTGAGCTTGGCAGCTAAACACTTCTTGAGAGACATTGTTTGCACATCAGCAAAAAGTCCAAAAAGTGTTACAAGCTTTTTCAAAAAAGCAGAAAGGTTTTTGGCTTTGGCTATTAAGAAGGGATAAGAGCTGGGGGAAGCCACATAGTAGGAGTACCCGACGATGTAAATCCAGCTCCAGGCAGCAACGTGGAGACTTTCCTGACCACTGCCCAACTATCTGGGTTTATAAGGGCGAAACAGTGAAGGACGAATTTAAATCAGTGAAGGATGACTTTAAAATCAACCTGTCATTTAAAGTAAGAATTAACTGATATGTCAGAACAATATTTAATGATGTATTTACTGAACTATGTTCGTAGGCTGTAGAAAAATATCAGATAGCTAGCAGCATTGGCCCACAATTCCCATGAATGCATGTCTGATAACTACATGTAATTTGGGAGTAAATATTTGTATTTGTAACAGAGTAAATAGAGATTTTGTTACAGCTATTTTATCTAATAAAAACCTGGCTTCAAAAAGTTGGGGCAGTAGATAAAATGAAAATAAAAATAGAAAGCAGTGATTTATGAACACTGGCCTGTATTTGAGGGACAATTCAAGACAATCAACATCGTGGAATGTGCGAAGACATCTTAAATAGGTGATGTCACTCTGTTTAAAAATAAAAGTAGACTCCAGGAAAGTCCTTAGTCCTGAGCAAGAATGACCGAGGCTTGTTACTTTGCCAAAAATGCATCAGCAAAAACCCAACGATGTATCCTCAGATTTACTTACCACTCTCTCTAACTAATCTCTCACTCTCCTTCTTCTAATTTAACAATGATCTCGCTAGAGTAACAACGCTTTATTTATTTATTTATTTATTTATTTCCGTAGTCTGGTTTTAGTCTCTTGTCTTCTACGCTGCACTATATTTAAACCACCGTCCCAGGGACGCGCACGTCCGCTTTATCGTGAACGGCTACGTAAGACGCGGGAGCGCGCGCGCTGCTCCATTCTCTCTCAGTTTGCCAGGAAAAGATGGCAGCGTCCGTGTGCCGAGTCGGGGGAGCCGTGGGTCGGGCCTTTGCTAGAGCTCGCGGCGTGAGTAAATTTAATACTTGGCTTGTTGAAAACGTCAGTAAAAATGTCGGTAAAAACGTTTATTAATGTTAGTTATCTCTTCCTTCAGAAGTCGTTTGTCATTCGTGTGACTTCCGTAGGCCTTGGGATGTTGGCAGGCTGGCTTGCAGTTAGCTTACTAGCTAACGTTAGCTCCGGTTTTCGGTGAAGCTGGAAGGTCAGCAATCACCGCGGTAGTTTGAGAAGCAGTTCACAGGTTAGGTTGTAGAGATGTACCAGTGTAGTGACTTTGGTGATGAGTGTATTTTTTGCGTTTCAGTAAACAACGCCATTACATATTGTTTTTAATATCTGCTGTTCACAAGGTCATTCAGCGCTGCCTTGCTGTTTGGTGCAACTGGGTAGGTTATGTTAGCTAGCTAGCACACAGTATTGCCATTGAGTCGAGCTAACGGTGTCTTTCACTGTTTTGCTTTTTTTGCTTCTCCATCCAATTCCTGTGCTTGTGTAAGACAGGTGTGATTCACAATAGGGTGGACACTATATGGCAAATTCTAGCTAGACTGTCAGCAGAGTACATGTCATCAGCACAGGTAATGTTGCAGACAGGTAATATTCCAGTCTTGTTAGCTCAGTGTCCTCCTTGGTTTGAATTAACTCCTGGCTTGGTCTTTTAGTTCTATGAGTTGTTCTGGTTTAAAGGAACACTTCTAAAACCTTTGAAGAACTTTTACGTTCAGTTCTAAAGCTCAAGGTGTGAGTGTGTTAATGCAGTAAAGTGGAGGCTCTTTCTCATTTGTATTTTTGCAGCCCCAAGACATGGATATAGCACTGAAGTGGTTCTATATTGATATGTACATCTTTTTTTTTCTTTGTCTCTTTAGCCTGCTCTGCTCTCTCTGAGACGGGGCCAGGCAAGCGTGACATATGCCCAAAGCCTGTTAGGTGCTCCGGAGACGCAGCTCACCGCCCTGGACAATGGACTGAGAATTGCCTCTGAGGAGACTGGGCATGCTACATGCACTGTGAGAAAACACTCTTAATGATCCTGCCATGCTTCCGTAAAGAATCTATTTAATTTTAGTTGTGCTACCTGGATAAATATCTGGATATTTTATTAATCCCAAAGGATATTTCAAAATAGCAGCTGGAACGAAAAAGTAAATATTAAGGAAAACCTGTGTAAATGTGCAGTATTTACAGAATGCTTTCAGGTGAGTAGAATTTTAAACAGGTTTTTAAAATGGTGTACGCTGGTGTTTCCAGGTTGGCCTTTGGATTGGTGTGGGTAGCCGGTATGAGTCTGAGAAGAACAATGGTGCTGGGTTCTTCTTGGAGCACTTGGCTTTCAAGGTACAAAAAGTGATTTTTCCTCAGGGCTGTATTTTATTAGTGTACCGTCCTCATATCCTTTCAACTGTATTTGTTTCCCATTTTCTCATTTTCAGGGCACGAAGAAGCACCCACAGTCTGCTCTTGAACAAGCAGTGGAGTCGATGGGAGCTCACCTAAGTGCATACACTTCTCGTGAGCACACTGCATATTACATGAAGACCCTCGCTAAGGACTTACCTAAAGGTGTGACCAGAATTTGACTCATGTTTTGCATTAGATGATATTGGCATATGCTAGCATGTACAGTGCAGCAAACTTTGACCATATACTGATGTGTAGTTGCTGCTTATACTGTTTGTATGTTTTTGCACATGGACATAGTCATATTGCAGTTCCAGCTGTGTCCTTGCAAATATGCGTAACAAATGGTTGGATCTGCGCCATGTCAAAGTGATGTTTTTAAAAATGTGGCTGTGCTGACGGAAATGATTGTTCGAGTTACAACCTGTATGAAACTTTTAGGTTGTTAAGGTAGTATGTGCAAAGTTACTGGCTTGCACTGTATGTAATTTTTGCTGTCAAGATGTCATAGTATCACTCAGATCAGTGTTATTCTCTCTGCAGCGGTGGAGCTGTTATCGGAGGTGGTGCAGAGCTCAGCTCTGAGTGAGGCCGAGATCGAACAGCAGAGGGGGGTGATACTTAAAGAGCTGGATGAGATGGAGGGCAGTCTGCAGGATGTGTGCCTGGACCTGCTCCATGCCACCGCCTATCAGGGCACATCACTGGCACAGAGTGTAGTGGGACCTTCTCAGAATGCCAGGTATATAAATCTACACACTTCAAATACACCAGACATTGTAGGTTTAGTGAATTGTCTGATTGTCTTGTGCCTTTGTTGAAGGACTCTGACTCGTCAAGATCTGGTGGATTATATCAACAGCCACTATAAAGCTCCACGCATGGTCTTGGCTGCTGCTGGAGGTACTGTCTTGCTGTTTTTCTGATGTATGTCAAAGTTTGTCAACTGTTCATTCTGTTCATTTAGTTCCCCCCCTCTCTAAAAACAAGGCTATTCATAAACCTCTATTTCTCTGAGAAGGTTTTGCACTAGTTATTAAAACATTATTATGGATTTGATTCATTTAAACACATGTTGAATGACCAGTTGGGAATCAGACCTGGATCAGTTCCAGCGCTCCATAGCCCAGTATTGAAGAGCATTATAGCATTGGCATTCAGCATGGTGACTTTAGACTCATGTGTGGCTGCACCATTGGATTTCTGCAAGCTATGGGTGCGTCTAAAGTCTAATTTCACTAATTAGTAGAGGTCTCTGAATACTTTTGGAATTATGAGCTGTCCTTCAACTGAAGACTTCAATAAGAAAGTAAAGCATCAGTATTGATGAGCTGTATGTGATTATTGGGTTTTTATTACTGTCCTTGTAAAGGTGTGAACCATGAGGAGTTAGTGGGACTAGCCAAGCAGCACTTCAGTGGTGTTTCATTTGAGTATCAGGATGATGCTGTGCCAGTGCTGTCTCCCTGCCGCTTCACTGGAAGTGAGGTAAGAAGACTGTACACATGTGAGACACTTGTGCTTGCTTTTATCCAAAATGTGAAATATTCTACTCCCTTTTTTTGTACTAAATAATATACATCCTGTCCTGCTTCTTTTATTATTTGCTAACGCACTTTGGTCTTATCTCCTACAGATCCGGATGCGTGATGATGCAATGCCCCTGGCACACGTTGCAATTGCAGTAGAGGGAGCAGGGGCTGCCAGTCCAGATATTGTGCCTCTCATGGTTGCTAATTCCATCATTGGCAGCTATGACATCACGTTTGGAGGTGGCAAGGTTAGTTGTGCCTCTTGTGTGTCTAAAGTTGCCATAGCATCTTTTTGTTTTTAGATGTGTAATTGCATTTTAAGTCATTTTATGATGTGGTTGTGGGCTTATGTGCCTATGAAGTGTTTTTATGTAATATGGTATAGTGTGATAATGACATGTTCATAGATATGTACTGAAATTGACCACAAGGCCATGTATTTATGTCTAGCACCTCAGCAGTCGTTTGGGCAGTCTGGCTGCAGAGCTCAACCTGTGCCATAGTTACCAGGCTTTCCACTCTACCTACAGCGACACTGGACTGATGGGCATCTATTTCGTCACAGACAAGCATAAGATCGAAGACATGATGCACTGGGCTCAGAATGCCTGGTCAGTAAACCATATTATTCTAAGTTTACTAAGGGAATTTAGTAATGTTTTAGTGCACCAGGGCTTTGGAGAGTCTTTGGGACTGTTTATTATTTTGGCACTGTCCATGGCACTATTTCAGTTACTTTAATCATGATTTTATAATTTTGTTTCCCCTCTTGGGATTGCAGGATGAATTTGTGCACCACAGTGACCGATAGTGATGTGGCCAGAGCAAAGAATGCCCTGAGAGCGAGTTTGGTAGGACAACTGAATGGTAAGAGTCACAGACATGCATGCATACACATATCTTTGCTGCAGTATTACAGATATGATCAAACTAGTTTACCTGTTAAGTACTAAGTACTCTCTCCTTTATGCACATTCCGATCCTTTCTCTGCCTGTCTATACATATGTACTGTATATCTATAATCTCACTCCTCCTGTACCTTGCCTTTTCAGGTACAACTTTGATCTGTGATGACATTGGCAGGCACATTCTTAACTATGGCCGTCGCATCCCGTTGGCTGAGTGGGATGCCAGGATTGAGGTGAGCTCCATCTTTATGACTAGACATCTATAGAATAATCCAGTAGAGACCTACCACATTGCAGTGTCTTTTGATCATTTGCACTTTATAAATGGGCATATGAAGGTAATAACAAAAAATCAACAGGTAACTGATGCTTAGTACAGTTTGTTAATGTTTGTTTCTCTTATTCGCTTTCACAGGCCGTGACCCCCAATATGCTGCGTGATGTTTGCTCCAAATACATCTATGACAAATGCCCTGCTGTGACTGCTGTTGGTGAGTTAGTTATTGTGTTTTGCCACCAAAAGATTTATTTATTTATTGCCACTCACAAAATGTCTTAGTCTTATTGTAAAGGTTTGATGTCTGGGCCTACAGCTTTGATTCCAAAGATCAAGGATGATTGATACATTTAGACACTGCACATCTTTTGCAAAACTGGCCCCAGTCCTAAACAAAACTCTTGATTTGTATTTTCTGTCTGTCTCTATTTTCCTTAGGCCCAGTTGAGCAGCTTCCTGACTACAACAGAATGCGCAGTGCCATGTACTGGCTTCGGTTCTAAATGATCAATATGTTTCATCTGTTGTCAACACTCATCTCTCTCCTTCTTTTTGTATTCTGCTCCTCTCTCTTCAGCTTTCCTTCTTCCTAATCATATTCCTCACTTGCCACATTTCTGCACTTAAAATGGAGCCTACATCCATTCTGCTCTTTTGCTCTGACTCTCTATCTTGGTACAGTTCTAAGATATTTAAGGTTTTTGTGGCAGCATTTGTTCATGAACCTAATGAGCGACTACCTCTTGGTAAAGATTGTTAAATTACAGTGATGACAACAACAACCTCGTGTGGTGTGATGTAGATTTTTTTGTGCCGAAAGCATTGTACCATGAAAGCAGGAGAGTGGGGGAGAGAGAATACTATCAGATGGAAAGATCCATGAAACTGATGGCAGAGTCCAGCATATGTCACAGAGCAAAACTATTTATGAATTGATGTGACGTTTTGTTTCTGTCCTATTGTACATAATAGAAGCTCTCATTCCGACTTCCAATAAAATACCCTAAAATAAAGTTTTGAGCAATGATTGTTTTGCCATTTCACCACAGAGCTTAATGTATCAAAAGGAATGCAATATTACAATGTTCTGTTACGCATTGAGAGACACTGTGTCTGAATGTGTAGGCACTTTCATTGCCTTCAGCCACAAGAAGATTAAAGAGGTTTTTAATGGAAATTCCACCCCAAAGTAACTGAATTCTGTGGTTGTACCATTGGACATGTACTTTGATGTTTACTGGTAATTCTGGGATATTCAACTGCAGTTGCAAGGGCACTCCAGCAGGGGGATGTTTGTTTCTTTTCAGCATGAAGGATAATTGAGTAGCTTTGTTTGCTGTGCTCTGTGGGTTTGTGAGTGGACAGTGTCCATTAAAGAGTTGATGCACTGTGTACACAAGAACATCAACTTCTCTGTTCCTCAAAATGAAACTGGCTTATAAAGTAGATATAATGTAAGAAACCCATTAAGTGAGTAATGTCGGATGATGGGAGAGCTAGAATTTGTGATTCAACATAAACATTTCCTGGTACTCTGGTTGCCAGGCAGAATGACTTTTAACAGGTCCTCTACCACTTTGGGTGAATAAGCTATTACTTTTGCTAGTGCAGACTAAAAGGAACAGATACTGCGTACAGCATAGGTCAGAATGCTTAACAATATACTATGCTGCCAGACAGAAAGATGTGGAACAGACAGGCACGACTTGGGCTTACTACCACAATGAGAATACTTATTGATTGTTTAATGTTTCAGGCATGTGTCAGTTCTAGGACTACTCAGGTTTACACTGTATGTGAACATGGATTGCAAATTTGGCATATGATACATACTTGTGGATTCAGCATGAAATGTATGTTGCTCTGGGCTGTTTGTTTCAACCCCCCTGGCTTCAGGCGTGCGTTTTAAGCAGCCCCCAGAATTTAACAAATGCCACTGAAGAGTTAAAAAGCAAAAACTATTATGCTAACATTTGTGTCCTGTTAAATTCAAGTCTGATCATGAGCTCCCAATGCTGCTGATCAAAACTGGACCATAAAATATTTTACTGTAATATATGGAATGCATATTTGTTGTGTAAACAAGCTTACTATTGGTTATTGCAACCTGGATCTGATACTTTGAATCAATGCTTTTTAAAGACAAAGGAAACCAAAATGAGGAAACGCTTTAGAGTGAGTACAAACAACCATACGCTGGATGAGGTTTTTTTTTTTAGTTTAAGGGTTTTCTATATGATAAAAAGGTTCTAGATTCACTAGGAATTATTCACCTACCTTGTTTTTACACTCATTGTTTATTTACCAGCTCTGCTTACCATATCGGAGCACTTTTGTAGTTCTGCAGTTACAGACTGTAGTCCATCTGTATACTTTGAATCCCCTTTCACCTTATTCATCAATGGTTAGGACCCCCACAGGTGGATTAGCAGATGGATCAGACACCTTAGTACTGTTGGAGTTTTAAACAGTGTCCACTCACTCACAGGACCCTGCCCCCAGGATGCTGCTGGCTAGATACTTTTGGTTGGTGGACTAGTCCAGCAGTGACACTGAGGTGTTTAAAAACTCTGCATGCACCAGGACAACACACACTTAACACGACATCATCAGTGTCACTGCAATGCGGACAATGATCCACCACCCAAATAATACATGCTCTGTGGTGGTCCTCCAGGGGTCCCAAACATTGAAGAACATGATAAATATTGGTTAACGAAGTATGCGAAATATGCAAAAGTGTGAGAAACAGATGGACTGAAGTCTGTAATTGTAGAACTATCTAGTGCACCTCTATAGTAATTACAATTGACAATGAGTGTAGATAAAAGATACCTAATAAAGTGATCAGTGAGTGTATACCGATTAAAGGGTTTCTCTAGAGCATACAAGCCAAGAACCATTATTTGCAAATATCTGATACTGAAATAAGCATCTGTGGTGACTGACAACATACCGCAAATTAACAGTAGATCAAAAATGATTAATATTAGTGGCTTTTAGGTGCACAGTGTTTAAGGGACAGTTTATAGTAGTGTATATACAGTTGTGTGATGGAAGATGGACAGTGACAAGTGTTGAGAATCCCAGAAAAAGATAAATCCTCAACATTCTTTGAACAGAAGATCATCTTGTTTCAAATAGGGCACATTAAACTGTGCAGTGACAGAGCTGGGTTATTAATTAGCCCCTCCTGGCTGCCTGCCCTCCTGCAGGAGTCATTTAAGTGCATTTAACTGACGCGACAGCACTCATCTCAGTGTGATGTCACAGATGTGTATGAGGTGGTGAAAGCTGGTGGAACGATGAATCACTGTCTTTGGTCTCAGCCCTGGGTACTGAACGTGACAGTGCAGCTCATCATTACTGTTCAGCAGAGCCTGACTGCCACTGCGGCCACAGACCGTCATCATTATCATTGATGATATTTATTATCAGCTCAGAAGTAAATCCATATCGGAAAGTGCTTGAAAGATTCCCTAGGATTCATTTTAGTGATGCAAATCTGCATTAATGATATTATCTTCATCTGACCAGTTTCTGAACAGAATAAACATACAGCATACAATCTTTAAATATACAAATTAAATATGCATTTAACATGTCAAAATTAAGGTGATACGAAAGAGGTTTGATATAACAAGGTAGCAGAGAAACCACAACAGCATAACAGTCTTCTGGGTAGACTTGCTATCCTAGAACATTTCTAAATAAAGCCACTGCTATCATAATGAGTGGTGACTGACTGCATGCCATTGCATCCAATATATCACATTCTAGGTCAAAACAGTAAATAGTGTTAGACAAATTACATCGTGCACATTCGCCATTCTCTGTGTGGTGAACGAAAAGTTAGACCTTATAAGACTGTTACTACATGCTGTCATATGCAAAACTTTAGTGCAAGTGCAAACAAGTTAACTTTACAATAAGGGTACACTTTATATTAAGGGTTCTGGTAATTAGGGCATTTACTGATGGATAATTAATCAAAAGTAATGAGTTATTAATCAGGAACAAATTAGTAAGTCATTTATTACCAACCATAAGATTAAATTACTCAGCATTAATTAATGCATGTACTAATGAATGACGTTATTCAGTGTTTAAAGTTATCAGGAATTTATGTCTTAATTGAGCTAAGTGCATATCCGCATACTGCTAACAGTTCAGTTGACTTATTTCTGTTACCTATGTCATACTGGAGTGCCATACTGTTACAACATAGATGTTATCTGTTGTGTGTTATTCACTGAAAACAGGTTTTATTTAACTGTAAATTATGCCACTGTTATTATAAAAAAAATATATACCGCATACCAAATACAAATCGGACCATCTGTTCACAAAATTGTTATATCCGAAAGTTTTAATAAAGGAAAACACAGCATTTTGGACCGAAACTCAACAGCTGGAAATGACAGTTATTTTCTTCACCGGTAGGTGGCAGTAATTGCAGTAGTTGTTCAACGTTAAGCAGCCGCAGAGTCTCGAGTGACTATCGAGTATTTCGTGCCTTATGTCTTCTCAGAGTATCGTGTAAAACGGACAGCTGTATGTGCTGAAACAGATCGGATTTTCAGATGCTGTTATTAGTGATATCATTGTGAAGTATTTGCAGTAAACATGTTTAGTTTTAAGAGCGGTAAGAAGTTTGTGTTTCTCAGGAACACTGTGTAATTCTATTAACACTGTAGGGTCAGGGACGTCTGTATAGGAATGACAAGGATGATCATGTTGATTTTAGGCTGTTCGGTTGATTTGTTCAGTCTCTTTTTAAGGGTTGGTTCTCTACCAAGGCTGCTACACTTCAGTTACATTTCAGATTCAGCACTTGCAGATTTCTGGCCCACTGTTTCTCATCATGCGAAGGTCCCTTAAACAATGCTCTTCATTAACCTCACTCAATCCTAGATCCGAACAGTTTCTTAATACATCCTGGAGTCCCCTTGGTGGTCCGTCCTTCTAGCTGCAGGTAGAAACCGCCTAGAACTTCAGCCCAAGTTCTGCCAAGTTCTGAGTTTTTCCCCCTCCCACAATCAGGATTACCCCTCACACAGGGTGCTCTAACATGCTCATGGGCCCTGGGGTTACAGATGGTTGTGGGCCCTATGGGTTTGCTTACACACCAAAAACTTTGTTTTTAAGGTTTTTTTTTGCCATCTCTCTGCCATCTATTACTGCATGAACTTAAACCACAAACCACACTATTAAAAGCCACAGAGGTCATGGTAGGATATGTGCACTGAGTAGCCAGTCCATTCCTAAACAAAGCTGAAACAAAGCTTTTACTTAAGTCTCAAATTCATGCACTCGCACATGGATAACGAAGAAAAGGCTGCAGCGGTTGCAGTACAGAAATTGGGGGACTGATAAAAGATGGGGTTTGGTGGAAAGCCATTAATACAGTGACAGCACTCAAAGTCTTAACCAATCCGGCTAATTAAAATATTCTTTCTCCATTCGATTGGATAAGCCTGTGGTCAGTCTGGGTTCTTTAAAAATGTTAGTCATGGTCCTAACCATGGGTATGGTGACTTCGACATGTTTGACAGTGTTGTTTTGTAAGTCTACTGGAGGCAGAGCTACCGTTTGTCCCAAGGGCATGAGTCTTACATTTCAGCCGAGCAAAAGCACAAAAGCATCCTGGAAAATGCTGGACTGAGCATTTCATTACTCAGATGAGGATAATCTCTTGATGACCATGGCTGGAGGAGACACTTGAGAAATATAGTTTTCTAGTCTTTCTCTCTCCTTAATTCTTATCCTTATTTAGAATCTCTGCTTTGTCGTTTTCCCCAATCTCATCTCTTTAGCATTCAGTTTTGTTTGCTGTCTGTGGTCATTATAGTCCTGCTGGCACTTTGCCATTATGGCTTTCATTGATCTTTTTAGTTGTTTATCGAGGGGACACAAATGGTGTATTAACTACTTTAAATTAAAGGTACCCATGTACTGGAACAACAGGCTAGTGATTTCTGCTGCCTTGTTCATTAAAAAGAAAACACATGCAACACATCAACCACAATAAGCCAAGTCTAATGCCAGACATTTCACCATCTGAACATGAAAGACATCACTGTTAAAGACTTAAAAAGAGTTTTGCTGTAATAATCCCAACAATGCTGACACTACCCTGGTTGGTTAGATGGAAAGAAAAATGGCCTATACTTAAAAGCAGTATTCTCAAAGCCTGCCCTGAGCTCCACTAGAGAGCTTGAGCCGTGAAGCTGGGAAAAAAAGCTTTTAGGCTCAGATCACAAAATTCAAAGCATCATTAGTGCTGCTGGTGTAACAGCATATCTGCCATGAGAAAGCGACCCTGCAGTACAGTGTGACAGCAGTATCTAATTGGGAGGCCTCTAATCAACAGGTGTCTTCACTTCTGGAACAAGAAAGAGCAAGCTAAACGTAGATACATGTTTTAATCTGCTACCAAAGGCAAGTTAGGAGCAACATCGCCTTTAAACCTGAAGTAGATGTCACTGCGGGTCAAGCCATCAACCCCATCTCTGAGCAAAGCTCTGACTTCAGTCTTGGCCATGAGGTGAAGAGCACTACAATGTATTTACTCCGTCTCAAACACTGAAACATGTTTTTGCAAAAAAGAAAAAAAGAGAGGAATCAAAGCTCATGTGCCAAAAATGTCCTTTACCAGGAAAGATGAATATTACACTGAATCTCCAGTGCCACTCGGTGACAAGCAGGTGATGACAGCCAGAAAGCGTTCTTTCTCTTATTCTCCCAGTTGATACATGTACATGAAAGTCCAAATACCTTGATCAGTCTCATGAATACTGTTTGAAAAACAGCCTATGAATAGGCCCGCTCTGAGAAGGTAGACGTCATTGGATGTTTATGTACTAATGGGACGCTGCAGGTTTGGATATCTACAGTCAATGCTTCTACTTTAAGCAAGAGGAGAGGACAGGTTGCCCCTTTCATTAAAGCTCAGTCAAAAAGCATTGTGGAATATCTGTAATCACTCTGATATGTATTTTTAGACAAACAATGAGATGGAGATGCGGGAGGGGGAAATGAAAGGAGGGAGAGGAGCATGAAGGGGAGAGATAGAGCAGATAAACAGAGTGTGTGTGTGGGGGGGGTAGAAAAAGGGGGTGATGCGGCGGTGGGCGGAAAGACGTAGGCAAAGAGAGAGAGGATAAGGGTGGGAGTGAGTTGGGGGGTGACAAGGGAAAGGGGAAGAACTCCACATGAACATCTGAGAGGTCCAGCTTTACCCAGCTGTGCAGAAGAGCAGGACAGGGTGACCAGCAGTCGGAGCAGAGCTAAGGGAACGACATAAAGGTGTGAGGGAAAACCTCTTCACTGCTTCATATAACATCGAGAAGAAGGGGAAGTTTTTACGGTCCGTTTCAGGTAAGACGGTGGCTGAGTAGTAGATAATGGATATGCTGATGTAATTTTCGCCAATAATCATCATCAACTCTGCAGGAGATTTTGATGCACAATTTGCTCGCTTACTTCACTTTCACAAATTAAGGTTCCAAATGGTGAAATTGACTTCAACTTTTGGTTCTAGGAGAATTCTTTGATAGAACTTTTACATTACGCAGAGGGTCTATAAACAACACCCAGGTTATGCACACATACTTTCATTAAGACATTCTTTAGGAACCCATTTTTTTCTTTGGCACTGTTATAAAGAACCTCTATTGGAACCATTATTGTTTCAAGTTGTTTTGCAGTATTATATATTGTATACAATGACCCAGAAATGAAGCTCCATGTGGTTTGAGATCAAAATACTAATTCATATCAAAAGAGGTGAATTCATGCAGTGCTATGATAGTGCAACAAAAAACGTACAAGGGTCTACATGCCACCTACAGAGATTCTGTTTGCTTGTTACTGTCCATGCTGACTGATCTTTCATTTTCCTTCACTCTTCACTATTCTTTCCTCCCTCATCCTCCGACCCTTCTGTCCTCTCCCTTTGCTCTGTCCTTTGTGCACAGTGTGTGGGATTGCCCTGTTGAGAGGTGACCATGTGTAGGAGGGTGCTGTGTTTCTACCTGCTGCTGCTGCTTTTTGTCAGTACTGCTCTCTGTCAGAGACAGAGTTATGCTAAGCTGCAGCAGCTGCCAGAAGGTGGTGAAGAGGAGGACGATCGGGACTCCGTGGCCATCAACGTCCTACCTGAGGTCCGACACGTCCGACTCGCAAGACCTGCAGCCCTGGCTCCCAAAAGAGCGACTCAGGGGTCTCGGTTCGCCCTATCCCTTGACGTGCCCACCTCCATCCTGAGCGTCCTCATAGACCTAGCCAAGAACCATGACATGAGGGCCAAAGCTGCAGCCAATGCAGAGCTGATGGCACGCATTGGCAAGAGGAAATAGGGCTGGGTTTGAGAAGGACTCGGGGAGTGGGGGGGGATCCAGGGGTAAAGGGAAACCATGTTGCTTATGCTCAGTCTCAAATGGCTTCCTACTACATAACCTACACTGCCAGTTTTCAATTATATAAAACCAATTTTGTTGCAAAAGAGGGAGCCATCTGAGAGATATGCAGGAGTCCACTGACAGATAATAAATATAGAATACTGTGAATAAAAGGTTCTCTGATTTGTTTTTCTTTGCTAACTTACTTTTAACATGAATCCACAAACTACTGTGACATCTACTAGAAAACATTGTCTTCTCACTGAGTCAGAATAAATGTTTCAATCCTTTTTTTTTTTTGAACTGTTTGTTGGAATAGCCTGTTGTATAGTCAAAAACACGAGCAGAAAAGAAGTCTGCTGTTCAGATCTATGAGTTTGTTTCTCTGTGTATGCTTGTATAATAAATTCTGACACTTGACAGTTTGTCTCTGCTCGACCTTATGACGTTACAGTTTTTAATAACAGAGGTGATGCATTGCTAAGAGTGAATGGGTGTGTGCTGGTGTGTGACGGAGAACAGGACAATGTGGGGGCGGATATTGTCCCCAGTGCTATGATATGTATGGTACTGACAAAGATCATTATTAATTAACGGAACTCATAAATATGTTGGCCCACAAATAGAACCGAATGAAGGGTAATTCAGCAATGATAAATAAATGTGCGTGTGTGCTGCCTTATATTTAGCTGTATGTGTGGAACAAAATGCCTGAAGGATAACAGGAAAACAAGAACATCTGACATCTCAAAGGATAAAGACTTTGATCCTTCAGCTATTATAAGATTATTTAACTTTTTCTACATGTTTTTTTACTTGTTTTAAGTGATTTAAGTAAGCCAGATTATCTTACTATACTGGCAAATAATTTTGCTTATTTAAAGAAATATGATTGAAACAAGCCAAATTATTTGCCAATAATAATGAGATTATTATAAGATTATTATAACTGCCCAGATATCATTTGTTGCAGTGTTGTTAGTAAAGAGTAGGCACGTGACATTTAGCCATTCTACAGAAAACAGAGGTCTATGGAAAGAAAATAAGAATATAGCCATCTGTGTGTTGTAGGAAAAAACAGTCTAATTTGTGGTCACTGAAATTAATATCAGATCTGGATGAATGAGAACCATGTCCTCTGCTTAACGTGCATTACATGCATTTTGTTGTATATGAATACATTTTATGTCCTGAAGTACCCAGACACCTTTTCTAATTCATGAATTCAGCTACTTTAATGCACCCATTGCCAGAGTTCATATATTCCATTGTATGAAGCCCCCAGCACTGGGATTTGAAGCAGCTGAACTGTGTTCTCTGGTATGATAGAGCTCATTCTTTTGGGATCAGCTGAAGTGGCATTTGTGAGCTAGAATTAATTGTGCAACTTCAGTAGCTGTGGCTGAATGCAGTTAAATTCCCACAGCAATGTTTCAACATCTACTGTAAAGCCTACCCAGAAGAGTAGAGGCTGTTATTAATACCACTAATTTCAGAAGAAATGACGGATGAGCAGGTATCTTCAAACTTTTGTACATACATTATAAGGATAAATGCGGATGAGTCATGGTGCCTCTGGGCTAAAGTTACTTCACTTCTTTCTGCGGCGTGGTGAGGACACAGTGGTCCTCTGGACTTCCTGTTCCAGCCCTGTAGCACTTCCCTCGTGTGTCTACGTGACATCACAATGCACCAGCCAAATACGAAATATAGCTCAAAAGGAACTATCAAGTGATGCTGTTAATCAGTTCAACAGTCATTGACCCTGATGGTATTTAGGGATGGGTGATATTGCTGATTTTCTTTTAATGTAAAACAGTGCACATACATCATGACAGAATCTAACGTGACAAAAGGGGCAACGACCCAACCCCAGATTTTAAATGTCACTCATCAGCATGTACCTGAAATGTGTACAATATGGTAATATAACTAAAAGCAAATCAGTGCTAAATCTGTGAATTGTTTTTCATTTCCACGATGAATCTGAAACAACGATGAAACAGTTGTAAGTATAATTCTGCATATGTTCCATAATGTACCTTTAGGGATATCATTGTTTGCAGCATCTATCTTTGCCCCTTTTATAGTAACTCTATCTCACTCAGTCATTACCACCCTCATATGTACCTGTCTGATGTGTCTCCTGATGCTCAGCATGCTCTCCCTCACTCTCTGCTCTGAAGCCCTGTGGTTGCACCTCATCATAAATTGAGCTATTAGAATCAGAATTAAGAATATCATTGTCCCCAGCATTTTCCATTTAAAATTGCTCGGGCATAGTAGAACTACAGTTTAAGATAGCAAATACCTTATATATACTTTGCCAGTCCAACAATTCTAATAATTTCATCTGAACGTCTGACTGAATTGTCAAATTTCTCCTCTCACAGCGGTTCAAGTCTCAGTGGGCAATGTGCTGGAATGGACCTCCAACAGTGCACAGAGTGTGCAGAGTCACATGACAGCATAGTCTGTGTTCTCCTCTGCACATGTTGAGGCACTCAACACATTTGGCATGGCCTGAAATTGTTTAAAAGGTTTGCGGAAAACCAAAAAAAGCAATAAAACTGAACACTTTAGTGTAGCCAATTGAATTGTCATGAATGTAATGAGTATGGGGTTTCCCTTTAACATGGTTAACGAAGTTATGTTTAATCTACTTTCCTTTTTTCCATGGTTTAATGTATTGAATCTCCAGCATCAGAACTGATTTATACTCATCATGGACAAAAACATAACGCACCAACGAGTTGTTAGAATCAAATGAAAGCTACAGGAGTGCATATGGTGTCATATGACGCAGAAACACAATACTGATTATTTAGAATGTCTTCCTTCATGTGTTCAAAGGCCTCTGTAGAAAAAAAATCAGTTGCTGGTTGCTTCAGTTTTGCATGTGAGGGGCAGTCCATGATTCTTTGAAAATTTCTTTTTTGAAATTTTGAACTTTTTGAACATTATTTTTGGATCCATGGATCTTTTTTTGACAACATACACATACTTTCATTTAATATAGGTTTTTGATTATGATGACGCTGAAAACATGTTTCCCATATAGAGGCGGAGGCTGGTGGTCCATGCAGAAATAGACAGGCTTTAAAGGATTTCTTGTGAACTTAACAATGTCAGTAACCAAGCAGACACCTTAATAGTTTACTTGCTGCTGCAAAACAAGATAGCTTGCCATCACTACCCTCGCTCTGAGAGGTGTGATGATTTTTAGCTCTAGTGTTTATACCTCAATTAAAGTCTAATGTGATTCAATGGAAATCGTAACACATTTTTCCTACATATTTTTCTTATATACTGTGATATATTTCTCAGTGAAATGTAGTATTAGGGAAGAATTCACTTTGATGAAAGGTTAGTGGTAATGAGATGTTGCCGCTTTAATGGCATGGTATGATGAATCACACTTAATATAACCAAGGCGAAAAAGGTACAGCATTTTCACTAATGTCAGAAAAGTTTGATTCATGTATATATTTCACATTTTTATCATTTAATAAAAAAGTAATTCGTTCTTCTTACATAGTAAAATTTAAACATAATGTCATGCACTGTTTTATTTTAGCTATTGATATACAGTTTAATGCAAATCCTATTTGTCTCTATTAGCTATTTATTGTGGAATATTTGAAAACACATCCCACAGATATTGGTATTTAAAGTCCATCTCAGAAATGACCTGGAATGAGAAAATGGAAAATGTAATTAAGTCATGACTAAACTGTCAAGTGTTAAGAGACATCTTTAAAGCTTTCATTCAAATTAGTGATCAGCTCAAGCAAACTACTGTATAAAAATGGACAAAAGTACAGACCAAATCCTGGTTTTATACTCATTTTTGTGATCATGGTGCAGGAGCAAAAGTGAATCATGAAGAATATAAATTCTGTCTTATTCTACTACTTCCAGAAACAGATCAATTTCACATTGGCATTTTCACTGTACCAATAAAATGCTATAATTTTTACAGCCTCACCAGTCTCAGAATGAACCTTTACAGTGGCATGCAAAAGTTTAGACACACTAGATAAGTGGACAGAAGATGACCTGACCTCCAAAAGGCATAAAGTTAAAAATGAAGCATTCTTTTTGACATTAAAAAAAGTCCTTACTTAGCTTTTAGGGTTGTGGCTTGTTTACAATCATTGTTAGGAAAATCTATTTTGTTAATTTCCTGACTTTGCAAATTTACTGGTTCTGTAAACCTTGTCCCAGCAATCGGCTGCCATGGGCACCTCTCAGTAGCACTCTAAAAAATTTAAATAATTGATGCTCACAAAGCAGCATGAGGCTGTAAGAATACAACACAGCATTTTCAGGTAACCGTTTCCTCAGTTTGTAATGTAATTAAGTAATGGCAGTTAACAGGACTGGTGGAGCTCAAGCTGAGGTCTGGAAGACCAAGAAAAATGAGACACTGTAGGCCTAGTTTGTTAATATGCTTATGACAGACCTTATTATTTTACAAATAAATCATAGATAGAAATAAGTTGTAAATTGTGTTAATTTACCGACAGAGGAAGACATTCTCATTTAGGGCTGACAGTCTGAAACATCTCTCGTCTGCAGTCAGTCACTTCTTGGATAAGAGCTGTAACAGAACATTGAAGAGTCAGGTGTGGTGTGAAGTCACTCGGAACAGATGTTACACTTCACCTACCTGGCCATGGTTTTAAATAAGAATATATTACTTATATATATATTAAGAATTAATAATACATGCACTATACTAAAAAATTATGTTAAATTACATATTACATGCTTCACAGTATAATACACAATATAATGTAGTACTCCACTGTACTTAATAACTATGAAAGGCAAGTTACATGAATATCACACAGAAAATGTTATCTACTAATTATCTGAACAGTATCTAAAACAGATGCTTAGGAATACAGTACTTTAAAACATTTTAACACTTACACAGCAATAAATACATCCAGTCCGATGGTTTAAAAACAGTGCATTTTAAATAATTTCCCAACTATTTTTGTCAAGTTAGTTGCTATGAACACTAAGCAACATCATGATGCTTGGAACTTAACATAAATGTGTGTTTAACTTTTAAAAGGCTGGTGACTTAATGTCTTAGCAAAGTTGTAAAATATAATTATCTAATCTTTAGGTCAACGCAAAAGTGGAGAGAGGAAGGTAAGCAGAACTTACTAAAAGTAAAGTAAAGAGAAGAAAGTGTCACATCTGACAATCCCTGATATCCTTAATTTATTGCATGGAGACCAAGGAGTACAACAAACATTTAGAGGCTTCCACATATAGCAACTAATGAGGCTTTCAAAGCTCTAATTTTCCAAATGTACCAAAACAGTTCCGCTGACCTGGAGACATTCTAAAATACATACAAAATTCAGGTTAAATCTGCAAAACCTTTTTTAGTCAACTTTAGAAGACTGGAGTTCCCTAAAGTTCTAAAAAGGTTCTCACGTTTTTAGTATTATATCAGTTCCAATACAGATAAACAATACAGAGTATCTCAACTGTCTAACTGCCTGATCTTCAGAAGATATTAAGGGGCCACATAGTCGGAAGTCCAAGAAGAGGAAGCACTTAGCTATCACCCACAGTCCCTCCTTAACTCCACAAGCCTGTGAACATCAGTGACTAGGCAGAGTTCTAGGCAACTCAAGGAAGCTGGAAAGCTTTGTCTAGTCTTGTCTAGATTCACCCACTAACTAAGTCACGCAACTAGAAGAGTGAAGGCTAACATGTGCTTCCTTCGAGTCATCTGAAGTCAGCAACCGCATCTTTTCAAACTGCTACCAATGTAGCTGAATGTACTTTGAGGAGGATGCTCAACTGCAAGTTCTGTTATGTCAGCTAACAGACACCTGTACTGTCTAACACTCTGCTGAGTGATGAAGGCCACCAGAGCAGGCCCAATCAAACAGGCTTCACCAGATCTACATTTACACCAATTCGAATGCTATTTATACTATGGCTTGACTGATTACTTGATGGTTATTATTTACTGATATTGCCCAGTATGCCCTGCTAATCAACACTTTAAATTCAATATTTAATCAATAGTCAGTGTTAATCTATTGACACAGAGTTGTAACTAAACCTTGAACAAGAGACTACATCATCATTGTCCTGTTATTAAATGACGCACATGAGTAGGAGCTACTGCAAACATGCAAGCATAATTCACCCATACAGACACATTGTCAATAACACAGTGCGTTATGGCCCTTTAAGAGTCTACTGAGAAAGACTTGAGTCAGCTAGCTTGTTTTTTTTCGGTGGTAAGAATTTCAGTTAAGTTTCTCCTTCTTAAGATTTTTGCTATAAAGCCTGGCTTTGCCAAAGTGACATTCCCACATTCCTCAAGCCTCCTACATGCTAGTGCGAAGTGTGTCATCATTCCCATTTTTTCTGGACTAGGCTGCTGCATGGGTTTCCTCTCCTGCACGCGCATATGAATATGTTTATGAGCGATGTGGTTATCTTTTCCGAGCTGCAGTTTGTAGTCACTGTTGCCAATTAGAAGTTGTACATAATAAGCAGCTTTGACACAAAGGGGATGGGGCCTTTACAACATGCATAGTGAGTGTATAGGGCTGACTGGCTCTGCTACCCACCCAAAAAGAACAAGGCCTATTGTGCTCTCTTGGACTCCTGGCCAAAAGCTTTATTATGGATTGAACTTGCTGCCTCTTGATGACAGGCAAATTCTGGGATGGTTGCAGACATTTAATTATACACAGTGTAGAAATACAAGCTATTTACCTACAAGTACTTACGTGAAGGAAAAACACATTTGGAATAAAAAATATAAAATTACAATAAATTATAAACTCACTGTCAAACACTGTAAGTGCAATTTCTCGCGTCTCCAAAGCACCGTTTACTTCTGCCATCAGCCAGGGAAGGAATTCCATCTCTATATCTGAAGTACAGAGGGTGAGAATATAATTGAATAAATATAAGGATATAGATTAATGAATAAAGACTGATTTAATAAATGTAAACTATGTAATCTGTGGATGTCATAATTCAGGAAAAGCAACAGTAATATAATGTAAAGTAAAAAAGAAATACTATTTGTTCAGTTTGTATGCTCTCAAAACTTTTTTTAGAGAATTGGGAGGTAGGAAATCACACCTCTCTGCACTGGGTTGTAGAAATAGCCATTGTCCCTCAGAGTGGTGTAGACTGAAGGAAGCAGGTCATTCAGATAATGCTGAGCAAAAGCTCTAGCAGCAATTTTTTCTGCTGTCTCTCTCTCCTTCGCCAGAACTTCCCTTTTCTGCTTAATTCTGCGTTCCTGCATTAGGAATGTAGCACACAAAAAGGCATAATAAGTCAAAAACAGGCATAATAAGTGAAGCCATTAGCAAAATTAAAACTATTCAACCAGCAGTTTAAGAGTATACTTAAAGTGTACTTTCAAAAACTAAAAGTGGGATAGAAGTATTGTGCTGGTAGAGAGGTGCAGCTGCTGTATGTAATATAATACAATGTCAAACAGAATATATAAATTGCTTTCTGATTTAGCAGAATTTCACATATTGTTACAACTTTTTTAGAATTGGGGTTTTGGTATTTTTACCAGACGTTACATGGCAAATTAATGAATTTGTGGCTAGTAAAGATTAGTAAATATAGTCAATAAATATAACAATTCTCATTTTTAGATTGCTATAACAGTATTACATTATTATTAAACTTATAAAAATTGTGTGATTTTTAAAAAAGTGTCTCTATGTCAGAAAATGCAATATTATCTGCCTCTATACTGTCACATCCTTGGCTGGGAATTCCCCTCCTTGCCTGCAGAGCTTACTTTCACTTTTTTTAATCTGCTGACTCCTCAGATGAAGCCTGTTTTGTCAGTGGTCTTTCTATATATAGCCTGTTTTTTATAATGGTCTTTGCAAAGGTGTATTTGAGCCTGCTGCAATTCTAAGCCTTGGGATTATTGTGTTACTCGTCTTTTGATTGTCTGCCTGTCCCCCAGTGTTACTCATATTTGGATTTCGTATTGGTTATATACAGTATATATTTCAGAATTTTTTCATTTATTTATTATTTATTTAATACATGCAGTATATCTAATTTGCATCTTAATGGGGCCCCTAGGCAGCTACCTACCTTTGCCCAGTAGAAAGTGGTTCCGGTTAACAGGTTAACAGTACCTTCTCCTCACAGCGACGCCTCTCCTGCTCTTCCAGGCGCTGCACCTCTACCATCTCAGCGTTACGCAGCTCCTGGAAGGCGCGCTGTTGTGTCCTTAAGGCAGCAAGCTCTTCCTCCTCTAAAACCTCCAGCAGAGCCTGCTCTATAGTCTTCCCTACCAGAACCTCCAACACAGGCTGCACTTCCACATCGAAGTTAAATAGCTGTAACAAGAAAGTGATTTAATTAACTTTAATTAAGAAGCATCTTTAGACTATGTAACCACTGTGTACAAAAATCTACACAATGTGGAGTACTCTGTGTCCCAACACAGCTGATAAAGCTTATTAGCTCATTTTTAAATCCTTCATGAGTGGTGGAGCCAAAAATACTGTGCAGGCAATGGGTTTCCATGACTTTAGCTGAGAACCTCTGTGTCTGTGGTTTCCTGGTCAGACTGTGTATATTATTACAATTAATTTCACTCACATTCTCAGAATGAAGGAGAAAAAGAAACAGAAAATGATTTAATATTACTACTACTACTACAAAACCCTGCTGTTTGCTTTGCTTCACAGCCACCAAACTGCATGTACTTAGTCAGGACAGATCCCCAAACTCTAATCCACAGCCATACTCACCCGCACTCCTCCTTACCCATCCCATATTTGCCCCCACACAAGCTCTATTGTTTCCTTTGGCTGACATTCACCAAACATCTATAAGTTCCTGCACTCATCTATGTGTTGTTTATTTATCCCTTGTTCCTCCCATATTCATAGTGCTATTAATTTTGAGCAACACCTACCAAACACTCAACAAACAACCCTCATGCCATAGCAACTGCCTAGCAACACCATAGCAACCACCTGGGACATCACAGCAACCGCCTAGAAACACCAAAGCAACCACCTGGAATAGAAACTGCCTAGCAACACCATAGCAATTGCCTGGGACATCACAGCAACTGCCTAGCAACACTATAGCAACCATCTGGGATACCATGGCAACCGCCTAGCAACACCAAAGCAACTGTCTGGGACACCATAGCAACCACTTGGGATACCATAACATCTACTTAACAACTAGCAACCACTTAGCAACATAATTGTAATCACCTGGGATACCATAGTAAATGCCTAGCAATACTCTGGCAACTGCCTAGCAACTCCATATCAACCGCCTGGGATACCATAGCAAGCTCCAGGCAACACCCTAGCCACTACTGGGGATACCATAGCAACACTTTAGCAACCACCTGGGTTACTTTAGCAACCACCTAGCAACCACTTACCAACACCATAGTAACCACTTGGCAAAACACCATAGCAACCACCAGGGAAACCATAGCAACTAAATAAAAACACCTTAGCAACCACCAGGGAAACCATAGCAACACCACAGCAACCGCCTAGCAACCACTTACCAACACTATAGCAACCAGCCAGCGACATAGAAACCACAGCCAACTTTGGAATGATAGGAATGACAAACAAGTTATATGTGTTTCATCATTCAGTGTCAGAAAAAAACTTTTTTTGAGATAACTTCAAAAGTGGTTTATGATTTTATGCAAGCAGTTTTACTGTGTGAATTAGTGGAACAGTTTTTAGTTAGCTAAATTAGCAGACTTTGGATACCAAACGTTTTGGCTAATTATCTTCATTTGTTGTAAAGAAGAAATTGTGCAAATTCAGTTTCTGATAAACTAAAGGTGTAGTGTTTAAGATTTAATGGCATGTAGTGGTGAATTTGTACTCTGCAACCGTATATCCCTCCATCTACCTCCCTTTCCAAGCATGTAGTAGAACAACTATTGGCCATCAGGTTTCCATTTCTTTGAAAAGGAGGACTTACCCTCCCTTGCATTTGTATGTGCTAAATAATAAGTATGATCCTCCATTTGTCAAAAGTTGGGTTCTTAAACTTCTTACAACACAAAATGTATAGCCCGCACCAGCAGCAACCACTGATTCCTCTGTTTTGTTCATTTTCTAATCGATGCTAGAGTGAAACCAAATTCAACATAAAAACAAGAAAGGCACACTCTAAAGTCCATATTTGATTTGTCCCTTCAGGGCTACTTGCTGAAACATGGTGGCTTATGTTGGAAGAGGACCTGCTCCCTATGTAGGGTTCATTCTAAGCCAACAGAAATGCATGCACAATGTCATGTACAATGAAAACATAGTTTTGTATATTTTGTTCAGTTCTTACATCTGCACCTTCAAGGGCCTAGTAATGTGTGATTACAGTTTTAACTGAGTGGGGTGAGAGGTTAGTAGTATTATATCAGTGTAATATATCAGAAGAGTAAAATTCAAGTTCTATCTGTACCTCGCCTTCCTCTATCTGTGTGGCTGCATCTTTTCCAGATTTGGCAGGAATAAAGAGAGGGGTGGCTGGTTTGTCCAGGAATGCATCAGTCTGACATCCCACACTGGCATCCTCAATATGATCACTCAGCTCCTCCAAGTATAACTCTAAGACAGACATAAAATTTTAAAATACAATACTTAATAACATATTATTTGGACCGATATCACATGAACTCCATCTATGGCACTGCTGTAATATCTGCAAACAATAAGAAATGTTTTCCAGTCAATTCCCAGTCCAGATTTACTGGGTTGTAAAAAACAGTATTTGCCGTGTCCCTATTCTCTATATTACAGCTGGCTGATTTTAAATGTTGTGCGTTAGCTAGCTATGCTACATTAGTTAGATTGGACAGAGTAGCGATGCAGTGGAGAAGAGCAGGTTTTGTTCCCTGTCAGAAAAGCTGATTTCACAATGTACCTGAACTCTCTGCCCATGCTGTTTCATTCATAACAGTGTGCTGTGCACTGACACACACACAATACGACGTAGAGCAAAGACGCTTAGACGAGGACTTTGAGACAACTCTGGAATAAAAGCTGTAGTTATGAACCAGACCCATGACCAGACCCATGAAGTTTATTAAGGAGATCCCTTATGCTACAATACTTCGCAATTCTATTAATTCAAACAGAGTAAAGTTTTCTTCTCAATTTTGTTAACCTCATCTCTCCACCAGTGTTGAAAAAGCAACCCCATTGACATGAATTTAGCTTACTCATAATGAAAAGTCTTTCCTAACCTTTGCCATTGGCAGTGTCAGAGGAATAAATGGATGTCGATTTTGTTTCACCAGATGTTGGTATCCATGAATGCCAGATGTCGTACTGTTGACATCCAGGATCACCCAACAAAAAAATTAAAGAGCATTCTCATATTTTTTGTACCTTAAATGAATAATGGACATTTCTAAAGTTCTTCTCCAATGATCATTCATTTTCACTGGAAATGCGGTCACCATTGTAACATTTTCATTACTGTATACTGCTACCGATCACATACAGCCATAAATGCACCTAAATGCAGCGTAAGTTGGTAGCATTTTCTGCTTCTCACCAACATAATAACAACTAATGATTGTCCCTGTTTACACTTTGTATCAGTACATGTTTTTAGTGAATTGATCAATAGTTTATAGTTTAGCATTTCACATAATTGTTCGAAAAGCTGGGTGTAAACACCCTTAGGACCCAGTGTGTGTGATCGGATTATGATCGGATCACTCAAACAACATTTGTCAGGGACTGGCCATAAGCTACTGGCTTTTGAAAAAGAATGATCATATGGTGTCCCTGGCATAACCATTTATTTCTTAGGCAGCATCCAGGTTCCAACTACTTGTGTAATACCAATTCACAGATGTGCTGCAGATGGTGCTGTGCACCCACCCCCACCCCCCCCCACCCCCATACTTACAGAGCGTAAGTAAGGTTCCATCCAATATGCTAGCTGTGCCCTAGGCAATGGTCGTACCTAGTGCTCCTGACCACTGAAAACCCACTCCAGTTGTACTATTCCTTCAAGAGTCACTTCAGATTTCATTATACATGCATGTCATAAAAAGTCTGAATTTCTGTAATGCTCAGAATCTCAAACCAAAAGTGTATGCCTGAGAAATTACAAAGAATACTGATAACCAATACCTTTTCACAGCACTGACTCATACAGATGTTTTGTATTTCCTCATTTTTTGATTGTGTCCAAACAAGTGGCAAAACAACATTGTGAACTTTTGTGAACAAACTGAAAACTAACAATGCCAGAACTGAATAACATTGAATACAATTTCTTCTTGTATACAATTGAAACAATTGTCTTTCCTAACTGGAGTTTCTGTGGACGGTAAAAATAACATTTATTGATAATATTGATAATTCTCTCCACTTCATATCACCACATAAGATTTAAATTTTTTTGTATGATTTTGCCAGCCTTACATGATTTTAACTGAATTGCAATTATTATTATTATTGTTGTTGTTATTATTATTATTATTAAAAATTTGATTAAGAAACAGCAACAAAGTGGCAGTACTTACCAGTCTGCACATCTGTGTGTTTTCTCCCCTGAAGTGCGTCTGGGGTTCTTGAGTGGATCTGCTCTTTAGCCCGTTTTTTTGCCATGGCTCTCCTGCTAGCCTCTTGCTGTCTTTGAATCTCAATGAGGTCAGGCTGAGAGGTCTGTCAAAGGCATATTGCAAACATACTGATTATAGACAAAGGATTTATTAATTAATTCCATATAAATAATTAGTACGTCATCCTCAAACAATAAATCTTTGGACTGGAAACTGTTGGAGTGATTCTCCTTATGTTTTAATTAGCATTTTTTTAAATAATAAGGCCCACGCCATTTCTTGAGTACCTAAATACTTACAATTGGCAGAATGTGCTGTGCATAGGTATTTCCTCTGACAACACGTCGATCATACATAATGTTTCCATAGATACCTTGTCCTTCATTTCTGTAACCCATGAAAAAATGACAATGTTAGCCAATTTAATATAACCTAATAATGAATTAAATATAAAAGTGCGGAGAAACTCCAATGGCCTGCACAAAGCCCTGAACTACACTGTCTTAACTGAACGGGCATAAACTCCCACAGACACAGCTCTATATTATTGCCCATGGTTTTGGAACGGGATTTCCAGTAAGCTCATAGGTGTGATGGTCAAATGTCCACATACTTTTGACAATATAGTATATTTGCCTATTCAGTCTACAGCAATTTAGCCTTGCCCTTTCATGCTGAAATTATAAACAGTGATTCAGTCAGGAGGCTCAATACAGGGCAGCAGAGCTTATTCACATACACTGACCGACCACTTCACTGAGTGAACCAATTTGTTTCTACACTCATTGTCCATTTTATCAGCTCTGATTACCACATATGTGCGCTTGATAATTCTACAATTATAGATTGTAGTCCATCTGATTCGCTACATACTTTGTTATCCTCTTTTACCCTGTTCATCAAAGGTCAGGACCCCCACAGAAATTTTTGAGTGGTTGATCATTCTCAGCACTGCAATGACACTTACGTGGTGATGGGGTGTGAACAATGTGTCCACCCACTGTCCACTCTATCAGACAATCCTATCTTGCTGGTCCACTATATAGATGTGAAGTCAGAAATGAAATCTCATCTGCTGCTGCACAGTTTGTGCTGCTCATCCTCTCATCCTTCATCAGGGTTCGCAGTATGCTGCCCACAGTACGCTTCCCACAGGATGCTACTGGCTGGGTAGTCTTGGTTGGTGGACTATTTTCAGTACAGCAGTAACACTGAGGTGTTTAAAAAATCCAGCAGCACTGCTGTGTCTGATCCACTCACACCACCACAACACAGACTAACCCACCGCCAACACCTCGGTGTCACTGCAGTGCTGAGAATGATCCACATCCTACATAATACCTGCTCTGTGGTGGTGCTGTGGAGGTTCTGACCTCTGAAGAACATGACAACAGGCGGAAAGCATACAGAGAAACAGAAGGACTACAGTCTGTAAGTGTAGAACTACAAAGTGGAGCTGATAAAATGGACAATGATCGTAGAGACAAGGAATTGTACCTAATGAAGTGGGCGCTTGGTGTATATCCAAAAGATACAGTAACAAAACCAGGGAAGTGGAAAATGGTTGTGTAGAAATTAGTTATGATTGTTTCTGGTGCGAGAAACCACAATAAATTTAACTAAACAACGACTGCTGAAAAAAAAGATTCTGATCTCCAGTTTCTCTAGCTAACCACTAGTTTAATGCAGATATCGCTATCTTGCAATGCAAATTTCAGCCACCATATCAGACTGAACCAGGTAACACAGCAAAAGGTGCTCGCTTACTGCATCATCGCGCGCTCCCTGTATCTCTGCCGTGCTGGAACAGGCCGAGGACGACTGGAGAAAATATACGTTTCATTGGGATTCTCACTATGAGGCTGTAACGCCGAAGTCATTCTCGCTCACTACAGTACTGGCTGAAAATATATTAGAAAATGATACAAAAATAAAGAAATCTAACAGAGAAATCCACCTTCCTTAGCTACCACGAGAGGAACCTCTGTTATTGTTGTCGAAAGTTGCCCAGGCAACAGTAACCCGTATGAGGAAGTAATTTTCAGGTCTATGCCATCTGCTGGTCCCGTTCCAAACATTCACATCACTTATCAAATAAATAAATAAATAAATAAATAAATAAATAAATAAATAAATAAATAAATAAATAAATAGTGTGCTTGCAATACGGAAGACAGTTAAGAAGGGTGTAAGAAGTGGAGGAAAAACTACAAAAAAAAAAGATAATTATATAACTAAATAAATAAATAAAACGATCAGTCATTATAATCATTGTAGAATCAAGTCCAAATGTCAATTGTTATCTGTCATTTGTAAAACATGTCAGGACATTTATGCATTAAAATGCTTGTTGTGGAGCACAGGTAACCAATCTACAGCAGTAAAGCATTCATAAACATACTAAATATACTGAATAGACACATTGTTAGATATACACACAATATACAACCAAAATATACAAAATATATAAACAAATTGTACAAATAAAAAACAGGAGGGCCCTATGTAAGGAACTCTTTCCTATGCGCAAATATATAAGGCAAAGGACAATCTAAGAGAAGAAAAAAAGTATAAGTTACAAGTGACTCAGTGATATTGTAAAATGGTGTTGGGGACAGACTCACACCTTCACAGCTTGAAACTGGTCATTAGCCAATTTGTTTTAGCCTGGGTGCTGCAGTACCTCTTGCCTGATGGCAGTATGGTGAAGAGGCTGTGTGCTGGATGACTACCGTCCAATCAGATCTTTTAGAATCTCTTTATTTTGCCAAATATGTTATACATATAAGGAATTAGCCTTGATGAGTCACATATGTATGACATGCAACATACTGAACAGACAAGACAAGCACATAGAAACAAATATTTAACTAAGGAAAAGTACAATAAAATACAAGAATAGTAAAGAACCATGGAAATGAGTTAAGAGAGGTGTGTGAATATGCGAATATCTATGCTTAATAAATTTTGCTAGAACAAATATCATTTATTACATGATACATATAAACTTCAGTTCTAGACTTCAGTCTAGATATCTAAACAATACATGTTTAAACGTAAACATAAAATCTGCGTGTTTCAGCCAAAGAACAGGCATATTTGAAACAATAGCAATAAAGCTGTTTTCCTTACAGATGTGTGGCAACATTTTAAGGTTTATGGCATCAGAGACTATGGTAGAGTAATGGTATTACAGGTACTTCATATCATCCCAAGAATTCACTGTAATTCATGAAGTTTGCCCACCAAGAGAATATGTTTTACTTTACCCAATACTTTATTGATTTGTTTTTTGTTATTGTGAGGACTTGATTACTTTCATCTGATTAATTGAGAATCTATTCAGTTTCAGTAATACTTGAGTAAAGTACCAATCCTATATATAATACTTCAGTAGCAGAGTACAATTACTTTGAAGTGTTTTCCATTCTTTGTTTTGTTACAAGACTGAATATACTATTTGTCCCACAAAGCACTGCAAATGTCATCCGATCACTTTCCCTACATTTCAAACATTTCTCTCTTGTATTTTTGTGTTTTTATATATTATAGTTTTGCATGCATGTACTGTTTGCTTGTTATTATGGTTGAAAAAAGAAAGAAAGCTGCATTCAACTATTTGGATGCAGCATCTGAGCAGGACAGCCTGCTGTTAGTTTCTTTTTCAACTTTAACTTGATAATTTCTCTCTTTTTTGGTGCCAGTGTTTCCAGCTTGTGTTTTCGTGCATCTCCCTTTTATTGCTAAAACAAAGCCTAGCCAAATGGGAAAGTAACATATACCTTTTACACTAATGTAATATTATACAAATTTATATTTAGGACATTCCTGTCATCTACACAGTTTTTATATTGTGCAGCATGACATGGTAACATGTGTAGTTTACATTAGCAGTTAGTCCCCTAATATTGATTCATCATCTAAACCATTTATCCTCCTGGGTTGCAGGGAGTGCTGGAGCTTATCCCAGCGCTCATTGAGCAGACAGCTAGTCCATCACAGGGCATTCACACAGACAAACACAGTCAGACACACTCACACCTAGATGCAATTTAGTATCTACAGCTTGCCTGACTGCCTGACCGCATTTGTGGCTACAGCAGGAATGTATACAAATCGTCGAATAGCCTTGTAGTGCTGGGTATGTCTGCCATGAAGTGAACCTTATTCTAGTCTTTGAACTTGAGCCATAACCCATTATTATCTTTACTCAGACAGGCTTTGTTTGCTGTCCTTGGTTTGGTGGAGCTCAAGCACTTCTCTCCCTTTCCACAAGGTGGGGTTAGTTCCACTCCAGCTAAAGCAGGTGGTCGCAATCTTGCTGCAGAAGGCGACGGATATGACAGATGTTGTAAGGAATCACTTCTGACCTGCGGCCTATCACTACTTGACTTTGGTGTTGTCAGTCGATAGCAGCAGTGTAACACCCTGAGCCCTCCCCAGGGAGAGTATGAGATGAACAAAAGAGCAGAGAGAAGGGGACAGCAGCAGGCAAAGCCTTACTGATATTTGTACGCTGACGTCTGCGACTGCATTATGCCAGCCTAGTACTTAGCATGCTTCATTTCATTTGGTCGGGCCTTTCATTTTTTGGCAGAGTGGTTATCATAGGTTGACCGAGTCTGACCCCCCTTTCTTTCTGAATTGGTTCAACCACCACTTGGGACAATTGACGTGATCAGGGGGTTATTTGTTTGTCGGATGACCATTTCTGGAGTACAGCTTATCAGGGTTTTTTAGGGTGGTTTAAGTAATGCCTTTGCGCATCACTTAATGCAGTCTGTGTGTGAAGGAGAGAGTGAAAGAGGGAGAGAGAGAGAGAGAGGGCAAAGAGAAAGATTGAGAGAGAAAGCAATAGCGAGAGATAGACACAACAACAACAGCAGGATACTGTCATCTTAATGCACTTAGGCTTTTATCCTACCCTCCTGCACCATCTCCTCCCCTAATCCCTGCAGATATTCTCATTACTCTGCCACGCACAACAAACACAGCCCTACAGGTGTAGGCGTGTGTGAAGAGAAAAGGAGAGCATGTATAAACACCTCTATGAGTACTGCTGTGTGCATGTCTTCATAGACCACACTTCCCCACAATGTAACAAAAACTTGAAAACTAGTTTTTCTTTCCAATTTCATCCTTCATTTGAAACATTAAAAGCTTTTAATTGCGTATAATATAACATTTGGTTGGAAGGCTTTAAACCATGGAGGCTGGTGGTCAAGTTTGGATTAACACACCCTACAGAGAACACAACATCACTGTTCATTTTTTTAAAAGAAAGGTATGTGCCACATATCGTGCCTCTCAGCATGTATTAATGCTCCAGTAAAATGCATTTTTTCACACATTTCATTTCTGAAATGTCAGGTCCCTTCACAGACAAATCTCTATAATTTAGAATGATGATGTTTTTATACAAATGGTAATTTCTTATTGATCATAAGATAAGATAATATGTGATCATAAGATAACATAATCAAATATGTGCTTTCCTATGTGTAAAACTTTTAAATTGATGATTTACACTACAATTAGCAGAAAAAATGTCATATGTAGGATTGTTCCCTGTAGAGAATGTGAATTTATTTTGTAACATTACAAATGTAACATTATAAAGTCATAGAATTTTCTATAGTTTACTTCATAAAATTCCAAATTCCAAATTCCAAAAGTAAGCAAAAACTTGCTTAAACAGAAGAACAGCTTTTTAAAGTTTCATGTGAAGTGAAATATCATTTAATGAAGTGCATGATATATGGTTTTATATTCATTTCTGAAAATTGTCTTATGATAAGTGAATCATATGTGTTCTTTATGATTCTGTACCATTGTCGCACAATGTTCCCCTTAGGCAACAGAAAGATATTTTGGAGTGAGGGGGTCCCCAAAAAAAGTTTTTGCAATGAAATGTGCCAAGAAATGATATGAAATCCTTTCGTCATGCATCATCGAAATATGTGTAGTATATAATTAAATGTTTTGTTGATTTTGTTGATTGAAGTTAAAATAAGTGAATTCATCCAACGCAAGTTTTAGAACACAATATCTATTATTTGCTGAGTTTATCACACAGGTCACATTCTACGTTTTTTTTTTTTTTTTTTAATGTGCAACATTAATGTGTTCTCTGTATAGGATATGGTAACTTTTTCTTGGGGGTCTTAATTTAAGGCAGTTAGACTTTTGCATATGACTGTATTATGCATTATGAATTATGAAGTATGTATATTTTTATTTCTTTTTTTTTTTCATTGTCTCTTTTGTATTTATCCATGCCTAACAAGGATGAGCTGCTTCTGGTTTAAAACTGCTTAGTCTTCACTGACCCCTTTGTGGGTCCAGGCTTTCATTCCTCCTCCTACAAAATAGCAATAACCCAATTATTTTGTATTGCTTCCTGAATAATGACCTTAGAAAGGGTACACAGACAGAAACGTATGGCTATGTATTTCAGGTTGGGTGTAGATGTATGTACAAACATGTCGCCCCAGTATTACAGCTGCAAACCTCCATCAAGAAGACAGTATTACAAGGGTGTGTGTGTAAGCGAAACATGTTTGTGTGCAAGCGTGTGACTTTTTGAAAATTCTCCGGGGTCATAGACTGTGTGAAATGGCTTGGCCTTAGAGAACATCTTGAGAAAGAGACACTCTACTAGGCCAAAGTATTGCCTGTGGGGCCCAGATCTCCTCTAAGATTGGCCCAGGCTCAAGAGGTCATCTGAGAGAAGATGAGGAGAGGATGATGTGAGTTTTATCCCCTTCACGGTGGTAATAGCGTGCTCCCCAGTGCCCTAAAATCAAACACTCCTTCCCCATCCCTCACTCAAGAGATTAATCTGATCTGTCAGTCATCAGACCCTGTAGCTCTCGCTCCTCTCCAGCCTGCTCTGAAAGTAAGCTACATGGCATGTTCAATACGAGCTCTTTATTTATAGTTTGCCCACCAACACTGAAGGTCGTGTTTCATAAGAGCATGAGCATCGATTTGCAATTGCATTCTTCTTCTTCTGTTTCAGAGATTATGTAAAGATAAATGTGTAAGCTCTGCTGATTGCACATTAGTTGCCTGTTGAAATGGAGCTGAAATAGAAGGCCACGCCTTGGAGCCACAGTCAACATTTTTTTTGCTTGGTGAAAAGGCAGTGAGCTCAGACTTGTATCTTTACAGAAAACGCCAGATAAGAGACACCGTTAACGGAAATCAGAATGATGACGAAGATGACCTGTGTTTTATGATGTCACGGCTGAACTTCCACCCTCGCACGATTTGTTGATCAACTCTATCTACTCTAAGTCGTTCTATGATTCCTTAACCTTTCTACACACTAAGTATTGTTTTTTTTCACACTCCTTAGTAGAGATCATGTCCCATGAGTGTGTACAATGTGTACTCTAAAGGAGTAAATGTACTGTTGTATTTCTCAGTCAGTGTTATGCCATAATTAAGCCATAGAGAAAATACTCACAATAATAACAATATGTTACATATCATCTTTTTAAGGCTGGCTACATTGTCTATTTCTGCCACTGTTTAAAAAAAATGCGTCTAATGGCATTAAACTTTTTCTCTTTGAAGCTGTGACCTTGGACCCCTGTTTTTCTGTTGCTCCGATGTGTTGCATAAGCTGCATTCCCCATATCTGATTTTGTCCAAAGATGAACTTCACAAATGTTGTTCTGAACATGAGGATTTCTCACAATACTGACTTTAAAGGTGCCAGAAATGGTTCCTGGCAGGGAATTCCACAGTATAACAACTTTTATTTCTCTACTTATTAAACTTTTTTTTTTCCCGTAGAACCATACATCCAAGCCAAGGAACATTTAGGAATCTTTATATGTAAAAGTATTAATACGATTATAAGTGGCCATACTCTAAATATACTAATCATAATGTCAAAACTTGTATAAACATCTAGATATGCTTACTAATAGTCTTTGAAACACAGCCATCAACAATAAGAAATGAGTGACGGGTAACTGTGGTGCTTATGAGAAGATCTCATACGTGAGGCAGTGCAGTGTTTGCAGTCGTGAGAGGCTGCCAAGCTGTCTTGCCTAACACAGCTGTAGACCCACATCCTCCCTGCTGTCAGACTGGGGCAAAGGTGAAAGCATGAGTGACGCAAGGACACCACAGGACTAGAAAGAGGCCAGCCCCACAGAATACAGTGACATTTCAGCTACACGGGGATCTGACTGAAAACTCACAAAGGAGTGATACTGAAGAGCAAAGGCCAGAACAGTGAAATCAAGGTAGGCTATGTTCTGCGCAGAGAATTAAACTGTTTCTTGAATATGTCACCACTTTATTGGATTTAGAATAATCCAGTCATCAGGTTGTTACATATTCCTCTGTTTGGGCTGGCAGTGTGGCTTGCTTGAAGTGGTTTTACTGAAAAACATGATTGGGTTTAAATAAGGCTTTCTATGAATGTTAAAGTCATGTCTATCAGATACAGCACTGAAATATTCATATGACATTACTATTTTTTGATTGATTTTTGACCTATAATGCTTTTACAGTGTTTTTTACAGCTTCTCACATTAATACATATTTAGACAAAGACTTCTTTGGGTTGATAGGAATAGCAATCCTAAAAACAGCTCCAGTAAACTCAGTTTATGTCTTGGATTAGGCAAGTCCACTTTCTAGAGAACAGGATATTCTTAATGTTCCATACAAATTAAAGCATGTTCTTAGATCATGATTAATGGGATAGTAAAGTTTATCTTGTTCACCCTTAAAGTACCTATCTCACTGCTTAGATTAGCAATGATACACAAACTGCTGTTGCACAGACTGTTCCCTTTGCTGGCTATTGAACGCACTTCTCAGATTCATACATCTACTTCAAGATTTTTGTTTGTCTTTCATTCTGTTTTTATTGCCTTTGCTATTTTTGGTTTCCTTGTTTGGTTTCCAAACTCAGATTGTACAGGTTGAATAGGATGGACTATGCCAAGAAGTCTCTCAATCTGTTCTCGCCTTCTTCTCTCTCCAAGTGAGTGGCTTGCCAACATCTTTACAGTAAATCCACTGTTCATTAGCGTAGTTATTTGAGGACGAGTGCACTGCTTTATTCAAGCCAATTTTCCTTCATGTTCTGTCTATGTACAGTATATCTCACAGATGTGTATCAGCCAGTGCTTCTGTCCTCCCAAGTTTCAGCCCCCGCTCCAGACCTTTCCGGGTAACCAACTCAGACCGTTCCCTCAAGAAAGGCATCATGGCAGACGGGCTGAGAGACCTACTGAACAAGGTGAGGGAGAAAGTGGTAGGGGTGGGGTGGGGGGTGTAGGGTGTAAGGTCATTTGAACAAGAAATCACATGGCTAGTCCTTTTTTGACAGCCTCTCAAAATCACATTCAACTGCCAAGTGAGTCAGACAGGAGAAAGAATAAAGGAGAGAAGGGATGAATGAGTCAGGCGTAACGAGGCATAGAAAGCAAACATGAAGAAAGAGAGAATGGGAGTGGGTAATAGTCAGAGCTTGATATGCTCTGAGTCAGCTGTGATTTACATGTGGTGTTCTGTCACTCCTAATCACACGTGTCAAAGAAAATCACTACTAAAGCACTCACACAGACATTTTAGTTTAGCTTCACATTTTGTGACATAACATCCTTTTGATGCAAGTTAAATCACTTGTAAAGATTAATGCGTCTGTGAATAAAGCTAGAACATGATCTATGTGCCCCAGACTGTAATTATGTAAAGTACTAAACTGTCCACTATTACCTGATATACAGTATGATCATGGTTGGGATGTATTAGAATACAAGTATACAGAATAGAGAATACAGTTAGAGTTATATATATGTACTGTATATAAAAGGCTGTTTTAATACTTTAAACAGTTATTAATCTCAGAGACAATACTGAAATGTTTGAGAGATAACAGAACAAGCAATAGGCTTATCATCAGTGTGGTACTGGATTCTACATACATGTCATTAACTTAAAATCACATAGCTACCCATTTCATAGTCAAGTTTGCAAGATCATTTCAATCGTATATGTCAAAATGTTTGCTTGTAAAACTGTAAAAATGATGGCACAACCTAATACACATCCTTTTCTGTTTAAACATTCTGTTGAAACATTTTCTGCAAAAACATTTGAGTACTTGGTGTACTCTTGTTGTATTTGATTCGCATTATTTTTAAAATGCATCCAACAAATCTCTGCTACAAATGGTAACTTATGCTTTGTTTTTAGCATCTACCTTTTTGAACAACGCAGCCAAATGTGGCGTAAGTGCAAAGGTTCCAACTTACCCAACAGGCAGTGTTAATAATTTGTCAATGTCTCTTTTCACTGATCAAAATAAGTATGATTAGTGAAAGAGACACTGGTAAATGTATTTTTGACCACAAAGTAGAAGAGCAAATTTACAATGCATCTGTTACATGTTTTAGATTTTTTTGACAATGAATTTTGACAATTTTGATTGACTTTTGATCCAAAGATGTACAGTATATGGATGTATTGAACGTATTGTTTCTATTTGAAGGTCTGGTTGCATTATAACCAATGCTGCCATGGGGAGCATAGCTTTATTTTAGCATAGCTCTTACTGTGAGATACACCCTTATATCCTTTCCAAATAGTCCTATATTAAAGCAAGGTATTAAAATAACACAGCTATGGATTGTGTGACATAAACATAAATGTGCAATAAAAATCAGCAATCACAAAAAGGTGCTTTAATTAAAACACTGTAAATTGTGAATTGTAGATGACTTACATACACCTTTGTTGCTCTAGCTTTTGTATGATCTGATAAAGGCCAAAAAATGATGCCGCGATCATGATGTTATCATCTGAGGTGCATAAAATATAGTACTTTTTGAAGGAGATTTTTCTTTTCTTTTTACCTCACAACAATGTACTGACAGATCTTGACTGATTCAGTATTGAATGGGCATGCCGCCACTGCCACAGATTTTTCTTTTTTATTCTAAGATTTTTTTGCAATTCAGCTATGTGCTACTTGGCTATCACATAAAGTACATAGCTGTGTTGCAAAAAAACTGATTAGATTACATACCATATTAGATATGATATTGCTGTCAATTACATTTTGAAACGCTAATTAAAGCCAATATAGATTTAGCTGTTTTGTTTAATTCTACAACCAACCACTGCCCTCAATCTTTCAAATGTAGATCAGACTAAGAATTTCAGTGACAATAGAAAGACAAAAAGCCTTTCTAATAGGCCACGCATTGAATCTATATACTAAACACATATAGTATTCCTATCATTTGTATTTATGTTTTAATTGACATATAATCCATGAAAGATCAATATGGTAAGGGTAACTGAAGGCATTCTTTGTACCCAGCTTTATGCTTGAATTGCTGTAGGTAAGCTTTAACATCCTGACACCTGTCAGATCATATTTGTCTTTCTGACTACATGTGACATAGCACACAGGACATTTGTTCACACGTCAATATCGACCTCAAAAACAAACCTCACTTATTTGGTCCGTGACCCTTAGACAATGGATGCTTTCCATGTGTCCTGCGTCGCTGGTCTGGTGCTTGACGAGGATGGGACAGGAGTAGACTCCGAGGACTTCTTCCATACCCTAAAGGACAGCACTGTACTCATGGTCTTGGAGAAAGGACAGACGTGGACACCTCACAAGGTATGTGGCTTGTGACATGGGGAACTGGACTAAACTCAACAACACTTTGTTCCAGGAAAAGCCTTTGGAAACTGAAGTTACAATTCACTGCAGATCATTTGGAACACATTCATTACCGATAGACAGCATGTCCCGAACATCTTTTGATGGACAGCATGTCAAAACAAACCTCACAATGCCATTCTGAGTCCATTATTTCATACGAGACAGCAAAAAGGAGTATTACAAAGTTTTACAAAGTCACCAGCTGAGGTGTTCCCATAAGTTTTCATAGCCAGCAATGATGGATTCCAGGAGCAGAAAGTCAGAGTAATTATTTTGAGAATTCACTGTGGTATGTCGCAGTACTGAAAAATAGCAGAGCCACAGGCCCGACGGCAACAAAGGCTCGCTCTGCCGAGTTCATTTCCTCTACGCTAGTCTGGCCAGCACTCTTTAATAAGATCACCGTTTAGCCAGCACACTGAAGCTCCTTGCCTTTGAATGGTGTTTGTCCAAAGTAGGTAATTTACATATGCGCTTAATTATGTCTGTAATGATTTGCAGGTACCGGAATACCATTAACCTTTGTGTTTATTTGGTTTCTCTCCTTCTTATACTGGGATTGTCATATTAGCATATGTCATTTCCTCCACTCTCTCTTGTTCGTCATCCGCCACCGCCCATCACTTTGAATGCATTAATCTGTGTCCAAGTGCACATTAAATTAATTTTTGGGACCGAGAGGCTGGTTGAGTGGAGAGGAGGAAGAGAATGGTGAAGGACATATTTGACCCTTTTCTTGTGTTCATCCATCACATTTTGACAGTTGGCAAAGCACAGTAAGTTAGACACACATACAGACTCACACACATGCCAACTTGAATCTCCAGTGATGTAGTTTCACTCCACGATGTGCCTGAGGCACTTTTCAGACATACATCAGTAAGCATGTTAAAAAATATGATGATTTTCAATCCCTGTCCTTCTGTCTTTGTTAGTGGGCGATTCAGTACTTATCCAAAATAATAATGTAAAATGCACATTCGTTTTTCTTCATGTCTTCACAGATCAGTCCATCCGAGAGTCAAGTTGGAGAGCGAAAGACAAAGCACAGGAAGGACCTGGCCAAACTCACTCTTGACTTTTACAAGAACCATCCTAAAGAATTCATTGGCTGCCTGAATGTCCAGATGACCCTCTATGGCATGTACTCCATGTCATACGATCTGCAGTGCTACCATGCTAAGAGGATGCTGAGGTGAGCAGAGCTTGTTGACCCACTTCTCTGTCGTTCAAATTTCAAAATCTATGCTGCAATGCTGAGCCTGACTTGCAGTTGGTGTTTTGTGATGAATTTTGAAGCAAATCAATAAACACTGAACTGTGTATTGAACGCATTAATATTACAAGCAATGTTACCCAACAATGTGGCTATGTGAGGCATGTGAAAAATGTCATTTAATATTTTACAGATATAAAATCTTCTTCTTTTTAACAGCTGAAGGGCTACGAAGCATTAACTGATGCTTGTGACATTCTCAATATTTCCCCTAAATGAATACATAGGCAGCTATATCCATTAATTATGTATGATTTTGTCTCTCTGTTGGCAGGGAGGCCTTAAGATGGACTCTTTTTAGCATGCAGGCCACTGGTCATATCTTGCTGGGCACCTCCTGCTATATGCAGCATCTAATTGATGAGGACGAGAAAGCTGAGGCACAACTGGCTGCATGCGAACACATGAACAAACCATTACAGGCCATCCAATGGAAAAAGACTGCAGCCAACCACAGAAACTAGGGACTTGAGTGTGGACAGGCCCATTGGATAATGACCTGACTCAGTCTATTTTGCCAAAAAGCTTTGTACTGTCATTGTACCCATGTTACTGAGCATAGCTATAAGGACAGGCTCATTTGTGGTATGCGAAATAACCCGGACTTCACTGTATTTTACGTAGCACGCAGTCCATGTATAGGAATACATTGATGCAGCTTTTGATGCTGTATTTCGCTGTACTCCAGCACAATGGAGCTGAAATGAAACAGCAACCATTATTTCATGAGTAAGAGAACTTAGAGAAGGCCTATAGGTATAGGAATTATTCTAGATGTGGCATTTGGACCAAAGTGGCAATGTCAGTATGGGCTCGATCACAAAACAATTTGATAACCCTAAAAAAAGACATTGATAAGTGTTGCTGGTTTATTGTTCGTGTATTTTTGGTGAAAATGGGAGTGAGATAAAGAGGGAACCTCATTCATGACAACAAAACTACTAGGGGTGGACACTCTTTCACATAAAAGCAAGCTAAAAAGTTTTAGTTGCTGTCCTGCTATATTTTAGATCTGGATTTTACAGCTCTAGGTGTAAGCCCCTCACCGTACTGTATCCTATAGGCTGCCACATGGATATGTCAGAGTATGCTCTGACAAAAGTTAAACTCCGCTGAGTTTTTATAACAAACAGAGTGCAATTTTTATGCATTGTCATGCCATTAAATTTAACGTAAGTGGCTTTCTGAAATCAATGGCAAGAATTGTGTTTTTATCCTTGTAAACGCAGCCTATATCAGGGGGAATTTAGACTAAATCAGTCATAACCAAAACTGTTTGACATTTTGTTAATATGCAACAATACACAATTTTGCTACCTACACTTGATAATTTCAGTGTATAGTACATATATGTGTTTATTTGTTTGTTTAGAAAACATGTCTGTTTAATAGTGGAGCTATTAATATTTATTCATATTTCTGAATGCTAAGAATTTCTGCTCTTTCATTTTTATACTGTTTATTGTGCCTGTTCTTTCTCCAAGTATTTGGATTAAACATCACGTTTTCATGCTTCTGGGGATGTTGCTCGACATTCAGGTCTCAATATGGTTGTGTATGTATGAGTCTTGATCTTTTCGCAAAGTGCATGAGCGTTTGTGTGTGTGTGTGTGTGTGTGTGTGTATGTTGCATGTACCCTGCAGCTGTAAGCCGAGAGCTAGGAGAGGGGATGACATGCTTGTCTGACTGGCCTGGGCTGTAATTGGCCTCCGGACGGGTGCTTTCCCACATCCCACACCAGCCGGTAATTGCCTGTGAGGGAGGGAGAGAGGGAGAGAGAGAGAGAGAGAGAGAAAGAGAGAGAGAAGACATGAGAGTATTAGAAGTCTGCGTTAGGGGAAGAAGGGGGTGAAAAACAGAGATTAACGAAAGGGGAGAAATAGAGAGAAAGAGAGACAGACAGAAAAAGCAGAAAGGCACAGCTGGAGGGGGGTAAAGTGGAGGGGACGGAAATGATCCCTTTCACAGAGAAGAGAGTGGATGACGCATTTGGATCCTGCACCTACCACTCCACACCACTCAGTGCCCTTTCCAAATCATGCTGTTTCACTCACACACATCGCTCCCACTGCAGCCTCACCGCCAACTGGCATCTTTGTTAGCGACTACCCTTTAAAAAAAGCACTGACGAACTGATGATTAGCCAACATGAGAGTATAACACCTTAAATTAGAACATGAAGCGTTGTTTTAATCAGGTTTCCTCACACCTCAACAAGTAGTGTTATGACTCAAATTAAAAGTAGGCTTACGAGTAAAAGGCTAAACATGAATTCCAAGCGTGCTAGATCCCGCAGTGTTGTAACATCAGGCTGTTAGCTATTCCTGACAGCATTGCAGTCATCACCTTAGCTATCCCAATGCTTCTAGTGGTACAAAACAATAGCAATCAGCCAAAACCAACCAACACTTGACTTCAGTAAACAACAGCACCCTTCACTATGATCACTAAATTCGAAAACTGTGATGTACAAAAACTCTAATCATCTTATGCTAAAGCGTATTGCCACCACAAGCATTAAAAAGATTTATAGACAATTTATGTCTTTCCTTTGACTCTAAGCATTGAGCATTGTAAGCACCAAATTCACAGGCCACTAATGTCAATGTTTTTAAATTTGACTTTGGATCTGGATGGGTAGAAAAGAACTCTACTCTTTCAGAGACAGGATTTCAAATTAGGATCTATTTCCCTTTAGCTACATGTTTTGACCACAGTTGGAGCATTAGTTAAAACTTAAGGCAGACTGTGTAATGATAACATTCACGGGTAACAAACCAAATTACATTATCTAACACTGAACGCTATACTTACTAATAGGAGCAGCAGTTATTGATGTTCAATATTTTTACCGTGATAAACTCCTTACAGTGGTAACAATGACTTACTATCATTCAGACTTTCAACTCTGTTTCACACTGCCACTCTCACTCTAACAGTTATCGTTTTTTCTATTCAATATTGTAAATAGTTGTAAATTCTTATACTTGTTTTTGTGCTTGTCTTGCTATGGGATGGGTTCCCCCTTTTGAGTCTTGGTTACCTTTCAAAGTTTTTCCTTACTAATGTCGCCCTTGACTTGCTCGTTGGTGGCTTTCACTGGGATTCTCTGTAAACTGCATTGTGACAACATCTGTTGTAAAATGCACTATATAAATGAAAAAGCCCACCCATGCCAACCTGTGGCTACACCCTGGGAGATACTTTCAAATAGACAGCCCTTCAAAAAAGGAACTGTCCAGTGTGCTGAAGTATATCACTCATCATTCTGAACATATGGACATATAAATATATCTTTAAGAGAAAACAATTGCCAACTTTAAATGTACTTTACTGTGATGAAACTTAATCCAAGTTATTATGGACCATTTCTTTTGGTCTGTTCATCATGAAACTTAAAGTAAAAGGCAGTTTTGGCATATGCACTAAACTCTGGCTTCCATGTGTAAATCAAGCCACATACTAAATGCAGATGTGTCTTTAGTTCAGGCAGCCACTCTACAGTTTCTCTACAGCAGGGGGGTCTCTGGAGCTCTAACACCCTGCAGAGTTCCAACAAAACATGTGCACCTGAACCAGGTAATCACAGCCTCAGAATCATCTGAATATCACAGCCAGGTGCTTCAGACTGCAGTGAAATGAGGGCGGTCCCTGATCTGTAACGGTAGGCAGAATAGGAGTTACTGAAAATGAGCTGTACATTAAAACATTCTTACTTTTTAACATTGTTTGAATAAAATCCAATTTCAATGTTTCATTCAAATTTTTCATTTCGCTATAGTGAAAGCAGAAGAATGTACCGCACACACCACAAATTAACATTCTCACACTTACACATGTCTCACATAAGGATTAACTATGCCTAAAGAGACAGGGCAGACAGATGACTTTTGCCACTGCAGCGTGAAAGTGATCCTTCACAAAGCTTTTAACTAATTAGTTATTGATGTAAAGGACAGAGAAACACGGTCACTTACTTCATTGATCTTCCATTCAGTCTCAAAAGAGGCAGCTTGTCCATTCTTTATCACACAGTCACCAAAGTCGACTACATATAATTATATGCCTCTCTCACTTTCACTGCTGTCTGTTTTAGCTCTTTTTAGCTACTGATGCGCCTCAACCCATCTATCTATTCTGATGATAGCAAGTCAATGATTAACATTAAGCACCTTTCCTAATTATGTGGAGGCCTTAAATTACAACCCTATGTGACATCCCACCTGGGGACACTGAGTGATGCTTCTTGGGGACCTATAGCAACATCCTACTTGGGGACCTGAAGCAACATCTTATTTAGGGACCCTAAGTGACATTATATTGGGAACTGTAAGCAACATTCTACTAGGGGATCATAAGCAACAACCTTTTCAGGGACCCTAAGTGACATTTTACTTGGCAACCTTAGGTGACCCCCTACCTGGGGACCCTAAGTGATATCTCTCCAGACGATGTCAAGTCAATGATTAACACTAATGGGAGATTCTATTTATTTGGGGCCCCTAGGTGTCCATCTGCTTGAACTCATCACACAGAAACACCTAACAGAAAGTTATGCATAGTTGTGAACATCTCCGTGTCACATCCACAGGATAGGCATTGTCACACAGGCACGCAGACATGCATTTTAGATATTTATTATGCATGTATGCACTTTCTATGTTGCGTGTAACTGTCAAGGCAAACATATAGCAATCTGTGAAGTTTCTTGATTTTAACCTCTGTAAAACATAAAAAAAATAAATAAAATCATTATAAAATAAAGTTTTAATGTTCTTTCTCATGTTCTTCATTACTTCAGATATTTATTGTTCATATTTCAGAGGTTACAGGTTTGCAGCCAAGGCTTATATTTCCACAAGAGTGGATGGAGCTGTTGTTCATTGGAGGATAAGTTTTTCTGCACCCCTGGGCTGGACTGAACATCTTAGTTATATCATTTGTTAACATTAAGGGCACTTTCTGATTATTTGGGGTCCCTAAGTGACAACCTAATTGGGGACCCAAAGTGACATCTCCTACTTGGGGGCCCTTTGTGACACCCCACTTTGGAGACCCTTACCGATTGTGTGTGGAGACCTTAAGTGACATTCTACCTGGGGGCCCTTTGTGACATCCCACTTTGGGGACCCTTACCGATTCTATATGGGGAGCTTAGGTGACATTATACTTGGGGGCCCTAGGCAACATACTACACAAGGACCCTAAGCAACACTGTACTTGGCGGCCTTAAGTGACATCCTACTTGGGGATCCTAATCAACAACCTTTTTGGGGTCCCTGAGCTACACCTACAGACACGTAATTGATCATACATGCATCCAAACACACATACGTATACACACATGTACATATACATCTTCCTGAAATGTGTATTGCTCTGCTCTGCGTAATGCTCTTTGAGATATTCAGTTAGCACTGCTCCTGAGAAGCGAGCAGGAGTAAATGAAATGTGGCGGACAGATTGCTATCCAATTCCATCCAGTCCAGACGTGTTCCTCTGCACTTTGATTAATAGCATTGCACATAGCCATAATATAACATGTCGTTTAATAACACTTATTGCTGCAGAATGGAATCAGACTCAGATAGCCTTAGAGGCAAACATTAACCCTAAAGATCAAAACCAGCTAAGACTATGGATTTTGATATTAAAGAGTAATTTAATTAGACTAAAATCAGTGTATAACTAAAATATAGCTCTGGTTAGGGATGGTAAGATAATCTCACTCATCATCAAAAGAACAGTTGTACAAATAGTTGCACCCAGAAAAAAAGACAAAAGTGGGACCCGCTGTCATTCTGAATCACTCCATGACAGTCTTTCACAACACCATTGCAGTCTTGACCGACGTTGATGTGGGCATTAGAGGTATTAGAGGCAGTCGTCGTAATGGTCTACGTGCATACAGTCCTGCATTGTGCAGCTGTCTGCCAATGGTGCTGGCACTAACGGGATGACTCATGGAGGGCATCGCTACTCACTGAATGTCCGCAGTGGTGGCTGTTGGGTCAGGGGGCAGTACAGCGATAATGCCCATCCTTGCTTATGTAAAGATTTCCAGCCATAGTGTTATAGAGAAAGTGCTATAGGTTTTATTTCATCTTTTGACTTTCACTAAAGGACTCATGAAAAGGCCTGTTTGTGTAAGATTCAAGTGTTTTTTAGAGGTCAGTATAAATAAGATCTTTACTGAGTTGCAGTACTAGAGAAACAAATATGTGAAGTAAAATGCCACTTTTTTAGTGAACATATTATTTGCTGTCTGCCTGAATACTGAATTGCATAGCATAATATTCTTTTGCAATGCATCACATCATATTTGTATTAATTTACACTTTATTTAAATCATGCTGAATCACACTGCATCACAATAGGATTGAATAGTATTGTATCACATTAGCAGTTGCTATTTTTAATGTATTGGATCATTGAGAATGCATCGAAATGTGTATCACATCGGCCTCAGTGATGGAGATCCATATCCCTATTCTGTGTGCTGTTTGTGCAAATCCTATGTTACTCAGTCTCTCTCTCTCTCTCTCTCTCTCTCTGTCTCCCTCTCTCTCTCTCACACACACACACACACACTTTCTTCTCACATTCTCGTCTGCACATACCCACAGGCATCTAGGTGTCACATTCAGGTGTCAAATGTGCACATTCAGCCAACATCAGCAACTTTACAAAGCAGATGAGGAACACGTCCTATGTAAACATTTGTTTTTAATTTCACACAGCAAATTTCTATTTGCTATATTTCTATAATGCCCGATCTTTACAAAGCAGCAGCAGCTGCTCTAATCACAAAATGCTCTGCTTTACTGCGCATGCCTCGAGGCAATGTTTTTGGGATTGCAGGGCCCTTATTTATCTATATATTTATTTTTTTCTTGGGCCAATTTACCTTAGATTTACTGTAGTGTACGAGATGTAGTGTACTAGACTGTAGTGTACAGGCGGCGACTGGAACGCGTCCCTCTCCCCGCACCCGCCGGATAAATCGGAGGGAAACCTCTGACAGCGACACGCGACATTGGGCTACCTAACCGCATAAACCGTTTCCATCACCCGCTCAGCACCGCAGCATGTCTTGCAGCGTTCACACATCTTCACCCTTGAGGTGTCTTGGATGACCTTGTGTAGATTGTGGAGCCCCTCCCTCTTTCTATTCCTCCTCATCGTCCCGCCTCCCTCCTCCCTTCTTCCTCCTCCCTCCTCCTCCTCCTCCTGCTTTCCCCCGTATTGGACGGCCAACGCGAAGTCTGCGTGTCTACCCGCTAGTTCTTTTTTTTCCCACCCGTTGTCAGACAAGTCCCGCCCTCTTCGCCAGGATTGGCTAGTAGTAGCGGGCTTTCCCGGCTCGTGTGATTGGATTGGCTAGTAGTATCTTTCCTGCTTCGTTATGATTGGCTGATATTATAGCACCTCATGTGTTTAGATTGGCTAGTAGCGATCCACTCCTATGCTATGATTGGTTTATGGTTCATACTCACAAACCGCGGGCTGCGTGTGAGCGTTGAAGTATTAGCCAATCCCAGTACATGTAGCGACTCCAAGCCAATCGTGGCGCACGAGGCGGGGAATGGCGGAAGACGGGTGGGTTTTAACAATAACGCGTTTTTTCCCACCAGTGCTGGCGAACACCGCTACTCTCACCGCAGTGCATGTGGTTTGAAGTCTTAATAGAGAGATCTGCAGGTTGGCGCTCACCCGCGCACACACGCGCGCAGGACGTGGACATTTTGTCATTATTCTAACCTTGTCATTAGGCTACTACAATGACACGCTACAAACTTGCAGTGCAGCCCATGCTGATGCGTTTTTCAGTATGTTACATTTAAGAAGACGCCTGTCGTTGCTGGGGCTCTCGCCACACAGAGACACCTGTCCGGGCATGTAGCGGTAAGTTATGCACAGTTGTAAACGGCTCCGTGTCACATCCACGGGGTAGACATTGTATATGACAGTGGGCACGCAGGACGGAGATTAGGCATGCATTATAGAAATTTACTGAGCATGCATGTCTGTGTTATGTGCAATCGTTAGTGCAATGGTACAGCAATCCCCAAAGTGCCTTGATTTTTACCTTTGGAAAAAGGGGTAAAAAAATAACATAAAGCTGTTTATGTTCTTCATTGCCTCTATTGTTCTTCTTCCAGAGGTTACAGGTTCTCAGCCATGGCTCGAATTTCCAGTTGAGTGCTTGGGGCTGGTGACAATCAATAGGTTGTATCTGCATTAGTTGTGCAGTGATGTGTTCATCCACTGAGGTTCTGTCAGCACTTGCAGCAGGCTGTGCACAACAAGCTTAGTGCATTGAATGTTGTTGACTGGATGGGAAGTTTTTCTTCGCCCTTGGGACAGACTGAACCTCTCTGTTTCGTCATTTGTTATTGTTGTTTCTTATCTGCAAATGAGGGTGTTTGCTGATGCTGTGATTCGTTGAGTTGGTTAGTGTGTGCTGCTTTTTTGGAGTCTGCACTGCTATCATTAACTTCCATAAGCCTTAACTTTACACTAAGGACATAATCTGGTACATGCATATGAGCAAGGGTGCAATTTATTGAAGTGGATTTGAATTGGTTTCTGCATATTTCGTTGTATGCTAATCGCAAAGTACATTAATGTTTCCTACAGAAACTAAATAGTCATGCGATACTGCTGTTTATTACATGTTAATAACATGTGAAATTTGATGTGGCAAAAGTAGGTTAGGTCCCTGAAGAGATGTGCACAAACACATGGTGTATACATCCGCTATGGTAAACAGCATTTCCATAGCCAGAGGGCTTTGACTTGTGACTACAGGGCCCAGAGGTGCCGCTGCTCAGCCCACAGACTGTGATTTTTTTTCCCCATAATCCTTTGGGACGTTCTTCTCCTGTCCCTATGTGGAGCGAGCAGGAAAAGGCATTTTTCCCCCAGCAAGCTCTGAATCTTGCAAAACACTACTTTGAAAAGTAAACAACTGGAGGAGGAGTATCCAAGGCGGAAAAGGCTGGATGGATATGGTTGGGGAATTGTACTGTGGTCTTATTTCTTTGTCTGCAGGCACACAAATGCTAATCACAAAGTGCTGAGTGCTTTAAAGTGGCCACCATATTCTGCATTTTTCTTGAATTTTGTAATTCCTTACAAGACCCAGAGTCTTAATTTGTACATGTACCTCTCTTTATCCATTCCCATTGGACAAGCTGTTATGGTTTAATGTGAACGGGCTCGTTGTAGAGAAACACATACACACAGATTTCTTTACAGTGGTGGTTAGGGCTGCACAATATATTGTTTCAGCATCATCATCGCAATGTGCGCATGTGTGTTACACACATCATAGGACGTGCAATGTCTAGTAAGACAAATTAAATGAAACAGGTCATGCTACAACTTTTTTGCTGCTCGATACAAAAGAAGGACTTGCAGGGTTCCTGGACTCTGATTTAAGGCTTTTCGGATATACAGAGAAGAATAGTCATAGTGCTGAAGTGTTGTGTTTGGTGCACTGAAAATGATTATAGAGCATTAAAGTTCCAGAAGCTGGTTCACACTCATAAGAGTGTTAAAAACTAATTTCTCAGATTATTATTATTCTTTTGTAATCATCAAATCATATAAACATTTTACAGTGAATACTGTTTTTGAATAATGAGGTTTAAGTCATCTGGTAAAACTTCCTGAATATTTTTTTAATATTGGAATATATATCGCAGGGAAAAAAAAACTGCAATGTCAGTTTTTTTCAATAGCGTGCCATCCTAGTTGTGGCAATGGGAACCAGGAGTCACAACATCTCACAACAGTCACAGTCGGGTGCCTTCAGAGTTTTATTTGTATTGTTAAAATAGGGATATATTTTTCTTTGGGTCTTATTTTGCTGTACAGCACCCTGCATGTAACTCACTGCTGTGAAAAGATTTTTTAAAAAAGGTTAAAACTATCATAAACAATGCCTCTGGCTCTAGGAAGCATATCTGTTAACTATTTCAGGTCATATCCTTCTTTGAGGTACTTTAAGAAGTATTAGACTCTTGAAATCTGGATTCAGATTCTGATTCCTGTCATCACCCCATCAACGGTTCTGTTTGAAGCATTTCACATAAATCCACTCTGATTTTCATTTGTTTACATTTTAGTTATGCAGACATTTAATGAATTTCCCTTTAAGACTGATATATCTTCGCTGTCTAATGAAAAACACCTACAACATCTAAATTATTTTTACTGCATTATTTAAACACAGCAGCTGTAGTTTACACTGTGTGAAAATTTCATGAGACATGAAAAACTGAAAAAAGTCTGGTTCTATTGACTTACATTAAAATGAAATTAGGTTTTTGCCATTTTTTGGACATTTTGGACAATTTGTAATGTAGCTCTGCTGGTTGTCCTGTATTGTGCCTCATTCAAAAAAGCAAGATGAAAACACTCCTTATAACTTCATGCGAATGTGCGGGCCTAACCTGACATATGCAGAGTAAGCAGACTGTTTTGACAGTATGGACTGAACATGAATGGTACGTTTTGAAACCTTCTACACAGTCTACGCATTACAGCACATAATTCCAAAAATGTCACACATCCTTTAATAACTGATGTTGAATGTTCAAGATTAAAGATGTCTCATGCACTGCTTGTCATATTTCAGAAGTGTTTCTTTTCCCAGCTGCAGAACCTCCACCAATCCATTACCGAATTTCTCCGTGCATCAATATTCCACACCCTGCCTCCTCTCATCCCTCTGTTGTTTTGCCTTTACCTACCACATACCGCAAAAAGGAAGATCTGTCTTTTTTCCTTGCTTGGTTGTCTGAGGAGTGGATGGTGAGATGAAAGTGGTGTCTCATCTCCCTCTCCTTCACCTGCATAGAGATATCAGAGAGAGAGAAAGAGAGAGAGAGGGAGAGAGAGCGAGACAGTAAAGTTCTTGAGACGGTGAGGGCATATCAAACGAGTGCAGGAGAAGAGGGCAAGAGAGGAGAGAGCAAAAGTAACACTGATAGCTCCAAAAGGAAAGGAGTCGGGAAGGAAAGCAGGAGATGAAAAGATAGTGGAGGAAAGGCAGAGCGTGACGGGAGGAGGTTAGATGGAAGCGGATGAGGTGAAAAGCGTAATGAGAGAGGAGTAGAGTCCTGATGAAAGGATCGCTTGCATGTGTGCTTTCACTATGAATGAAAGTTAACCTCTTGACAGACAGAGACATCTATTACCATGAAAACATCACCTCATATCTCTCCCTCTCTCTCCCCTCCCCTCTCTCTCTCCCTCCGTTGCCAGGAGATGAATTAGATTAATTGTGTTGTAATTGCCTCCTTCTGTAGATAGGAAACTTCATCATTTCAGCCAAATCTTCGAGTCCAAGTCTCTCTCTCCCTCCTAATCTCTCTGTCTCTATGTTTACAAGCTGCATATTTCCGTTTTTTGAATTCTACAAGATTTATGTAAAAGCCTTTGGCTGAATTATTAATGTATGTCCAGAAAATGACCACACAAAATCTGAAGATCCCTTTCTATTGGTCACCTGGTAGTTCAGTAAAGAACATCTCACTAACTTCTAGATCCATGACATCTGTCGTTCTCTAAACACTATTTAATTGATTATATATGTAAGCCATATAGCAGCTTACTTTCTGCACTGAATAATCAAATTGCTCTTCTGTAATCCCATATCAAACACTTTCACATGGTGCTTGCAGGTACATATCATGACAGCTCACAAGTGCTTGCGAGAATTGTGGCCGGTGGCTGTAATCTGACATTATCTTTCTAAGCAGTGATGCTGCACGCTGGAGCTAGTCACATCAGTGGTTGACAATGATGAGAGGTCTCTCCATGTACACAGCAGGTGTCACAAGGCTGGTACTTGTATTGAGCGGCTGTAAAAAATCTTGTCAGTGGGTCAATAATCTGAAAGCATGAGAGCAGACATCAAACCCCTCATTGTGTTCTTCAGCCTCTAATGGACTTATCAAATATATAAATACTCTTTAGCGCATAATATCATATTAGCAACGTGTTCACATAACAAAAGCCTGTAGCTGTAAGGTCAGATTTGGCCTCAGTGAGTTTTGAAGGCTTGCCATTATTATTTTGAGATTAGACCAAATAACTTTCATTTTGGGAGAATTCCACTGATTCACAAATTCAGTTGTTGATATATTAAAAAAGTCATTCTGAGCCATTTGAGGTGGAACGGCTGAGAAACCTGCCAATTTGTCTGTACAGTGGTGGTTATACAGACCAGGGGTCCCAATGTCTACAATGCAAATATAGCCTTTTTAGTTACTCTCCAGCAAAGGCAGTGAAGCTTCAAGTGTATTCTGAGTTTTATTCACTGCCAGGCCCAAAAAGTTCAAACATGGTTATGCTGCACATTCACCATGGCACTATCGTGATGACAGGAGAGCCGAACCACTTTCTAAAGTCTTCTCCAGCACATACCAAAGGCTTTCAGTGCGGTTAAGGTCAGGACTCTGCGATTGCCAGGTCATGTCTGAAAATGATTCCTCATGCTCCCTGAACCACTCTTTCACAATCGGAACCCAGTGGACCCAGTGTTGTCACCCTGGAATATGCATGTGCCATCAGGGAAGAAATTATTAATGGGATAATCTGGTCATTCAGGACATAATGGTGGTTAACTGTCTAGATTTTATACAAACTCCTGCATGTACAAAGCCAAAAAGTTGGGACAGTAGGTAAAATGCAAATTAATACAGAAGGCAGTGGTTGATGTGTAAATCCACTTTTACCTTTGTTTACAGTACAAAGACAAGATATTTAATGTTTTATTTTATCAATGTCATTGTTTTTTGTAAATATTACATGTCTTTTTTGTAAACATTATAAATGAACATCCAGGGAAGTCCAAGAAAGCTTGAGAACAAGTCTTTTATGTGCAAGGATGCGTCAAAGCTTGCTATTTTGCTAAAAATGCATCAACAAAAAATCCATCCAGAATAATTTTCCTCAAACAGGAATTACAAGCAGTATAGGTGTTTCACTCTTTACAGTGCAGAATGTCATTAACAGATTCAGGGAGTCCAGAAGGACCTCTGTGTGTAAAGAACAAGGCCACAATCACTGGAATGACCATGACCTTGAACCTTTCAGACAGCACTGCAATAAAACCAGCACACTTCTGTGATGGATATCACCACATGGACTCAAGAATACTTACCAAACCATAGTTGATTAACACTGTTCAGTGCTGCTTCCACAAAACACTCTACTTAAACACTCTATTATGCATAACAGGTGTCATACATCAACAACATCCAGAAACCTTTCCGACTTCTCCTGACTCAAGCTCATCTGAAATGGAATGATGTTCAGTGGGCTGTGGGCTGAGAAAAGTCAAGCTTTCAGATTATGTATGGAAATAAAGGATGTCATGTTTTCTGGGGGAAAAGTTAATACTGCAAAATGTAATATGTTGTGTTTTTTCTTAAATACAGGTCGAGCAGAATTTGCTAACCACTGTTTTTATTGGCATTCCACAAAAAAGTGCAGTTTTTCTGAATTGGGTTTGTACCTCTCTGTCAGTAATGAATTTTAAAAATTACAATTAAGCCCAAAATCTATTAAAACTATCATAAAACAAAGTCTCCAGCATCAAGGAGCAGATTCTAAACAATTTTTTGGTCTAATTTTCTGTGAGGCAGTGTTCAGAGCCATTCAACTCTTTAGATGTCTGGTACCTATTGCCACCACTGTAAACAATTCTGAATCTCTAGGTTTCTTTAGAATTATGCATTTAGCACTAAACCACTCTGAAAGATTCCATCTTAACAGTTTACCTGTACAGATATTTGGAAAAATGTATTTGATGTAAAGAGAATTCTACTGATTTAGAAACTGGTTCATTTTTAGAGTTTTCTAAGTGAAATTGTTTCACTCCATTGCAAATAAAGATGTTTGATACCTGTATATATGTCTTCCCTTCTTATTTAACATTGACCTTTTGGAGTGTGTTGAGGTGAGAAAAACAGTGTTCGTTCAATTTATTCCATCTCCAGTCTGACACTGGACTTTCGCATTGTATGGAGTTGATCAGTGTGTCTCCAGAAAATGATCAGAGGTTTTTTTCTTCTTTGGAACAAAGGAGTGATGAAACTTTGCTTTCATTTTACAACGATCAAAGTTGTTGAGGCATGTAGGCGCTCTGTCACGATTAGCGCAGTCGGTATCAAACACATCCTCTTTCCTTTTGACGAAAGCCACAGTCCTGTCCACTGTTTCCTGCAGATAATGAACGAGTACAGCCAGCATCAGATTTGGTTGACAATCGCTCATTTCCAGTCCAGTGAATTAACTTCACTGCATGGCCTTTACTGCAGAGGCAGGAAGAGGGAAAAACAGGTATCAACTTTTCCCTGTGCGCATTTAGTCAGGACAGTATTGTGTAATTGGATTTTCTGTTTCTCCACACTGCGGATGAAAAGGTCATGACTATTCCCAGTGTATGCGTGTGAGCTCACACAGTACTTTCTGAATGTGACTGGAGATGACTGGAAATGGCTGGAGCGCGCCTTTGCTTTTAAGTCCACATATCTGCCAGAGCCGTTATTTTTGTATCTGGGACAAAAAGGAGCCAAATCAGATTAGTGAACCTTATCTGTATTGTGGAATTCGCACATTAAAGAGGAAGAAAGAGGAGGAAGAAGAAGAAGCTATTTTAGGTAAATGTTAAGACTGGGGGTGAAAATATAAGCCAGTGTACCCAAAGAGCAGCAGTCTTCCCTTGAAACCAAATTGAGTGTAAGCAACTATCTGCCATACATTTGGGTTGAGCCACACAATACGCTTTTTCAGTATGTCCATCCAGTCATTCTCGTACTGCTTTGTTGCTGTGAAAGCACATCATACGTGTAATCTATTCACAGCTCTGCGAAAAGAACTATACCGCCATCTTGGTGTCACGGCGGTCTGACAGAGTGTGGACCCCAATAACCTATTAGCTTGAAATATTGTGTCGTAGCACGTTATGCTGCAGGGACAGTGACACTAGAAGACTTGTTGTGGGAGCATTCATCTGGGCGTAACTGAGCTCTGTGCTTGTCGGAGTTAATTACCTGCAGAATGGTATACAGAATTATGCTATTGTGGTTTATAGTGATGTTTCTATCATCTGTTCCGGGTACTCATTTGTGTGTGATGTTTTATGGTTCACACAACGACAAACTGAGAGACTTATTGAGTTGCGTCAGTCATTAAGGCGAAGCGTGTTATTAGCAGCATGATATACTGGACCGCCTGCTCTGTTCAAACACACAGTGTTTTATGGTGTTGGTATTTTCCAGCGTGAGGATGCAGAGTGGTGTCGTGTCTTATGGTTGATAGTTTCTCTGCTGTGATGAAATATTGCGCCTGCTCGTCTGTGTGGGCTGCTCTCTCTCTCTCTTTCTCTCTGTCTTTCTGGGAGAGATTTATGAGTAGGAGGTATGTGGAGGTGCAGAGGGCAAAGGAGTTCAGCATAACACTGTACTTTCATTTTTCCCTCTCTGATTATCCCTCTGTATTATTCTATCCTGTTCTTGGCCCTGCATGTACATCGACATCAACAGTTCAATACAGCAATGAGGCCTCAGGTGATTAAAATGAGAAGAGGTGTAGAAAACCATCTTATGGAGTTACCAATCTCTCAAATCCGTCAGTGTTCCAGCTCATTATCACTGAGGCAGGCATGACATCCATATTGTCATATAACAGTACTTAAGTCGATCCATTTCTTCACCGCTATTATGCTTAGGAGTAAATCATGAAAACTGGCGTTTGTTTTGTCATGCTCTTTTGCACGCATACATTCAGCCCTAAATAATTGGATCTTAACAGGCACATGAAGAAAACTTGTTTGCTCTGCACAAACTCCTTTTAATGACACTAGCAGAGCCAGTAACCTTCCCAGAGGCCAAAGACCTCATGTTACCTTACGGTTCCTGTCTAGCCCAAAACTGCCTTGGAGATGTATGCACTTCTCCTCCCATCTGTCTTTTTGCTCTGACAGCAAAGTGAACAGGATAGCCATTGAAAACCACAGAGTGTCAGAATGATCAGCTCTTTCAGACAGTGTAAAAAGGCGGAAAGGTCACTCTTTCATGCCAGAAATCATGAAATCATAATAGATCAAAAAGGATGTCATTCGCTCAGCCTTTCCCTGAAGCAAAGGTATGAATAAGGCATATTAGTGAGCATTAAAAATGAGTGGCTGTTCTGTGATGAAACTGACTGATTTATGGTCTTTGTACAGAAAGTGTTAGGGATAGACAATGATATCAGAAATTATATCACTATTGTACGATGTTTGGATGTTTAGCTAGTTCAAACCAGTGTTTGATGAGGTATTTATTGTACTCCACAAGAGAAGAATGTTTCGGCAACAGTGGGCTGATGTGCTAAAATGTCAATTTGTTTATTTTACTGCATTTGTTGCCGCACGGAAATAAATGTCATGTTTCTTTGTAGTGCTAATCCAGGGTGATGTAGTCCTAATGTCAACATTTGATAAACGTTTATGTATCAGCTTTGACAGATATGTCGATGAAAAATCCGGATCCTCCCGGCAGAGATGGGGAATCATTGTGACTTAAGCCTAAAGACTTAGAAGCATCACCCTTAACACAGTAACTCCCTAGCTCGGATCAAGAAGGTTCAATTCAACACAGCTTTGCACATGTCACTTTGTGTTTGGTGCATTTAGTAACCAAACTTCTGAGATGAAAACCAAGGAGAATGAGAGAGTCTAGCAGCTTAGGTAGGTATGAGGCAGGGATACATTTACCACAAAGGATCAGATGGTTGTACAGCATGAGCCCATAAATCATTCTTAATTCATTCATCATTTAAACTGCTCATCCTCTTGGGTTGTGGAGGGGTGCTTGAGCCTATCCAAGTACTCAGAGGCCGAAAAGCAGGAAACACCCTGGACAGGTCGCCAGCTCATCACAACGAATAAACACAGACATGCATATTCACACACACACCCAGGGGTAATTTAGGATTCATAATTCATATTCATATTAAATATTTGGCAGTAGAATGAGACCTATGGCAAAAATGACTATAGCCCAATGGCAATACCCTAAGCACACCCCTGGGCTAGCACCAGTTCTGGAGATACAGAGACGGCTGCTATGAACATATGCCATATGCCATACATGGATGGCTGAAAAAGTGATCAAGTTTAATAAAATGATGCACTGTTTGTAGATGGCATGGTACCTAGATTCAAGTAGACTTTATGCCTCTACAAATCAGTGCTACCTATCTAGTTCTACTTTTTTAAGTGTGTTTTTAATTCACAGTTAAAAATGGGGAGAGCTCTAGCCAGGAACAGGTCACCAAAGACAGGGACTGTCCCCTGAAAATGGGGACGTCTGGTCACCCTACTTTGCATGTCAGTTTTGCTATTGTCATGCACATCCATTAATGCAATGCCATTCTTCAGCAGCTTGGAGCAGCATCAGCTTCAACACAGCTTCAAAGAATGATGTTTTCATTCTACATAAACCTGATGGATAGAACTTAGAGCCAACTTAGAATTTGCAGTCTTTTTGGGGCTTTGTAAGCCCTATGACATCTCAATAAGTACATTTCCTTCTTTCTTACCAGAGTTCCCTACTGAAAAAACAGTAGCATGTTGGTTAACTGGTAATGTTGGTTTCTGCATGACCACGCTGGTTGACTGGTATACAAGCATGCCAAACACAATACATGCTGATTATGCTGGTGATAACCTCCATTGCAGCTGACCAGCACACTAGCTTCCAAATTGGTTTTGCTGGTGATCTACCATGCTGACCTATGCTAGGTTTTCTAGCAGGGTCTTTATTTCCATCAACTCAACACATCCAATTTACATTTTGTTTGTCATAGCAAATCTAACAACAGTGAAAAATGATTGCAGTCAGTTTAAATAATTGCAGTCATTACAGATAACTGCGATTAGGTGATTATGTAATAACATGATAGGCCTAAGTAGGGGGTTATGTTTGTACAATGCAATGCTTGCAGCTAATAATGAGACTAAACTAAAATTCTCCACCAAACACTCGATACTCGACTCTCAACACTTGCACCCTAGAGATTCATGACTCATTTCACAGGAAGCAACTTGTGAACCACTCTGGCTTTTGGTAAATGACACACCAACTAAAGGACTCTTGACTGTACTCTGATACAAAAACACGAAGCGCTAGGAGAAGGGAAAGCTTTAACTGTAACATTCAAAGTGAATTTTCCATTGAAAATGAATATGGTTTCATCTGTTTTCTTTGCTGTCCTTTGCCGTTTGAGTGACGTATGGTGAAATGAACCTTACACACCGTGCAACAGAAAACAACCAAATATACCACTTTTGAAACTGTGACAGGGAGATTCAAGCGTTCACTGATTGAATCCAAGAGTGTCATAGAACTTTTTAACGTGCCTGTTTGAAGGTAAATAAGCCTGATCGATTCTGTTGGCAGCTATGACAGGAGTTATGATTAGCCTCCTGCAGTGAAACCATTGTTCTGGAAGTGGGAAGAAGTGATTAAAGCAGATTACCTGCAGCCTTAGACCCACCGGAGAGCCACCTACCCCCTCGCCAGGGGACTTCATTAGGAAGTGTGTGTTAGCTGTGACTGCACCTGGGCCTCACACACCGCACTCCAACAAGCTTATCAACAACCTTGCAATCTGCACAGCACACGGCCTGCAAATCCAGGCTTCTGCTGAAGCTCTACTGATGGGAACAAGCTGGGATTTGTCGCTGACAAAGTATTTAGAAATGTTGAATGCGATATGCATTCTGGGTATTAAGCAGCCCTGTACTCCTTCTCACTGATGAGGTTTAAACTGCTTGGACAAGATAGACAGAAGAAATATACAAAATTACTTCAAGACACATGATATGTAGCCAGCATTGGTCAAAGTAGCACTGGCATGTAGATTGTTTAGACTGGTATATCGGTGTTGGTGTCACACAACAGTATTGCTTTTTTTCATTTCAGTAGTATTGATAGTTGCTAGAGAAAAACATTACTGGTGTGTACAGTACTGTGCACAAATCTGAGACCACCCTAAATTCGTTGAATTTTCAGCCCAAACTTATTCATTATTATGTTATTGTTTTTTTCAATGCTGAGAGAAAAGGCTAAGATATTTTACAGAAAAAAATATTTAACAGAAAATTGTGCAGAAAATTATAGCAGCATCCAGGCCAGAACAAACCGGCTAATTAACAGTTTTTACCCACAGGCTATCAGGTTCCGGAACAAGCTGTGAGCCTTTCACCAATACCATTGCATTCTGACACTTTATTATTATTAATATATCATATCACTGCTATGGACAATATCACTGAATCACTTAATCATAAGAACATACATATATATACAGTATATATATATCAGATTATTCGTGTCTGATATTTTGTACATATCAGAGAATTTCTATACAGAACCCTTCTGTCTCTGTATATTTTGTATTTTGTGTGTATTTTGTCATTTCTTTTGTAATTATAATATATCACTTCTTATATTTCTTTATTTAGTATGTTTAGATAGTATGTATATTAATGCTGCCCTGCTGTAGAGTAATAACCTGAGCCTCACCACAAGCATTTCAATGCATAAATGTTCTGACATGTTGTGCAAATGACAAATAAACCTGAAACTTGAACTTTATCAGTATTTAGTGTAGCAACACTTTATTAAAGCTTCCATTCTTTTTCGGAAGACTTGCTTTCAGTGTTTTAAAGAAATCTGCAGGGATATTTTTCCAGACCTTCAAGGTTCAATTGATGCTGGTTTCTGATTTTATGATCCAAGTATTCCTAAACACATTCAGTGAGGTTGAGGACTGGACTCTGGGGTGGTCAGTCCATTGTTCTGAGAACACCAGCAGCGTCTTTGTTTGATTTGCAAATTTTCTTTTCTTTTTTGTCTGTTTCCTTTTCTCAGTAGAGACTTCATGACAGCTACACATCCAGCCCATAGTGTTGAGTTGTCCTCTCACAGTGGAAAGATGGACAACAAGAGCTGTGGATGTTTTCCAGATCTGAAGCAAGAGTGAAGCTTGATTTTCTCTCTCTCTTGAAGATGAAGAACTGCATAGTTGTTAGGGAGCTCTATGACCCCAGTTATGGAAACTCTTGTTTGTTTGTTTTTTTGGGGTTTTTTTGGCTTTGACTTTCTCCTTCCTTATGTAAGTGACCTTATGTACACAGACATTTGCTCAGTGGTGGAAAAGTTTCAAATACATAAACACAAAAAAAGGTATAATGCTTCTTTTACAGAAATCTTAAGATACCGTGTACACTGCTGTATGGTGTCATTTTAGGAGAAACAGAACAGAACAAACAGTCTAGCAGTCTTTTGACATAGTGTCAATATATTATTAAGTATTTTATTATTTAGTATATTATTAAGGATTAATGTAAATATAAATATCATCAAATACAGTGATGCTGGGCTACATTTGAAAAAATATAGTTTGTAGTCTTTTACATTTAAGAATTAACTCAAAGTGGGAAAATTTCCCCTCTTTCTTAACAGTTAGATCCCAATCTATCTCTGTTAGATCTTTAACCCTCTCCTATTTGATTTTTAGGCAGAGGCAAAAACGGTGCATAGGCAAACGGATAAATCCATTTTCCCTCTCTAAATAGCAGATGTACGCAACACAGTGTTTTAGTTAGTTCAATAATTCAAAGTACTGCACCTGCTCTGCTGGTGTATTCTAGCATGCAGTATACCGCAGAAAGCAAAAAATGCACCCTTTTTAACCGATGCCTAGAATTAAAGCACCAGTAAAGTAGGTAAAACTGACAGATCTGAGGGAAGATCTTGTCATGTTTTACAAATAACACTATGTAGCTCTCTTTATCAATGTCTACTCATTAACTCAGCACAATTATTCATCTCATGTTGGGTGTCCTAAATCCTAAGGTCAGTGCTTGGCCTTTGACTCACCAGGGGGTCAAATGCAGGTTACACTGGATTGTCTCTCAGACACAGATACTTCCTCCAGATCTTTAAGGCAATCAGAAAATCAATGGCTGTTTTTTACCTAACCTCTCATCTTCAAGGACAGTGTAGAATAAAACTCCAGAGAATTTCCACTCGGATCAATTACACGTTGGGTAGGAAACAATGCTTAAGAGCACCTGGGTAACTCCAGCTCTCCAAGACTCTTCCTTTTGTGAATCCTCACTTGTGCTAACATACAATTTACATTATGACTTCTTTAATATCCATCCTAATCTTTTATATAATCAAGGGCCGTTTCCTCAGTCAGTGTCATTCACAGGAACATGTCAAACCTGTATTTTTTTTAATAGTGTACCATGATGGACGGCTTGATTGTGAGTTTGACCTCCCCACTGGACCTGACAATAAGGCCGCTTTATCAGAACAGCACTGTGCGAACGGGTGGCCTCTGGGAGCTTTCTCTTCAGTGTGAGAAAACCACCGCTGCGTTCCCCCTCTCCCCTGGAGTGGCATGTTTACCTCTGAAATGAGATTGCTGTCCCATCATCTCTCTCTATCTGTCTCTCTCCTTCTCTCTCACTCTCTCCCTTGCTCCTGCTTTCTCTCGCTGTGTCCTGACTTTGGTGGAATTAGTAATTCAATTTCGGGCATCACCTCAGGACAGCGCAAAAGCATCAATAACACATGTCAACACTGGACACATCAGATTTGTGCTTTGTCAGGGGCTGCAATAAAAGAGGAGGCAGAAAACTGAACGCTGAGCCCGTTTGATTGTCAGTTATTGTTTCTGTGTGTCCTCGTCTCGGACACAGCAAACATCAGGCAGTCTGCACACGCTCCGAGCCAGCTGGAAATCTCCACTACAGGCTGAGGTGGGTGAGGGGGTGGCAATGGGGTAGTGAAAGGGAGAGGGGGACTGAAGGAGGAAAATAAAGAAACAGACTGCAACACTCAGCAAGCCGTTTTTGCTCACTGCTCTTCTCCATATACAACTCCTCCGTATTCGTGCTTCACTGCCTCCTGTATTTTGTCTTACTCTCCTCCTCTGTCCTGGTGTAGCTATCTAGAGAAAGGCAAATCCAGGATATGCACAGCATCTTTATTCATGCCTGTCCTGAGGGGAACACAGTTAAACATCACTTTTTAAATCTCTTTAGCTATCTGATGATGCATTTGTAATATAATACCCACAATAATAGCGTAACACGTATACCAATCGGCCGCATCTGGCCTCCCATTAAGATCGCCCCTAGCCCTGTTGCTATGGCAACAATAATAGGAGTGAATAGTCAGGCTATCAGTCTGACAAAATGTTTGTTTGGTGCATGCATGCAATAAATATGTACAAAATCTTGGTCTGGTGATGGGCCAAGTGACAATGCTACACTGTAACTGATTTATTCGTTTGCAGTTCCTTTGATTTTGCCAGCTTCCATAAAACAGCGCTTTTACCTTATTGACCAGCTCCTTGGGACTGGGGCGCATTTTACTCTGGCCACATCCTATATGCTAAAATGACTCGGCTACTTCTGAGTTGGATTTGTGAGTAAAATAAGACAGCATTATAAAATAAAGACCGTTCTTATTTAAGCTCTGCAAGTTCTTTCCTCCTGGCTCCTTAGCCTTATTCAAATCTAGCTCATACTTACTGTTAACTAGCCTGAGTGCCAAGCCACCAAAGCAATCATTTAATCAGATGATGTAAGAGGATATATAAATGTTGCTTCTTCAACACAAGAATTAATGCCATAATCAATCCAGAACTTGCTGAGAGTGCCTCTCCCTAATGATGGTAAGTGGTGCTTCATATTTGATTGCTCAGTATATTTTGGTTCGATTCGCAGCCATAATCGTGTCAAGCACGCACTAAAAGGTATTCAAATATAAAATATGTACAGGGGCTGTGAAAGCACTTTAAATTGTATGCTGAAGTTATATATTTAACTTCAACCACCATTTGCAGTTTTGGAAAAATACAGAGCCAAGACAATAAAAAGTGTGACTATCCAAGCACTCCTGCCAATGAATCATTAGATGATAAAAAAAGCATTTTTATTTCCATATTAGTTTCATGTTTGGACGTGTGATATGTATATAGTGTATGGCAAAAGTAAGTTAAGTTTTATGTCCAAAGTACATAACAAATGAGCTGCTCCATGCCAACTCACCCAGGGCCTGTCTGCTCATGAACTGTGATTCACATTTAAAAAATTCCAGCAAAAACTTTTTTATTCAGGCCACCATGCAACATATCAATTTTTTAAGGTTTGCTCCATCAGGTTCTAAATTATATCCTAAATACTGACTTAAACTGCTTACAGAATGACTGAATTGCACTGAAACATTATTTGGGTATAAACACTAAAAATAATATTTCACTTTAAATCAATCAATCAATCCTAAAATGGGTTTATTTAGTGCCCCCACACAGCCCAGACACTGTTTGGACTCTGTGAGGTTACCGGGACAGCTGACCTTTGAAGGAGGGCTATGTAGTGTCCCACTATTCCCTCCTGCAGCCATGGACACAGGGTAGGCATGGCCTTGCGGAGCACTCTTCATGGGAGTGCCACGGCCACCCTAAGAGAGGCATTTATTCTGTAGATAAGTTGTTGATTTGGACATTAGTAGTGCCACTGTGTTGCTTATGCTATTTCGTGTTGGGCTGTTTTTTACCTGATTTTCCAGGTTCTGCTTGCTGTTGTCATTTTTAACCCTGTATAATGTAGCAAAATGTGTTTTCTTTTGATATTCTTTACTCTTTCAAGCAGCTGGAATGTACAAAAATCTTTTTGATGGCTAGCAGGACCGATAGGCTTTGGTAGGCTTCTGTAAGAGATTGTGTGCTAAATGAATGCCTCAGCAACATATTTCCTCTCAAAAGAGAATAACAACTATAGAAAGCATTAAAAAGGTCATTTTTGAAATCAAGTGTTTCCTATTTGCAGTTCTAGTATGTTTTGGTTCTGCTTCTTAGTCAAATGTCATGCATGAAGAAGCCATAGCACAGTAGCACAGCTGTTATTTTGTGTATACTAATCAGGCACATTCTTATTTTGTCATGTAAAAATTATTAGTGTACAGGTTTGATAGAAATGTAGGTATGCTACTGTAATGTAATGTAATATGAATGTAGAATGTAAAAACTACTACTACTGACTGGAACATTACATTTAAATATTTTTTAAGGAAAGAAAAAATATTGCGTAGTCTGACATGAAAAATATATCCTCCCACAATTTTAGTGTTTTGCATTTGTACCCAGTTAATATTTTAGCTTAGGTCTGTCTTTTTGTAGGCAGTTAATTTAGAATTTAGTCTATTTAGAAACTTTTGCATGATTGTATGCATTTAAATTAAATTTACAACACTGTAGAGTAAACTTTAAAAAAATCATAACCAAATATATACACAACTTGAAATTCTTTTCCTGGTTGCATGAATTAAATCAGTTTTTTGGAGACAATTTTACCATAGAAATTCACGGCATGACTGGACAAACCCTATGTGAGTTGCCGTGGAATGACCCAAATGTCAGTTGCATTGCGATCATGACTCTGTAGCCAGTCAGCATTTGGTAGGACAGACAGTGATGATGCTGATCTTGCGTGGCAGGTTCTGTGGTGGCATATTTTCTCCATAGACTGCAACATCTGCTGCTCAATATGCTATAGGTGTGTGGCAGGTTTGATGGCAGGGCGCCATGTATTTCCTGGGGATTGGCAGGGGGTGAGGGAAGCGATGAAGGAAAGTGCCAGTACAACACTGAGATAAAGAAGGAAGACATGTTTTCCACAGAAAAATATGTATGGCCATATGCTCTTTAAAATAGGTGATTGCAGTGATTTAGCGCTAACTGGAAGGCAGCAAGTGATGAATGCATTGCTGTATTGTAAGGCAATACATGTACAAACTAGCATCAGCACAAAATCTCCCTTTGACAGTCAAGGCAAAACCCGGAGAGAATAGACTGTTAGTTTGAAAATTACATCCTGACACCAGCAGTCATTCTTTACAGAGAAATGGAGCAAAAATGCTAATCATACATCTTAGTCCACAGAATTACAATTAGGGTTTTCCTTCTGATGTATTCCCTTTTCCCAGCTAATGGAACTGTTCATGACCATGGTTAAATCTGCTTAGCTTCTTGTTATCTGCATTTGAATGTGTTTTTGAGGTTTATCTGTTGTTTTCACTAAATCTCAATGTGCTTTCTTCCCTCTAGGATTCCCTCAGTCAACCCCCCTGTTGTTGGCTGTATGGTGCTGAGGGCATGAGTTCCCATCATGCTGTGGACCGGTGGCCATGGTCCTGCCTAAGGGGCGTTGGGAACTGTCGAAGTGCGTGAGGTCAACACCAACACAAAAATTGTCATGGGAACAGAGAGTTACACGCAGCAGCTGGAGACCAGTGATGGGGCTGGGACACTGGCCAGCATCACTGGCCTGGAGGGGCAAATGGGAGCAAGCGCTGCCACGGGGTGGTACATGCCCTATCCAGTCAGCTTCCAGGTGTCACTTACCAGTTTCCTCTTACTGGAGCTGGTTTTGGGCTTCAGTAGTAACTTGACTGTGCTTGTTCTTTACTGCTCCCAGTCCAACCTGGTTGATTCAGTCAGCAACATGGTCACGGTTAACTTGCACGTCCTGGACATTGTCGTGTGCGTGTTGTGTCTCCCACTAACCGTAGTCATTGTGCTGCTACCGACAAGTCGCAACCTTGCGCTCATCTGCTGCTTCCATGAAGCCTGTGTCACGTTCACCAGCATCTCTACAGCCATTAATGTTCTTGTCATCAGCCTGGACCGCTATGACATCTCAGTGCGACCTGCTAACCGGTTCCTCACTCCTCGATGGGCAGCGCTTCTGTTGGCTGCCGTATGGGCTGTGTCTCTTGCTGTCTTCTTCATCCCCTTCATTGAGGTAGACTTCTTCTCCTCAGAGCCAGACAATGGGCTGCCTGACAGCCCCTTAAACCCAGCTTGGCGTAACCGGACACTGCTGTGTATAGGAGGACAGGGCTACCACACAGGCCTTGGGATGTACTACCACATCCTTCTACAGGTACCCATCTTCTTTGCCACCTTGGTGGTCATGCTCTTCACCTACTCAAGAATCCTTCGGGCACTGAACATTCGCATCGGTTCACACATGAGGAGAAGCCAGCGGAGGAGTGGACCGACCTGTAGAGGGCGCCGCAGGAAACGGAAGAAAAAGGGGAGTTCTGCAGACGTTGAAGGAGGAGTGCAAGCAACGAACCAGACCAAGAACCTGACGCACCCGCCGCTCATCTCCTCTCCAACTCCAACTCCAACAGCCACCTCACCTCCTCCAATGTCCTCCACCCCACTGGTCAGTGCCAGCACTGCCACGGCACCAGCTCCAGCAGTAGGAGTTCAAGCCTCGGTTTCAGCCATCATTGCTCTCCGCAGAGCCGTGAGGCGACACAGAGACCGACGGGAGCGCCAGCGTCGGGTCTTCAGAATGTCCCTCATCATTATCTGCAGTTTCTTGGGCTGTTGGGCACCTATTTCTGTGGCGAATATCCTCATTCTTGCATTGGGCCCCAGTGATGGTCTGGTTCGAGCACGGCTTTGGTTCTTGGCCATGGCATATGGCACCACCATATCGCATCCGCTTCTTTATGCCTTCACGCGGCAGAAGCTCCGTCGTGCACTCAGGGCCAAAGTGAAGAAACGGGTAGTGTCCCTGTTGCAAGTGGACCCTTCTCCAGGTGGAACTGTCATCCACAACTCCTGGGTAGAGCCACGACAGGGTCGTAAGCTTCGTTTAGAGGGAAGTGATGCCACAGATCGGTGTCTAACAGAACCACTATGAAATAAAGCAACAAGCCTTTTGGTTTATCTGTTTATCCAATGAAACAGCACCCCTGAGAAAGACACGGTGTTGCATCTTCATTATGCAGAGTTTGAAATGTGCTGTCCAACTCCAAAGCCACATAGGAAAATGATGGACCTAGTCAATGGACTCATTGTATGAGTAATGGTCAGTGGAATAAAATTTGTATGCTCAAATAATTATTTGCTGATTGACAATGATGACAATGATTGTTTATTTGCGATTTTAATGTACTTTATTTTACTGTGGAAATGACAAAGAAAAGCAGGCGTATTACAAGGAGGTCTATTTTAAAGTTGTTTCATTTGTAGTATAGGCCTACATTTTTGGGCGATCCAGGACCTGTTTATTTTCTGTACTTATGTTATACACTAAATGTAATTGTGCAATATAAGATGCGTATATTGTGTATAATGTGCATAGTGTGCATAAATCAAAGAAATGTAAGACTCAGAGTCAGTAATAAGCTAATCTGCAATACCGCAACTTGAAGTCAAAGGGGGAATAGCACAGGTGTGCCAATTAAGCAGCTCATTTGTTTGTTAACTAGCACTCTTGTTAGAGATAAGACACAGAAGCCACCTCTGGGCCTCCTTAGCAACTGCTGTTTAGGAAATTTTACTACCACCAGCAAACTATGGATCATGAGGAGAAGGCTGATGCAAAAGCTCAAGCACGCCGTTAGATTCGCCCCTGGCCTCCTCCTCATACACCTACACATTTGTACACACTGAGTTAGACACGGACATTAAATGCTCAATAGCCCAGCAGCACAGTGTACAGACATACTATGAGATTTTGTTTACATAATGGTAAACTTGCTCTTTGTGAGCGCTCACCAAAGCGCTCATGTCCTATGACAGCCTACCATGAAATAAATGAATGCAGTAATTACAGTGCATCATCTGGATGCATGTGAAAGCATCCTCTGAAGCAAGGGCAAATGTACAAGCTAACATTTATCTTTTACAAAGCCTCCAGTTCTTTAAAACCAGGACCATGCCTTAAGTCTCCTCACAAGGGTTACCATGGTGTTGAATGTGATTTTTGTGTTTTACTGAATGGAAGTGTTTCTAATGCGTTGCATCATCTATCACGGTTCAGTTCTGTAAGGAAAGTGTCCGAAAGTTCAATTTTAATGGAACCCATACTTGTTATGGTTATGATGCATTTCCTTGTTTATTTTTTGGTCGAATTGGCGAGGCTTCAGTGTGACGGTGTCTGACGAGTGATTTTTGGTCTATGCTGGCTTCTTAGCTTCTCATCGACACGTAAGCCAGTTTCAACCAGTGTGCGTTCCTGAGTGTGGGTGTACATACTCAAAAGAGAGCGAGCGAGTGAGCCCAGTATGAGTGTGGTGCATTAACATAGATTCAGGTTCAAGTGCATAGTAGATGCTAATCAATGTACAGACTTTACGTTAATGTTTTATAGAACCTGAGTAGTATGTGCTAAGTGTCTGATGGCAGTATAATGTTTACGGTTTCCACGTCAGACTGAGGCAGGTCCACAAATGAGCAGGAGCTTGAGGCATTTAAAAATCCTCTGTACTTTACATGCCCAGAGCATAAATGGAGTACCAAACAAACGATTCTTTGATTGGACTCTCAGTCAATATAATCTATGGGTAAATATGCTGTCAATGAATCCTAACTTTGTTTTAATGTGATGTTCTATGTATATAAGATGTTAAAACTATATTAGGATCCTTTGCTCTTGTTGACATTATGAGGATAACTAGTCAACTACTTCCACAAGCATTGTAATGAAGAAGCTATCCAGCTATGAAGTAAGTAAAAAATCCCAATGAGGCGTCTGCACCCCTCCCCACTTTGATCACACATAAGCATCTTCCTTTGGGGTCCATGTGAAGATGTGGTGGGGGGGGGATAGGGGATATTTTTCATTGTTAAGTATCACAGTAGGTATTTATCACGTGTTTCTTTTTGAAACACTGTTAGTATTGGGTCTGACACATATCCTTTGACCATGCACTGCATGTTCTATACTGTTGAAATTATTGTATAATACTGTCATTGTGATGTTTCATGTTAAGTATGTCTCTATCAATAAACTGGACAGTTTCAGTTTAGTTGGGAAATTGTTCATAATGATCCAAAAGGTTTTGAGGGATTATTATCAATGCATGATAACTCATGCTTTGCTGAGTTATTAGGGACACAAAGTCCCCAGGAAGAGAGAATGAATACTCCTCACTTACCTTGAGCATCTGTACATTTGCCGCTGTGGGACCCATAGCCTATGTTTACAGTATATGACAGCAGTGTGTAGGCTGTAGCTCCAGGGAGATATATAACTTAGGAAACACACACGCGCGCACACGCATGCACACAAATCTCCTGTAATGGCAGAGGCCTATATGCCCACACATATCCCAGGGGCATAATGTGAAAGCACCATTGTTGAATTAAGTCATAGTTTCAGTGTACTCCTACTGGGTTATGGCCCTGAGTTATACTGAACTCTAAGGATTTATGCTGCATCCTGTAGGCCATCATACATTATAGAGCAAGGGGCCTATACAGGGCCTTTGCAGATATCCAGTCTGCCCCACCACCCAGCCCACTGAAGGGGTATTCGGCAGATTTTTTTAAATGTGTGAATAATGTAGGTTTTGATATGTAAACAAAGGTCAGGTTTAGGGGACTATTTTGCCTTAGAACACTCTGCACATACCCCTCTGGCATGAACGGATTAAAATACATTTAAAGCCAAAACCTTATCATGCAACGTGTCGAACATCAGGAAGCGGGTATCTAACCATCTAACCATGTACTAATTTCCTGTGAGGAAGCTTTCAGAGGCAATAAACTCTTTAGACATCTGATTCCCATCACCATCACTGTGAACAATCCGGTAGGTTTCTCCAGAACTGAGCATTTCACACCAAACCTTTAGCATTACTGTCTATATGACCATGTAATAATACAGACAGTCTGAACGATTGGTGGAGTTGCATTTTGAAGCCCTCATTAAATGTCGAGTCAGCCACTAGGGCAAAAAGGGTGAATAGAGAAAAGAGGTTTTAATATGTTATTCATAACGCACAATGAGATGCCAGCCTTGCTCATTTTGTCAAGAAAAGTCCGGTTACGCTACTGCACATTATTAAACACTTAAAGCAGTACGAGAGTCTGTAGACGTACAGTCTCATATTATATTATGTCGCCCTCTTGTGGTCCAAATGAGAACTGGTAGCGTCGCCGAGTAGACAGATCATTTAAACGTGTACGGATACTCTTTCTTTGCTATTTAACGCAAAAATGAAAGGTAGAGCATGTAAAAGAATAACACAAAACTGAATAGTAATGCAGTGCAGAAGTATTATGTCTATATCACGCGCATTCATGAGGGTCGTCTACATGCCGAAATAGCTCAGTTGGGAGAGCGTTAGACTGAAGATCTAAAGGTCCCTGGTTCGATCCCGGGTTTCGGCAGAAGGGTGGTTACTCGTTTTGATACGGTGGCGTTTTCTATGCAATGCAGTATTCCACTTTTACTGTCTAATAATAACACATATCCGACTATGAGCATAACTTTAGCTAACCCGCAGCTTACATGTGATATTGGTAATACGTCTATCAACACTGAAAATGCCTGCAAGCATCCAAACGCGTACAGATACGTAAATGAAGGCATATATTGGGGATCGTCCTCCGGTACATTTACTGTAGCTACACTGGTCCAACGGAATAATGGCCACGAGTCATACTGATGTCTTCTGAAATGTATTTCTCTCTCTCTCTTTCTTCATTAGACACCGTGAAAACTACAAATAAACAAGACCTTTGTTCAAGACATGCATTTCTCAGTCCTTTCCATGCCTCTAGAGTTAATGTTCGTTGCTAGTTAGACTTAAGCACACTAGCTAGCACAACCGTTTCATGTAAAACTCAAAATACACAAAATTAAACTCTGCATCCACAAAGAAGACACATAAAAGGTACATTAATATAAACAATTATGACCATTTACCGTGTGCGCCTTTTAGACCATGTGTCAGCTATGGTTAGTTTTGGGGTAGCATGTTTCTCCTCTGCAGCCAAGCTGGCTCTAACCCACAATTCCACCGTTCGCGCTCAATTACCTAATGTCACATGACCCATTACGCATCACAGTAAAAGTATAACATAACACCAAGTACAAATTTTAAACAAATGTTATTTCAAAATGCATATTTTAAACACGTTTTACTCCCCTTTTTAAACCTGTTCTCATTTGATTTTAGTGCCCTTTAATAGCTGTATGAACTATAATAACAAACAATTCACAACAAGACACAAAACAGACATTTCAAAAAACATGTCACTCTGACAGTTACATTTACCGTCCCACCTACATTGTCTCTATCCATAGCAAGTGTTTTTTTTACCTTACCCTAACTGTTGTTTCTCTAAGTAATGAATTACACCACTGGGTGGCGCAATATCTTAACAAAGCAGGGAGAATTTAAGGGAAAAACGTCATGCTCTCTAAGCTACAGAAAAAGGAAGAAAAACATCGGAGAGGGAAGAAGTGAAAAGGCCAAGACAAGCTGTCCAGGTTTAACTGCACACACTGTTAACACAGATAACAGTAGGCCGCTGTGTGGCTGTAATGCACTGAGCGTCCTGTAGGCGGAGCTCCGTCAAAGAAATGAAAAATCAGTAAATCCCTGGACCTCTCTGTGACCACTGAGATGATCAGATCAGTTACGACTGACAAAACTGCTGTCGTAACTAACATAATGTGCTGTAAAATCCCCAAAATTGGAAATAGAGGTTAACTTTTCTGTGTCATTCCAGTTTAAACGGCTGTTAATAACAGAATACTAACTTTGTTCATGTTGAATTTGCTTAGTTTATTTACAACGTTAATAAACATAATAATACACTTCATGTTAAATGAAACACAATTTAAGTTCTCCCGTTAGAAATCTATCACTATTAGGAATCGTATGACAGTCCCGTCAAACCCTGAGATTAACAGCAAAGCTGTGGGCATTTGGGAAACAGTGCTTTTAGACACAATGTTGTGCGACGCGATCACCTGATACACTGTGGGCGTTTTGATTGGCTCTTTCCTGAAACTTCTTTTACTTACTCTGAGAATTTGACCCTCACCACCGCATCTTGGTGAGTAGTTAAGTTTAATGCAGAAATACGGTGCTGTGTATTTGCTAGTTGTGGTGCACAGGGCGCTCGCTAACACTATTAATGTTTACTCAGCGGGAACAGTTAAACCTGCCAGATGCTTCCTCCTCCACAATGAAGCTTAATTAACTGCCAGTGCATGTAGTCTGCTGCTTCAGACGCACAGGGTCATTCAACGTTCACATGTTTTTAACTTTTGTGAAAAGTCAAACTACCCTTTCGCCAGTACTAGAGGGTCATTCAGACATTCCAGCTACTCTCCTATTGGTCGCGCTAAATGAAATTTTATTTTCCCTCTGGACTCTGTTGAAGGTGCAGGCGGAAGTTCGATAACGCCACTATTCACAGCCGGACGTGACGACACAGTCACCGCCTTTAGTTGCAGTTCCTGTTTTAAACACTCCACTAAGTTTATCTACGTTTTGTTAGGGCAGAAATTTAGTTTCGAGCTAAATGAAAGTTTCCTATTGTAAAGCCAGGTCTAGATACCTTTAGCATTATTGCACCTTGCGACTTTAGTGTTTTTATTCATTTCCCCCAAACGTAGGCTATTTTAATTTCTATCTTTCGTCAGATGTCTCAGTTTGCAGCTCTCAGTGGAGTCCAAATTAAGACCCTATTGCCAAGCTGCTCTCCTCTATGGGAAAGAGGAATGTGTGGTGCCTTTGTACAATCAGTGGAGTTACATTGTTGCTATCATGAACAAACATGTTCTATAGCCTGCAAGTTTTATCCCATGCACAAATACGAATATTGCCATATAGATGCCACAAGCAAACTAACACTTCTACGCTTTAATATAAAATAAGTCTAATGCACAATATCAGCACTATGAAATAAAAATCTAAATGAAATGAAATTAAAAACTGCCTTTGTAACATTTTTCTAATAGGCAAAACAAGTGTAGACCTAATGATCCTTATTAGACCTAATGTTTGATCAGGTCAGTGATTATTAAAATGACGCACCTACTCAGAATCAAGAAACTTTCTTACATAACCCTGAAAGAACTGCACCGTCATTATGATGGTGGGCTAAGAGTTTCTTTTGTACCGTAGTGATAAATTCAAATATGCTCTTATATTTGCTGACTAAATCATTCTATGGTAGTGATTAAACCGAAACATTAAGTTACCATTATTACAGCTAATAACTGAGCCAACAAGCTATCAAGGTAACCTTGGCTAGCATTTGAGATTCTGTTCTTTGTTTTTCACTTTTCTAGTGTTAATTTGATAAGGAGTTGAGTTATGTAAAATAAAGCATAAAGCCTGTATTACAGGGATGGCCAGTTCTGGCCCTGAAGCCTGCTGGGGTTTGGTGAGTACCTGCTCAAACACACCTGATTCAACACAGCAGTATTCAGCAGTAAAACTGCGCTGGACTCTGAAACACCTCTGCAGTAGTAGCTCTAGTAGCACACAGTTGCAAACAGTTGTTTGTATTAAACACAATTAAGCCATAAGACTGAATCCAAGTTTTCAATAAGGGAGTGTGCCAAAGGTCACAGACTTTGTTTGTGGTTAAATCCTGGCAGAACGGTGTGTTTGTCTGGCTGTAGAAACCAGGTAGAAACAGAGATGCTGTTGATCAGAGGTCAATCAGGGCCTCCGAAACGGTCAGGGATTTGCGTCATACCCATTCAGTGAGAAGTGAATGGTGGGTCTCTCTTTCTCCTTCACTCTCTCTCTCTGTCTTTCCCCCAGTATCCCCCTCTCTATTGATGTAATCACCTTTGGGTGAATGAGCCTGATGTTTGGAGACAAAGAGAAGTGGGAGATAGACAGGCTGGGGGTGAAATGTTCGAAGGTGCTGTCCAGAGATTCAAAGAGCACTAATGAATGCTGGAGAGGGCAGATATAGGGATTTCTGCATGTGTATGTGTGCCTTAGCATGTCTGTAAATATCAGTGAGGAACCCTCAGGGCCTTGTTGGCCTTTAGAGAAGGCCTAAAATACAGCTATTTTTAATTCATTTTTGGTTAATATATTCATAATCTTTCTTGTATTTAAGTTTTGAAAGTCTTATAATAATGATCATATTTCATATTTTGGTTGAAGTTTTGGTTCTAAACATTAAGGGGTAAACACCCAACAGAAAATTATCCAATAAGGATTTTTTTCTAAGGCTTCTATGTAGATACAGCCAGCTGAGCTATTGCTTAGGACTTTATTTGAACTGAAGTCAGATTAGCTACTAACATACACTCAAAGTAGCTGCACCCAGAAGGAAGTGCCGGATTGCCATGTTATTCGGAAGGAAGAAGATTACCAGGAGCAACAAATGATGATGGTGTCAAGCTGCCATGTTTGCTAATGCCAGACGTCTTGGCGTGGAGTTGTAGAGGTTCCTAATGGTGTCCTGCGATAATCCATCCCATGCATCTTAAAAATACTCCTGCAGATTTTGCAGTAGGGGTGGAGGTGGAGTGACATTCTAGACGTTTGACATGTGACAAGAAATTGTTCATCTTGTTGCTGACCACGGTGCCGCCACACACGATTCGTTGGTTGTCTCCACTAAGACAAAAGCAGGACTTGTCACAGAAGATGACCCACTGCCATTCTGAGTCACCCCATGACAGTCTGGCATGACACCACTGCAGTTTTTGGGGACGTTGACGTGGTGTTAAGGGCAGTCATTGTAACGGTCTGTGTACATGTAGTTCTGCTTTGTGCAGGCATCTGCCAGTGGTGCTGACACTAACAGGATGACTCATGGAGGGCATTACTGCTTGCTGAATGTCCTCAATCATAGCTCTTGGGTCAGTCAGGTACAGTGATAAGGCCCATCCTTGCTTACATCACATGCGCAGCTGAGCGTGAAACTTGAATATTCTAAATGAGATATCCTGTTAATCTCGGGTACATCTCCTAGAGGTGATGTCCTGTTTGAAATCAGAGTGAGACTTTTTTCCTCTTGTTCCTGAAATTGTACTCCTGAGAAATAACAGATTCTCACTCAAAATATTGTTGTACATTTAGATCTCATTCATCACCAGTACTTTTTACAAATGCATGTGTTAATGTTCTTTTTAAGAGTTTAGAAGAAAACACTCAGAAATCAATGATCCTTCATTAATACAATATCAAGATCTGCTTTATTTCTATGAGACAAACATAAGAAAGACATGTTTTTCTCTGGAAAGGCCTATTTCTAACAGTCATCCGTTATCACATATGCATGTAAACACATTCTCTGTCCCATTAGTATGTCTGTAAATGTCAGCGAGGAACCTTCAGGGCCTTCTAGGTCTTTAGAGAAGGCCTAATAATACTGTTATTTTAAAATCATTTTTGGTTAATATATTCATAATCTTTCATGTAATTAAGCTTTACAAGTATTATAATAATTATCACATTTCATATTTTCGTTGAAGTTTTGGTTCTAAACATAAAGGGGTAAACACCCAACAGAAAATTATCCAATAAGGATTTTTTTCCAAGGCATCTATGTAGATTCAGCCAAAGGAGATCTGCTTTATTTCTATGAAACAAACGTAAGAAAGACATGTTTTCCTCTAGAAAGGCCTATTTCTTACAGTCATGCTTCATCACATACGCATGTAAACACATTCTCTGTCCCATCCATCACTACTGATTCTCTGCTTTCACTGTGATGTCAGAGCCACAACAACTCTCTCTTTATTAGATGTTTTCATCATGCCTTCCAGGAACTTCAAGGAAATGTGTCAGCATGCACACGCACACTGGCCAATTCAGTTTGCTAACTCAATGAATTGGTAAGATGAGGCATTGTGCAGGGAACAAAATGGGCTGTTTGGTCAGTTCAATTTGTTCTAATTAGTCTGTTCCATTGAGCTCACACTGGTGCACTGGTCACATTTGGCTTAGTGTTGAGGGCTTGCATAACAGTGACTGACACAGAGTCCATTAAAGTCCAAGTCCAGAGGCGTAAGCCATAGGGATAAGAGGAATGAGGGAGGAGATGAGGTGGCCAGGCAGAGTCAAATGACAACGGTAACAGAGAACAGGGAGAATCAGAGGGATAAGAGGAGGGGATGAGGATGCGGCACTGGTGGCTGGAGCCATCTGGATTGCCATGGTAACAGCATGAATGAAGCTTTCTCCTGAGGGCTCGGGAATGCACAAGTATCAGCACAGCCAGGGTGGAATCTTGTTTCATGCTGTTGCTTTTTGACATGCTTACATTCCAGACGGCACAGGAGAACAGAGAGGGCAAGTCAAAGATGAATCAAACCTTTCCTGCCTTCTATGGCCAACATAGGTCACTTAGTAACTGTATAAAAGTCTCATATTCAGCCTTTTTAATCTGATCTACATATTGTCATATGAGTAAAATGCTTCAGTTTGATATAGAGTACTGTGCAAAGGTCAGAGACTATACAAAGAATTTATTACATTTTTCGTAAAAAGGTCCATTAAGTACATGTACTTTTCAGTGTCAGTAGATCTGACATTGTGAGACATGCAAATGATTCAAGTTTTACGTTCAATCTGCGCATGTGACGTGAGCAAGGACGGGCCTTATCACTGTACCTGACTGACCCAACAGCCACAATTGCGGACATTCAGCCAGCAGTGATGCTGTCCATGAGTCATCCAGCACTACAAGGACTACATGGCGAAGAGCTCATACGTAGACCATTACGACATCTGCCCTTAACACCATGTCACCATCACCAAAGACTGCAATGGTGTTGTGCCAGACTGTCATGGACTGACCCAGAATGGCAGCAGGTCATCTTCAGTGATGAGTCTCACTTTTGTCCACATGTAAAGGCACAGTGGTCAGCGCCAAGTTGAACGGTTCACATGTCTAGAAAGCCTGGTGTCACTCCACCTCCACCCCTACCGCAAAATCTGCAGGAACTACTTGAGAATATTCAAGCTGCATGGGATGGATTATCACAGGACACCATTAGGAACCTCTACAGCTCCATGCCGAGACACCTGGCATGTTGTGTTAGCAAGCATGGCAGCCCAACACCATACGGAGAGATACTACTTCTGTATGTGTAGCTCAATAAACATTGCCCATATCAGTCTGAATTCAAAAGGCTTCTGGGTGCAACTATTCTTTTGATGATGAGGGTCTATATGTAATAAAGGCAAGGCATAAACGCAATAAATACCAAAATAATATACTGTTGGTATTTATTGTGTTAATGCTTTGCCCTCATTATAGCTTCCATTGGATTTGGGAAACTTGCTTGTGTTTTTTTCTGCAGGTATAGTCTATTTTTCCACACCTCCAAAGTTCACATTTAGAAGATTGCATTTCTGCTTCTTACGATCCAAGTAAGCCCAAACAACTACATGTCCTTTCAGATCCACAGCGATCAGTTATCCACTCATAGCTGAAGGATGGACAGAAGCACCTGTGGATATTTTCAGATCTTAAGTAAGAACTAACCTTCACTTTCTCCTCCCTCTCAAAGATGGAAGTTTTGGGTGCTGTTTATCTCATGGTGACAGTTTTGGGGGACCACCTGAAATGGGAGTCCCATTTTCTCTACATCTTTAAACTCAAGTGCAAGACTCAATGGCCTATTTAACTGAAGATTAAGTGCGTAAGGGTGGCTGACGTTTGCACAATACTGTAATTTGTTTATCAAGCTCTCCAGTCTAATCTAATCATGGTGTTCCAGTATATGACTTTTCATGGTACTGTTTTTTTTCCATCCGGTATGTTTGATCAAGTGTGAAAACTATTTGTAAAAGCCCAGGAGTGGCTCAGAGGTCTGGTCCAGTTTTTTGCTTGCTTCCAGTGAACTCTGGTACAGTGTGGCACCGAGAGTGGGGTTGCCTGTTTTTTAAATTTTGCTTAATTCTTACCTTGACTTATATTGACTGAGATCACTGCCCTGTCTGTGTCAGATGGCTAAGAAACTCAGGACAACTCCTTGTTTACAGATGCTCTTGCATGGTGAAATGACATGTATTCTAAACGTGGTGTTCTTCGCTGTAGTTAAAAGCAGCTTGTTGCAGAAGCTGCCCAAACAATTTGTAAATGGATGACAATTTGTAGATGGACTGGCAGACTGTCCAGGGTGTTTCCTGCCTTCCACCCTGTGAGCGCTGGGTTAGTACTGGGTGCGGACTTCAGTATGCAGGACAAGTATGAAAACACCCGTGCCACATGACCTCACCTACCCACCACTGTTATCATCGTTGACAGAGACCTTCATCTCCATCATCTTTCACGTTCTTGCATTTTATTACAAGTATAAATAAATGCATAATGCTTTTCATCAGGCCATCTTTCCATTATAATGCCATGTGAGTCAGCACAAATCAGTAAATCAGACCAGCTACCACATCACACCCTCCATTCACTCCACTTAAGCACACACCTGTGGATGTGTTTGCCAGTCACACTCAGTGACACGTGCGGAAAAAAAAAACATCCTCTATTAGATGGACATCTTTGATAGTGAACATGAGGCACAGCACCTGCCAAACAGTTTTCTTTCTGCCACTCTTACCATGCTCCCATCAGTTGCTCAATGTCCTGAGGAAACACATTACAGTTAAGTGCATTTGTCAGCTGTATTACTGCAGCCCTGGCTCTCGGGTCAGTGGACCTGCCCATTCCTGCCTTTCTAACAGGACAGCAATAGAATACAGGAAGAAGAGCCACATGTCCAGTTCTGCCTGTTTTCGGCTGATTTAGTCCTTAGTTTTCCTGTTCTTCTGTCTTCGCTTTTTCAGACAGAATGCGCAGGAGTTGCTGAAGGGTTTGAGAACAGAATGTGAATGATTTGTCATTGTGTATGGAGTAAAAGGCCAGTTGTGTTTGGTGAGAGACAGGGAATAATACACTGCCCACACGTTTGCCCTGACCAGCCGTGCTCAACAGCCCCAAGGGTTGCCTGTCACGAAATCTGATATTCTTGTTTTAAGCACTATTCATACAGTCATATTCATGACCTTTTCATTATCGTGCGTCACTGCACTTCTGAAACACACCACAGCACATATTTGCTGGAGCGGGTAATGTAAACAGCTATTGTCCTGTAGAATGTGTGCATTTGATGAAATGTAGGTCATGTGATTCAGTTCTGAAACCTTTGTTATGTCACAGTGGACTGCACAGATCAAGGCACTTTATCCAAAGAAAAAAATATTGAATTTGAGACATAATGAGCTTGACCTAAGATCTATTCCAAATTGTATGTAAGGTCCACAACAGATTTTATTTCACTTGTGCAGTGAGCCTTCCAATAGTGCTTAGTTTTCTATGAGCCCTTTAATGAGCTGTTTGTCCCAATGTTGTTTTCCAGCCGAGCACTACTCCTCCCATCGCAAGTGATTAGCTCAACTCAGTGGCTTAATCAGTTAAGTAATTGGATGTGCCAGAGGTGAACTAGCTGAACCAAGGCCTTGCAAGTAACCTTTGCCTTGACAGACTGTATTATGATGTGTAGATGAGAACCTGGTTAGGACACTCATTAGAAATGAGAAATTCCAAACTGGCCAGAAGTAAGTACAATCTTTTGGCCCAAACCTGGCACCTGAACAGTTGTATTCTTCAGAATACATCTTTTTAGTTTTAAATATCTTAAAGAAATGGTTTGGGGGGGGGGGGGGGGGGTATAATTTGCACAGTTTGACACATACTCCAGATGTAGTAAATCAGCCAAGAAATGTTTGGTGTCCAAATTTTGCTTCTCTACCGCCACTTCTAAACTAACATTGCCAACAAACACTAGTCAATAGTTGCGCAAATCTCCAAATCTGATCCCAAAACAACCCAAAACAAATGCACCCTGGTCTTGATTAAGGTCCGACAGACTTGTTGATGGTACTTGATGTTAGAAAGGAACAAAACTTCACTGTGTGTATATATATGTGTGTGTGTGTGTGTGTGTGTGTGTGTGTGTGTGTGGGTTCAAAAAAGCTTTGGATGACTTGAATGAATTTTAGTGTGTCTTAGCAGCATTAGCCAGTAGCTTGTAGCCCCAATTTCAAACCAAAAAAGTTAAATTTGGACACCAAGCATGTCTCAGCTGTTCAACTACATTTGGGGTAAACAGAAAAGAAAACAAAAGCCTTGAATCACGTGAATCACGGCCCTTTTGATGGGCAGTGATTCACAGTACTGAACAGACCTTCACTCCTAACATCAAAAACCCCCAGAGCTTTATTCATGTTCTGAAGTTAGAAACATGTTATCTTGCAGATTTTTGGAGTCAAGTATGTAGCTTTGGGTAGTCGTTGGCTGGGGGAAATTAGCCTTGTGAAGGTCGCCAGTTTGATCTCCTGAACCGACAGGACACGACCGATGCCTTTGAGCAAGGCACCAAACCCTCAATAGCTCCCCGGTCATCATGGATAGGGCTGCCCACCAATTCGGGCAAGTGTGTTCACTGCCCCCTTGTGTGTGCATTCCATAGTATGTGTATATGTATCACAGCAAGGAAGGGTTAAATGTAGAAGACTAATTCCCCTCTGTGTGTAGGCACATATGGCAAATGGTTCTGAATTCTAATTGTTATTTCTGTATGAGAATGATATATAACGTGGTCCGATGGTGCCTGACTATATGATATTTTTGCCAGCACTTGACTACTGGCATATGCTTTTCACGTGTACCACTGTGTGGATCTGTAGAGATGACCTTGTCTTGCAGCATTTTGCTTGTTATTACATAGCAGTGCCATTAATTTTGTGTTCTGGACATTCAGTATGCACCCCTTCTCCAAGCACTCCTGACACGGCTCATTTTGCCTGTCTGTTCATTCTTTTCTGTCTCCTCTTCGCCACATGGTTTCTCAATGGCCTTTGTGAGTGTATAACATCTGGTAATGTGTTTCTGCCAGACCACTTTCCACAACGTGAACACGTGCTGCTGCTGTTTGTGTGCGTGTGTGTGTGAGTTTGTGTGTATGTTGTGTGGGTGTGTCTGTCAGTGTTATGTAAGAATAATCCTCCTCCTACAGCATATCTTAAAGGGGAAATGTGCCTTTTCCAGAGGCGCATGGTGGTGCTGCTTGCTGATTCACCCTTCCTGCTAAAGCTTGGATAAATATGTCTGGTTGCGCTGCCAGATTATTTCAGATTTTGAACATTTAATATAGTACATTACATTATATATTATAAAAAAATGAGGTTACATAAGTTCATAACTTATGTGTACTACTTTGGTTGCAATTATTGTTGCCAAGATCATTGCTGTGATGTCTCCAAACTGTCCTGTTCCAGAAAGTAAGAATTATGATTTCTTTCTCATATTTTTCTTGATATATACACTGCATCTGTAGAGACCACCCAGTGTGTATTTCCAATCAAAACTGTCGTTAAGTGCAAGTTATTAAATGTTTAGCATCAAAGGAAAAAGAAAACAGAAAACATATTGTGACAAAACATAGTGCTTTAGGCAAATGCGCTTTTATTGAACACGGCAGGAGCAGCGCTGACAAGGCCAGGAAGCAGGCAGGTCAGTTTTAACCGAACATCTTCCTCTTATGGTAAACACACAAAAACCCACTAGCTGACCTTACAGTCCAGCAAGGACCCACCCATGCAATACCTGTACCTCTAGCTTTAAGCTAACAATAACAACTTACACTTATCATCAAAAGAATAGTTTCACAAATAGTCACACCCAGAAAGAATCAACCGACAGGAATGAAACTTGGTGGGTAGCTCCTGTTCAAGGAGCCTTGAAAAAAGTCCAAGCAGAGCCACCCCCTATGATCTCTCCACAGCAGGGGTTTCAGAATATCCACCACCTGGGTTATTTATCCAGGTGCTCTTCAAGTAAGAGTGCCACTTGTGTGGGCTGGAGTCCTTGGCCTTGACCAGCTACACCACCGGAGCCTGATCAAGGTAAATGCCACCAGGAACCATACTGCCCCACTGGCCTGTCCTCATGGCCGGTTACCATCCAGGCATCGTCGCTGCTGCCTGACAAGCCTTGTTGCGTTGCCTTTTTCGTTGTCTATCCTGCCTGCCCTGTCAGACTGCTTCTTCTTCCATAGTTCTCGGCTGGGCTTGGTCCTCTCAGGCATTTCACCTTTGAGTTCATGGAAGCACCATTCCCATCTTAAACACCTGCATAAATCTTTAACCTAATCATGATGACTTATTTACAATAACAGTCCCTCCTCCGTCTCAGAAGACGAAATGCACTGTCGTCATTTCAGTATTTAATGTGTCCATCCTTTACCTTTATAACACCTTCTAGGTTTACAAAGAAACACTTTCAAAGTGCAGTGTAAGAACCGATTTTTTCTGCCTCTCAAAATCCAAGTCATCATAAACATATTCAGTGATGCTGAGGTCAGGAGTCTGGGCTGGCCAGTCCATTGTTCACCACAAGCAGCCTTGTTGTTTGTTTGCAGACTTTCTTCCTTTTTGTTGGTTCTCTTAGTCTTTTTCCTCTCACAACGGTGAGGCGGACAGAAACACTTGTGGATTTTTCAGTAAGAGTGGAGCTTGATTTTCTCCTCCCACTCAAAGATGAAAGTACTGTTTATTTATTAATGACAGTTTGGGTGGTCTACCGGATTTGCTGTGATTGTTCGGAACCCATTTTCTCTGGACCTTTGAATAGTTTTATGAATGGCACTATTGGAAACTCCTTATTTCTTTGGACTTTCTCCTTCCTTGGACAAGTCGATTAGCTTATATCTAATTTTCTCAGAAATATCTCCTGGAGAATGGATAGCTTCTAATTAGAAGGGTCTTTTTGCAATATGTAGTAACGTAGCTGACAAAGTGAGGCGTAGTAGGCTGTATAGTATGTACCAGTCCACTATACTGCCAAACAGTGCACCCATTTCTAGGTTGAGTGCAGCATTTTTTGTCACAGTGAAACAATGTTGCAAGGCAGGAAATCAGTCAGAAGAGCACTCAAAGAGGTTCATCTCTTCAAGTGCTCTAGGCCATTCATCAGCTGACTGCTCGTGTGTTCAGCAGCATCATATTTTTAGCCATCAAAAGCAAGTATTGTCAGCTGAGCTATAAATAACAGTTTGTACTCCTTAACTTAACATTATATTGTAAAGTATTGTGTCTTTAACTGCTAATGACTGTACATACAGACAATGCCGTTTGCTAAAAATAAGGATTAACTGGTGTTTTTAACCACTGTGTGACTAAATTTAAAACCATTATAGGCCAGTAGTGCATTCATTACCATGAGTCCATTGCATTCCTTCTGAAGTCTGACTCCTGCTAGAATATGTAATGCGTAAGTGATTTGAATTTCAGCACTTTTTACGATAAACATCGTCATATAGCAGCATCACAGAAGTTCTCATGAACAAACGGAATGCATGTTAAGATGAGATGAATACATTTTCAGATGGTGTAACTCATTCGCCCCAATGACAATAATCATAGATGAAATGAGACGCTCATATTTCTCTCTCTCACTCTCCCTCTCTCTCCCCCTCCGTCCTTCTCTGTCTCATATATGATGAATGAGTGAGAGTCTGATCGCTGCTTTTAAAGGCCATGGCACTGTATCAGTGGAATCACTTGTTAGCGGTGTGTGCTTCATTGCGAGGCTTGTGTTTCTTTTTATATCCTGCACGAGTTCTGTTAATACTAGATTCTAATTCCAGCACTATCGCACGTGTGCCGTAGTTTGATCCTTAGGAGATTTTAGGCTCATTTTATTTGGATAGCTCCCAACAGATAATCTATAGATGCACAGTTTAGCAACAAACTGTCAGTTGATTCTCAAGTGTGTTAAGGTTAGGGTTTAGGGTTAGGTAAAGTGAGTACTAGGATTAGGCTCAGGACAAGGATGATGGTTAGAGTAATTTTATAAACGATAATTTTATGATGATAATAATAATAATAATAATAATAATAGGTAATTTAATAATAGATATGGTAATAATAATAATGATAATAATTGATAAAAATAGATTTAAAAAAACATCTACAGTGGGCAATGGATATTGTGTGGTACCAACATTTAGATTTTCTGTTAGTCTGGCAAGTTAAATTGCACCCTCAGTGATTTCTTTTGTGTTAATTGACATTATTATGGAAATGGCTGTTTACCTGTCAGACTAACTTCGTGTAATTTCTGTAATTGTCGTTACTCTTGTTTAAATTAATTAGAGTTGATTATAACATTTTAATGACTTTGATCCTTTAGACTGAATTGGTGCTTAATTTATTTATTACAGTATCGGATCTCTGAGGTTCCCTGTGAAAGTCTCCTTAAAATACCCAAAGTTAGATGCCAAAGGTAATGGAGGTTTTCCAGGGAGCACCCCCTCTTGTGGAAATCTGCTTATTCCATGTTAAAATGAGTCTGGAGCTGCTTTCAGACTTTTTAATCTCTACTTATCTTCGCATTTGAAAGGTTTAGTTCCAAGTTGCTTTACAGAACGCTTTCAGATATATTCTTTTGTGATATACGTTGATGGGAGTAAGCTTTTTAATAAAAAATATTAAAGCTATGTTAATAATAATAAATTTAAAGCTAAAAACGTGTATTCTGTTATATATCAGCTGTTATTCTTTTCAGAAACCTGTTATATCCAAAGCGTTTTGGAATAAAACTTCTGATTCTTTGGTGTCTTTTTGTCCATTTATGTATTAGTGTACTTGGCAACCCTGTAGAGTACTGTTCATATGGCTACATGGCACATACAGCGTATTATGACATATTGTGAGGTAACCCCACATCAATGTTTATAAATGCTTATTCCAATAGGTGCCATGTGTCATAAAGGATACTTTAGCCAACTATGATCAAAATTGGCAAATGTAACCGTTTATAGTGAATGACGCCTATTGAAATAAACGTTTAGAAATATGTAGGGTTATGTCAGTTGTCATGACAAATTTATATAGGTGTCATGTAGTCTTATGGACAATACCCTACAGTAATGTATTGCAGCATATTTTTGAATGTAACATGCATATTGTCTATCTCTAAATAATGTACACTAATGATTGAATTTCTTTTATTTTAGATTGTTGTGACATGCATCATTATTATTATTATTATTATTATTATTATGTGTCAGTGAGCTGGAGTACAGTAACTGTGAGTGTGCGTGTGTGTCTTTGTGAAATGATAGAGCTCTTTTTCCTTGGCATGGTTAGAGGGTGGTTTGGGTTACAAGCATGTCTGCTGGACTCTGGTTTCAAAGAGTGACCTTGTCACCGGGCCACTTTAACATGTATAATTCAGTGTTAACCAGGACAACTTCAGTGATCCTGCCTACAGAGTGAGCCTTTTTCACTGCAGCCAAAAGACTGTTCATCAGGAACTTTTACTGTTTGTGTTTACAGAGACGTCCATGCTACTATTTTTAGCTGACCAGTTTGAATAGCCTTTGACACACAGTGTACTAACATTGTGTGTTTGCATGCCATGAAACCTTGATTTTAAGAGCACTTCTACAGATATTTTGCAGTGTGAACGCCAGACTATAACCGTAAGACTATAAACTGATTGAATAATAAAAGAAGGCCAAAATGTTTACAGATGCGTAATAAAGCTAAAAAAGATTATCTAGATAATTAGTTTTAGGTATATTTCTGACATATTCTGACTTAAACTGTATGATTCTGCTGTAGGATGCAGCATATATTGTTTTTTCCAGTGAAGTGTGCACAAAATACAGTTTAGATGTAACTGCTGACCAGCAAATCATTAGTAGTATCATTACGTCTGAAGCCTGCGGATAGCGTTCAGGGGTGTTCTCCACAGCAGGAGACAGTGTAGCTTGTTTTACCATTGTTGCATAAGAAGTCATCCCTCAGAAAAGCCTATCTCTCCTGACCCTCCTCTCCTCTGCTATCCAGTCAGGGAGGGTTCAGATATGGCCTCTGATCTGGCACAGTACTCTGAACCTCCACCTGACCCTCTGTGAAGCCAAGGGTGCACTCAGCTTGCTACAGCACCATTAGAGGAGTGGAGACTGGCTATTTAAAGAAGGCATAAGAAATTTTAACATTTCATTTTAATCATGTTCGACTGTTGAATCATGTTTGACTGTTGAATTGCACAGTTCTGCCATTAACCACCTGCTTGAACTTGTTATAACATGTTATGAGCCACCATTGGCACGACTGGTATGACCAAATAGGGAGCCACTGCGTGGTGCCATGACTGAGCTGGAGAATTCCACCCAATTAGGCTGTTACGTCAATGGCCTGAGAAATTCTCCCTCCGTGGGGTCACTGCCCTATAGATCACCCTTTCAGCACTGTGGTATCCCGATGAGTTCATGGAACCCACAACATGCTGTTTTCCAGGGATGGAAAATACTTGAGTAATTGTACTTCACTGTCAAGCTTAAGTGTTATTTTGAAAGGGTTTGAGAGTTACTCAGTGCACTTTTACTCAATTAGATTATCAAGAGGTAAAAAAACATATTTTTTCTTTCCAATCATTGATTTCTCATGCATATTGTTTTTCTTTCATTAAAACATACAACCATTCATATCTGTTCATATTAGTGATGAAACTGCCCACAACTATGCAAAGTGAGGATTTAACTACTGCTGTTTTTATACCTAATACCAGGATGTAACATTATAAAGGTGGTGATATGAAGGTCTGACCATCATTTAACTGAGGTATGCTTAAGGACATTCTTACTGCACTTTGAAGACCTGTCATTCAAGCGATAGAGGAGATGGTCTGGTGTGTGCAAGAGGGCAATTTCAAATTTATTGGAGACTGGTGACAGATTTGCAGATAGAAAGTTTGACTGAGAAGAGACTGTTGAGAGGTCCTGGAGCAATACTGTGACTAGAACCTTGAATATAGGTTATGATGGGGCAAGGACATTTTGACATTCTCATTTTGGAGGTCAGGGGCAACATGAATATGAACTTAATTTAATTTGCAATATATTGCAATCACGCTGAGACACAGTGTATTCATACAGGCACCAACCAAGAGTCTTAGGGAAAAGGAGCAGACCCTCTGCCTGGGATCTGTCTATGCACATGCCTGTTTAGAGTTAAACAGCCATTAGGCTTTGCCCAGTGTGCTTCTATGACAATGTTCAATGCATAATTCTCAATTCAGTATTTTAAGGCAAAGTAATCCATATATATAATCTAAATAAGGACCCATAACACAATGTTAGAATCTATGGTCAGCATGACACTCAACATGAGTAGAGATAGTAAGAAATGGTTTGAAGGTGAAGAAGAAGAAAAACACTGACTCCAGATTGTCATCACCCGTCTCCAGTGTCCGCAATGGCATGGTAGTGAAAGACGCTGAAACTGAACTGACTTCATTACTCTGTGTGTGTGTGTGTGTGTGTGTGTGTGTGTGTGTGTGTGTGTGTGTGTGTGTGTGTGCGCGTTTGCCTTCTACTTCATATTGCCTCCTGTTTGCCACTGTCCTGCTGTGAGTCACTCATCTGCTATTAATCTTCGATCTCCATGACGTTTGGGATCTGTTTACATACCCTGTCTCTTTTGCTAACAACTAGTTGAGGACTAGAGGAGATCTGGTTTAGATCCAGAATAAAATCAATAGGATGGACGAATTTAGATCCGGTTGGCTTAGGTTGTCCATACCCAGACCTATATTTCCTTCCAAAGGATGTTCACAAATATACAAACATGTACACACAAAACACTGTGACCTAGGGCAGTATGAAAGGAGGGAAGGACAGATTGTTGGATGAATTAGGTGAGAGGGGGGCTCGAAGGGGATACTGTGCTTGTATGACCTGAGACCGCTTGTGTTTAAATGTTCTCTCTCTTGTTCCTCTCTCTGTCCACTAGTCTTTATACTCCAGCTCGAGCTATCTGTATCCACTCACCGTCACCCCCACAGGCTGTGTTTATTAGGGAAGCACTAATGTGGAAACTGTGGGCCGATATCCAGTATTTTTGGATATCAGTTTCTGCATTTATAAGATGTATAAATTAATCCAGATGGTTTATTGCTACAGAGACATATAACCTTTATTTTTGTAGTGTTAGAATATAGACATTCAGGCATTTCAGGAGCTGTTGGTTGGCCATTGTTGCCTTAACGTTCTGTCATTTTGTAATTCAACAAATAAGTCATCAAATACGAGTCTGAAATATTATCAAATTTGCAATTATCTGCCAAAGCATTTATGGTTCAGAAATAATGGTGGTTCAACAGTATGTTTTACCTATTGTCATGAAGGTGCACACTATATCATAACAGACACTTCACCTACGTATACACCAGTTGCTTTCTTATTCCAGCAATGATGCCCTCAAGCTGTGCACATTTTTGTGTTTTCTTTACTTTGAAACTATGTATATCCCACACTACAATAGTAGCCAAGTACCTATTTGAAATAACTTATAGATAATATAATATTTGCTCCTTCAGTTTTCCAAAATACAGCTTGAACTTAAAAGCAATAATTCAGCCAGAAATTATATTTACACAGTTTCTCCCAACTCTAAATGTTATTCATTAGGGCATGTTTAGCATATGGTGTCTGCTCCTTTAGTTTTGCACAGGAGCTGTGGAGGCATAGTTAAGCAATGAAATCTTAGCGTTGTTAGTATTCATGCCTACACTGACCACCTACTTATGAAGTACACCTCCTTGTATCTACAGTCTTTGTCCATTTTATTAGCTTAACCTACCATATAGGTGCACTTTTTAATTTAATAATTACAGACTTTAGTGCATCTGTTTCTCTGCATACTTTGTTGCCCCCTTTAACCCTGTTTTTAAATGGTCCGGACCACCACAAAGTAGATATTATTTGAGCCAGTGACCCTGTTGTGGTGACAGCGTGTTTGTGTGTGTTGTGCTGGAGTGGATCAGACACACCTATATGGTAAGTGGAGCTGATAAAATGGAAAATGACTGTAGATATAAAGAGGAGCACCTAATAAAGTGAGCAATTGGTGTAAATCATCGCTGTCATACTGTATGCACTATAATCAGAATGACAGACCAAATTTATGCTTCAAGATCACTGCTGCTGTTTTTTGGTCTTCTCTATTCTTTTGTCTGTTTTATACGTAACAGTATGCCAATCAACATCAGTATTCCTAGCATATTTGAGATTTCTTAACTACTACACATGACTTGTGGCAGCTGTGATTGATGAATTACAGTCTGCCCCACCTCCCTTCTTCTTTTTTTTCATTTACAGTGAAAACAGCCATAAAGTGCAAGTCATTCATTTTTAAGGACAGTGGATTGGGACCCTTAGAACTGACCTCTCATTATCATCCAAAGTGTTCTGGATTGCTTGCACTGTGGGAAGCCAAAAGAACCACCAGGTTGCGGGTGAACTCTGACTTTTGCAGAGCACCATAGCTGTGCAGTTTCCATGGTGCTAATGGGAGGGCAAAAGCTTTTATTACTTGTAAGCTACATTAGCCTCATAGCTCCGGTGCAAAGCTAAAGTAGGAGGAAATTGTATAAATGTTTGACCAAACCATCACAACCTCAAACAACAGCGATGTCTGTTCAGTGAGAGCAGGTTATTCATATGGCAGTGTTTTATGTGTCTGGTAGGGAGTGGCTCATTTTGCTGATATGAACCTATGAAACTCTACTCCATCAAATGGAGAGAGGTGTAATGTCAGTGCAGGTCATCAATAAACTGATATGAATGGCTTAGATGACAAACACAGTGTAATGACAAATATTAATTAATGGCATAAACTGCACTTATCGTGCCTCAGGCCTGAACTTATCACAATTAATGATGCCACAGCAAACAGAAAAGCACTGGCAGGTGTGTGTGTGTGTATGTGTGTGTCTGTGTGTGTGTGTGTGTGTTTGTCATACATAGTACAGAACAGAAGTATGTGTGTGTTTGCATTCTCGAGTTGCTTAGAAGTAGACTAGGAGACCATACAGGTTCCTCTGCTGGGATTTGATGATTCATCTTGCTTGTTCTGTCCGTGTGTCTGTGTCTCCCTAAGAGGTCTGTGCTCGCATAGCTTTTTGTTGGCCGTTTGCCATGCTTATATTTAAATTGTGCCTGCTCTCTGGCACAAGCACGGACATTGCTGGCACACAGTCCTTCAGAGCTGGTGTGTCTCCAGCTGAGGGCAGATCATTGTGCGTTCATGAGGTCTTTCGGCCTTGTTAATGCTGAAGGCCCCGCGGTACTGAAATCGGAGACCACAGTCATCTCCTTCATTTTGTCCACTGTTTTTAAATGATGAAGTGCACGGTGCTTACTACTAGGTGTAATGCCCCCTGTGTATTGCAGAGAATGCAGTGTTCCAATTTATAAAAGAGCGCCTGAGAAAAGGCATCCCCTTTGACTTGTAGAGAGAGGGACAGACAGAGACAGAGAGAGAGATCAAAGCAAAGTTGTGACCTCACAATGTCTGCATGCAGGTGTGCAGCATTGTTTGGTTTGTTTTTTTTGTCCATTGCTTTCATTTTCTTTCCACTTTATTTTTCTGCCTCTCCCTTAACCTTTAGGGAAAATTCAATGTTACAAAAATAAAAACGGGTTCTTTGAGTGATGCCATAGGAACATGAGGAACTCTAAGGAACAGCACAGTGTACGCTTCGTTGGAGAACCATTTTTCATAATTGTTACATCATAAAGTGAAATGAACTATTTAACCTTAAATTACCCTTAATTCAACTTTTACATTATGAGAAGGGGTAGCAGTATGGTAATATTATGGTAACCTGCTGTACTAACCTAATAAAATAAAATGGTAATAAAATAAAATGAAACAAATTCTGTTCTTTCATAAATTAAAAGATTAATTTTCCAGTTGATGCAAAATTATTTTTTCTCACATTTATAGTAAGAGGATAGTCAGGATAATATATGCTTAATTAACATATCACCACAATATTTTGACTAACTATACTGAAACTATGACTGCAGTTATATTAGAACAGTTACTTTAGAATTATCACTCGTGGTCTATTACTTTCACATGTATGGCCCGCTGGCAGACAAGTGTTGTTGCCCAGGAATAGATGAGTTGCTAGTGCTCTTAGAACAATGGACTGACCACCCTAGAATCCAGACCTCAACATTACTAAATATGTTTGGCAATACTTGGATTGTGAAAAGCAAAAAATGCAACCAATGTTTAAGACTGAACTTTGGAGGTGTGGAAGAATATCCCTGGGGATTCATTTGAAAAGCTGAAGGCAAGTATCCTGAAGCAAAAAGAAACTGCATTAAAAGAAATGACTGAGCACTTAAAATGTTGACAAAGATGATATTTTATTTAGTTTCCTGGGGCTTTTGTGTACTTTTTTGTGAAACCTGCATTTTCGCTTGAGCTTAAACGATAAATAACTTAACATCTTATTACATTAGTAGCTTACTAAGCACTACTTAGCACCTTTTTATCTTTACATCTTTCTAAATGTATTTTTTTTTATGCTGTGAAGGTCTATCTCTGTATACATGTGCATGCACATATTCCTGTATTTCATGAGCATGTTTTATTGTACAGTTTCAGAGACCTTGGTGAGATACTAATGCTACAAACTCCTGCTCTACTCAATAGAAAAGCAAATTAGCTGTAGTGTAGGGGACGACATTAACTTATTTTTACAACACAATGACCTAATTTGCCTCTGATGTGGGAAAAGGAAAAAGATTATGCAATAATCTAAATGGTATTTTGGTGCAGGCTGAGGGCCACTGGCTCAGTTTGCGTCTGCTACCCACATATGCATGGACGTTCTGTTGTCCAGCCAGCCCACACAGTGACACCTTACACCAGACATTTCAAAGCAAGTGTGTAATATCCAGGTTTAACAGAGGAGTGTCTAAACAACTGCAGGCTGAAAGTGTAGAGCAGGCAGACCGAAACATTTTGAATCAGTGAGCAGCCTCAGTTGCCAGGTGACGGTATTGACAGCATTTTCAGGAGGGTAACACTATTGTGCAATCAGTTGTGCCAGTGTTGAAGTAGAGGGCGTCTCAATCGAGTAACCGCAGAAGTGTCATTTACTGGACTCCACAGCACAGGAAGATGATGCCGGTTCCAGAGGCCATTGGCAAAGTAGCTCACGACAGCTGGAATTGTTGACACGAGCCAAAATGCAACTTGAGGAATGAGTCCAGGCATAAGTAGTACAGAAAAACACATACAGTCTCTAAGCTGATGTGTATGCATTTCACCATCAAACCAACTGTGCAATAGAAAAGAGTTTTGCAGGCTACATTTAATAGGCAACCATTAAGCTGCATTAAGCTTGTAGTATTTGTTCCCTTATTTGAGTCTTGCGCAGAAATGAATTTGAAACACTCCCAGCTGTCATTTTACTATTATTATGACTCTATTATTATTAGGATCTTAATATACCTCAGACAAAGTACTATTCCAGCTAATAAACACCCAGTTTAGGTGCATTTCACTGCAAATAGCTATGTTTCCATTTGGGGATGGCCTTGGAATTGAGAGGGCACGGTGGGCCCGCTGAGCCAGCGAGAAAGAGAGAAATGCACTCACTGGAGTGCATATACATAGACATGTTAGTAGAGCAAGGCATGACTTAACCTGGAAAATTAAACACTGAAAGCTAGCTAGAGAGAGATGGAGAAAACCTCTAAAAAGCGTAGGGGGGATGGGGATGGGTGCATTATCAAAAACAGAAAGTTACTTAAACAAAAAGAAATACAAAGTACACAGTTTGTCCACATGACCAAAATGCTGAATGGGTAAATAAGCCAGTTAGTTCAGACTTGTACATGAAGGCTACTGATAGCTTGCTCAATGTTAATGTACTATCACACATTATCTAGCTAACAAGCAGTCATTCCAGTTCTTAGTCACTACAGCACTTTTAACATGTTCACATTCTTTAGAATGTTCACATGTTTTATAGAGAGTAACTGTGGTTATTGTTGTCCATAAATATGTGTCAGATCACTATGACTGTGAGTGGGTTGCATGGACTTAATAATCCGATATCTGTAGAAAATAGATTTTGTCTATAATCCATGCAACAGGTTTACATGCACTTGGGTAACCAGAAAATGACACAACTTTGGATTCACTTTGTTGCTTTGCAACCAGCCAATAAGCCTACAGAAGACGTGATATAAACACCATTCCCTGCACATCTTAGTGAACTCCCTGCTTTAACATACCTCCTGATAAATCCAATCATGTGTGTTGAGAGCAGGGAAAGAGCTAAATATGTAGGCCAGGATTGAGAAACACTGGTCTAAAAGATTTAACATGTAGTTTGAGCATTGCTCCAAAAGTGTTTTCTTGCCATCTTACAGTTACCGGTGCCATGGTCTTTTATGCACATTCGCAGACTGAGAAATCCGAAAGAAATGCCTATTCATGCGCTGAGAAACCCGATTACTGAGCTAAAATCTAGCTGTCTTTGTCAGATCTTAGTCTGATTTCTAGGCATTAATGTGATCTAAGGAATCAGAGTATACTGTTTACATAATCAGGTAATAGCAGAAGTCAGAATATGTTCGGATTATTAACTGCAGGTAAATGCACTCTGTTATAGCAAGGTTTTCACTCTTTACTGTTTGTACTGTTTGTGCTGCTGGTCTGTCTTTCATAGCCAAAGCTACAGTCCTTCTGTGAAAGTCATGTAATTGACAGTTAGCACTTATTTGCTCAAAAAATCACTAGATTAAATAAAAATTAACACAAATAAACATGAATACAATAAACCAACTATTTATAGCAGTATTTATAGTTACCATTCAATGCCTGCTTCAGACAATCAATGCTTCATTAAGTTTAATCAGGTGTGGTGGAAATGAACAAATCAATGGAATGGCTTGACTAAGCCATGAGGAAAAAGGTGTTCCTCTAAACAGCTCACTTTTTTTAAAAGTCATTGTTGCTACTTTAATCTATGTAATTAATCTTTATTAGCATTTAATCTAATGTACTACAGCATGTCCAAGTGACCAAATACCTCTTTACCTCCTCTCTTCTATACCCACACCTGTCCCTCTAGCCACCCTGCTTTCTGCGTAGCCATACCGCTCTACCTTTGCTAGGTCATTAGTTTTGGGGGCAGACGGCACTATTGCATAACTCTGCTGGGGTGGGTTAAAACAGACGGACATGTATTAATAGCATCTGACGGAGACAGTTTCATAGGGGTTTAATTGGGCCAACACTGCCAGATGATCATGAACCCCTCCCTGTGGGGGAGCCACCAAGGACAAACACTCCAGTAACTCCAGTGAGTGGAGGATGTGGCTTGGTTGCATAGGTGAAAAATGAGGGATAGCTTAAAGGAAAGAGAAGTAAAACATGCAAATGGTTTATGAAAATGTATGGACCTTTTTGTTATGGTTATGTCATTCTTCATCCCTCTGTCTTCTGTCTCCCCGGACATTCTCAGTTAATTTCAGTTCTTCAACCTGCTTTTTTCTACTTACTGCCATGGTAGAGTGAATAAGGTCCATGAATGTTTGATTATTGTGCTTTATGTAATAAGAGGACTGATGGTAGTGGTTGGACTAATGTGCAAGGCTATACTGCAGGTGTTATAAGGATCTGAGGTATTTACTGAAACCTTTTCCCAGACAAATCTCAGTGATCACTTTAGCCCTGGCAACATGTTGTTACTGTACTGTGTTGCGTAACTGTGGTCTAATTGTATTTTCTGGAAATACAGCATAAAGTTACCTAAAAGGTACATAAAATACCATTCATTATGAAACGGAGGTTTGGCTACTAAATTTGCTGTGTGTGAATTGGTTTAATCCATGCTCTGCCCACAACATGCATTCTTTGGTTGCATTGTAGCTATATCGACTAAGCTTTACCAAGCATAGTCTCAGAGGGCCAGACGTGATCTCTTGATGAGAATACATGTCTGGGGACTTCTTTTTAAATGTGGTACTGGACTGTGGCAAAATCCAACACTAACAAATGAACATTCCCTCTAAAACCACCATAAACTCTTCTGGTTTGTGTTTTTTAATGGTTTAGCTTTAATGTGAATCCGGTAGCTCATACTTTCCTGAACATAGCAGCTAATTCCAAATTACATTTAATCTGACTGTATCATTGCAATAACAAAGACCGTACACATTCACCGGTAACACATTACTGTCTTTTATCAGGGGCATTTTCTAAAGCTGAAATATAGTCTTGTTTTGAATTGTACTGCCCTGAAAAGAGGTAAAGAGGTCAATTTTTCCAACAGGCTTGTTGTCCCCTTACTTTCATCTCTGCCTTCATAAGCAGAGGGCATTTCAGGTCTTTAAAAAAGGTGAAATGATTTTTGTGAAATATATGTCTATAATAATGATGAATAATGAATAATGAATATTTTGCTCTTTTTTATTTTATATAATCATCATGTTTGTTGCATTTAAACTAGGTATTCTAAGTACTACCGTAATTAAGGTATTCTAGTACTACTGTAAATTCTAATTAGCAGTTAGAGACACTCTACTTTCTACTACTCTTGAAATGTCCAATGGAAAATTATTCAATCAGGCTTTTTTCTCCATGTCAGAATGTCAGAATTAACAGATTGCATTAGGGGACTGACAGAACCATGTTTTGACTGACAGACAAAGAGGCCACTGTGGAAATTCATATAGTAGAAATTGGCATTATATGTAGAGATGTTTCTTTCCTCATTTATGATATGAGTTTGGGCATTTACAGCTTGAAGTGAAGGCCTAGCTCTAATAGTCACGTTTCGCCTTTGCTAATAAGTCTATTGCCACTCTCATTTAGCCCAACATTTGCCATGGTTGTCTACAGACTTACTTGTTGCGAGATTACATCTGACCTTTAAGATTATACTGAATGTTGAAAAAAATCCTATTCAGAGAAGTTATTGCAGGTCACATTGTTAGGAAAGATTGGATTGTTCAAATTGGAGCATTTTGTACTGGAAACTCCATGTTATGTATGTTCTGTAAAGCTAGTCCAACATGGAAACAGTAAAAATGTGGAGAATAGGTCGACAGCTACGAAACAATGCATACAACCATTTTTCATTTATATGTCTCCGTTATGCCTAGCAGGCTTAATGATTATATATATATATATATATATATATATTGTCAATGTCAAAAGCACATTTCTGATGCAAAGGATTATGATAATTTCCCTTTCAGCTAATGTGAATGCAGGTAGCAGCACTGTGCACTGTATGCCACACAATTACCGCGTCTAATCAGACAATTGTCTAATAAATGTAATGAGCATCAGGCCTTTGCTTGGGACAGGAGAACAAAAGTACATATGGGTGCTATTATCTGTGCTACAAGTGTCTGATGGATGCTCAATAGCTTTTGTATCTTTGGCATGTATGGGGGCGTTCAGGCGCTTCTTGTGTAAAGCTGACTATGCGTGGGTGTGTGTCTACATTCAGCCAGGCTTGAAAGCTGTACGAGTCTGTAATTTTCCACTGTGCTCACTGCAGCTGGCACTGACACAGCATTGGGACACAGGTGTGCCATGGCAGCTGGACGGCAGCCAATCAGAATATCAGAACTTTTTTTACTCCTGGTCGGCAGCCAATCAGAATGCTTGACATCTTCTTTAAGCTAATTCGGCAGTAGCTCGGCCCCTGCTCATCCCGCCATGTCACTTTCTCAGTGACTCTCACCATCGCTGGCACTCCCATGAGTATCACTACACACCTTAACAGGGAGAGAGAGAGCTGCTAATATCACAAAGCTGAGAAAAGAGGTACAAGGCTCGGTGACAGAGAGTGATAGCTTCTCATATTTGTCTCCAATAACTTTTCCTTTTCTCTAACCCTTTGCCCTGGATAGATTAGGACCTAAATTTAGCCTGGTAAAACTTGCAGACTATTGATAATATCTGAGGAACAAGAACATTTTTGAATACGTGTGTGTTTATTTGTGGAGAAACAGATGAACTAAGGATGCACAATTATAGTAACAATAACAACAAAACAAATGTTTAAATTTGACCAATAATTCAAACCAAGACATGTTTATTACACTCCAAAGCAGAATATTTAAGTGATCCTGGGCTACTGTACTAAATACCTGCATTTAGTTTGTTGTCATACAGAAATAGTCCCAGTTTCTACATTTTGGAACTGTTTATGTAGCAGAACTGGCAAATATGTACATGAAAAATATCAGATATTCAAAATGGCCCACGTTTTCCATACTGGTGCATGCTTGATCATAATCCTTACCCTAATTCCCATGTGCAGTAGTATTAACTAGTGATCTCTGCAATGAGCTCGCTGTCTGTTTCATACCTTTTTGCAGGACCTTTGACTACTTGTAGTATGTTATGTTGCATTTATTATGTCCAGTACGGTACTTAGAATACTTGACGTTTTACACCAGTTATAGCATTGAATGTTTCTTTCATGCACATACCACCATATCCAATCTCTGCATACCTAATAAAGATGGTTCTTTAGCAAAGAACTTGGTTCTTTCGAGAACCATGAACACTTAATGCTTGATTAAAGAGTTCTTTGCATCATGAAAGGTTCTTCATATTGGTTGAAAATGTGATGTAGGTGGCTTCATGCAGAACCTTTCTGAAAAGGGTTCTATATAGCACCAAAAAGAGTTCCTCTGTTATTACAGAGGGGTTGCATCATAACCATAGAAGACAGATTTTTGGTGCTATATAAAACACTTTTCAAAACGTTGGGCGTATCCACCGATGTATTGGTGTGTGGAAGCACTGTGGTCAATGTCAAGATGAACCATTTATTGTTACCTGTCACATGTCCAGAAGGCCTGGTGTCACTCCACCTCCACCCTACCGTGAAATCTGCAGGAACTGTGTGGGAATATTCAAGATGCATGGGATGGATTATCAAAGGACACCATTAGGAACCTCTACAACTCCATGCCGAGACATATGCATGTTGCGTTAGCAAACATGGCAGCCTGATGCCATACTAAGAGATACTACACTCTAAAAAATGAAATGTTGGATTAAGTAAAAGTTGTCCACCGCTCTATTTAAGATACTTGATTGAATAAAACATATTTAACAAATTTGAGTAAGTAAAGTGATCTGAGTAAGTTCTAATTAACTGCACAGGTTATTTATATATATTAAAATGCTATGCCAAGTGGGTCCATGCAGCTGTGTTAAGTAGCTTTCAAGATCGTCTTTTGAATAATACATACTCAGTGAATTCAAATAAATTACACATGGGTTTTAAATAACTGGACTGATCATTTTTATGCATTACTCATATTCAGCTTGATGTGATTACTAATTAAAGTAGAAAAAGTTAGTTACTACGGTGCTAATGAACTGTCATAGAATTACACTCAGCAGTAGGATGTGTGGTAATTTGCACTTACAGCCAAAATACACTCTGACATAGACTAAATACTATTTATATTCTGCTTTGTTACTTTCTACAAGCGCTAGTTTCACCACAACAAATCCTTTGTACATGCAAGTGCATTTATCTAATGAAGTAATTCTGATGTCCTGCTTCAGCAACATTGCAAATCATCTCAATATCAGCAATGTATGATTTGGCTTGCTTTAATCTCTTAATCTCGCTCTTTCTCTCTATCCATCTCTCTCTGTATCCATCTGCTGCGTCAGCTGCACACTAACAGTATATGGAGATAAGTATCTTGAAGTGCTTGGGGAAAGGGTGTGGAGAATAGGCAAAAGATGTTTTGGAGTGGCTGAGTGGGTGGAAGAGTTGCAGAGAGAGAGAGTGGGGTGCAGTTCAGTGTACTGGGGAGATGCAGGGATGAAGAAAAGGAGGACTGTCTCTGTGACTGCAGAAACACGTGCACACTGCCTCACATGCGCGCTTCTACTCTGCAGCAAGCCATGCGCTTGTGGCATACAGACATACTGCACTACTTCCCACATAAGGTTACACAAGCAGACACACGCACATACATACACACTCACACACACACATTTGTTTCTGTGAATTCTTAACCTTCTTAATTCTTAATTCTTACCTTAACTCTAACCCTAACCCTAACCCTTACCTTAACCTTAACCCATCACCTTATTCTTAACCTTAACCTTAACCTTAACCTAAACCTAAACCTTACCCTAACCGTACCCCTTTCCTGACTTTAAAATGTAATGATTTACACCAGGTAAGAAAGTAAGAAAGGTAAGAAAGGTCCCCACAATGTGAGTATGTAAACAGGTCCCAACAACATGGCATATACCTCACACAAACACACACACACACACACACACACACACAAATGCTTTGCTACTGGCTACAGGCCATGTTAGCATTACACAGGCATCTGTATATACACTAACACTGCAATTTCCTACTGTGACACACATTCACACCCTTAGAACAAAAAGAGTTGTGGCTTGTGTGAAAAGGCTCAGGTTAATCTCCACCACATCCTGTGTGGCTGCAAGACCGCCTTGGCGCAAGGTCGTTATAGGTAGCGGCATGACCAGGTGCTAAGGAAGCTGGTGGGTGTTATAGACAGCTTTAGAGTCTTTGCAAACCAGAAGCTCCAACGCTATTTGTATTACTGGAACAAACCTAGGCCTGAAAGCTTCATCCTTTGTGAAATTGCAGTTTGAAAGAGTTGCTGTTTTTTTTTTCTATAATATACATTTATCAACAATATTGTCTTAAGGGGAGAAAACTGATTCTAATAACATCTATCTGTTTCTGAGTCCATGACCAATCAGAAGCAATAAAACACCCATGTTCTGTATGTGTGACATTACAACCAGTCTTGGCCCCAGGAAATGAGGGTTCCTCACTAACATTACCACCAACACACTGAAACTTAACATTGTCCTGTAGTCGGCAGCTGAGCAACGTGTCCTGTTAGTTGAACTAAGAAATTGCATGGGAAGATGGCATCCAGGAAGCATTTGAAAAATGAAAGTCTCAATATTCTGGACTAGTGGCATAATGCCAGGAGAAGGGCTAGAGAGCAACAACCTAGAAGTGGAAGTTGGCTTTGCAGCTAAACGCTTCTCGGTTGTTTATCCGCTGTTTATCAAGTCAAGTTCTAAAAGATCTGTTAGAAAAGCAGAAAACCTACTTAGGAAGAGATAAGAGCTGCAGGGAGTGACAGCAAGACTGCCATGACCCCTGCCCCACCATCCAGACATGTTCTAGGTTTAATCGGCCAAAACATCAGTGAAGGATGGCTCCCAGCTGTAGACCCTTTACCCAGTACATAGGCACTGGTGGAGGTGTGACTAGTAGAAATGCTTTGCACGGTTTAACATCTACCTGTCACCTAAACAAAAATACATAAAAATGAGAAAATCGAGCTCCACTCTTGCTTCAGATCTAAAACCACTTTCTGTTTCTGTCTGTCCTTCTACTGCGAGAAGACACCTTAAAGCAGCAGTTTGTAAGATGACACAACCTGTTGAATTCATACTCCAAACAAAAGGGGGGCAACCTGTCATCAGAAAATGCATAGTCTTTCCACCTCCCTCTTGAGGTATCACCAGTCTAGAAGAAACGTGGTAAGTTCAGCATCAAACTTCATCCCTTTACTTGCCAAAAACAGCAAAGGAAAGGAATGCTATCTCTTGTTTTGCTTTTATTTATATTACTTCTGTTGTTTGGTCCCAAATGCTGTCAAGAGTGAGCAGTGGTGGTCATTATAATGGTTGCTCCATTTACTGTTCAATTGCTTGGCTACTCTTAAATGATCTAAACAGGTGGAGGGCCTTCAAAATGAACAACAAGATTAGAATATGGGCTGCTACTACATCCTCTCATTATGGACTGATTAGGCTCAATGCTAAAGTGACTTACTATCTTCGGGTACAAAGTGGCACAAGAAAGTGGTTATGAGACAGGACGGGCTGGAGCTAGCTGGCCAGCATGCCAGCTTCGGTAGATATCTCTGCAACACAGTGCTTAGATGTCTTTGACAAACCATCAAAACTGTTATTTCTTCACATTCTGTTGATGCTGTAAACTGAAAATCTTACTTGCTTGCTTATTGCACCTTTAACATTAAAGGTCTGAAAGAATGTGCAGCTGTCAAGAAGCCATTACTGAGAAACACTGGACATAAGCAGATGTGAAGTAAGGTTTCATGAACTGGTGAGCCTTAGGATTACTTGGATTGTAAGATGCAACCAACTTCAAAGAAGCTGCAGGTTTGTTTGAAAAACTGACACCAACTATTCTCCTGAAATGAAAATGTATAATCCTAGGAGTAAGGAATGAAGAATGTTTTGCAGCATGCCAGAGGCATTCAGAGAAGTACATTTAGTGACTTGTTTGTCGAGTCCTGCCTGAGACGTGTCTTCATTTTTAATCGCATTCCAGATGGATGGAATGCTGTTTGTTAGCTTGCTAGTGGACTGAGAAAGGAAAAGTTTGGTTGACAATGAACAGGCCATTACGGTGCCCTCAGAGCTGCAAGTATGCATATACACACTCACAAGATATGTTTTGTCCATCAAAAATTTGGGGACACCTTTTGAAATGTTGGGTTTATATTGAGTGATTACAGTGAGTAATGTTTTCACTGTTACTTTTCAATTAACCCATTCACATCCAGCTCCAGGGAAAAATACAATATGACTTTTACACTCAAATAGTACCTTTTATGCATCAACACATTACATTAAATGAAGCACAGCAAAGTGTTTTTGTTCCATTTTTTTTCATTTTTTAACAGTGTATTCTGACTGGTCTAAGGTGATGAGACTTTGTACTCTGATACCTCAAATTAACATCTAACAATACCCATTTCAATTTATCTGATGCATACATAATTGAGTCACATTATTATGACCACCAGCTAATATCTAGAGTACCTGCCATGTGCAGCACGGATCCCGGCTAGGCTGGGAGTGACTCAATATTGTCCTGGTACGTTGTCACAAATATTTGCAGCAATGCTGACTGCAGTCCATCCCATAGCTTCTGGAGGGTGCATGGGGAGGATCCATAGAGCAATCGAGGTGGTCCCACAGATGTTCAATTAGGTTCATGTCTGGGGAATTAGGGGGCCAGGGTAGTACTTGGAAGTCTTGGTCATGCTCTTCCAGCCCCTGCTGGACATTTCTAGCCATGTGACACGACGCATGGTATTGCTGGAAGATCCCATCCACCCCAGGGAACACAATCAGCATGTATGGGTGTATGTGATCTGCAAGGATGGATTCATACCCAAATTGGTTGAGAGTGCCTTCCACATTGATGAGTGGGCCCAGAGAATTCCTTCATGCACTTCACGTGCTGCCGCCATCGAAATTTGGACATCAGTGGGTTATGTAAGATGAAGCAAGTAGCTATTTTCTAACACTCAACATTATTTGTTCATTAAAGTGTCTTCCTTGAACTGAGGTAGGAGTCTCCAATCTTGTGGCTGCAGGTGTCCATGCTAGCAAAGCAGAGGCACACATGAGCAATTGAAAAATATGACACATGATCTACTGATTAAACAAGTGGAATCAGGTCTGCTCCTGCTTGTTTAAAATGAAAGCCCAAAGCCATAACGGGCCATTTGAGGACAAACAAAGATCACAATTTTATCGCAATCCAACAAAGAAAGCATGCGCATTTATTTCAAGTGTTCTGAAAAGGCAGATGACCTCATACATTTAAGAGGCAGGGTAGATGGAGAGAGTGTGAGAGCAGATACATGTGTGTGTACGTGCAGGTTGTCAGTTGTGCACGTGCACGTCTTGTGCATCACACTACGTATTAAATATCTCAGGTAAGGTGACAGATTCAGGTCTGTTGTACCATTTCATTATGATCACATTTCTTCTAAAGCCAGGTTCGTGTTGCACTTAGCCTGCTCCCCGGTCCTCACAGAGCTATCTCTTTCTCCTGACATGAGAGACCATACTACAACTTTCCCTCCCTAACCCAGCTCTGTCCTCTCTGGCCTTCGGCTGTGTTGTCATTTGTAGCTGATATGTTGGTTTCAAATCCAGTTTTTAGATCATCATTTCATTTATTTGCATACACCTACATTTGCCCGCAGGAAAGAGTATTGCCCCCCTGAATTTAATAACTGGTTGTGCCAGCTTTAGCAGCAATGGCTCCAAGCAAACACTTATTATGTTTCTATTAATATATTGTTATATGGTCGTATATTCATCTTCTTCTTCGTCTGCTTCTTGTTGTTCTTCTTGGTACACATTATTTGTCCACTAACTAGTCCCGCAGTTTTCAAGATATTGACACTGTTCCAACTTCAGATTGTTCAGTCTAATCAGGAATGGTGTGCTTGTATACAGCATTTTGATCAGATGCACAGTTTCCACATAGCAATGGATTTTTACTGATTTTTTTCCCCAAACTCTAATCCACAGTCATACTCCCCCCTCTTCTATGTGTCGTTTATTCATTCCTCGTTCCACCCATAGCAACCATAGCCTAGCAGGAAGTGGAAACCATTGAAGCTGCGCAACATTCGACATTTCTAGTTAAACATTAGTACTGTGTTTTTAAGAATCGATACAGTATAACAAAACCATAGTATGGCAGTACTGAATGTAGTGATATTTTCTTACACCTGTATTCATTATTATCTTTGGTTGTGCTCCACTCATTATTAATGGTAGGATCTTCCTGCTTGATGTTCCAGACCACAGCATCAAGTGGCTGCTAAAGAAAAAAAAACAGTACAGAAAGTCCTGAAATAGAAAAATGACAGGGAAATTGTACTTCAGTTTAAGGACAGATTCTTTGTCAAAAGTTTCAGGGCAAAATATCGTAGTGACCTGCTACTGGCTAGCAGTATCTATGATGTTTATTGATGTTAAAATCAATAAATGAACAGTTTTCATTATGTTAAACACATCTACATTTACATTTAACAGTTCCAGAGATGTCTGAAAAAAGAAATATCCTGATATACCACATATACTCTTGATGTGTCGCAATATTATATTTTTGCCATGTTGCCACCTCTAGTGTATATATATATATTTTTTGTTGTTATCTCTTTTATTCGCACAATTTAAAAGCTCTAGTTTCCCCTTCAATTTTGTGAATGTTCATGGACAGATAAATAGAATTTGTGCAAAATATAAAAAAATCTTATTATATCAGCTTCTACTGCAGGTTAAGAAATCTGTGTTATCCTGTGTAAATTGTATAAAGTTCTGTTTTGGAGGTTTTTAAGGTGACTGTACATTTCCATACGTGCTATTCTATAGTTTGATGTCTTCACTTTTATTCTAAAGTAAAGTAAAACAAGGAAACCTTATATGAGGAGCTGTGACTAAACCTTTGACTGGTTGTGTATGTCCATGTGTTTATTGGGGGCGTAATTTTCTGTGTTGCGGGTTGGTCACTGTGAGGGTGAATCATGTGGCTAGTGGTGACCTCCCCTGTGAGTTCAATGCTCTGTATGTGCTTTTCTGCTGGTGATTCAAGAGGACTACTGATAGCAGAATCATGGCCTCCGCCTTGCCTTACTCTAAGCTGATACTGGGTAAAAGCAAAAAACTATTCACATTTAAAGATAATCAAGTAAATAAAAGTTAAAAGGTCATTTTAACAGACTTTTAAAAGTGTTTTCTTTGTTTGATGGTGTAAGTGGTGAGTAATCAGTGTAAATCAACATAGTTGCAGGCAAGGCAGGCAATATCATTTCCCCATGATATGAATTTGGTGGGATGTTTTAAATAGAAACAATAAATCCACATGGACCGGACCTCAACCGATTCAAAAAGGCAGCGCACGCACTGCAGCATTTTGTCTGAGTCGTGCTGATGTCTGCCTGTGACCCCTCTGATCTTTTGGCCCTAAGGCCAGATGAGTAAAACACATCGGTCTGGTTCTCATAAACCAACAGAGTGAGAGAGACAGATTATGCATGCTTCACACATACACGCACATGCAGCCCTCAATACACACCACCTCATTATATCACACACATGCACAAACATGCAAAACATACAGCAAATTAGGAGGACAAAGCACATACACTCATTAAAATAAACATAAATAAAATGCAAAATAGCAGCAGATGTTAAATCATGTAGTTATATTCAGCGTTTATGAAATTCCTGGATACATACATATTATTTGTAGTGGCACAAATAATGAATTTTAAACAAATGTGTGCATTGGTGGATGAAATACACAAACCAAGTACTTGAATTAAAATACCCAAGAGATAACCCAAGAGATACCCAAGATAACAGATTCCTCCAGTAAGAGTAGAAGTTCTTCCCTTTAGACCTCCACTTAAGTAAAAGTGTAAACAGTATTTACCTTCAAATGTACTTAAATATGGGAAGTAGCATGATTTATTATGGCTCTAATGTCCTCTTATCGCTTCTGTAACCAGACTCTTAATCAACTCATTTTAGGTGAGAAGTCACTCCTGGTACTCCTGTCTTTTAATAGAAGGTCATTAATAAGTCTGACACTGATGTCTATTAAAATTATCATGAGCACAAACACCGAAGGAGAACAGGTTCCATTAGGTAGAACCAAGCTCTGTCCAACAGGTCAAAATAAGCTCAAAACACAGTGAGCGCTGTACCCTGATTGGTGGGCTCGCTTCACACTTCTTTTGTTTGGACATGTTATGCTTTTATGCACACATAACGCAGAAGGAAGGACAGATTTGGCCATAATGTAGTGAAGTAAAAAGTAAGATATTAGACTTTAAAATGTAGTGCAGTTAAAGTAAAAAAAACACCCAGAATGGAAATACTTCTGTATAGATACACCAAAAACTTCAGGTTCTCAGGTTCCCTTGCTACAAGCTTCAAGCACGTAGTTGAACTTTGCTCAGTCGTAGAGCCTAAAGCTGAATAGTTGCACTTGCACATTTTATTCACATAATTCAAAACTAATTGCCACAAATAATGTGCACCTCTCAGACCAACCTTCATAGACATTCCACACAACTATACATACTTACTAGCACCCATACTATGGCAACCACCTGGCTATACCCTAGCAACTACCTGGAACACCATAGCAACCACGTTGCAACCCTTAGAAACCATGATTGAAACCATAGTATTATCTTAGCAACCGCCTGGAACATCACAGTAACCCCCAGCAACTGCAAGAGACACCAAAGCCACCAGATATAACTCTTGTTTTCTTCTTTAACCATCCAGATCAAGTCCATCTGCAAACTGCTGTGCTTGTCACAACTTGTTGCAATGTACATATTTAATAAATATATTTACATTTACTTTTGCTGCTCAATTCTTTTAGCTATATATACTATACGGCTTATACAATATATGTATATTAAGTCTAAATTTATCATCATTTATTGTTCCTGGTAACCTTTATCTTCCTTCTGGGTGCAGCAGCTATTCTTTTGATGATGAGTATGCTTTCTTCTACTGCAGTCAGTTCCTATGCACTTTAACTTGTCACAATATGCATATTTTATAAATATATTTACATTTATATTTAAAGCTCAATTCTTTTGGCTGTACACACTACTGTATATAATGTAAATATGTACCTCAGTACTTCCATACTTTTTGCTGTACTGATCTCCCATTGCACATCCTTTTACTTATTTGTATACTGTCTATTTTATGTTTATATATAGTATATCATACAAGATGAGCTATTTTCACAGCAGAGAAGATTCTAACATTCTAGATTTAAAATGCTCATTTTAATTATGATATCAATTTTAGTTAGGATGACTCAGCCGAACTATTTTAAACCTAATATTTGGTTTCCAGTTACTAAATTTACCCACCTTCAGCACCTCACACCCATTCCTGATAGGCTTGTACACAAATAATACAAATGACTTTGATTAGTAATACAAATACAAATAGCACTGTCTGGGAACACCCTTATTCCACATTAACTCTGTGGTCACCAACCTTGTTTCTGGCGATCCACCATCTAGCAGAGTTTTGTGTAAAGGTGTTCTGAATCTAGTTAACCAAACTCTTCAAAAGACACCTAACAGTTTGAAGATTCCTGGCTGTATATCCGTGATTCTAGACAGTCTTTGTGACAAACTCTAGAGCATCTGTAGATATAAATAGCTTTCAGCATGCCAGAGACATTCTGACCATTTACCACCCTGTCCAGGTCCTTATGAATGTGCAAGTGGCCACATCCGAAATGTCTTGATTTTGTGTTACGTATAATATGTTTTAGTCCTAGTACATGTTTTAGGACATTGTTCTAACACGATTTGTAAGATGTACTGATGAGTGAGCATTACGGTAATTAAAGACATGCTAGACATAAACTACCATGATGCCCTTTTGAGTATATCCCCTTTTTAAGGCCCATTGTTCTAGTGCAGTATGTTGTTAGCTATGTTGTGAATGTAAGTTTTAATATTAGGAACTAGACAACTGGCATACTGGGAAAATAAAGCATACAATATAAAATGTTCAGGGTGGCACAGTGGGTAGTACTGTTGCCTTACAGCAAGACGGTCCTGGGTTTGATTCCTGGTCAGGGCATCCAGGGTCCTGTCTGTATGGAGTTTGCATGTTCTCCCTGTGACAGCGTGTGTTTCCTCACATAGTCCAAAGACATGCGGTCAGGTGAATTGAAGATGCTAAACTGGCCCTAGGTGTGAGTGAATCTGTGTGTCTTTCCTGTGATGGACTGTCAGCCTTTCCGGGGTGTTTCCTGCCTTCTACCCGGTGAGTGCTGGAATTGGCGACCCAGGAGGAAGTGGTTTGGAAGATGGATAAATGAATAAATATAAAGTGTCTCCTAATTTTTGCACATTTCACATCTAATGGTTTTCCCTGTATGTTAAACTCGGCTAGTAAACAGTAAATGTGCATTAACCTAAGTGGGTTCTCTATAGAAGACGTTGACTTATTTTCCTTTAATGTCACTTAAAAATCAACAAAACATGTCCTTTGACCGGCCCTGCCGCTTTTTGTATAACACTGTACAAAACATTCTGAATATCGATTTAATTAACTTTATTAACTTCATTCCTGATGTCATGTAGCTTTCTCATTCTCTTCCTTCATCATTCAGCACGCATCGGAAATCTTCCCCTCTGTGTTTTTCTTCTCTTCACTGCTTCCTGCTAATTGTTGGGAACATGCACACGTGTCTGTACTTTTCACCTCATAAACTCAATGCAGACTGTTATTGACTCTTCACCCTCTGTCACTTGCTTGTGCTCTCACAAGAAACATTTTCTCTTTTTTATCGCATTCAGAGCAGTTTGCAAGCCACATTGGCCAGCTGCTAGCTAAACCCAGAGCCGCTGTCTGTTGCCAATCATCCCACACTCCTCCCCACGCCTCATTTTCCAAGAAAACACTAAGGACAGCTCGTTCTCTGTGAGGCCCAGTAGTCCAGTCTGAAGACGCTGCTTTCTGGGCTCCATTGTTTCACTATTGTGGAGCTACAAACAGGGGTTTGTTTTGTCCTCGCAGAGACAGACAGCCTATAAAATGTGTATTTATCTAAGCAGAAGAACTGTGCATGTGTGTCTGAGAATAGTACTCAATACATGTTATGTAAAAGTGGACAGTGCAGAGAAAGACCTTCTTGATATGTATGATTTCATTGCTAAGGTGTAAATGAAGTGAATACATATGGTTTGATGTGAAATGCTCCGTTCCAAGGAAACTTAAAGAAGTCAGAGTCAGAATTGTTCACACTGGCAGTGATCCAGACGTTCATAGCATTTAATGCCTCTAAAAGCTACATCACAGAAAGCTATTACACAAACTGGTTATGAACACACTGCCTGATGCCTGAGACAGTACTTTGAAATGTTCTTATGATACACTCACTCACTCATCTTCTAACACGCTCAGTCCTACTAGGTTGTGAGGGGTGCTAGCGTAGGGTGGCCACTTTCATAACCCTTTAAAGGAGGACATCCCACCGCCAAAGGGGGGCATTACAAAGGGCACGATACTAAACACATAAATGATTGCTTTACTCACCTAATTGGGTGGAATGGATGACATTCGTGAAATGTCACGTGAAACCAAGGGCAGGATATACCCTGGACAGGTCGCCAATCCTTATGACACACTTTGAGCATAAAATGTATTTTAAAAGTACTTTCATGACAGAGAGGCAGAGCCTACATGCTAGACATGATGAGGCAAAGTAGTACCGAAAGCAAACTTATATTTGATGAATTTTACACTGTTCTGCAAAAAGTAACATTCTCCAACATGTAATTTAAAAACAGAATTAAATGATGCGCAAATCCCAATGTGCATCCCAACTTTTTTTTTAACACAACATGTAAAAACATAGAATGGACATCAATAGTTTTTAAAATGCCTATATTTGCCTGATTTTCATGTCCAAAATGGTAGCTTTCATTCATCATGAAATTTTCAAATGATGCAAAAGTAAAAATCAATTAAAACTGAGATACATATTTTCCTTTGGACAGCAATGATTTGCATCATTGTTACTGTAAAGTAAATCTAACTCTTAAGTTTTTGTACAATGCACCATTTAGCACAAAAGCACTGAATGATTTTACATCTCAGAGATTTAATTAAGCAGAGCATTTTACGAATCAGTGGAATTCCTCTTTCATATCCATTTAAAGTTGAGAACACTTGTTCCTTCTCCTGTAAAGTTACCGTTTTGAAGATACAAGGTTTTACATTTTTGATGTCTTTTCGCACACAAGTTACACACAGTCATACTCCCACACCCTTCCTGCCATCAGTATTTACTTTAAAACGCATTTGACATTGATAACACAGTGATAGTGTAATGATAAGACAATATCATGAATAAACAAAGCAGGACTGAGGTTTCATGAGGTGTGTCCTCAAACAGAAGCTACCATTCATCATTTGTCCCCATAGAGTCACCGCATGTGATATTTGACTGTGTTTGAATAGGCTGGTGTAAAAGTACCACACCGAAGCATGGCTCTGAAACACATTTGCAAAAGAAATGACTCGCCTACCAGGGAAGTACCCATACAAACTGTGGTGTTTGACCCCATGAACTACACATTTATCATTCAATTATTCAACTTAAGACTAAATGACTTAAATGATTAAGTCAAAGTTCTTGAAATCAACCTATAAAATCTTTTTTGGGCCCCTCATATAGATACTGACAGAATTATAAACATGATTCACAGAAAAAGGCATTTCTTAATGATATACAGTAGTGAATACAAATCACTACCCTTTATTACTTAATTTCCAGTCAAAAAGTACTAGTTATTCATTTTCTGGAGATATTTCTTATGAGATTAAATATACAATATTCCACTTGCATTTATATTTATATATGAGGAAAGTAAATAAAAAGTACTTAAAGCTTTCATCAGAGGAAAAAAATCAAGTTCCACTCCCACATCAGATCTGAACAATCCAAACATGTTTCTGTTCATCCATCCACTGTGATAAGACAACTGAACACTATGAGTCTGAAAAAAATTGTGTAGCTGTTAATAAGCTCTTACTGAGAAAAGGACATAGAAAACAAAGAACATTTGCAAATCAAACAAAGAAGTTGCTGGTGTTCTCAGTACAATGCACTGACCACCCAAGACCTTGACATCACTGAATGTGTTTGGGATTGTAAGAATCAGAAACTGCTAAGACTTAACTTTTCAGGTGTGGAAATATATTCCTGTAGATTTCTTTGCGAAGCTGAAAAGGTGTCCCAAACTTGTGGAATTTATAAAAAGCTAACATTTAAATTTATATTTTTTTATATACTGTTATGGCTTCTGTGTAATTTTGGGTTAAATATATATTTTTTGTTTTCTGTTTTTCCTGCTGCAATAACTAGATTAGACTGTTAGTGAAATAATCTCTCATGCACAGTACTGTTAGCTCCTAATGCACAAGACAGACTCCATTTATCCCCCTTTATCAGAGCCTTGTTTTATTGTAAAAATATTATATTATTTCAAAAACACATGTGGTCAAATAGAGACTAGAGAATATTTCTGGGTGTAACTATACACTCAAACCAGGATTTGATTCGATTCACTGAGTCCACAATTAAATGTTTTACAAAATTCAAATGAAGAGAATTTATGAATCTAATAATGATAATAATAATGTTGTGGCTTAATAATGACATTGAAGCTGGGAGGCAGGAGGAGTGCTGGAACGATGTGTTGATTTGTGCTAATTGTTTGCAAATGTTGGTGTCTAACCAGTGCAGTTGCAATAGATGGCCTAATTCCACAATGCATTATTATAACCCTAGAATAATTCATATAAAACCTTTGCATCTTTGTGGAGTGAAAACTATCCTCTTATTGATCCTTTCCAACTCTATTGTTGTCTTGGAGTTTTTCTTCTGTATAAATATGAGGTTACTCACATCTAAAATCTATATGTCATCCATCAAGGATAAAACCAAACAACTGTCATCTCAAGTGAGACAGAAGGTTGTGGACCTGCACAGATTAAGCGGTTATAAAAAACTCTTTTAAAAAGTGGTCTGTTTAAATTACAAAGCACAATCAAGATAATAGAAATATAACATTATAATAGAAATGTTTAATAAGCTAGGAACAGCTGAAAAAGGCCAGGAAAAGGGTGCATGAGCATGCTGTCGAAATGTACAGTGAGGACGACAGTAAAAGAAGCAAAGAGGAACCCAAAGTTCACAGTTTTAGAGCAAATTAATCCTTTTCTAAGACAAAGCCACAAAATAGATTGCCTCAACTTTGCTAAATGTCTGTGGAGCAACAAATGGAATCATATAATGTGATCAGAAGCTTTTTGGTCATGCACACCATCGTTACATTTGGTGAAAAATAGGACAGCATACATGAAAAACACTCTATAACAACTGTCAAAAATGGTGTGGTGTCGTTCATTAATGCTATGGGGCTGTTTTGCAGCTCGAGGGACTCTTGTGAAAATGAATAGCATAGTGATTTCCACTAAAGACAAGAAGATTTTACCCCCAAAATCTGTCTACCTTTGCGTGTAGGCTAAAAAGCCATGGGTGGACCTTTCAGCAAGACAATGACCCCAAACACATGGTAAAATCCTCCCAGAAATGGTTGCAAGAATGGAAAATCTGTAACACTTTTACATTAAGTATTGACTTAGTAACATGAAATAATTCTTTAACAATAGTTAACTAATGTTAAGTAAACATATAACAACTAGACATTTACATGTTAAGTAAACATGTAGAAGTTGTTACATTTTTACTTAACATTAGTTAATAATTGCTGATGTATTACTGCATGTGAACTAATGCATTACTTAGTTAGTTTGTCAATACTTAATGTACAGTGCTACCACAAAAGGTAGTTTTGAAGTTCTGTGATGAGCCTCTCACTTTAATAATTGGTGTATATTTAAGAATGCAGTCCACAAGCCAAGACTCAAGAATATCAAGAAACTAGAAATGCAGGAGTGGTCCAAGATCCCTCGAAAAGTGTTCTTCAAACTTGTTCACCATAGCAGAAAGCAACCCGTGAACATATGAACCTATGTTTTCAAAAATAAGTGTTACATTTTGTTTCAAAACAACACAGTGTAAAATCATGTAACCTACACATTTCTTTATGCCCTAAATGTCATTAATTACACGTATGGTTTATTTAATATATTGACTGTAGTTGAGGTAGTTGGTTTCCAGTAATTCTAGAGCTGACTGTGCCGTATGTCCACACGCCCACACACATGCATCAAGCTTGCTGAGCATGTGACATAAATTACCACAACACACATACAGGCTTCAGCAGAATCACACAGGAGGAGTTTGTCTGAGCTGTCAGATCTGGTGATGTCTGTCTTTGGGCGCTGACCTTAACATAGGCTGACTCATTAGTGAGACTGATCCAGGTTGTCTCATGTGCAGACAGACAGTTTATTAGACCAGGTTAAGAGGATGAAACTCTCCATCACATCCTGTGTCAGGGCATAACAAGATTGACCTGCAGATTCAGCGAGCTTCCTGTTGAGTTGGTTTTCCATTGGGCTAATGCCGCCTTCACAGGTTAATTGGACAAGTGGATAATTTTCCGCTTGTGAAGTCGGAGCTATGAAGATTTTTCAGTGCTGTGCTTTTTCAATGAGAGAAATGAACGGTTCTAGGAAGACGTTGTGCATGTTTGGGGAACCATGGGGAACCATCCCTGCAACTATGCTGGATACCATAAAAACCACCCAGCAACATTCAAGAAGCCGAACCAGGAATGCCATAGCAAACACCCGGCAATACCCTAGCAACAAACCTTGAATACTCACCACCAGAGATACCATATCAACCTGTTACCAGCACCCACAACCACCTGGGATAACATAGAAACCACTTAGCAACAGGGTCCAATAGCAACATTAGAAAACGCAATTGCTAACACCCCAGCACTAAGATAAGATCCCCAAGGAAAGTGCAGTGTCACAGCATTATACATATTACACATGGGAAGACATTGATTATGATTTTGTTAGTAGGTATGTACTAAGAAGTATGTACATACATTAGTCAGAATAAATAGAGCTGGCTTACAGAAGAGCTATTACCCACAGGTTACAAAAGTGAAAAGAGTATATATACATATATGAAGTATGTAATGTACTAGACATGTGCAGGAGCATCCTTGGTCGATGTTGCACTAATAAACATATTAGAAGATAAAAAAAGGCAACAAGAGAGGTACATCTGTGTGCATAAATTAACATGTACAATACATAAACAGGAGCAACAGATGTACTATTGCACTAATAGAGATATGAGGAAGTAAAGATTATCAATAAGATATAATATTAATAAAATATTATTACTAGGAGCCACAGTGACAGGAGTGGTCATCTAGAGAGCAGAAATTAAGCGTATGTAATGTAGTAACAAGAAATGTTAAAACTAGCATAGTGCAAATGAGTGCATGATAGTAATAACTACCCTAGTGTGACTGCCTTCTTTTCACTGCCGGAAATTTTGCCACTGTTCATGTCCAACATTTAGGTCAGTAACTCATATTCATGATAATTCGGAGAGCACATTAAAGCAGCATGAAGACATGAGATCTCTCACTCTAACAAACACACAAACACCTCCATAATGACTCCTGAGTATGACCTCTTGTACACACACACGTGTACACAGCACGCTTGTCTCTTGAGATAAACGGTCTGCTCACCTCAGCAGGATGTGGTATGATGTGATGAGGCAGGGTTGGAACAGTCAAAGGAAGCTCAGGCTTTTGTCCAGGGAGTGATGGATGGGTTAAGTACAAAAACCCAGTCTCTACCATTGGCGTAGGCAGAAATACGTTTTTGGGTTTGCCTGTTAAAAAGTCGGTGGGCCAGCTTGGTTTATACAATTTGCTAGTGCATCATGTACTGCAGTGTCATAACACCAGACTTTAGTTTATTGCTGACAGCAGTGCAGTCATCATTATACTTGGTGCAGTGTTTCTGCTCTGATACAAAACAAGACTGTGTCAACTGACATCAACCATTATTCTGGATTTACTACCAACTCTTTACTTCACTAACAGACAGCACCCCACAGTATAGAACATGTGTCCACCCACTCAGCTTCTGCCAAATGAAGGCAAGATATTTTTAAAATGTAAATCAGACAGGCTTAAGTCAGATCAGACATACAAAAATGAGGGAAACCTAAACAGAACTTAAAAACCTAAACCTAGACATCATATAAAAAATATACATAACATTTGTCTCAACTTTGTTGGCTTGATGCATTAAAGTAGTCTGTTTTGTTACAGCTTAGCTTAATAGTGAAGAAGCATTGTAAGTTCCAAGTTTGCTGATTACTGACAACAAAAACATTTTACACTTATTTTTGGTTCTACATTACAGATTTTTACTTTTTACCTGCTCACGTGTACTAAGTGTGTTTTCTGAAATCCTCAGGCCTAAAATAGATAAAAAATGTTTATTGGTCCCCATAAACTTTGCTTTTGTGGTCAGGACAATGGTGTTTTGAAAAGTTCTCTATTTTATTTTTGAAAACATTGGAAATACGTTCAGTGCTGAGTAGACTTCAGGAGGCTACTGAAACTGTGAGAAGTTTATCGAAATGTCCTGAACTTTCTAGAACTTCTGAGAATTTTTTAGAACTTTCTAGAACTGTCTGGGACTGTCCAGTAGTGTACATAGCAGTATAAAAACATGTGCATTGAAACAAACATTTCAGTTTATGTTCCAGCTGAGTAACTGCATAGTGGATACAGAGCTACATGCCTGTCAGGGATTAAGATAAACCGTGGACGCACAACCATGGCAGAATTTTATTTTGATTGCATTACAATATATATTTTATGTACTGTGTTAATATCTTACACATTACTAAGTAACATGTAAAATAAGTCAATTTTGGTCAGAAAATTGGTCAGAAGCAAAGTTTGTGATGAATATAGCTGTATTCATAGCTGTTTCTGTTTACCTTTCACAAATTGGAATAAAACACAAGCCAGGAATTAAATCTTGTTACATAGTGAAATGGGTAGAAATCTAAATACTATTTGCTTTTAGGAATGGGATCCCCAGATATATCTTTGACTGCAGCTTCAAAGACTGACACTAGGTCATAACCATGATGAAACATGATGAAGTTTTAGTGAGGTCCATTTTGCAGAAATGTGACTTCAATCACATAATGAACAAACTAAGTGCTTAATATTAGTATTACGTCAACTATCACTTTCAGAAAATCCAGCCGAGAGTTGTAAGATGTTGACACCTATATTAAATTACACTGATTTTATTTCTGTTTTCACTCTTCCTTCTCAGTCCTTACTGATTACTGAAAAAGTGTACATAGAACTATGTTATAAAAGATTCTACATGTCTCTATCAAATCCCAGCTATGGGAAGCTAATAAACTCATACAGTTAACAGAAGAAAAATGATTTTGTTATGTAATGCCATCAGTGTGCTAGTTAGCAGCAAACTTTTTCAAACTTTAGACAATACGGCTGTCAATTCAGGCTGAGTATAATCTGTTACTTACTCTCATAAACTCTCACATTTTATCGTAGCCATGTTGTATGTTAACCTGTAGTGTTTGCGCTGCATACCTGTACATCTCAAAAAATCTAATTTTGGGTGACGTTAGCAAAGCGTCTTCTACAGAGATGAACACAACAGAAAGTTAAGTTCATGGTCTAACTACAGTTGTTCTGAGGTCAGCTAAGAACCAGTCACTGCTGACTGGGTAATCTCACCACTCATAAGAAATTTGCACTAGTTGCCAACATGATGGGTGCAGATAATGAACTAAAGGCTTAAAGCAATGGTCAATAGCAAGAGGTGTTAAACAGTGCCTGGAGGGCTCAGACAATTGGCAGAGAGCATAATGATTTTGATTGGCTATAATACTATCACAGTGCTCAAAATAACACATCAAATTTCATTATCATGTGGTTTATTGTGTTTTTTTTTTTTCAATTTGATTGGGCATGCCTGTGACTGGCTACGTCTCTAGTTTCCTTCAGTTCACCCTTACTCTGCTGTGTGTGTGTGTGTGTGTGTGTGTGTGTGTGTGTGTGTGTGTATGTGTGTGTGTTTGTTAAGGTGGTTTGTGTAGTTGTTTGATGTGTCTGAGTATGTGTGTCACATTCTCAGAGAGTCTATCTTCGCTATGTGGAGAGAGGGTTATATATAGGCAGGGGATATTCCAACTGCTTAATGCCGGAACGCTCCCATGAATGAATGTTGGGTACACTATATCAGGGCAGGACAGTCTTGTTTTGCCCTCCATCCCATGCTGTTCCTACTGTATTCACGTCTCTCTCTCTCTCTCTCTCTCTCTCTCTCATCCATTCTGTCTCACTCACCTGTCAGCAAAACATACAAATAGGTCAGATGTGTTGACATTTAAGGTGGATTTGTGCCACACGTGCATGTGTTTAGGATTGGGTCCTTTTGAGTTGATGGATTATTTTTATAGTGCGAGCGGAAGTGTGTGTACATGTCCATTTCAGGTGATGAAGTGTGTTTAGAGTGTGGGTATACAAGGTCAAACGGAAGTTAGGTTTGGAATTGCTTCACTTGATGGTCCATACTGCTGTATATTTAGAAATGAATATTTTCATTTATCCCCATGTATAGATAGCCAAACGTCATAAGGGGGTAAAAACTTTTAGTTCAGTACCAAAACGTAAAGTTGTATTGCCAATACCTGTCTCAGACCTTTTCGATGATTTCTTACTTGTTGTCTTGAAACATGAAGAAAATTAAAAAGTGCATTTTCGTTTTCATATTTATGGTTTTCATTTTGTATACGTTTTTGTTCAAGGCAGTTTAGGTTTTATAACATCAATACTTTGTACAAGGGCAAGCTTGGGATGAACACCATAGAAAGTGTCCTGACTGGTTGCATCACGGTGTGCCTTGGCAACCTAACTGCTCAGAATCTCCTACGAAGAACTGTCAGAACTGCTTCTAGCATCAGGCACTGACCTCCCACAACTCCAGGACATTTATGCATTCTGAAGCCGGATGAGAGCTTAGTCCATCATCTCGGCTGCCTCCCACCCAGTTTATGTCCTGTGCTTCTGGCTTCCCTCTGGCAAACACTTCCGAAGCATGACATGGAGCACCACCCATCTCAGGAAATGTGTTTTCCTGAAGGCCATTAAACCTCTTAATAACAAACACTGACTGACTCTGTTTCTTTATTTACTTTATATATTGCATCCTACTCCTTTCTCCATTGCACTAGTACATCTTGTATCATACTCATGTTAGTAAATTGTATATATATATCCCATCTTGTATATACTGAGCCATATTCTAGTTAACTGTGTAATACAGCATAACACTGTATAACAATAGTGATCTCATATGCATTATATCATGTGTATTATAGTATTAGTCTATTACATCCTATTATTTTATCCTATGCATTGTTTGGTTGTTTTATGTGTAGAAGCTGCTGTAGTAACTTCTTTATATTTTTCACTGTCATGTATTCTAATTATTTGTAAGAAAATAAATCTTAAAATTTTGCAATTTTTTTAAACAATGTGTAGTTTTCAAAGCAAGCCAGTCTGTATAGTATTTAATACTACACAGAGTATTTAAAAATATTTACTCAATTTTGTCAATTAAGTGCATGTTGTGCACTCGTGCACAGATGGCTGTAGCATCACTGAGATCAAACTTGCAATCTTCTGATTGTTAGATTGTTTAAGGAACTTCAGAGTAAATCCAGACAACCTGTGGATTGATAAATAAGTTTATTTGGAGATAGGATTGGCTGGAGGTTCTGCAGTACGTGCCTGGCTTGCACTATAGCACTGGACACTTGCACTATAGAACAATGCACACTTGAGAGCTCAGGTCTTATACAGTTCTAACAAAGACATCATGCTTAGGTGTGAAGACAGTCAGTCTAGGTGCTTCGCCTGTGAATGCTAATTAGCTATAGACAAGGAGCAGTGAAGTGGCCCTTTCTGCCGAATTGTGGATGAGGCTGGTCATAGCAGAGAAGACTTCCCGAGACTTTCAGATGTTAGTCTAAATAACATAAAAGCATTTTTTAAATATTGAACTTCAGTTGAATATAAACTGAAATGTCATTGCACGCCTAATAGGTCCACATATATTACAGCAGTTTCACACTGAAATGTAAATGCTAGATAACGCAGTTTATATAACGTAAGCTTCTAAATTGGTATGACTCTGTTGTTCTTTGCAGACAGCTTTAGAACCTAACTAACCCTGGCTTCTTTGATGAGATTATTATCATGGTTTGTCACTGTCAGGACATGAGCTGATTTCACATAGCTGGCAATGGCAGTTTAATAGATCTATTGCTGAGAGGGGAAGCCTATGTACAGTATGTGTTGTGATGGGCAGTGATTATTAGACTTGTGTATATACAAAGTCTATGCCACTGTAATGTTTTATTGATAGCATATACTACAGATCATATACTAGACTAAAGGTAACAAATCTAATCCTGGTCTCGCTGCAGGTTTTCATCACTGATCAGGTGCTTTTTTGCTTGATTAGGAGTGAATATCTGAAGCCACATGGCACTTTGGGTAAAGACTGGTGAGCCCTGCGTTGAACTGTGCATTATCACATGCAGGAGGATACACGCTGAATGTTAACAGATAAAGGTCTTGCACATCTGTCCTTTTATGTGTATCCCTGACTACACGTCTGTGCAACAGTATGTGAATGTCTGCCATTGCCTGTTTATGTGTGTGCTTGTGTTAAGAATGGTGTATTATTAGACTGCATGTCTGATTGTAGATGGTATTTATAGTTCATGTATTACTCATGTGATCTGTGGAGGATTTGCTGTGAGCTGTCTGGTCAGGAGGCTACGCGTGCATCCCAGTATTTTCCACTGCTACTGCCCAACGCTTAATGCAGGAGCATCTGGCCGTAGGCCGGCATTCATATTCCATGATTACAAACATAACATACATAATATATTTAGAATATGATCTCATTGTTGTATTGGACCAAAGTGTATGTGTGTGCTATTATATATTTTTGTGATTGAATTACACTTGTGTTCATTGTTAACTTATTAAAGGCCTATCTAGAGATAAGCACTGCTAATGAGAGTGTCTATAAACGTTATGATATAGTATGGTATCAGACTTGTCTTTCTATACTTCTATAATTTTCTATAATTTTCCATAATTAGTGTTGTGCCAAAACAAGAATTCTAGGCCAAAACTGAAGTAGATGCTCAAGACATATGGGGCTGAGACGAAACAAAAAAAGCTGCCTTTACATAGAAACAGTTTACGCAAAATAAACTTCCTAACATTTTTACTGCATGAGGTTTATGGCATGTAGTTGTACTTTGTAGTAGTTATACTTTGTTCATTTGTACTGTCATTTGTGATTTCTTTGCCATTTTCCCCCAGTTTTCTTTCCAATTTAGTCTAGGTCTCTCCTGTTACACAACACCATCAGTGCTAGTAGGGTAAAAGCCAGCACATGCTTCCTTTGAATCATGTGAAGCCATCTTAACAAACTGCCACTAACGCAAAGTCATTGGATTCAACACATTTGGAGGAGAACACTAACTGCTAATTCTGTTAATGCTTCATGTATTAGGTGCATCTAGCTATAGGCCAGTATTCATATTTATTATGTCAGCATAATGGGACGGAAGGGAGAGCCATCCGACCTACTTAGAGAGATCGTGAGAGGCCACTTGTGCTCTTTTGGAGCCCTGGCCATGGATGGCTGTGGCATCAATCGGGATCGAATTTTCAATCTCCCAATGATAGGGTCATTGCTTAGCCAGTTGCGCCACTCAGGAGCTACATGTAGGATTTGGCAGCTGATAGTCTGCATGCTCTGAGTGTTTGTCTCTTTCCCGCTCTCACTCTAGCTCTCTATCTCTGACCCTCTTAGTTCCTGTCCTCTACTCTGTCTGTAAGTCAATCATCACTTTCATATTTATACCATGTTAATCCATACTTACTGCTCACGCCTTTAACCTCACATGGACAAAGCTCTCTCTCTCTACATTAAACACACTCTCACTCACTTTCTTTCTGAAAGGCAGCACATGCTTTGCGGCATTGTGTATGAGTCGCGCTGATGTCTGCCTGTGACCTTCTGACCCTAAGGGCAGGTGTGTGAAGCACCACACTTCTTATAAACCCACCTAACAGAGTGAGAGAGAGAGAGTTTATGCATGCTATGCACATGTGCATGTACACCCCTCAATGCATACCACACACTCACCATATCACACATGCCAGACCCACAGAAACATGCATAGCATAACAGCAGATGAAAAGGATGAAACATGCACTTAGAGATTCCTGAATGGATCTTGGTTGGACGTATGGTTCTAGGAGGATTGTTTGTTTGGTATAGAACCTGTGCATTACATGGAGGATCTTTAAAAAGGTTTAAAAGGCCAAAAAACTCATATACAAAATGTCCTTTAAAGGCCCAATAGTCATATACATTATTCATGAATTTTCACTAATAACATCCACTAATGACGTTTTTGTAGGTTTATGAACCAAAAAAAGTCATAATTATTTTTTACAATTCCCTTCAAACTATATCTGTAAGAATCTGTTCTTGTTACTTAAATATTGACATATGCAAATGACCTGTCCTTTGATTGTCTGAAACTTTAGCACAAACAAGAGTGGCTAAACTGCTATAAGTTATATGAGTGGAAATGCATTGTTTTTGTGACATCATAAAAACTCTAAAACAGATTACTTTTGCAGCTTGGTCTCCATGTATGAACATTCTAGTCTTTGAAGAACCATTCTTTGGGGGAACCAAATACACTTCTACCTGTGGCATTACTCCAAATAACTGTTTTAGAACCTTATTTAAGACGACATACTTGTGCACACATTACACACCTACACTTTAACAGCATACATATCACATCACAGAACACCCACAAATGCATATACTGTACATATGCCTTCTTACTGTAGTTTAATGAGCTCTGGTGTTGTGTTATTAACCCTTAAAATGTCTCTCTAAGCGTAACCTCAGTATCTGATTCTAATCTATCCCCATTCATGAGCTCCAGGCTTGGCCTTTTGCACCGGCGTCTTATTGGGTTACCGGGTGGCTGGTTCTCCTGCAGTCTCCGTCTCTGTCTCTGTGGCTGGATCAGGCTGTACTGAAGACAAGATTGAATTAAGAGGAGTTGAGTGCTACCCTGGCACAGCCTGACTGAACTCACTTTAATGCGCTTGTTAAAAGTCTGACAAAGACACCAAAGCTACTGGCAAGGTCAAGGACAGGATGCCCCCCCGCCTTTATCATGGCTACACTGTCAGGGGCCAGGCTGTTTCATATGCAATGTAATGTCTCATTGAGAATGTAAGACTTTGTTCTCTCCCCTGTCATTTTTCATGAGCGATTAAACTAATGTTCAACTTTATTCTGCACAATTTGGACTGGTTCCTGTTCCCATTCCTCTTTCCCCAGTGCTCTGCCCTCTGTCAGTGAAGACATGCACAGTGATAATGATATGCAACAATGAAGGAGAGAAACATTTTTTTCTACTGATATATTTGATACACATTTGACTATTTCAGCAATGACTGGAAACAAAAAATGTAGTGACCTCATAATGACATGTCCTAGAGAATCAAAGTTGTTTCAAAAGGTTGTCTCAAAGCTAATAGAATACTTGTATATGAATGGAAAATCTTCTACTTGAATTTCCAATTCCATTTTATATATATCTATGCTGAATATGCTTGGTTTTTTTCTGTACGTATGAGAGAGACAGTATGTGAGACAGTAGACAGGCGTTTCTAGATAGGCATTGTCTGGATTCCTAATGCAGACCCTACTATAACATTTCTGCAGATTTTCTCATCCAAAGGGTTTAGTGAAGGTATTGCCTTTGCTGAGAGGGAGTGAAGGTCGGGTTGGAAGGCAAGGTGTTTTGTTTTTGTGGTGGAACAGAACAGGAACAGGGAAGAGACCTTTCTGTATTCTATGCACATTACAGTTGTATGTTTGTAAAAATCATTTTGGTTGATTTTTGATGTGATATTTGGACACTAGCGATGGGTCCCTCGCAAATGAGTTGACCCTTGGAGCCAGTTCTTTTAGACAAATACTGTAAGCTGACTTTAAGCCAGTTTTAAGCTGTGTAATTCTAAGTATGCGTCGTTAGTCAAATCAAGTCAGGTTTTATTTATATAGCGACTTCTAATTCAACAGATGACAGACCAAAGATGACAGTGGCAAGGAAATACTCCCTCAAAGCAAGAGGAGGAAACGTCAATAGGAACCAAGACTCTAAAGAGGAACACATCCTCCTCTGGTCAACATCGAATAGTACAACAAGCACAAAAGCGACATAAAAAGGATAAGATTTTATAATTATACGCAATACTGAATATAGAATAACCTCTTACTGTTAGAGCCCTAGAAGAGTAGCAATGAGACATAGACCAATGACTACTGGTTGCGCACCAAAGCTGCTGCTAAAAATTTACAGTGATAATCTCTTAAGAATATGAGAAGCCTTATTTGTGAGGCAGAGGAGGAAATGTCTGATAAGTTTGTGAAGCATGAAAAGAAAAGTCTGTGAAGAAAAGAAATTAAATAAAAAGGATCATCGATTAGGTCAGCAGCATGCAGGTGGCGCTTTCACATAGCATCAAACAGTGTCAAGCTCCATGGTGCATAAAGTGCTCAGAATTACAGGCAAACAGTGGGCACCCAGTTAAGGCAGATGAAGCAACAGCATCAGACTGCACAGGATGGGCAGTTGTTCAGCTTGGGCAAAGAAACACACGGACAGTTAGTTCTGTTAGAAGACCTGGGAACAGTATATGGTGTGGCTCCAGCAGGCCTGGCTATTACAGCCTAACTAAAAGAGAGAGCCAGAAGGTAATAAAGACATGAGGATTTCCCTGGAACCTCACTGCAAAGAGTCAGCATGTGAAGTATGTAAAACAACACTGAGATGAGCCAGAGGCGTTTTGGAAACAAGGGCTGTTCAGAGAAAAGTTTTATCTGCCTGTGATAAGAGTATGTCTGTACATGCCACTATTGTTTTTTTTTTCTTTTTTTAAGATAATCAAATATAAAGTAACAGTGTGTTAACATTTGAAGAAAAATGTAATATTTTGGAATAGTTTGCTGCAGATATGTTTTCTACCTCTTTTCACTTACAAAACTGTAATTTGGTCAAGGGTGCCCAAATTTTATATACCACAGTATGCTGAATTGTAATTTGTATATTTTTAAAATAATTAAATAATATATTTCAACTTTTTCCTTCAGTCCAGTAGTATTCATCAGTACTTCAGTAATAATCCCTGCAAATAGTGGAGCACTTGGTCCTTTTTAGGACATTAGATGAATTTGTTTTCAGAGTAATGTGAAATAATTGCAATACATTTGGACTGTTAAACTTTTAATGATGATGTTAATGCTGCTTTAGAGTATCATAAGTGGTTCAACTACCTGCCAGTGGCTTTGCTTGTAAGAGATTATCCAAAAAAAACTTGCACTGTCAAGCTCTTTCAGAATATTAGCGTTTTCACACTGGTCTGAACTGAAGTCTCATTCAATATCTGTTAGGTTAAGACTTGGCTGCTCTCTGCCATGTACAGTAGTAACTCCCTTTTCTTTCCCGTGGCCCATTTTTCCACTGGTGATTTCCAGCATACTGGATTAGAGAGATTAAAGTCAAGCTGGCCGCCTATGGTCCGACAACACCCAGCCAACACCGTCCCTCACATATTGTCGCTGTCCAAAGAAGAGGTTATCTCCATTTTTTGTTGATTTTTACTTTTATGCAGCACACACCACAACTGCTGTTTACATTGTGTGCTCAAAATTTCATGAGGAATGGACTGACAGAAGTGACCCATAATTGCTTGGAAAAAGTTCTGGTTAAAACAGGTTTATGCCCTCTCCTGTAAAGCTGCCATTTTTGAGATTGTTGTTTTTCCTAGGGCAGCAATGATACCTGTATTCTCTCTCTGGTTTATCTTTGGCTACAGTACCATACTTTCTTGAATCAGGACTTCTTGTGATGAGTTTAAATGGTGTTTAAGAGCCATAGCTATGGCTTTATCCTATGGCCTACACTAATACTCATGTGTAAGGTATATTTTTTGTTTTTCCCTCTGTAATTTTCTTTTAGCTACTTTCTTATTTATCCACATCAATGCCTTGTAGAGAACCCATGTCAGTATTATTATTGAGTTATTTCTAAATTCTACTGTAAACCTGGTTGATGAATCTGATATGTCACCTGCCTGTACCCTTCCACAGTTTCTCTGGTGTTTATTTTCCCCGTCTATTAGCGAGACCAGTCGGGCCACATTGCTTTTTACACCTGTTCTACAGCCCCGCTCTGCCTTTATGTTGCTACTGTAACACGTGCACCCCTCTATTTCCCACTAAACTCCTCCATAGCCGACTACAAAAACAGCTGAGTCCCCCCGCCCCCTCCACCGCTTTGCTTCTTCTTCCTCCTCCCCTCCCCCATCCTCTTCCTCTTTCTCTCTACCTCCCTTTGTTTGCCTGCTGCTCTCTCAGCCGGTTGCCACCCAAAGGCCCTTTCCGATGTTCTGATTGGTTCGCTTGTCGAGGGGCGGGGCCACGGCTCCGGCTGTTCTATCTTTATTTGTCGAGCGCAGAGCTGCGAGTCAGTCGTCGAACGTCACAGAGCTTAGAGGCTGCGCGAGGGGATTGTGCCGCTGCTAACGGCTTTTCAACCTCAAAGCTCTTTTGTTTTTTACGTTGTACAGTAAAAGCCTCTCTGATGAAGCTCTGAAAATGACCTAGGTACTCTCAAAAGAGAAAAAAAGCGGAATTTAAAAGCCCTTCTCACTTTCATTTTTTGTCTCTCGGGTCTTCTTCCTGTTTTTCGTTTCTCTCCCGCAGTGCCGTGCTCGTCGTCGCTCTACCTTTAACAACCAGGAGGGCGAGCAAAGCCAAACAGACAGCTAACAGTTAGCTAGGGGGAGGCAGTTTTCTCTCTTCCACTCTCTGTTTCTCTCTCCTGTTTGGTTCCCCCGCGTCTGCTCCGTGCTGCGCGAGCCGAGTGCGAAGCCTTAATGCCCGCAGAGGATGAGCCCAGCCATCGAGGGGATGGAGACCGAGCAGCAGCAGCAGCTCTATTTGGGCAAAGGGGTTTTGCTTGAGCCCTTTGTGCACCAGGTCGGGGGCCACTCATGTGTGCTGCGCTTCGGAGAGCAGACCATCTGCAAGCCGCTCATCCCCCGGGAGCACCAGTTCTACAAGAGCCTCCCAGCGGCTATGCGCAAGTTCACCCCGCAGTATCGAGGTAGGTGCCAGGGGCTAGCCTAGCTAGCCAGCTAGCTCGCGGCCTCTTTTCATTTTCCTTTCCCAGCATTCTCTTCTACCCCTCTCTTTCTCTATCATCTATCATGAATGTTATTCATTTTGGGTACTCAACTGAAATCCGTATTTAGGCGTATTTTCAAGGGTTTTTTTATAGATGTAGGCTAAATAGCTTCGTGAGGGAAGACCAGGTGCATCGTGAGCGTGCTGTTGCAGCTGTCCACAAGACGGCGCTCTTGTCAATGTTGTTTGCTTGTGTTGCAGTTTCTCCGGTACCGTAGTGTAATCCATCTGTAATCCATTCATACGTTTTATTTAGATCTTAAAACAACTTGTTCATTAGGTAATAATGTTACTCAGATGTGTTGGAGTGGTGAAACAACACGACAGATAGGCTTCCAAAGTGGAGCTGGGAAAACACTGATGTCCTGGATACTTAACGAAGGTAGGCCTGTTCTTCAGGTTGGCCTATGAGGCCGGTGTAATCCGTCTTTGTAGACTGCCGGACAAGAAAGGTACGTTTTGAGGCTCGTTTTAGTCAAGGCTAATAAACTTGGACTTCTTCGACTTCAAATAGAGACGGATGACGTTGACCTGTCCGTACGTGGTCCTGTTGGATCGTGAAGGTCGTGAGGCGCTTGATCACCAGCTGTAACTACTTTCTTCTCTGTTTGTTAATATCTCGTAATGCAGATGATGTGAACAACTGGAAACTCTAGAGTCACATACTGAGATGACAGTCAGGTCAGAGTTAAAGTACCACTGTAGTGGACTAAAAGCTGAAGTTTATGTTGCTGAGGATGCATCCAAATACACTTGCATTACTGTTTTCACTTCCTTGATTCTTTTTCTTCTTCCTCTTCTTCTTTTGCATTTTCAGCATCTAGTATTTTTATTCTTGGAATGATAACTAGTGCCCTTCTGTTTAGGCATTTAGCAGTCTCAGAATGAAGATGTCAGTAATGATCTTTGTGGAATGTTTGCCTCATTACATCCTTTAAAATGACCCTGCAGTCAAGTGTACCGATGTAATTTTGCTGTTCTACTTTTCATCTGTCTCCAAATTTTTCTGTTGTATTGCTCTCAAATTTTTGTCTGTTCTGTTTAGGCTCATTCTTCTCTCTCCCACAACATAAACACATACGTACATAAACACACACACACACACACACACACACACACACACACACACACACAAAACTGTATGTAGTATAATACATGGGACATGAACTGAAATGACTGAACTGGTTGGAGTGAGAGATGCACAAATGAAGGGCCTTTGTAAGCTAGACAGTGTACTTGGCTCGCCTCTCTGGACTTTTGAAAAGTGCCCCTTTCTCCATTTCTCTTGTGTTTCTCCCCCTTTTTATGATCAGTAGCAGCAATGTGTCTGATATATAAAATGATGGGGTGTCTTATGTATAAAATAAGTGTTTTTCTGTTTGCTGCATTAGTCTGAATTTTGAATGTCATGTACATAAAATAGTTCTGATGCTGTAACAGGTCCATATGATGCATACTTCCATGCTGCTGTTTTTTTTTATATATATATATATTGTCAATAATAAATTGCTGTTTTTAAGTCGTAAGCCTTGTGTCTGTTCTTGGTGGTCTGCATTTCTTACTTCTTGTTGACTCTTTTGAACTAAGAACTTGAGTTTGCTCAGTCGGATGCTGTGAAACCGCATCTGTACTATGGCATGTTGTTCTTTTGATCTTACTCTCTCCCCTGCCTACCCCAGCTCTCTTTTGTTCCTGTCTCTGTCCCTCTTGTTACTCTGCTTTCTGCACATCTCTCTCTCCCATTGTCTATTTGTGTGGACCTGTCTGATCTCTATCAGGTTAGGTGAAGGCTGTGCTGTCGGCTCTGTAACTTTTGTAAATCGCTGGAAAGTTTTAAGAACAAAAAAAAGAGTCCAGTGGGTAAGAAATGCTGAAGATTTCCCAGACTATTTTTGAACTGGGAATTCTGACTACGTTATAATAAGATGAAGTGAGGTGGTTTTTTTGCCTGGTTGTTGAAAGTAACATTTCCTTCCTCCCCCCCACTCTTTTCCCCCTCCCCCTCTTTTCCCTTGTAGGTGTGGTATCGGTGAGCTTTGAGGAGGATGAGGAGGGGAATCTGTGTCTCATTGCCTACCCTCTACACAGTGAGCTGGGGGATCTGGAAAATGTAGACCCCTCAGCTGACCTGGAACCCAAAAACAAGATGAAGTGGTCCAATAAGATGTTGCTGGACAACGAAGGCTATAGCAAAGACAGAACCAGACATTCACGCAAGGACAAAGACAAGAGGTAACTGAACATTTACACAGAATGTTGTACATTATTATATATGGAAGCACGTCATTTTCATTAAGTCTGTCAGGTAGAACACATCAGTCCTAATTTACATGTAAACACATTTGCTTGGCACATTCCTAGTGATGCACTAATTCCTAGTGTTGCACTAATTCCTAGTGATGCACAAAATTAAGCCGAAACTAGAAACTGGACATACTTGACTGAACAAAACTTGACAGTAAAAACATGCAAGTTACACAAAATAATTACACCATGTAGGTTATTGACAACATGGCTCATGCAAGGTAACGTTTTTTTTTTTTTTTATTGTATTTAAACTTTCTTTGTAACACTTTGTTGCATGCTAGCAGGGACTTTCCTTTGTGCTTCTCTTTTGTTATATTCTGAGTATTGAGCAGGACAAGTTGTAATGGAGAAGTTGTGTCCTTTCCTAATGCTTTGCTTAAACAGTGATTGTAAATCTTGTTTAATGACCCTTACAGAAACTGGGAAAGAGATTCCCTCTGGTCTCTGATTTTTATAATTCATTCATGGCCTTTTTTTCCGGTTTGATTCTTTTGGCCATTTTTTTTCTTTTCATAAAAATTGCCATTTTTTAACCCATTTTGCAGAACATTTTCTGTGGTCGTAATTTCAGTGCATCACAGCTAATTTTCATTATATCTGTCTTCATTTTTTTTCCTCCCACTTGGCACAAGAACTGAAAACTGAATGTACCTGATTTTTTGATAGTAGAAGTTTCACACTAGTGCAAACCCCAAGACACTGAAGTAATGTGGCTTGGGGCAGTTTAGACCATTGTCCTGCTGTTCCATAGCTTGGCACTCTCATCCTTCTGACATAATAAGAATGTGACTGGTCACCCCTCATGCTCATTATCCAGAAGTGGTCAACCACTGGGCCAAGTCGATGTGCCTTCACCTCCTGGAAACTTGCCTCTTGGTCTTTGTGAACTGGTCAAGGGTGGACGTTATGTAATGAGAGCACAGCTCTGTCACTTGGTCTTGTCTTGCCATGATCTTTTTCTCCTTTTGTCTCTGCTGGGTGACCTAAGCCAAGCTTTTCCAACACCAGAGAACTCCACTTGATCAGAAACTTGAGGTCTCAAACTGACATCAAGTTTCTGAATATTACCTTGAGTTCTTAAAGGGGACGTGGGGTGCATTGATGAATAAGAATTTTTATTGAGAAGTATAATGATAATACAGCTCACATGCTGTACAGTAAAACTTAATTCCTGAATTAAAATAGCTTTTGAATAATGGTCGATTAATATGTATTTGGAAACTAAACATCTTTTCTTGACCATGTCATATTTTAACCTAAGGCAAAAGATAGGAACTTATAAAATAGCCACAGGTGCATGTTATGGGTGTTAGGTTGGCTTTTTGCGGAACCAGTGTGACTAGGACCCTCCCCCCCCACACACTCTAGTTATCTAGTGAATGTGTCGTTTACTAACAGTGATTTGTAAATTAGTCAAGACACCACCTTGGCTTTTTGATTGGTGGTAATGATCCTCTCTTCTCCTCTCATCTCTCACCATATTGCCCAGTCTAAAGCGTGAAGAGGAGCTGGAGTGGTTCCAGCAGGCTGAGGTGCTCTACTGCAGCCTGGAAAGAACCAATGCTGCAGGACCTCAGTTCAAGCACAACCCCTGGAGCCTGAAGTGCCACCAACAGCACCTGCAGAGAATGAAAGAGAACGCCAAGCACCGTAACCAGTACAGTATCCTTCAAATGCAGCCCACCTAAATGGAACTCATGCTTTGAGGTTTTCTTGTTGTGAGTGTTTTGAATATTTTCATGATTAACAGGAACTGTATCGTGTATGAAGTAAGTTCTTAGAAGCATGTCTAGAAAGTGTAGACTCTTTTCATTGTTGCATGCTGACTGTGGAATGAATGACAATGCCATAGACGTTAAATGTTTTGGATTCCAAACGTCATTCTAAGGAGCAGCCTATCTGAAGTTTGCTGGCTTTTTATTTAAAGTGTATGTCCATAAGTCTGTTTCCCTTGACCTAGCCCCTTTCCAGAATTTATTCTGCTGGAGAACCTAACATGGCGTCACAGGGTCCCATGTGTGCTAGATCTGAAAATGGGCACACGGCAGCATGGGGACGACGCCTCTGAGGAGAAGAAAGCTGTGCAGATTCGCAAGTGCCAGCAGAGCACATCGGCCAGCATCGGAGTCCGCCTCTGCGGCATGCAGGTCAGCTTACACTATTGTGTGGGATGCCTACAGTTATAAAAGGATATTTGAAGAGATGGTTTGTGTATATAAACTGACTTGCTTAAGGCGGTATTTTTGCCAGAGATCAAATTTACCCACATGTAGTCTGATGTTTCTGTGATTGTGTACTGAAGCTACAAGGCTAATGGAGCTAGTAAGGGATGCTTGTGCTAGTTTTGCATTACTAGACTCTTGAGGGAGAGAGAGTCTAGTACTTTTTGCCACTTGATGTGGCCAAGAGCTGCCTACTACTGCAGGAAAAGAAAATTTGACTGTCCTGCAAAATGACCAGTCACAATTCTCCTGTTTGGCCTGATATGTAGAAGGAGGCACTCATGAAAACGAAGTCATGACATAAACAGTCCCTTGTATACAACACAGAAACACAGAAGTATACAAAGGGTGTAACATCTATGGCTGAAACTACTGTTCACTAAGATGTACTTGGGTTCACGTCAGACCACTGCTACAATACATGGATAGACAATAGACAGACAATCGGTATGTAACTAGCAGAATCCTGACAGTGGCCAGTTTAATGCACTAAAGAGATCACACTCTCAGTCTACATGTGGGTGGAGTGTCTGTTGCTGAGACTACCATTGTGGAAAACAAACTTGCTTCGGTGGTGTTTTAATATTGGGTAGAATACTTTTGACGTGTTACCTTCTCATATCATACAGGTCTATCAGTCAGACTCAGGCCAGCTCATGTTCATGAACAAGTACCATGGCCGCAAGCTGACTCTATCTGGCTTCAAGGAGGCCCTGTTTCAGTTCTTCCACGATGGGCGGCGGCTAAGGCATGAGCTCCTGTCACCGGTCCTTCGCAGGCTGCGTGATATGCAGGCGGCTCTGGAGGCATGTGAGAGCTACCGTTTCTACTCCAGCTCCCTCCTCATCATCTACGATGGTGATCCTCCTCGCTCCCGCCGTTCCACTGAAGAAGGCCTCTCAGATGAAGAAGATAATGATGACGACGATGATGAAGAGGAGGAGGAGGAAGAAGAGGAAGAGGAAGGAGGTGCGTTTGGCTTTCCCCACAGTGCTGGAGGGGCTGGAGGAAGCAGCAGTGCTAGCAGCAGCAGCCCCATCAGCAGTAGCGCAGGAAGCAGCAGCAGCAACTCTGTTGTGAGTCGTCGGGGCACCAGGCTGGACACTGGGCCCATGGTGGACGTGCGGATGATTGACTTTGCCCACACCACATGCAGACACTACAGGGAGGACAGTGTGGTCCACGAGGGCCAGGACAGCGGTTACATCTTTGGCTTACAGAATCTCATAACGATTATTTCGCAGCTAGAAGACCACAGCACAGATTAAACCACCTCCTGTCTTTAAATAGCAATGGACGCTGAGATCTCCCAACCACACAATATACTATAAGCTTAAAACGGGAGTTTCCAGTGTTGGTCTTTGTTTTGTTCGTTCTGTTTTCTTTCTCTTCCTTTTAATCCCTTTAGCTCCCACAATTGGGAAGTAATGTGGCTATGAACTTGGCAGGTCCATTTGTGTCTTTCGTTGCTGTTTCTTTGCTGTTTTTTGGTTTTGGTGTTTTTTTGTGTGCACAGAGGATTAAAAAGGGTTGAAGCGGCTAACATTGAGGACATGGCAGCGGTTTGTTTACTTCACTCAAAGACTAGTAGCCTTCCTCACGTTATCCTTCGCTACTGTTAAACGGTTATGTCCCTGCACTTTTTTTTGTTAATGGACTTACATGCAAACAAAAACTGATTCCTGTCCCAACCCCATTCCGAAAGAAATGTCCAAAGCCGCAGCTTGCACTCATATATATATATATTTGCTCATGCTCTGGATTCAGAGCAAAAGAGGCAAGAGGAAAAACGGACTGCTAAGCGTCATTCTGAAATGACCCCACCCCTTGGGCCTTTTCCCATTGAAAAGAGACAACTATATTCAATTAGGTAGTAGAGACGTACAGAGACTCTAAACAGCTTTATTTATTTGACATACTATATTTCTTAAATAAACTAAAAAAATAAATTAAAAACATGAATTAAGACTGAAAAGTGACATTCCATGTTAATGTTATAATAATGATATTAATAAATATTGTTTTTTGACTTGTTCAGATACCTCTCTTAGATATCTGTGTTATCAAGAGTATGTTGGAGGTCAAATAAAACTGCTTTTTGTTAAATGCAGAATTTTTATTGCTTTATTTCTGATTGAAAATGATGCTGTTTCACACTGAATCAGAGCTTTTCAGAAGGTAGTTTGTGGTCCTGTATGTCAGGATAAGGATTTAGAGATGCGTGATGCATGATCTAAATTGAATCAGTATTGGCTGCTATTTACTTTCAATATTTGACAGATGTTTTGATTTTACCATTATTTTAAATTGATATTTGAGGATATTTTTATCATTTGTATTTCTCATATCCTTAATTCTTTTTCATATAAGAGTAAATTGTTTTAGATGACTCTGGGCTACTATATTAAAATGTGTGCGTTTCACTCTTTTCACTCCATTTCTACTCTGTCCTGAGAGAAATATTATTTCCAATTATTGCTAATTGGTTTAGAATTGGTTCCCAGTTTCTACATTATATTGTTAGTGCTTTAGCATTACCTGACATGTACATGCAAAATATCAGATTTTGGTGTTGGTGTGTTCCTGAAGTATATATTCTTTACAGTGCATCTCTAAAGATACTGTTTTTTTTTTTTTTTTTTTAACCCATCAGAAAGGAACTGGGAATACCAATTTTTTCTATGCAGCAGTACCTTTACATGAATAACAACACCAAATCATTTTTGTATTTTTTATTAGTTATTTTTTGATGTAGCGATGTTGCTGTATTGATATTGTGGAGATCTCTTCCTCCTAGGCCTTGTGAAATACTTACTGTGTGCAGCTTCAGTGGTAAGCCAGTGTTATGCCACCGGACCCTTCTCTGGTTGTCTGTCTTGTGATTTCAACATACAGTTCAGCGCATTGCCTATCAGCAGTTAACCGGTCCAGCCAAATGCTTTGGCCCTCACGTACTGGAGGTGTAAAAGGGCACGCTTTGGCTGCTGCTGGAGAAGTAATGAAGGATTAATGAATTCCACAGTTGATTAGCCTGGAAACTATTTGAGGATGGTTACGTCATTACAACTGGGATCCTGTCATGTTTAAGCAGTACCTGTCACAGATTAAACATGGGTAATTAGCTGCAATTGCCGGTGTCATTTTTCAGATAGCAATTAGGACCAATTTCTTCAGAAGCAGTCCTGGCCTGGGCTTCTAGAGGCCTAGACAGTAAATCTTTCCAACATGGAAGGGGTCTGCGTAACACCAGAGTGTCAGATGACAGTGTTTAGGTAACCAGATCTTGCATGTCTGGTAGATTCATTAGCGTTATAAAATTATATTATACTGTCATTCAAACATTTGGAAGCACTTGTCATAATTTATTTTATTCTTTAATAGCTTGTAGATTGTAGTTTAAAGATATTAAATGATATGTACTGCTGTAATTATCTGTCCCTGTTAGATAAAATATCTAGTACAAAGATTTCAAGTATTTGAGCATAGAATGTGATTAGTTTATTAGTGAGGCCGCAATCGCGGTGACAGAATATGAAGAATAATGCCTGACCACTCTTTAGCAGTGGGCAGATTACTATGCAGAATTCATATTTTTTATCCAGACAGTTCCTTTTGAGTATTAATCCTCACATGAAAAGATACCCTCGCTCTACTATCCATATAGGAGCAATTTGTGCTTCTACAATCAGTAGTTCATCTGTTTCACCATATACTTTGTAAATCCCTTTTCACTCTATTCTTCACCACAGAGCATTGTCCACACTCCACCTTGACACTCTTACCTTGTTAGGCCACCTCTTAGAGACTGTAGGTCATCTGTTGCTCTAGTCCTTCATCAGTATTCACAGGATGCTGCTGGATGCATAATTTTATATTCAGTCCAGCAGTGACACTCCAGCAACACCAGTCAGTGTCACTGCAGTGCTGAGAATGATTCACCACCCACATAACACCTGCTCTGTGGTGGTCCTGACCTTTGAAGAACGGGGTGAAAGGCAAGTAAGGCAAGTACACAGAGATACACATTTACTACAGTTTGCAATTGTATACAGAACATTATACCAGACACTCTGGACCCCCTCTAGTTCACATATTGACCAAACAGATGCCATCTGCACTGCTATCCATACAACTCTAGAATTAGAATTGGAGTAATGAAACACCTGGAGAGAGAGACAACCGCATGAGAATGCTGTTCATTGGCTCAGTGTTTAACACTGATATCCTATCTAACCCTGTGGAACTAACCATAGCTATATATATATATATATACGCAGACTATATGGTATATGACATATACAGCATATTGTATCTTTATTAATTTATATAAACTTTGTTCTTTCTTTACTTAGTATTTATACTGTGTGTGTTTAGTGACTTGTAGTCCAGGATGACGTGCAAAGTAAGCATTTCACCAGTGCAACTCTTGTCTCTCTGTGCATATGACAGCAAACTCTCGAGTCTTGAATCTTGCTTTAATTCTTATACGAAGTTTTTTTCATTTTCAACATTGCAGTGAGATTTGATTGCATTCAGCCACAAGAGTAATAAACGAGCAATATGCGAGATGATGAAATCTGTCGAATTTATAGCCCACACAGTTCTTCCTATTCCTGTTTACTCACGCCACTCCCACTCCATCACTCCAGAGAACATAGTGTCATGGCTCCACGACCCAACGCCAGGGGTGCTTTATATCTCATTAGCTGATGTTTTGCATTGGGAATGGTGACCTTAGTTTCATGTGCGACTGCTCCAAAGCATCCCCTTCTATTGGCCATGCATTTCTAAGGGGAATATCACTGTACAAACTGTGCACAACTGAATGCCTATGTCAGTAACGGTGGAACTTACAGTACTGAAGTGACTAATTAGTACTTTTTGAACCAACTGCACTTGCAAAAGTTATTGATGTCCGCTAGGTGTGTTTTTACATCAACACAGACACTTTTAGGCCCTAGGTGAGCACTGCATTAATCTTCGGCACACATATTAATGTCGCACACTGCTGCTTCTGCTTGAGAGCAGCTCTAACCTCAAATAAACCCTTCTATCCCTCTATATTTTCATTACTGATCCACAGTGTCCACCATGGGTGGGGCAAAAAGGGGAAAGCTCTCGTGCTATTGTGCAGCTGCTGCAGCAGGCTTAACCGTTCCATAGGACACATGAGAATGCAGCTTAAGTGTTTTAGAATGGGCTTTAAATGAGACTGAGCTTAAATAGTGCATGTTTGCTTTAGAGATTTAGTCTCTACGGTGCCACTGGGCTGCTCTGGCCCCTCCCTCGTCTGCTATAACCATATTTCACAGGGGTTAGTGGGCCTTACTATGCAGTCGCTGGTTGATCTGATTCTGCGTGTGTTGGAGTGTGTGTATGCATGGGTGTGTGTTTGTGCAGCATCTTTGCTCAGTCTCAGGTTGCTGTGGAAAGTAGACCTGTTTCGTAACAGAGGAAAACATCTCTATGGCAACAGAACAGAGCCATATTTTTCACAATACCCCCCCCCCCCCCCCCACCATCAACCCCACCATTGCACTGGCTCATGTTGTCCTACATACACTAATTAACCCCCATGAAATATGTTCAGTGAACATATCCCTGTCCTGAAACAGATCACAAATGGCACAGTCTTTGTCTTCTGTTATAATCACTGGAGCATTTAAGAGATCTCCTCTATTTCAGTCCCATGTAATTCACTCCTCCTGAGAGACCTACTGGCTTTGTTCTCATTGTGTCCCAGAATAGACCACTGTGGAGTTGCTGATTTACTTTTGTCTCTTTGTACTTTGTGGGCCTTACACAGCCATGCCCATCCACATACAGACGTTCATGTTTCATCCTTCTTACATCTTCAAATATATGTATATGAGACAGAGCTGCATTCTAGGCATGGAGGAGAATAAGGGTAAACTGATTGAAAATGGGCCCCACATTAATATGATTATGGTCCCATTTTAGTTTCTTCAACATTATAAAAGCACAATATTTAAAGTAATTTGTGCTTTATAGCTACAAGCTATGTGAGCCCCAAGTTAACGCATAATCAAATACTAACATGCTTGATAAGATGCTGTGATGCAATTTGATGCACTGTGATAGAATGACATATATTGCAATTCAACATGATGTGTTATGATATAGTACAATATGCTGTATCATATATGCTATGATACAGTATGATGCTCTGTGAGACGTGACATTACAATACACTGCTATAGAATATAATATAATATGATGCACTGTAAAACAATATCATATGACACAGCATGGTACAGTATAATACATAATATGGTATAATACACTAATACAGCGCTACATGTATTGATGCAATACAATACGCTGTGATACAGTATGCATCTACAGCATGATACGATGTGATATGTTATGCTGTTATACAGTATGATGCAATATAATACACTGTGATATACAGTAATACAATACGATACAATATAATACACTATGATAAAATACAATACACTGTGATATAATATGATGCACTGTGACACAACATGATACAGTACAATACATTGTAATACAAGGTGACATGCTGTGATACAATTTCATACATTACAATACATTTTCTAGTGTGCATGTGTGTTTCTGAGATAAAGGTTAGATATAACTACTGAACCCACTTCCTCACTGTGTTGTTGCTGTTTATGAAACAGAGAACAGGATTAATTCATTAGCAGAAATTATGGTGATTAATGATTGCTATCTCTAACATTGCTTAATGCAGCATGGTGCTCTTCTCATGACTTACAAGTTAGCAGTATAGAAAATGCACAGCATTGTTATTACTCCTGATACTTTGGACCAGCTCAACATACTAACAAGCTACTCCCATGGTCCATTCAAATTTGCAGAGCTGTGGTTGTAAGGTGGTAATTTTCCATAGATTATTGGGGAAAGGGACTGATAAAGTGTGCAGCAGCAGCAGATGAGATGCAGTAAACGTATGGCTATAAAGTGCACCCTTTATAGTAGGTGTAGTTGATCAAATAGTCAATGAGTGTAGCTACAAAGTAGAGGTATGTGTTTTTTAATAAACTAGGATCTCAGAATGCCAGAGGTACTGCAGTAAAATACAAACTTGAACCACACGTTGTTCCATTTTTTCCAATATGATAATTGAGCATATTAATAGACAGGACTACAAGTTACTATAAAATGTCATATTTAAGTTTGTATATACAAAGTACTTAGATGTAAAATAACCCGGTGTTTGCAGCACACTGGCTGTGTTCACACTGCAGTCAGTCTGTCTTTTTAAATTTTTCAAGATCTTTTGAAATGACTGTCCACACTGTTCTTATAGGCATCAGTGACTACATAGCAAATCCCAGCACTACCATCACTCTGCATCTGATATTGTCATTGTTTGTTATGTTGCAAAGTGATGCAGAAGACATTATGAAAAGCATTTGAGTGGCAAGAGCATCCAAACTGAAACACATCTGATTGAAATCACATTATGCTGTTCAAATCAATATGCCAAAAATTGGATTTGGGCTGGCAGTGTGAACAAGGTCAGGTAGGCCCGGTTTGACCTTTTAGACCCTGTTAGAAAGTACATTTGCTGTCTTCTTTCTAGTTCTCTCTAGGGTGTGTTTGTGTGTGTGTGTGTGTGTGTGCGCGTGCGAGTGCTGGTTGTTTTGACAGAGGTTAAATTCACTATGCAGTCACAGTGACAGACGACCGACTCCACAGTAGCTTACATAAACGCAGAGAAAGGCTGAGTGTGTTTAACCAAATCTGTCCAGTTCTCTCTGTAACTCTAAATCAGTTCACACTCTCAGTAGACAAGATTATGGCAGACGATGGTTAGTGGGTATGCGCTGTTAGAATAAACCTCTTAACCTTTATCCCTGTTAAAGCCATTCATTGATGAAAATGGAGAAAATGGGCCAGTGTGTGTTCACAGCTCTGCTCTGCAGTCATGCTTGTCTTTGTATCACAGCTGTACTATCCTCCTTTCATTTGATAGCACAAATGACTCCCAGTGCAGTGATGTGGTAAACTGAGTATTTTTCGTTATGTAATACCTGTGTGTCAATGCTGTGTATGCAGTTCCAATGAGAGTTCCTGCTGCAAACCATAGCAATGGCTTTGTCAAGCTCACTTCTGTTGGTGCATAAATACCGTACAAAAGGATTTGCCTGTAATGAACACTCACACGGACGGGAATAAACTCTGTGGTCACTGTGGTCACCAATTAAAGATTGCTCAGGGAAATCCTCTACTCTGTACATGTGTATTAAAATGGTCACTCTGTGAGCTTCCCTTAGCTGGGAAACAGTTAAGAATCACAACAACGTCCAGAACGTTCAAAGAGAAATAGTGTAGATAAAAAAATCTGGAAATTCTGAGCTACAACAATGACGCACAAAAACTGACCACAAGATTGCAGCTTCCTATGTCTTCCTGGTACACCACAGTGGTTTACATGTTAAAGACTGCCTAGTTCTGTAGCTTCTTCTGCTGTACTGCACTTACATGCAAGACATATATATATATATTTGCTTAAAAATATAGAGGTTAACAAAAGCCAGACTGACCCTTCAGATCTCCTTAAAGGGCCCATATCATGAAAAAGCATTTTTAATATAGCATGTAAACACTGCTAATATTTCAAAATGTATGCAAAAGCTGCAAAAACAGACCATTCTGAATGAACTGCTTTTTGTGATGTTACAAAAACCACATTTACATATTTACATAAACACAATAGACAAAAAATTAGTCACCTGTGACTGAACTGTTCCAAATAGTGTGTAATACCTCCATAAACATGAATAACAACTGCGATTTGATTTTAGACGTGGACTGGAAAAGTTTCTGAATGTAGGTCACATTAGTGTTCAGCCACTCTTGTATTCTTGGATGCCTTCCCTGGCACAATTCTGAGGGGAATTTCCTGTAGACTAGGAATTTTGCCACTGCTGTTAGACCTGTATAACCGTATGCTTCCGTAAACACTCCCAAATGTGAGTACTCCTTTTGGCCAGTCATTACACATCAGATTTGCAACCCATTTTCCACACATTGAACAAGACCTTCACTGCACAGGACCACCTTAAACACAGAAGGAGATACAAAACAGACAGACTCTGGTTTGTATCTATATTTCTGTCCGGTGTCATGTAATCCCATAAACAGTGTTTATGAAGTATCAAGAAAATACCCAAGCTTGTGTGTGTGTGTGTGTCTTGAAGGCACAGCAACAAAAGGTTGGAAAATGGTCATGGGAAAGTAATTGTTTTTGGTACACAAACATCAAAAGGGGACCTCGGGGGAAAAATATAGAATGTAGGAAATGAATGCAGGACATGTTAGTTTGTGATTAGCTTGTTATTTTATAAACACTGTTTATGGGATTACATGACACCAGACAGAACGACAGGCTAAAGATCAACATGCTCTGAAGTGATACATTGTAGTCTTTATTGGGCTGTTCATAATGTATCTTAATGGAGTCCATCAGAGTTCGGTGACTGTCCTGCTCCAATACACCTGCTTTAATTAATCAGTTAATTGATAGGTTTAGTGGGTGTGTTTGAGTTGCCAAACAGTGCTGAACACTGGCCCTCCAGGCCTAGAGCTAAATATCCTGCTATGTTTTTGATGACAGAAGCAATAAATACATTTATATCTGCTATTGATGTTCATAGATTTTATATAATTGACCCTTTGCAAAAGTCTCAGCTCCCTTACTTGCGTCCGTAAAACTTTCGGCTCAGGCTACCTGGTAGCATCTGTGATACTTGTGCAAATGGTATAAAAACTATAATAAGCTAAAAGCTTTACAGGATGTTCAGTACAGATATGTGATTGTAAGGCAGGACAACGTGAACAAAAAATGAATTCTGGAAACTATATTTATGTTAATCAAACTAGAGAAATAGTTTAGCCATGCAATGTTAAATCAGTAGATGATCATGCTTAATCAGGACAAGGTTTTAGTGACAGAAGGTGCCCCTTCAGATGAGTTACTGCGGTGGACCTAGTAAGACTTTTAATATTCCTCTTAACACGCAGTGTTTTTAGTCGCAGTTGTGAGTACTGTCTTCAGCTAACTAGTTAACTGATATAACTGATTTTAGATATTAGATCTACATCTATAATCTTAATTATTAGACGTCATATTAAACTGATTTTTAGAAAATATCCCAAATAAATTTTAGATTACCTCAGAGCAAGCATCTCTCTTTTTGATAATAATTTTGACACAGAGCGTGTGGTCTTCCACACAGATTTCCACCCAGATCTTTTTTCTGGGATCAGGAGCGTGGCAACAAATTTTATACCACTTACAGTAGTTTGACCAAACCTTCCCCCCTCAAGAAAATGTAGTAGCACCTTCTGCAATAGTGTAGTAGGTAGGTTCAGCTACACTGGAGATTCAAATCTTACAGCGGTTGAAGCCCAAGAAATGGTATTCATGACAGTCTTAATGATAACGCAGAGTGCTCAACCTATCTGTGAGTCAAATAAATATACTGTATATTACATGGGTGCTGGTTAATTTTCCTTCTTTTTGTCAGAACTAAAAACCAAAATTAATTTATTCATTCGGTGGGGTTAGTCAGGTTCACCATTACACCATCCACAGCAACACCTTAGCTACCACCTGTGATTGGCTGAAAGGTGTATCAATTATAATTTCGCAAATTATTTGAGGCCCATGAGCAGCTCCAAGCAGATGTAATCCAGCAGCACTCTGACTGAGGTAACCTGGTTGTAGACATGATGTAATGGACACGCACATCATAATGACCTCAGTATATTAGAAGTGTTGTAAGTACATAAAAGCTAATGGGGCATGTAATCATTGGGGACCAGATACTGAGCTTTCTACAAGGCCTAGTTACCCACCTAATGGGGCAGGTGTTACAAACTGTTCAGTCATGTAGTTTTTTTTTTGCATTTAAACCTCCAGGTCAGGAAGGGCTTTGGGTTGCAAAAGCTTTTATACTGAAAGACTGATGATTATGGCATGAAATTCTTCACTTGTTTTTAAGAAAACATACAAACAGATACAGTCATAAAAGTTTGCTATATAAATCATTAATTATTATCATTATTAATATGAATGTATTTTTACAATAATGTGGCTTTTTAATGTTTTTGCTCCCTTTTTGTTGTACTGATACTGTACATTATCGAGTAGCTGTTGATGGTGTTTTCTGAAAAGCTAGACTGTTGTTAATTCATATCATGTAGGAACATCAAGAGTTTGAGAAAAGTGTTTGCTTGTAGTAAGGGTAGTCTCTTGGCTTTAGGGCAGCAGAAGCAGAACTACTTGCTGTCTATTGTAATTCCACAGACGTTGTTCCATGTCACTATACATACAGTATTTTACTGCCTTAGCTACAGTGGAATCAGCTCATAGCTAGCTAATATTTTAGGGAATGACGTGAGCTTTGATTCATAGTAGAAAATGCTTCCTCCCAGTGTCAAACTTGCTATTAGTAGTTTGTATATTAGTATAACATAATATTAGTAGTTTTCCCTTGAATCAGATCCACCACTACACTTTCAGTCTAGCAAAACCTTAGTAACCACCTGGGAGTCCATGGTAACGGCTTAATCAAGCCAACATAAGCTTCCACCTTTCAGTTCGGACTAATCTATTACCATCATCCCTCTCACTGCACTGAGACGATTGTGACTGGCTGAGGGGTGTATCAATTATATTATTGATATTCATAGAAAATTTCGTTCAGTTTTACATTTAATGTCATTCTAAATGTAAACTATTCAAATTATACCTGTTCTTAAGGTTACTATCTACCAGAACTAATTGTCTAACCTCAGTACCTGACTTCACTAATGTGGTCTAATGCAATCAAACCCTTAACACCAATGCTCCAACATCTAGTATTAAGCCTACTCAACAGAGTAGAGCCTGTGACTGCGGTAAAGGGAGCACAAACTCCATATACTCCATATACATACACTAGATTTCTTTCTTGCTAACTTTTGGACATACAGAGTATCTATCTTTGTAAAAAGCAGACCATGTTCAGTGACATTTCTGTAAACAACTAATGCTGTCAACGGACACTCCCAGGAGGAAGAATTGAAGCTGCCTCTTGTTTCGGAGGATCCAACCGGTCCTGACTGGAGCTAAAACATAGACAGACCCTGACAGTGCCTAGCCGTGAGCCATGAATACCCCTCAGTACTGACCACAACTGTGAGAGAGAGAGTGAGAGAGAGACAGGGCCAGGCCAAGAAAGAATTAGAAACTTATATAACGGCTACTCTGACGTAAATATCTCTCCCATATAGCACTGGGGCGGACTGTCATGACAGCAGCCACTGACTGCACTGTCAACACGTGTTAAACTCATTCTCTCAATTAGTGTAATAAGAGCACTATTAGGCAACAACGTCTGACTATATAAGTAAATTTGTAGCTCTGTATGTACCATTAAGTCTTATGCATGACAGATTTTGCCAAATACAGCAAACTAAAAATAAAAGCACATTGCAAAACATGGTTTCTTGGGAAGTGACGGCATCATAGTATATATATATATATTATTTCTCATTATGAGACACTTTCAAGAGTATGTAACTCAATTCTAGATCTTTTTACTTATTCTATGTAAGGCTATCTTTACTGATCATTTTTTATTCCATTGGCAGCTAATTGATATTTCAGGGAAAATGCTTGACAGTGCAATTATCTACAGCAGAAATAAGATCATTGTACAGGATATATGTACCTAAAATAAGTAGAAATATGTTGAATAATCTTATAACATTCTTCTTTCTAGATACACACATTATATTTAAGATCATTTCAAAGCCAATGTGCAGAAGCAAAAGAACATTGGTGATTGTTTTCTCTAACATGCATTTCATCTCAAAATAGCTTCTGAGTCATAATGTAGTTCAAATCCTTTAGAGGCATTCATGTCCTTAAACAAAGCAACAGCATCATGTGCATGCTCTGGAAGCTTTTTTTTTTTTTTTGTCTTTGGGAAATGCAATTTTTTCATAACGCTCCTAATCCTAATCACAAACTCTCCTCATCCTGTTTAATTTGAATATTCTCTCCATAGTGCAACGCAGCTGTCTGTCCCCTAAAGGTGGTGTGAAAACCGTAAATGAGTCAGTGTCGCCTTTACATAACTGATGCTCTCGTCCTGCAGCTCCAGCCAATACTTGGTTGGGAGGAGCGAGCAGGGGATGCTGGGAGTTTGGCTGGAGGCCCAAGAGCAGCTCGGAGCAGACGTAATCCAGCAGCACTCCGACTGAGGGGTAGTTGGTAAGATAGGTAACCTGGTTGTAGACATGATGTAATGGGCATGCACATCATAACGACCTCAGTATATTAGAAGTGTTGTAAGTACATAAAAGCTAATGAGCCATGTAATCATTGGAGCACAGATACTGAGCTTTCTACAAAGCCTAGTTACCCATCTAATGGGGCAGGTGCTATAAATGTTCATGCATGTGTTTTTTGTTATTTATTGAACTGTTGCGTTTAAAGATCCAGGTCAGGAAGGGCTGTATATTACAAAAGCTTTTATACTGAAAGTGTTTTTTAGAAAAATTTAAAGAAGCTTTTAGAATTGAACTTTATCTTAAAAGTGTGCCATATAAATAAAAAGATTTTTTCTTTAATATTATGTTATACTAATATCAATATATTAATGTTACATTGGTTATTTCATGTGTGTTTATAATGTATTTGATTATTAAAGAAATGTCTTCAGTATGAAAAGCCTTTTGAATCTTTTCATCAAGTTTTTTCTGTGTGTGTGTGTGTGTGTAGAGGCAGTAGTTTAATTTTAGGATGGATCGTCAAAAATATTCAAATACGTTCAAAAAACACTAATGTTTCGTTTGACTGGCTTTCGCTTTGAGTTGCTGAGATCTCGTATTGATGACAAGAGAGTTAAAACACTCTGCAGAGTCTTCTCCAGCACATTCCGAAGATTTTCAATGGAGTAACGGCAGGACTCTGTGGTGGGCAATTCATGTGTGAAAATGATTCCTCATGCTCAGTAAACCACTCTTCGGTAATTTCAGCCTAATGAATCTTGATATTGTCATCCTGGAATATGCCTGTGCCATCAGTTGAGAAAAAACTCCATTGATGGGATAACCTGACCATTTGGTACAATCAAGTAGTAGACTTCACTTTATTGCCACATAACGTTGTTGAGCTTCAGCTTGAAGCAACCACAGATCACATCACTACCTCCAAAACCTTGTACAGTAGGGACTATGCATGAAGGGTGCAATGCTTTATGCCCTTCCCTTCTTACCCTGACACGCTTATCGCTCTGGAATAGGATCAGCCTTTACTCACCAGATCACATGTTCTTTTACCAATGCAAATTCCAATCTTTATGCTCCCTAGCAAATTGAATTTTTGCCCGATTAGAGTCTCTAACAAGTGCTTTTACTCTGGCCACACAGCTTTTTAGTCTCAATCTGGTGATGTTGTCATGTCGAAATGCAATTACTTTTAGACTGTTAAACATAGTTTTTTTTTTTTCCTTGATTCAGGCCAATAATTTGACCCTTCTGAAACACAGTAACATCTTTTCCATGACCACAAGATACATCTTCCTGCATAGTTGACTAAGAAATGAGAAGCTACTCACTGCATTAGTTAGAGCTGCAACAATTATCCGACCAAAGGCTTTTAAGTGTTTGCTTATTTAAATGCAAGTGGCAACTTTTTGGCCAGACACTATAGTTTAATTTTTATATATAATAATTTTTATATATGTTCATTTTTATATATAATTTTATATAGAATTATATATATAAATATAAATGTGCCATTCACCTTCCGGCCATTCAGTCAACATATGGAGCTACAGTAGCAAGAGCAATAAAGTGAGGTTGGAAAATAGTCATGTTAAAATTAATTATGGTTTTGGTACTTAAACCCACACAAACATGTTTAGTGGTCTTAAGGAAGAAAGTAAAATACAATAAAAATATGATATAAAGTCATTTTAATATTTCAGGCCTTATAAAGACAAGTAAGGCAACAGTTGGTGTCGCTTTTTTGACTGAGACCTGAATCCTCTTTATCTGAGCACCTAGCTTTCTCTTCATAGTCATTGAAGAGAAGTGAACTGTCCCTCTCTGCTGCTTATTTATATGTGCAGACTGCAGACTGACTGACTCACTGAGAGCTCTTGCATGCTGAGCCTACTTCTGTTATTTTAGTCACCTCTAAAAATAAGAAAGGAAAAAGCACCAATCTGGAACAGACACAAATTAACATTATGCAGTAATCAGTCTCCCACATTCCACGCTCTGTGCGTGTCTGCTGATTACTGAGTGGAGATGTAGGGTAGACCATGTGTCTCTGATTTATCAGCCCTGATATACACTGAAATCTGTCATTTAATTGTTTAATTGTTCGTGAATAATTCAGTTTTTCAGTTTCAGAGTTGTTTGATATGAAATGGTTCATTGTTCAAGCTTACAGGCTCTTCTTTACAGCAGTGGTGATAGGAACCAGGAGTCATGCTCAATTAAATTACATGTTTTTTCTACAGGAAACTTAAATATGACATGGTTCTGCATATTTTAGTGCATAATTTCTATTTATTTGAGTTTAACATACAAAAAATAAACCATTTTACACAGGCCATGTTTCAAGCTGTATGTCTTTCCTAAAAATCAAATTCGGCAAATAAACAGTAACAATGAATTAAATGTGCAGAAGGTGTGTTCTCTGCTGAAGATGTGTTATTTACACTTAGACCATCAACAAAGCCTATAATTAGGAACGCTGACACGTTTGTATGTTGTAAATAAAGTGATGCAGAATTCAGTATAAACGATACATAAGATATTTGTCAGCTGCAGCATGTATATTTCTGTATACATTTTCCGACTGGTATTTCATTATCATTATTATTTGCTTGCTTATGCAAATTACTCGTAGATTTCCACAGTAACACACCCTTCATCAGTAGAATAGTTTCACCCAGTAGGAAGTGTCTGATTGAATAGATTGCAATGCTATTGGGAAGGAAGATAAAGGTTACCAGGGAAAATAAATGATGATCAATTTACATTGATATGGGTAAAATTTACTGAGCTACACATACAGAAGTAGTGTCTCTCAGTATGGTGTCATCTGCCATGTTTAATAATGCAACATGGCAGACGTCTCGGTATGTAGAGGTTCCTAATGGTGTCCTGTGATCCCATCCCATGTAGCTTGATTTTTCTGACACAGTTTCTGCAGATGTTGTGGTAGGGGTGGAGGTGGAGTAACACCAGGCCTTCTGGACGTGACAACTGTTCATCTTGACGCTGACCATGGTGCCTCCACACACGGATTCGTTGGTCACTCCGCCAACACAAAAGCGGGACTTGTCACTAAAGACGACCCGCTGCCATTCTTAGTCACTCCATGACAGTCTGGTACAATACCATTGCAGGCTCTGGCGGCAGTGATTTGGTATTAACGGCAGTCGTCATAGCGGTCTGCGTGCATGTAGCCCGGTGTTGTGCAGCCGTCTGCCAATGGTACTGGCACTAAGAGGACGACTCATGGAGGGCATCACTGCTTGCTGAATTGAATGTCTGCAATTGTGGCTGTTGGGTCAGTCAGGTACAGCGATAAGGCCCGTCCTTGCTTACGTCACATGTGCAGCTGATCATGAAACTTGAATCATTTGCATGTTTCAACTCATGTCTGCAACTATTTCTGCAACTATTCTTTTAATGATGAGTGTATTTAATAATACTTATAGAAATCATTTATTTTGGCAGTTTCTCTCTCAAGAAAGAAAGATCCCCACAAAGTAGGGGTATTAATATGTTCTGGCACATGTGGCATAAACTTGGTCCACACACACACACACCTTTTCTTTATGCGAGTGCTTAGAAGAGTGAATGCATATAGAGCTTGTGCCTTTACCAATCCAGTGTGCAGCATGATTGTGTGTTTTTGCATGGTTGAGTTGGTGTGAATGAAAGCAGGGTAGCATGGGTCAGTGGTCAAGTGTGTCAGGTCAGCATGCATCATCATGCATCAGAGTCGGAATTACAGAGTTAAAATGTCAAAGTCAAATTAAAGATTAAACTGGGACATGTTTTGGACAAGTCACTGAACAAAATACTCCTTTTATATAATGCACTGATATACCAAATGCTAACGCAGCCCCTGTTCTACATGGTGCATATCCAGGACACTATATGCCACCAACAAAAAGGCATTATATATTATATTTAAGCATATATCCACTTTTAAACATACAGCACATCTTATATTGTATATTTAACATACAGATGTGTGAAGTTACAACCTGTTATTTGTATATGTCTTTGAGGAATTCTCATGCTGAACACTGATTCTTACAAGAGTGGAAGCTGAACTAGAGCAGAAGTGTTTTGTGGTGCGGTGATGCCCCCCGGAGGTTATACCCAATTTTTACAGGGACTCCAATTTCGTGGGAAAGGTCAAAATAAAATATTTTTTATTCAATTAAAAAACAAACTTACTTTGTGCACAAAAGCAATTATGCATTATAATTACATTTATATAACTTAATAACTACAACTAATATCTATATTATACTCTCTTTAAGTAATAACAATTGGATTTTATAAATTCAGACGTCCTCCATTAGCAGTCACCACCGATGGAGTGGAGGTGGAGATGGTTGGTACTTACAAGTACTTGGGCATGCACTTGGACAACAAACTGGACTGGAATTCTAACATCTGTGGAGTGTTAAAGAAAGGACAGGGCCGTCTGTACTTTCTTAGGAAGCTGAGGTCATATGGCGTGTGTACTAAACTCCTTTGGACATTCTGCCAGTCTGTTGTTGCTAGTGCTATATTCTATGCTGTTGTGATCCACTCCTGTCACTGTGGCTCCTAGTAATAATACTTTATTAATATTATATTTTATTGATAGTCTTACTACCTCATATCTCTATAGTGCAAAGTGCACACTTCTTTAATGGTTGAGCAGTATGTACTGGATCAAATTTAGTACATAGTGTTTAAATATGCCATTTCAGATGTAGCGTCTTTCAGCGTCTTGTCTTGTATTATGCTTGGCAATTGCCGCTTCTTCATTATCTCATGGTAGACTGGACTGCGCTATAACACTCACTATTGCCTTTTCAGGTACAAGTGGCATTTTGTGGCACGGTGAGGCACCCTAACTGTAGTAGATGTCTCACCAACATGATACAAAGACATCTTTGTCATACTGTGAAAATGTTTATTTCTTCACATTGTGTTTCTTCATATTCTGAATATATTGCTCAATTTAAAGGAGCAATATGTAATATTTTTAGTTTAAAAATCTTTTTAAAAATCCCAAAATGAAAATGAATCTTAAAATAAAACCTGCATGAAAGCAAATTCAATGTATAAGAACCAATAACAATAATTAATGTATAAATAATTACTTCTCTCTTTATGCAATAACAACTGTGAGGCACTCATGGGTATATAAAATATATACATAACAAGTGTGTTGAAAAATATTTTTGACATGACATCTTAATTTGCACTGTGCATGGTTTAAGTACTTTGTGCTTAAGATAGGGATAAATAGTGAATTTTTCAACTAAAAATCTTACATATTGCTCCTTTAAATGACCGCAAGCTGAACCGGAACGAAGAGCTTTTTGTACTGTGGCGTATAGTGGCGCAATGGTGCCCCCTGGTGGTTATGCTTAATTTCAAGGGTGGCACGAAATTAATAACATTAAAAACATTTTCACTCAAAAAATTTCATCTCGGAAAAACCTGTCTTTGTGCACGACAGCGAATTCAATGCATGAGAAAAAATAACTACAACTAAAGTATAATAATTTCTTCTCTCTTTATGCAATAACAACTGTGAGCCACTCATGGATATATAAATTTTATACATAGTGAGTCTGTCGAAAAGTAATTTTGACATGACCTCTTAATCTGCACTGTGTGTGGTTTAAGTACATTGTGCTTAAGATAAAAGAATAAAAGACGAATAAGCCACTTCAGCCCCGTGTAACCGAACAACTACAGGCATCAGGCTAGAGACATACAATAACCTGCTGGAAAAAAACGGGATACGTTTCCAAATGTGCTCCAAACTTTGACCGTTTCTTGCTTGAGCTGAGGAGAAACAGCAGCCCGATCTGACGTGTCTTACAGGGATCTGAGAGATGACGTGTCGCTGAACAGCCTCTCTCTCTTTTAGCTGCGAGGCAGCGGGCTGATGCCACAGAAGCTCTGCTGATCCACTTCACTGGGACCATAATCCGGCAGGGGCACGGACACAGCACACCATGGCTAGTGAGTTCTGCAGTTTATTTTCTCCTCTTTGATAGACGTTTTGCAGCAGTGTGCAGTTTAGTGATCATTTGCGAGAACAGCCTCATTTATATCTTACAGGCCTCTGTATAGAGCCAGGTTAAGTGAGCAGGCTGGCTAGCCGGTTAGCCATCTAACGGCTTTAGTAGCTAACTTAGCTTAACTGTAGGTAGTCATGTTTTCTAAATATGACTTTCCTTTTTCTTGCGACTTGTAAAATACTCGCGGCGTCTTTTTATTAGGTACAGTTTAGGTCCCTTTAACATCTCTACTTGGATGTAACAAGCCCGACTGGCTAGCCAGCCAGCTAACTGTAAGTTAGTTGCAGACCCGTTGTCGTTATGTTAGCTACTGTCTGGCTAAAATCAGCGTTATCTGGATTACAGCTGTTATTGAAGCTAGTGTAAACTGCTGTATTGGTTTGGGTAGTCAAGTTAACGACATACAGGTCGGTTTTCACTTCTTGGCTTATACTGTTAGACAGTTGTTGAATGAGACCAGGCAGGGAGGGTAGTGTAAGGTTGGCTAGCCGACTGTCTAGCTAGTCAGACGAGGCATTATACACTGGAAGATAAAATGATCCTCAGTTTGCTGGTCATTTTAGTGTTTGTTTATGCTCGTACAGGAGTTTTGTAGTTTAGTTCATCTGAGTCGTTTTGGGTCTGTCTTTTGTTGAAACACAGCTGTTTAACGTCTGGGCTGTAGTGATGACGTTGCATGAGAAGCTCTGGGAATTACAAGCAGTAAACAGCTAGAACTGTACAGGACAGATGCCCAGTGGAGGTCACGAAGGGAAATGTTTTACCTGCACCGCTCTCACATTCTTCTGTCCCTTTCCGATCCTTTTGCAGTTAAATTTTTGGAGGTGATAAAACCCTTTTGTGCAGTATTACCGGAGATCCAGAAACCGGAGAGAAGGGTATGTACTTTTCTGATTCATGCTGTGACTTGTTTTCTGTGTCACGTTCCCTTTTTTGCACTTGTATAACTTCTTTATGTGTTACAGATTCAGTTTAGAGAGAAGGTACTATGGACAGCCATCACCCTATTCATCTTTCTGGTTTGCTGCCAGGTGTGTTTGCTTTACTTTGATTTGCTGTCAGTGCAAATGATGAAGTCTGGATGTTAGACATACACTCAAGCTTTCACTTTTGAGCATGTAATGATGTTTAGTTAATACGCTATTAAATCATTCATGGATTGTTTTTTAACCCTTAGATTCCCCTCTTCGGTATCATGTCATCAGACTCTGCAGATCCCTTCTACTGGATGAGAGTCATTCTTGCATCCAACAGAGGTATGGCTACCTTTTGCTCATAAAGAGTTTTATTACTAGGGGTGTCACAATGCTCTCTGCCTGTGACTGGATTTGAATCGATACAGCATTTTTTAACAAAATTTGAATGATTACAATAATTATGTTGTTGCATGGCTTTCTAATGACACTGGTACTGGGGAGCAGAAGGAGCCCTGGAGCAAATTGTTGATTGGTGCTGAATGTTTAGAAATGCTGATGGTATTTAACTAGTGCAGTTGCTTTTAATGGCATAATTAATAGAATGCTGTTCGCCACGATGCATTGTCATACCGCCACGATGCACATTGTCACAGTTTTGTATTGTGATGTCATGATTTCACAATGTGTTGCTACTCCCCTGTTTATAACAGATTGCAGAGAAAAACATTCACTCATTATTGTGTTGACCAGAGTTTTAGAACTCCAGACAATTCTAAGATCACTAGCTTATCCACTTTGATGGCAAAGTTAATTGTTGAGTTGACTGCAGATGTAATTTCATGGTTTGTATCTATGTCACAGGTACTCTGATGGAGTTGGGTATCTCTCCTATCGTTACCTCTGGTCTGATCATGCAGCTGCTGGCTGGAGCTAAAATTATTGAGGTCGGAGACACACCCAAGGACCGAGCACTGTTCAATGGAGCTCAGAAACGTATGTAATTGCTTCTTGGAGATGCTCTTATAAAGCCACTCTTCTCTCAGGACACACTGTGTTATCGTAATCAAATTGTCGTGTCAGTTTGGGTGTGACTTGGACTTGAATTGGGGTGTAATAGCTGTTTCTTTGTTGCTCTTTTTCTCAACAGTGTTTGGAATGATCATTACCATTGGCCAGGCTATCGTGTATGTGATGACTGGCATGTATGGAGACCCATCAGAGATGGGGGCTGGGATCTGTCTGCTCATCATCATTCAGGTATTCATTTCTTTTTAAAACTCTGCTCTGTGGTGACCAGTAGCGGCTTGTACTATGACTTAGAGATGTTTTACATTCTAATGAGACAAGCTTGTCAGTTGTCTTTGCCTGCTGATTGAGTATCATGTGATGGCATTCAAACCTCTTCAGTCTTATCTCACATGATGAGTACTGTTGCTGTGAAAACCACTTAATCTCTTTGAGCCAGTCAACAGCACGTTTTGACAACAGAGGTATTTTTGATTTGTTGAGCTGTTTTATTGTTGATTTTTGAAGATTTGGGTTAAGTCCAAGTAAAGTAAGGGATATTTTTACACTGCGTTCTCAAGCAAACTCTATTTTTGTCTTGTTTAAAGTAATTTAAAAGTCATCTCTTCTTCTCTTTTGTAGTTGTTTGTGGCTGGTCTGATAGTGCTACTGCTGGACGAGCTTCTCCAAAAGGGCTATGGTTTGGGCTCAGGCATTTCTCTCTTCATCGCCACAAACATCTGCGAGACCATTGTATGGAAAGCCTTCAGCCCGACTACAGTCAACACAGGCCGGGGTATGCACCTTCATCCTCACACCTAGTGCACAGTGTGCCGGGACCTGCAGCAGATAAACAAAAGAAATAAACCTTAAATATTTATGGGCTGTTTTAAAAAACAAAATTATGTGGCATTTCTACAGATGTTCCTTATTTAATAATATTTATAGTGGTTAGTCTTTTGTATTTGTGAGACAAAACAGTGCTCTGTTAAGTTTGGCCTTATCTTATCAAAGTCAAACTTATGTTTAGCAATTAAACCTTCAAATGTAATTTTGCAATATGTTACTATTAACATAATTGTAATTTGCATGTAATCTTTTTTTTCAGGTACTGAGTTTGAGGGTGCCATCATTGCTCTGTTTCACTTGCTTGCCACACGTACTGATAAAATACGAGCTTTGAGAGAAGCTTTCTACAGGCAGAACCTGCCCAACCTCATGAACCTCATTGCTACCGTCTTCGTCTTTGCTGTGGTCATATACTTCCAGGTCAGTGATTGTTGATGATTGTTTCTGCTGCACACATAGTCTTGATGAATGTCCATTCAGTAGTTGATATCTTTAGGTTTTTAACAATTATCCAGTTTAGTCTTGCTAATTGTCCAGCTAGTTATGAGACTAAAAAAATTTTGGTGCTTCCCCCTCAGGGCTTCAGAGTTGATTTGCCCATCAAGTCTGCACGTTACCGTGGTCAGTACAACACATATCCAATCAAGCTCTTCTACACCTCCAACATTCCAATCATCCTGCAGTCTGCTCTGGTGTCCAACCTCTACGTCATCTCTCAGATGCTTTCCACACGATTCAGTGGCAACTTCCTTGTTAACCTGTTGGGAACCTGGTCGGTAAGTAACCACTTTTGGTTTCTAGCATCTGGTGATGTTCTCACTAGTATGTTTGTTCTCATGAAGGCGACAGATAACTTAGTATGCCTAAAGCACTGTAATAAGATTTAAGCTGTGCTTTAACAGGACACTTCAAGTGGAGGGCCAGCTCGTGCATACCCAGTGGGAGGTCTGTGCTACTACCTCTCCCCTCCAGAGTCATTTGGCTCTGTTCTAGAAGACCCAGTCCATGCTGTCATTTACATCGTCTTCATGTTAGGCTCCTGTGCCTTCTTCTCAAAGACCTGGATTGAGGTTTCTGGATCTTCTGCCAAAGATGTGAGTGTAGTAGTTGTTTTGATGTATGTTGTGGCCATTTGTGATATAACTAAAACTGCTGAGTTCGGTTGTGTTTATAATGGCCTGGGTTAATGTGTTTCTGAATTCTAGGTGGCAAAACAGCTGAAGGAACAGCAGATGGTGATGAGGGGACACCGAGACACTTCCATGGTTCATGAACTCAACAGGTAAAACACATCAGCCACCTTTTTATGGAACAGTGCTACATTGTTCATAGCTAAATTAAAGAACACAGAAATAACCTTTTGGTCTGTTTTACTATAGGTACATCCCCACAGCTGCAGCTTTTGGAGGACTGTGCATAGGTGGTCTCTCCGTCATGGCTGATTTCCTGGGAGCCATCGGCTCAGGAACTGGAATCTTACTGGCTGTCACAATCATCTACCAGTACTTTGAGATCTTTGTTAAGGAACAGAGTGAAGTAGGCAGTATGGGTGCTCTGCTCTTCTAGGAAAACCCTCCACAAGACTGACACAACGTCCGTTCTTTATTGTTAGTTTTTTTTATTCTATTTTTGTTTTATCATATGGACACAATCAATGCTCTGCCTCTGAAAGTATTTGGGTAATGCATCTTTTTTCCCCAGAAGACCTGTACATCACACAAGCAGGCTGGATCTTTTTTTTTTTTTTTTACTCTGAGGAAAGCAATTGACAGCATGATCTCCCAGCATTCAGCATGGGAATGTACTTGTCAGTTTTTTCCCCCCATGTTTTTAGGACGTCCCGTTTTCTCCATCTCTTCAGCCAGCAGGCTTTTTGCTGCATGTTTAATCATGTTTCCGATGGTTAAAAGCACAAATGGCTAATTTTCTGGAACTGGCTGAACTCCGTGAAGTGGACATATGCAGCATGTGTTGGCTTTTTCAGCCTATGATTTAAACCAGTGCCAGTGTATGTGTGATCAGGAAACCACAGTGTCATGCCATGGAGACTGTTAATTGATCCGTTGTAAATAAAAGTTTTTTGACAGAATTTCTGAGGTAAGAGAGGCGTGTGCGTGTTCATCTGTAAAGGAAGTGACATACTCGGTTCTTTAGGTAAACTTTGCCTGGATTTGCGAAGAAGTGATTGCTGTGTCTTACCCATTTCAGGTCATTGTAAGCTTTGGTGTAGATGCTTACTAGACTGATGATTGTGAGAATGGAAGAGCACCTTGTACTGCTGGGATACAGTTATTTCAGTGGCTTTGATTTGTATATTTTTTTTCAACTAGTTTGTCTGTTTTGTCAAGTCATAGTGAGAATGTTGTTATTGATGGGAGATTTGACATTATTATTGTTATTTTTATTATTATTAAATAATTATTTTTGTGTATTATCTATAGTATTACAACACAGAGTTCTGCGTACACTACACTTTGGAGCATTGTTTACTGCACATCGCAAGATCTGCCTCATATCATCTCTACTTATGTGGGTAGAAGAACAAAACGAAGCTACCCTAAGCAAAAGAAACTGGTGTTTCAATAAAAGCCTTGAAATAATCTAATTAATAGTAACATTGTTTCGTTTTTATAAGAGCTTTTAGTAAAATGTTCATCTTTGTGTATTTCCTTTTGTTGCCTGAGGAATTATGTGGGAATTCTTACAAATAACCCTATTCACACCAACTGCAGCCATGATGTGCTCTTGACTTTAGATCACGAAACTGATAGCTGTACCTCAGGTAGAGGGCGTGGGAGGTGCAATACAAGGAGACTGGATAATTATGTAATAAAGTGGCAAAAAATACCTTTGATAATGGAATAGTCTACACCTTGCCTTATTCCAGATGAACTCAACACTGGTCTACCCTCTACCCTGAACATTTTATTATTGTCCCTTCTACAAACACTTGATCCTAATAATCAGCTTGTTAAAAAAGCCCTTTCTGAGTTGAAGTGGGTGCCTTACAGCAGGACAACGTTAAGTGTGCAGGCCATAGGGTACTCCAGGAACAGGGCTGGGAACCTGTACCCAGTAGTAACACAATGTGGTCAGCAAAGTTAATTATCAATATGACTAAACAAAGACCCTAAAGGTTGGGCACAAAAATAGCCCTGCACATATACACACTTCTAGAAGTGGATGATGTGCAAATTGACAGACTAATAGGTCCACTTGCATAATGTTTGTCTGGTTTTATGTGCCAAAACAATCATAACTCATAGAACACTGTAGCATAGTGTTATAGCTATGGGTCGTGCAGAGGGTCTTGGGAGGTCTCGAAGCTGCTGTACGGTTTTGATGGTATGTCAAAGATGTCTATCTATTGTGTTGCAGAGAGAAGTTAGCATGCTAAGCAGCTAATTAGCCCCAGCCCGTCCTGTTCATTATACCAAATTATACCTCAAGAGACGAAACTGAGTCACTGTAGCATCGAGTTGAATCAGTCCAACACAAGAGGACAAAGAGGTAGCACTGCCTTGATGGCGTATTGTAATCTCATGTTAATCATGTTGAAGGTCCTGCTGCTCCCGGTTAGGTCATTTAAGGACAGGTAGCCAGTGAACGGAAGACTAAATGTAACGATGGCTGTAACTGCTGCCCGCTCATGGCAAGAACCCACATTCGTCAGGAAACAAAAAATTTAAAATAAAATAAATATTAATATAATAAATAAATCTGTAAATAGAAGCAGAACAAGAGTTATAACTGGTGTTGCTTCCACTGCTGAAGATGCTCTTGGCTGGTAAAGGAATGAAGATTGATAAACTCCCCATGTTTCTTCTAGACTGCTAGGAGTTACAGGGGAAGGAGGGACTGTGCATTCCCAGTGATAGGTTGCCCCTATTGTTGTGGAGTATGAATTCGACAGGTTTCATCATCTTACACATCGCTCCTTTAATTCTGATATATATCGTTGGCGTCTGTTATGCTTGTCTGCTCGGTGTTTGTGTTCAGTATTCAGTGAGCAGTCTGAAACAGTGACTGCGCAGAGCTAAACTGCTATAGGCTGTTTAGGTGGACATATGAGAACGCACTGTTTTTATGACAACACAAAAACACACACATTAATAACGGCACTTTTTTGTAGTTTCATGTCTAAATAAGGATTGTGTGGAGTGCACGGTACGTTTTGAACCCTGAACAGCATTTACATTCTACGTCACCGGGTTTCATTGAAAAGCGTGAGGAAAAACTAGTTTTTTTGTGATATGGGCCCTTTAAGTGAGTTCGAGGCCATTTTAACGTCCTCCTCTTGGTCACTGACTTCACAGATCTGGTTGTCACCACTGTCTCTCCCTGAGAGGGTGCTGATGCAGCAGGAAGGGTTTGGTGCGGGTGGGTTCATGCGTCGTTGGAGTCTAACCGTTTGTGGACGAAACATATCTGTCCGACAGTGACAAGGTAAAACGACTGAAAGTTATGAGATGAAAGCAGATACTCCGATATGGCAGCTGGCGATGCGTATTTGGTCACAATAGAGACCACTGACTGCAGGAGAGCATCATCATTAGCTAACCTAGCTAGCTAGCTAACGTTAGCTGTCAAGTTCTGCCAATTACTGTGCACTGGCGCCGTGTTGGGCCCATTTATCGCTAGGTTAGTTAATTGTGTGGAGTTGTACGCTGTAGTTCTATGCTAATTTTGCTGGGTGTATAGTCGTTTCAAGTCGGGTCAGTAAGCTCACGGGAATGGTGAATAGCTTGGTAGACATAGCCTGTTAGCATGACTTAAGTAAGTCGTCGAATTTGACTTTAAATTACGTTATTATATTATCCTAGTCCAGCTTATTATCCTGTCCAGCTTAAATAAACACAACTGCAGTGATTTTGTTAAGTACTCGGAGTATTGGCAAATGAAATGTTATTTATATCTGCCAGCTGACGTTACTGTAGCTAGCTGCTGCACGGGCTACTTAACCTACCACCCTACCTAGCTAGCTAGCCAGCCTAGCTCAGGTAGTGTTAATGTATACTGCTAACTCCAGCTCGTTTAAAGGGGCACTCCAGCCAAAACTAAACACGTAACCGTCGCTACATCTGTTGTTAACATGCATCTCGACCCATATAGTGGTATTACAGTTAACTTGAGAGTGAGATGTTCCAGGTTATATACTAGGAAATCGTCTGTTGATGACGTATCTTAAAAGTGGGAAGGGCGGGTGAACAACTACAAGGGCTTTTGCCAACTGTTTGATGAAGGAGGAAGCCAGATAGCTAACATGACTATTATGTCTGTATGTATTAGCCCCTACATCAGCGGGTACAACTGCAGTCAGTTTTTCAGTGTTGGCATGAGGGATTTTGTTTATTATGCCATGTTTGAGCAGTGCATGCTGGGTATTGTAGTGAGAAAACATGGCCAAACACAAAAAGGACACAGATTTATGAATTCTGTTAGACCAATTGGAATACAGTATTACATACAGGCAGATTATATAATAAAATCTAAGAAAAGATTAAAGAACAATATGTAAGATTAATAGTTTAAAACGTAATAATTATCAACAGATTGTGAAAAAATAACTGTTTAGGCAGTATGCAACAGATGTCTATGCATTTTGTTGTAAAGATAGTTTCTGAAGTTAGCATGCTAATCATGCTAATCATCATAATCCAGTCCAGCATGAGAGGATGAAGAAGTAGCTCTGCCCCGACGGATCATTTAAAGACATCATATTTGCATCATTTCTTCTTGACTGGTAAAACTGAAGGGGGAAGAGGAGGTACTGTGCATTTCCAGGTGATATGTTCCCCCGATTGCTCAGAATATGAATTTGACAGGTTGCGCCAGCTTACAAATTGCTCTCAAAACGCTGGTTTAGATGAGAATGCCTGTTTAACAGCCAGTGCCCGAGCCACACAGTGTTGCTCAGTCTGCAGGCTTTGGAGATTGACCAAAGTTCTCAGGGAACCAGATTTTAAGTACTTGGCTTGCTGTCTTGTGTGTCACTGGGTTAGCTGTCTATATGAGCAAAGTTTATTGTCAGTCTAATGTGCGTGTTCTGTAAAATGCCTGTAGAATTACGAAATACAGCTGCTCATAGTTATTTATTTATGTTTCATAGGTTGGTCGAGTTCGTCTCGTCAGCACCACTCCAGTAAACCATGGCTGAACCCGAACTTCTTTTGGATTCCAATATTCGCCTTTGGGTCGTCTTACCTATTGTGTTCATCACCTTCCTTGTTGGAGTAATTCGACATTACGTCTCAATTCTGCTACAGAGTGACAAGAAACTCACACTAGAGCAGGTGTCTGACAGGTAACTCACTTTTTAGGCTTGACGTTTGTGTTCATCTAGCGTCGAGAAGATGCATGAGATTATTCACAAAGACAGTGAAGAACGGTCACCTACTTGGTACTGATTTCATTTGATCAAGCTGCTCTTAGTCCAGGGTTGCACAACTCTGGTCCTGGAGGGTCGGTGTCCTCCTGAGATTGGATATTTATTTGTTTAAACACACCTAATTCAACTTGGCTGTTAATTCCCAGATTTAGTGGATGTGTTTGAGCAGGGAAATGGTGTTGGATGTCAGCACTTCATGACTGCACCTGAACCAAACCTTTAAAATACATTGAAGCTGGACTTGCTGGGGGGTCCTGAGGACTTTGGGGAAAAAATGTCCTAGACTGACCACAAGGAGCATTACCAGTAGAATAAACAAATTGTCATTTGTTTCAGTCTGTACACTTCAGTGCACTTCAAGCATATACGTGTGTGAAGCTATGATGAATCTTCTTAGTTCTTGATCAGTTGATAAGAGAGAAGCGCCGAGCTTGAAGCTGTTTGACCCAGATCAGACAGTGACTAGAATATCTCAGTGATGATGCTGTAGGGCAGTGCGTCCACTCCTCTGCAAACTGCTGAGCGCAGGTGTATCACAAGAGGGGAGACACCAAACTGTGCAGTTCTATGACCCTCCAGGAGTATAATAAACATGGTGTCGAAGAAGAATATTTAAATGTATCTATGTTTGTTTATTTCTTGTTTTGGTCCATATCCAAGTCTGTAAGTGAAGTCTTTGTGTTCTGTTTAATATACAGCCAGGTTCTCATCAGGAGCAGAATATTAAGAGAAAATGGAAAATACATCCCCAAACAGGTGAGCGCATTATTTTTGGTCTTGTTAGATTCTGTCCTAATGAGTATTTCTCAGATAACTTTCTGACTTTCAGTACTTCAGTACCATTAAGAAATGTTCTTCATTTTGTTGAATAGTCCTTCTTAATGAGGAAATTTTACTTCAATAACCAAGACGATGGGTTCTTTAAAAAGACAAAAAGAAAGGTGGTGCCTCCTTCCCCAATGACTGGTAAGCAGTGTTATACACAAAGCTATTTTTCTTTTTACCATTGACCCTATGTTTTGATTTTTCTGATACTGAGATATCTATGATGGGTCTGTAACAATTTTGAGGAGCTGTTAATTTAGTCTGTGTGTGTGTATCAATCCAGACCCCAGCATGTTGACCGACATGATGAAAGGCAATGTGACAAATGTCCTTCCCATGATCCTTATTGGTGGTTGGATCAACTGGACCTTTTCCGGTTTCGTCACAAGTAAGGAATTTACTTGGCTTTGAACAAAAAATGTGTATTCTGATTGTTTGCTATAAAAAACAGCAGCTGGATACAGGGTGGTGGTCATTTAACGGAAGACAGGCATGATAAAACGTGTATGATAAAAACCATGTAGTTGTACAAAAATTGTGCATGGATAGTGTTTTTATCAATTGGTTTAGAACTATAAGCCTTTATATTTTGTAAGTATTTATAAACTTATGTAAGTGTAAAACCTATTCCAAAAAAGTTGCGATGGATGCCTATTTACCACTGTGCTACATCACCTTTCCCCTTACCAACAGGTAATAAACGTTTGGGGACTGAAGGAACAAACTGATCTAGTTTTGGAAGCTGTATATTCTGTTTTTCATTGATGCACGTCTTCAGCTGTGAAACCATTTAGAAAGTGTGTGTTTTTATTTTGAGCTTTATAAAACTAATTTTGGGTTGGTGTCATGCTGTTGTAACAAGTGCAGAATATTTCTTGATGTTGAAATAAGCACGTCACTGAAAAAGATGACACCTAAAAGGCAATATGTGTTCAGTGTTGATGGTGCCTACCTGGATGTGTAGGTTACCTGCTACAACACAGCATGCAAGGTTGAGGGTTCAAAGGTCATTAATTGGTGATTTTTTTTTTTTTGGCCTTTTACTTTATGTACAGAGATTTCTCATGATTCCCAGAATCTTTTGATGATATGCACTGTAGAGGGTGAAATACCTAAAATACTAAAACTGGCAGAGTTATTGTTCTGATGCATTTTTGACAAAGTGGTGCACCTTGATTCTGGCCAATAAAAGGTCTTATTTATTTATTTATTTTTGAACGTTGACAGAGTTCCTTTTTTTTACTTAGATTTTGGATTGTATTTGTGTTTTCTAAATAGGCTTGTATGTTTGATTCAGGGCTAACATTGTAATTGTTCTTGCCCCAGCTAAGGTACCATTCCCTCTTACACTCCGTTTCAAGCCAATGTTGCAGCAGGGTATCGAGTTGCTCTCACTTGATGCTTCCTGGTAAGTGGTTTCCAACAAGACTTAAACACAAACAGATACTGAAAAAAAAGATGTCCTGCTGTGTGTCAGTGTACATAACAAAATCATTATGGCAAACATAATTTCTGGTTTAATACAGATGTTATCCAGTGAGACTATGTTGTGAGTGCTCTTGCTCTTTATATTTTTAGGGTAAGCTCGGCGTCTTGGTATTTCCTGAATGTTTTTGGATTAAGAAGCATGTATTCTTTGATTCTCGGACAGGATAACGGTAAGAATGTGATAATTTTCTAGGGTTACAGTTAATCATTGTCTTAATAAATGGAGGTTTGTGTGGACTTCTGTTTGCAGATTTAATTCAAAGTGTCTAAAATATTAACTTTCGTGATGTTGCTGTGACAGGTGCAGATCAGTCTCGAATCATGCAGGACCAAATGAGTGGTGCTGCCATGGCAATGCCTGCAGACACAAACAAAGCATTCAAGGTAACAGAAAACGAGTCATATAAATGGGGTCTTGAGCGGCATATGACACAAAAATGGCTTGCAGTACACATTTTATTTTCAGTTGGTTGTAGATGAATAAATAATTAAAAATTGATCTAAATTTGCTCATTGAGGATGTTTGATTTGCTCTGCCAGAACGTTACCCTGACACCCCCCCCTTACTCACTGAGACAGAAAACATATTTTTCCATGTATTCAATTTTTTTTTTGTTTGTTTTTTTAACCTGTCTACCTTGTTTTTTTTTAATATTTTATTTGTATATCATCTTTATATTATTTGTACTGTATATCTTTCTGGCACTGGGACAAAGGAGGAATGTGAACCACTGCAATAGACTGCTACATTGATTAACCATCATCCTTCTTCATCCTCAGGCGGAGTGGGAGGCACTGGAGTTGACAGACCATCAGTGGGCGCTAGAGAGTGTGGAGGAGGACCTGATGAGCAAGGACTTGGACCTGTCTGGCATGTTCAGCAAAGATTTGCCAACAGGCATTTTCTAAGGGCCTGTTTGCCAGTCTAAGGAGAAGCATTAAAGGCTGTCACCCAGAATCGAATTAAATTGTGTGGACTGGTTTTAGAACAGATGGGACGCATTCTGATATCTCTAGAGGACTTGCGTAAACCACACTGCAACATATCGTGCATGCACTGTTCACTGTTTTTTTTCCCCCATTTCCTGCAGTTTTTGTATTGTAGAGATAGTTTAAGATTTGATGGAAAATAAGCTTAACTTTATAGCTCACTTTCTCTTTTACCAACAGCCAAAATTACAGCCACATTGCAGGAGCAGGTATCAGGTGGTATGATTTAATCTACCTATTTCCATTGGTTAGCAAGCCATCTATGGGTTAAATCTAAAGCATGTTTGGTTGAGTTAAAGGCAATCATAACTTGAAAATCTAGTTATTTAGTTTACAGTGGTATTACACCCTGCCATATGCCTAAACATCATTCCCTCATTATAATGAGTCTTTTTATTTTCTTTAGAGCATCCCAGCCTGTGTTATTTTGTTAGACCAGAGAATTATTGGACCAAGCGAATAATTGGATGGATTTTAGAAAGTGGACCAGTCCAAAACAAATGGTCAGATGGATCAATTTACTGTGGATTGTTAGAGCTTCCCTGTACTTAAAGTAGCCCCTCACTCTGTGTATCCCCCTCACCCTGTGTGTTACTGATACCAGTCAATTATAGACACCATACATTTCTTTTTAAGTTACTTAGTCTCTCCTTACTATTTCTAAAAACTCATCCTAATTCATTGTTGTGTTTAGTTTTGTATTATTTATTTAATTTGTTTTGTAACATTTGTTTTGTAAAGTGTATTTGACACCACCATGCACTTGCAGGAAGTGTTCATCCATAATAGAACTTGTTTTTATCAAAACTCTGTTTAGTGCCATTATTTACTGTTAGCTGTAGAACATAAAACTCCATGTTTTTCTAAAACTGACATCTTACTTTTCCATCCTCCACTGTGGCGAGGAGTCAATGAACGGACCAACAGGAATCATGTTATCTATTCAATCTATCTATTGCATTTATCGTGGTTGCGGTTGTGTGGAGACTGAAGCGTAGACTGTGACATTATGGCTCAGCACAGCGCACCACCTATACAAAATTAAATGGGACCTGTTATGTTTTTCCAGTGTTTCCCTTTTCTTTAGTGTCCATGTAGCTTTTGGGGGGTTTTATTAAAGCCCTAAATACACAATGGAGAGAAACACTTTCACAGAAAGCACTTTTCTCAGCTGCCTCTAACTCCTTGTTAGAATTCCAGCCCTTTTTTCTGTTACAAGGTGATGTCATCTCGTACCCCATAATCCTTAGTGCCTGCCTATCTGCAGGCTTTGCATGTCCTCACACAACACACACAGCCTTTTTCACCAAAGTAGAATTCTGTTCCGTTCTGGTTCACAAACCTAATTTTTAACCGTCTGGCGCATTTCCACCAAAAATAAATAGGTTCGGAAGGCATAAAGTTCTTTCCAGCTGGAACCGAAGAATAGCAGGTTCTTCAGCTCGAACAGTGATGCCATCTGCGGCCGTGTCAGTTGTTTAGGAAAAAGAAGGCAACGATCATGATACCACGTGGTCTGCTAAGGAAACTCTTCTATGTCTTCATATCACCGGTAGTTGATCTGTGCTTGCTCTTTGGACAAAAACAGACATCTGTAATAACAGCACAAACACTCACTGATAATCTATACGGGTTGCCATCTTATTTGCACTGTTTACTACCGTTGTGCAGCGCCCTTTGCTGTTGTTGATGGCATATCCTTTGACGTTCTTTGGTTCCAGTAAAAGCTGGTGCAAACACAGACCGGTTCCCTGGATACACCCAAGGTCCTACAAAGCCTGAACGGAACCAGTTTAAGAACCAGGGTTCTTTTGGTCGAAAAGGGCTAACGGAGAGCTAGCAAAATGAAAACCTAAGAGCTCAGAAGCATCCTGCTCCAGTTTAGCTTGCGAAGATTGATCCACCAACTTGTTCTACCTGACTTTCAGGATCGGATTCTGGCCCAAACAGATATAGCAGAACCTACACCACTGAAAGAATGGCCACAGCTATGTTAACCAGTCAGAACAGGGTGAGTGAGCTGACCAATTGGAGCACGCTGGGCTGCTCAACAAAAGCTCCATCAGAGGGTGAATACAGATGTACAGTATGAGAAAAATACTGTAGTTTGTAAATCTATTCTACTAGACCCGAAACATACAGTTATAAACACTGTCCCTTTAAACTCTCCACAGACCTGGAGCTGTGAATACTAACAGAAATGTTCAGTTGTCATGGTGATGGCTCTGACTACATTCCCAGTCCCTAAACGATGTGGTTCCCAAAGGGAGTCGGCAGGAAGGAGACCTGCCTGTATGTCTTTACAAATGCGCATTATTGTGATATATGAGCATCCTGAGCATAATATATGTATACAGTAACGCTGGTTTAGAGCAGCCATCTACGTCAACACTGCCTAGGTACACTGGTGACTAGCTGTGTATGTATCCCTCCGGCCTTAAACCTTAGTTTTACCTCGTTTTACAAATGCTTTATTAATGTGAAGTGATCGACGCTCCCCTACTGCTGAAGACATGTAACTGCGGATCCCAGGACCTGGACCTGGTGTGTTTACTAGCCTAGCCAGCACTGCTAGCACGCTCCTTACAGCTGCGCGCCCACACGCGCTGCGGGCTCACTCGCTGCACGATGGCGGAGGGAGGCGGACCCGAGTCGGGGAACGCTTCAGATCCTGATGCGGAGCCGGGGTCGGCTCAAACTACAGTACCTTCTATTGAGAGTCAAAAGCAGACCATTGGAACACTGCTGAAAACCCAACTCCGGAAAGGAGATGAATGGTGAGACAACAAACATATAACGCTGGCTTTATACTGTATCAAAGTTAGCCATCCTGCTGATGTAGCCTCGGTAAGGGCTTCGGCTAGTTAGCGTTAGCCCCAGTATGTGAACGGCTTCAGGCCTACCGCTTCACATTGGAAGGAAAGTGAAAGCTAAGCTAGGCTAGGATAGCTGAGCTTTTTAACACTTTTCTAGCTGGCGTACAGGCTAACGAGACTCACTCTTTACTTTTATAACATTCGAGTATACCTGTCTTAACTGCAATACGGCGAGACTAGCCGGGTTGGTGTTAGCTGTTTCACGAACCGTCCAGTGGGCTAGCGTTAGCTAGCCTAGCTAGCTAGCTAAGGTTACCGGTATGTGTCGGAACATTCTCTCAGTAGCTGGGTACACTAGCCACTTAACTGTACTATATTCTGGTACTAAAACGTCGATTTCTGAACGTAGACCAACTGTGTACATGCCCTACTTAATGTGGAGCTGCAAAGTCGTCCAGCATTTTCTGATAAGGAGCGCGCTAGTTATGTAGATAGCGTACAAGCATGGTAGCTACTTGAGTATCGTTAACTGAACTATAATGGTCATAGCAAGTGTCATAGTTATATTAAGTGTTGTTTGGTGTATGGAGCCAGTGACACCCCCAAGGGGGAAGACAAGTCCAAGTAAGTACTGTCAACTAGACAATGGTTATTAGTCATGCGAGTCAGGTTAACCAGGCTAACTACAGCAGCCAGCTACTGCTTTGTCATGGGCACTGGATAACACCCAGCGACTGTGCTGATTGACACCGAAAGACACTATATCCCGATCAATCAGACAGCCCGGGCCAGCTAAATAAGTAAAGCGTTGGATTATTCTTCCCAGGTAGAGGGTTATATTGACGTAGTGTCACGTTATGTTGCCAGAGCCTAACGGAAGAAACAGTCGTCCGCTTGACCGGTCAGTTTAGCTGCACACTGTCAGTTAGGCTACCAGCGAATTGATCCAGTGCTTAGTGACTGTTTGACAATGGGTTGTTTGGTATGGGTGAGTGACCAGAGTGGCTTCATTGAATTATTTCAAAGTGTCATCACAGGCCACTGTGTGTATCCTGTTTGAGGACAGTTGTGAACTGGCTGTGTTTTATCTTAATGTTCAACGTACAAATAAAACATTTTTCACCTGCTTTGGTCGAATGGAATCCTTGCTAACAAGCTTATGCGGCGGAACAGGTTCCTGCTTTAGAGGAGATTAAGGCTTCCTAGTTCACGGTTTCTCTGTTGGTGATGTTTGGTCAGTGCAACACAGAGAACTTTTTTTTGGTTGCAGGTAATCAGCAGCAAGTGATTACCACTAATTAATTTCTTAATCAGAATTCTTGATTACTTTGGTTTTGTTGCTTTCTTATGATTTAGCTTGATGGTCTCTGTCCATTTTGTCTGTATATTTCGTAGGTTTTTGATTGACAGCCGGTGGTTCAAACAGTGGAAGAAGTATGTGGGCTTTGACAGCTGGGATATGTACAATGTCGGAGAACACAATCTATACCCGGGACCTATTGACAACTCTGGGCTTTTTTCAGGTAAGTATATATACTGAGGGTGTTTTCACACTGCAGACAAACCGGGTTTGTTTCTCAAATCAGATCTTTAGCGATGACTGTCCCCACTGTAGTCCGATCTGTTCACTTGCAAATAAAAGTGTCCAGACATCACCAGCCTCCCTGCATGGGTTGCTATGCTAAAGACGTAGGCTTCAGTAACTATGTAGCTGTGCTGGTTAACGCGGATTTCAAACACGAGTGCAGGAGAGAGGCATCATTTTATCCTCGAAGCAGATGCTCTGTACATTCGCGGCTCTGAACTCTTTGGTGCTGTTCTTGAATCCTTGCACTTCCGTTACTCTGCGTTGTGACTGAAGCATAAGATGGAAATTTGAGCGACCCAAACCTCCAGAGTGAGATGCTGCTGTAAAAATTTGATTGGAGTTGTATTTCAAACCATGTGATTTGGATCTGATTAGCAAACATAGGATTTTAATGTGGTTCTTTGTGAACTTTGGCTAGCATTCTGAACATAGCCTTGTACATTGTTAGATGTATGTCACTATGGAAGGGGTGTAAGAAAAAAATTAAATTTTGCAGTATGCTGTTTTGTGATACAGTATTGATTATAATCAAGATTTAAAGCAGACAGTGGTTCATTTTGTGTTTAAACCCTCGACTGCCAGATTGCAGTGTTCTTCAACATTAGACTCTTGCACTCCAAAATAAACAGTAGTTGTAAGGGCATACTGCTAACTGCTAACCTATGCGTGTGTGTGTGTGTGTGTGTGTGTGTGTTTTTTGGCCGGTTGAAATTATATTACAGTATTGCAGTATATTTCAATATACTTAATCATATCCTCCATATCATGATGCGTCGTATCGCCAGTTTCTTGCCAAAACACAGCCCTAGAATATAGATGCGACTTTTGTTTCAGCTCGTGGTCTGGAATTACGAAGGTGATAGTTCAGAGGAACGAGTGCCTCATTTTAAAGGTATATGTCGCACTGTGGCATTCCTTTACTTACCAGAGCACAAAATCGTAAACGAACACCCAGATATTAAGTAAAAATCCAATAAAAATCAATATTAAAAAGCTAAAGATATGATATCTCAATTTTGGAGAGGGGGGTTCTCCCTCATTGGCCTCTGGCAGCAGGAAGTGGCCACTCTCGCTGTTCGGAAGTGGCACATGCTAAAATGTGGAAATGCTTAATGGGGGAATGAACTCTTGCTGTATTGATGGCTGAGCAGCGTTGCATCATGTTTAATAATAATAGCAATAAAGATATGTTTTGTCAACAGAATTTCTTTGTAGGGATTTTAAGCCTGGATTACAAGGTTCCCATAGTTCATCTGAGTGGGAAGACGGTAGACAAAATGTCTTTTTCGTGAGCCTTAACTTGTAGTGCCCCACCATGCTCTCACTTGGTTTGTAGTAGACTTAATCAGGCATAAAATAGTTTTTTTCACATTTGCGTTGCAGACCAAGAAACCCAATCGCTGAAAGAACATCTTATAGATGAGTTGGATTATGTCCTAGTGCCCACAGAAGCTTGGAATAAGCTCGTCAGCTGGTATAGCTGTCTAGAAGGACAGCGACCTATTGTCAGAAAGGTAAATCACTGCCTTGTGTCTCGTTTAAGGTCACATTTTTAATATTACAGAGATTGTGTATGTACTAGTTTTTCATTCATACTTTATATGCTTTTTATAATCTAACAATTTGTGATTAGCTTAGTTAGATTAGCATATTATTAGAAACAATACCGATATTATTTTACTTTTTCACTCAGTAATATGTGCATGCTCACTTGCCTCCAAAACTGCAAGGACTCCAGTCGTACATGTACTTTTAGTCTGTGTAGTTGCTTCAGTCTAATACAGTGAACACCTTGCTGCGGTGCTCCTGGTTGACATTGTTCATCCATTGTAATAATTAAAGAAATGGTTCAGACATTTTAATAGCTTTAGACTAGATTAGATTAGATTTAGCACAATACGAGCTTTTTAGTTGCAGCTCTGTGCTGCTCTTTTCTCCCTCTTGCCCCTAATGCCCATTTCAGCTTATGTAGGTTACACAGAAGACTCTTGAAGCACAATTACATCCAGATATGCAGTGCACACAAACTTATGCAGCATGTTTATTTATTATTTTTTTTAATGATCTTTTTAGGTGGTTGAGCATGGCATGTTTGTAAAGCACTGTAAAGTGGAAGTGTATCTGTTGGAGCTGAACCTATGTGAGAATGACAACATGGACAATGTGGTCACCCGCCATTTCAGCAAAGCTGATACCATAGGTATGAAACCTTCAACATTATCATAGTGACATAATGAACAAGGCATAAATACAGTGGCCACATATCTGTTAATCCTTTTGGAAGTTAACCTATTCGCATTCCATAAAGTTGTCTGTGTATTCTTCACAGTAGAGATGAAACGGACTTGGATCTGAATTGCACCTGTGAGAGAGGGTACTTACTGCTTTGCTTCGTTATCTTCCCTTAGATACCATTGAAAAGGAGATGAGGTCTCTCTTTAATATTCCATCAGAAAAAGAAACTCGACTGTGGAACAAGTACATGAGCAACACATACGAACAGCTGAACAAGCCTGACAGCACTGTTCAGGATGCTGGACTTTTTCAGGGCCAGGTAGGATTGCCGGGTTCTACACAGCTCTTGACGTTCCTATCCATTCTACTTCATACCCAATTCAGTTGGTGTGATAGACTGGTTAGCAATTGGAGATTGTGCCCTTGAGTCTTGCTTTGATATTTGTGGGTTAATTGCAGAGCTGTCTCCCTTCAGGTACTCGTGATTGAAAGAAAGAATGAAGACGGAACATGGCCCAGGCAAACCTCCCATCCCAAGTAGGTTATTTTATGTGCCTTTATACGGTTCAGCCTTTCCGTTAGTAATGGTTGATGTCAAAAGTTCTAATTTGATTACTTCCAGGTCCAGTACAACCACCTCTCGGACTTTCACTACTTCACCAAAGTTCTCCTCCAATTCGTCTGCCACCATTTCTTCCACAGTGACCAATGGAGACAGTAGTAGCAATTCTGGCTACATGCTGAACAACAGCACATCAGCTGGTAACAGGTATGTTTTTACATGAATCATTTTATTCACAGAGGCTTATTAACAGGCTTACTATTTCACTTCATCTGTCCCATTGACTTTTGCACTTTCCTCTTCATATATCTTGGGTCCTGGTTTGTGATGCAAAAAAAAGGAAAATTCTAGGCCGAAACCTTTGAGACATCTTTGGCAGAACTCTAAAAAAGCTCAAAGTAAATAACAGTTTACATAAAATAAACATACTAAAATGATGTAGGCTACAGTATGTGCCATGAAAAGTCATAAATAACAGAGGCTAATTGGTCATCCTCGGCAATAAAATCCATTATTTTCAGTTATACTGTTTGATTTTTTTCATCATTTCAAAGACTGCAGTGTTAGCTCGCTAGCAAGAACTTTTCTCTTTATTGTTTTGAGGTATTCTGGATATTAAGCAGGATGTCATGTTTTCACATGGTATCAAATCTGTATTGGAGAAATTCCTGGGTGTTATATACTCACTCGATACTCAGCATAGACAGAGATTATAAATTGCTTCTCTGATGTTCCTTGGAAAAACAGGGAAATAGTTCTTCAGAGCTTTCATTTTCTCTATTGATCTGCTGCTGCTCAAACTGTTTAAACATGTCTGTGCAGACCAGCACAGGAGAGTGACACTCCACTTGGCTTTTCATTGTTGACTTGTGTAGTATATTATTATTTTTAATATTTTTGTTCTGCATTTTTCTCCTGTGTAAAAGTCAAGACTAAGGTTGAATCAAAAAACCTGATACTATGAAAAATCAAAATATGCTGCTTTCAGGTTTAGGATGAAGTTTTTGGTGGAGAAAAGTTTGGTGAATCCGTATTATTGGGTCTTCTACTTTTGCTGTCTGATGTGTGTATCTGTATTGACTGTGGCTGTATTGAGTAATCACATGAACCGTGCTTTCCGGCATGAAACTTTAACTGTGCTTTGAATGACAATCTTCTGCAGGTTGGGAGGGTACAACTCGTACAGCTCGTCCTACAGTTACAGAGAGTCTGCCTCACAGCCTGGCCTCTGTGGCCTCAGTAATCTGGGCAACACCTGCTTCATGAACTCTGCACTCCAGGTATACACATGCTAATGCTTACACACCCAGTTCATGTTTTCTAGATCTTATAAACACACACACACACACACATACACACATTCTCTAAAGTTAGTTTTTTTGTGATTAATATAATCTTACCTCATTCTTTCTCATGTATTTATTTAGTGTTTGAGCAATTCACCGCCGCTAACAGAATATTTTCTGGAGGACCAGTATGAAGCAGAGATCAACCGGGAAAATCCGTTAGGGATGCGAGGGGAGATTGCAGAGGCCTATGCCGACTTAGTAAAACAGATGTGGCTCAGCCGAAGCAGCTATGTGGCTCCCCGCACTTTCAAAGTAAGATATACAGCTATGCTCGAACCATTTTGGTTGACCTATTTCAGGTTAAGTTGTTAATGTGAGTTTCAGCCTGTAAGCATTGTAATAAAGTTTATCATTAAGTAAAAACATACCTGTTCATTGTCTGTACATAAAAAACTGTAGTGCAGTATAGAAATATTAAATATTAAGTAACCACTGCTACATTGGAGTGCCTTATTTTGTTTTTGTGTGCATAGACGCAGGTCGGCCGCTTTGCCCCTCAGTTCTCAGGGTACCAGCAACAGGACTCTCAGGAGCTGTTGGCCTTTTTGCTGGATGGACTACATGAGGACCTGAACCGTGTTAAGAAGAAGCCTTACTTGGCCCTGAGAGATGCTGAGGGCCGACCTGATGAGGTATTACTACAGCCACTTTCCGAATGTTTTTGTCCTTTTACTTCTTACAGTAAATAAACAGTGTAATGTAAAAGTCTAGGCACCTGTGGTCATCTTGCATGTTTTGTTGATTGAAGTGAAAATAAGTTAACACATCTTTTACAGGAAACACACTTTTTTTGATTTCCATTTAATTTTGGAAAAAAAAGAAAAATTCACCAATTGGGCCTTTGCAAAGATTAGTCATGTTTTATATTTTGCTTTTTTCCCCAAATACATTAAACTTGTCACCAAGTAGAAATTGAGCCCTAAAATTGGCAAAGAAATGTTTATTTCCTGTAGAGGATGTGCAGTGATTTTTCACTTCAGCGTAGGCAAGCGCAGACTGACATGGGCTATTTTTAATGGAGGTGGAATATGTCAGTGCTATAAACCTTATATATTTTGGCCTTTTCATTTGGTTGATGTGTCGACTTGATGTTAACAGATTGTAGCTAAAGAGGCTTGGACGAACCATCGATTGCGAAACGATTCCATCATCGTGGATATCTTCCATGGCCTTTTCAAGTCCACGCTAGTCTGTCCTGAGTGCTCCAAAGTGTCGGTCACTTTTGACCCTTTCTGCTACCTCACGCTGCCCCTCCCCATGAAGAAGGACCGAACCATGGAGGTGTTTTTAGTTCGTACTGACCCTCAGTCCAGACCCATGCAAGTAAGATCATTGTCCTTGTTAGAGCTGGTTGTTGTACAGTAATAAATTTGGCGTGTATACGGTGGTGATACAGTTTGTCTCTCAGTATATGCACCAAAACATTGAATTTCCCTTGTCATTGTTGCATAGCACCTCTGCACTAGTACAAATGATTCATATTTTTGTGGTGGTGTTAATATGTGGTTATTTAAGATCAAATAAGCAGCTTTTCTGGCCTCCTTAGTTTCGCGTGGTGGTTCCCAAACTAGGCACTGTGGCAGATCTGTGCAGCGCTTTGGCTAAACTGTCTGGAGTTCCAGCAGAAAATGTAAGTTTTGGAATGCTAGTTTTCACTGCATTTTTAAATGTCATGCTGTCAATTCTTCTTGCAGTCTAGCTGCAGTTTATACATGATCCATATGCCTGCTTTGATGGATTAGTCATCAAATCACTTGCTGAAGTTGTCCTCCTTATATCTAGATGGTTGTGGCTGATGTTTACAATCACCGATTCCATAAAATCTACAGAAGGGATGATGGTCTCAACCATATTATGGAAAAAGATGACATCTTTGTGTAAGTTGCTGTTTTTGCAGATCATTGCAGTGATCTAAAATGTTTGCTTAAGATTTGAATTCCGCTGATATTTGTGTCTGTTGTAGCTATGAAGTGTTGGAAGAGGACAGTGAGCGGATGAATCTGCCGGTATACTTCAGGGAGAGACACATGAAGCACAGCGGAGGCTCCTCAGGCACCGTGCTGTTTGGGCAACCGCTTCTAATCACTGTTCCCCGCCACAACCTTTCCCCAGACACACTGTATGAGCGTGTGCTGGAGAGAATTGGGTGGGTGTTCTTCCGCTTATTATAAACACAAGGAGTTTGATGACTGTACCCTTCTCATAGGTTTTTAACTTCCCTTTCACTTCCCCTTCACTGTTTCAGCTTCATTCAGCAAACTCTCAGCATCTAGAACTATATTAATGTATTTGGACTGTAATGTTGAATTTGTGCATAGTAAACCGACGGTGCATTAAAAGGCAAATTACTGAAAAGTTGCTGTTTATTGTTTAAGACGCTACGTCAAGCGCTCACAGGGCACCATGATGGACAGCAGAGCCTCTGCTTCAGCCACTTCCTCTAACAGCAGCCACTCAGTGGATTGTGGAGTTTTAGCATCCAATCACAGTGCAGGGCTCAGCAGCTGTAGCAGCCCAATGTCAGATGGGGCATCCTGCAGCGCTGGTTCTACTAATGGGAGCAGTCACTCTGAAACCTGCAATGGCCCCAATGGAGTATGTGATGGTAAGATGGGCACCGAGCTGAACATCTTCTGAAATGTATTAATTTAACGTTTCTCCATTGGATTCGCTATTGTTTGTTTGTTTGTTTGTTTGTGTGTTTGTTTTTTTTATGATGAATGTTGTTTAATTGATATGTCTCTTTGGAATAATCACAGGTGAAGAAGAGGCCATGGACCACCAGGTGAGCCCAGATCCTGAAAGCAGCCAGTCAGAAACTGTGGACGGGGAGGATGAGGGCTCGGAACCTGAGAATGGACCCGTTGGTAGTGTTGGGAAAGCTTCTCGACCCAAACTCTTCTCTTTCAGCATGGTCAACTCCTATGGCACAGCCAACATTAGTCCTTTACCATGTGAAAGCAACATCCTCAAACTCACACGTAACTACTGCCTTCATGGTTTTTAGCATTTTTAGATACTTTATCTGCAAATGGGGGGATAAAAATCATAGCTTGGGAAAAAAACCTCCTTTTTTATCCCCTGACAGCACATTCCACAATAGCTATTGACTGGGACTCGGACACAAAGAGACAGTGCTATGATGACCAGGAGGCTGAGGTTAGCTTGCTTTATATGTTGCTTTCTTTTAAGTGTGAACATGGTTATCTTCAGAATACTGTAAGCTCTGCTTTTCCTCTTTCAAGGCTTATGAGAAGCATGAGAGCATGATGCAAGCTCAGAAGAAGAAGGCTACAGTGGCTCTGAGGGAATGTATTGAGCTTTTTACTACCATGGAGACTCTAGGAGAGCATGATCCTTGGTGAGGATGAATATACTATCTGTAAAATGCATAAAGTTTGTATATTCCCTATACACTGTGTGTAGTTAAATATATTCAGCATAGGCCTAAACAGTTCCCTAACTTTACTTATTGTCAGGGCTCCGAAGCGATATTTTGGCATTCCAACCCCAAAATAATGTTCCTAAACTGGAAATAAAGGAAACACACATAAGTAACCCTAACAGAGTTTTCAACTGAACATTTCTTAGCTGTTAGGATAATAGATTTTGATTGTGGCTTTGCTCCTTGCAAAATACAGTTTCGTTTTTCATTTTTGTTCCTTTTAACTAGTTTGGAGCACTGTTAGTTATTAAAATGTTAATATAACTGTCTGTCTCTGTTGATTGATCTGCAGGTACTGTCCCACCTGTAAGAAACACCAGCAGGCCACAAAGAAGTTTGATCTATGGTCTCTTCCCCGCATTCTGGTGGTGCATCTGAAACGCTTTTCCTACAACCGCTGCTGGAGAGACAAATTGGATACTGTAGTGGACTTCCCCATCAGGTGATCTGTCCGTATATATTATTCAGAGGCAGTTTTGTGCTTTTGTATCTGTTGACATCAAGGTTGTTCCTCCTGTTTTATTATGGACATGGTTTGTATATTCTAATTGTGTGATACATGTGTAATATATGTTGCACTAAGGGGATGCATTTCTTCCACCAGATGGCAGCAAGTTCATGAGAAAAGTGTGGTTTATGCCCAGTAACAGTTACAGTCGTTTGTCTTGATTTATGCTGTGATTGTGTACCGAAGGCTTGTATGATGCATCATCTTATTACATGAGAAGTTTGGTCGGTACAGCAGTGAAGAGATGTGCCCTGTCTTGTCTGATTGTGCCCTGTGTTGTTTGAACGTTTACGAGCCAAACCCTTTTTGTTCCTGCTGGGAAAGAGCTATGTTAGGATTCATCTTTTCCTGTTGTTGTGTGTCATAAAGCTAGCCACCGAGTGGTGGAGAAGAGTGCATCTGTCTGACAGATGCCATGGTTAATAGTTAGAATAAATGTTGAGGTGCATTTCAGGCTTCCAGGCACAAACGTACTAAATGCGAATGAGGTGTCTTGTGCTGTTATGCACTTCAGGTCAGAATAGAACAGTGTGATGTGTATTATGAAATTTTGGTTTCATTGGGAGCTGTTTGCCCTGAAGCCAATTGTCTCAGGTTCAGACACTCTTGCGCAATAGAAACCAGGACATTAGTAATTTACTTGCAGGTCACTTTTGGAAAACGCATTTTCTATTGCTTTTCCTGCCCCATGTTATTTAACTTGGACAGTGTAAGTGTTCCTGTGTTGGAAGGGGAAGTGAGAATTGAAGTTGATTGACACTATCGAAAAATATTTGCTGAAGAATCTTACTTCACCACGTGAAGTAACTCACTGAGTTACTTCCCTCACTGAGTGCGTCATGATGAATGAATTCCTTATTGCTATAATCTGTCTGAAGCAGAGTTTGGGTTTTTGGGACATTGTATTTGTTTGATTTGGTTGGTTTCACATTGCAATGGCTAAAATGCACCAAATAATACACATTTTAAGCTGGGACGGAAACACTCCAATATTTTCTATCAGAACCAAAAGTTGCATGTTCCTAGCCTATCACCATGTAAAGTGTTAATTTTCTGTTTCTGGAAACATATATATATATATAATATATATAATATTAATATAATTTTTCTTTCCTTTTCTAAATAGCATTAATGAACTATGTACATTCATGGAATGTACTGCAACACATACGCATATGTCAAATGCATGTTACACACACACACACACACACACA
>CM067476.1:28730976-28788550 GCA_034552555.1 Semaprochilodus insignis | reverse complement strand
ATTAGGCTTAGTTCAGGAGGTCTCCGATTTTTCATTTGTATAGTTCACACCCTGGAGTGTTCACTCCAGTCAAATGTTTCAAACAAATGGTCTTGTGGAGTGTGAAAGTGGTCTGAGTCTTGGTGTAGTTGGTGGAGACATTGCACACTGTTATTCCTTGTTTCATTGTTTGTCAGTGTTGCTGCTGATAAAGGCACATTTTCAGATTCACGTTCCTAAATACCTACGTATTATTGTATTCGGAGCTTGCTAATTGAATTTTCCTTACTGCTATAAAATGTAATAAATCGTTATGATGTTTATAGCAAGAGCAATCAAGGGAGATTGTGAAAGTGATTCGTACTCAGCTGAAATGGATAAAATCATAATGGAGTCCTTGACCGATACCAGTCAGGATTGACTTAATGTGACGAGCTCTGCTTGCTTTGAAATAGCCAAAATGGTCAGTCTCAGGTTCAGTGAATGATTCTGAAGGTTTTGGAGTGGGGCTGATGCTGTTTTTTCTCTTTCACAGGGATCTCAACATGTCTGAGTTTGTGTGCGACCCTAAGGCCGGCCCCTACATTTATGACCTTGTTGCTGTCTCTAACCACTATGGAGGAATGGGCGGAGGCCATTGTGAGTCATTTATGTTGCAATTCCCTCCTCCCTCATTTGTATTATGAAACACCTACTTACTTACTTCCTTCCCCTAAAGAGACAGGTCGTTCCTCCTTACAGCCCTTGACTGGTTAAAGTTTATCCATCTTATCTCATGGTGTCTGAGTAGATCAGATTTGTTTTGGGCTTGTCATTGTTCTTTAGATTTTATGCTATCTTCCAGCACCTTTTCCCCCACACCTTTTTATTTGTTCTTTACAACCATCCGTTGTTTCTCTGGAAACTAGTTCAGGTGCCTACTGTTAGCATGGTTTTCTTTGAAAAGGGTCTGTCTGTTTTGCATCAGTCTTTTTCATACACCCTCTGTAGTAAACAGCTCTGGTTAAATGGCAAGTGACCTCAACCATTAACTTTTCTCACTTCCTCTTGCAGACACAGCATACGCTAAGAATAAAGTTGATGGGAAATGGTATTATTTTGATGACAGCAGCGTGTCCTCCGCCTCTGAAGATCAGATAGTGGTAAGATGGTTATTGATGTCTGTAATGTTGTCTTCATATAAAGCAGTTTATGCCTCAAATGTCAATGATCTTTTTACCCCTTACATTTTTTTTAATACCAGACTAAAGCAGCCTATGTACTCTTCTACCAACGTCGAGATGGAGAGGGTCCATCGAGGTCCACTCCCTCTGCATCGCTTGGAGGAGCTTCTGAATCCCAGGATGACCACATGGACACCAACTGAAGCTCATTAGTCTTTAAAAACGGGCACTAAAATAAAAGCTTCGTGAACGAATAACCAACGATGCACATCCCAGGCTTTTCAGTGAATTTTTTTGCTTTTTTTCCCCCCCACGAGACTTGGAGGCCCTGTCTTTTGTGCTTTTTTTTTTCCCACAGATCTACACATCTAACAAGAGCCAAGAAGTGTGAAACAAGAACAAATAAGCAAAAGAAAGAAAATCAATAAAGGAGAATTTTAGTTTGAAGTGTGACATCACAGACTTTCTCACTGGACCTTGTTGCCTGCTGAGCACATTTCTTTAGTTTATAAGGAGGCAGACGATTATATGGATATTCAGCCTCTCGCTGGACATTGAGAATGTTAAGTTGCCTAAAATATTGCAATGAAAGTGCATACTTTTCTCGAGCCTGGTGAAAAAGTCGAAAAGAAGCCAAATCCATTGTGTTGTATCAACCAAAGTCGTGTACGAGTTGATGGCATTGGAGATAGTGAGGACTGGAGGGAAGATTGCCTAGATGTAAACAGAAAGTCTGAGAAATGTATGCAAACGAAGATGCATTTAATTAATTCCCACCCCTCCGTTCACTTCTCGCACTCTGAAGGTGTTTTATATTATGTGCCTCTTGTGAGGAATCGCTTCTTTGAAAGGAATGCTTGTGTCCATAATCCCACATTCTTGACAGAAGGTTTTCATTTATTGACTCAGTGTCTCCATTGCTGTGTGCAACCACAAGGCTTTCACCTTACTGCAGTGACATTTTTGCAAGCATTCATTTACAGATATTTCACTTTAAGGCTTTCTCCTTGAGGCCTGGGGTAGACAGTATAGGCTGAACTATAAGTTATGTGGTGAGGTTCATTATACTGCTGATCTTCAATATTGTGCTGCTCTCTCTGATACGTTAGCACTAGCGGCCTTTCTGCCCCAAGAACTGTTAAAAGGGGGCTTGTGTGAGTGGGTTTAGTTTTAAACTTAAAGGTGGTACACATACATGTCCTGCTTGTCCAAAAAAAGGCTGAGGTTTATCACATGGCATTTTTCTTAGTTGAGACCACATTATTGCAACGTTATTTGCTTCGGAATCTTCCAGTTTGGCAGATTTTTAATAGATCTTTTTGTTTTGGACGTGTCTTCTCTCGTTTAAGGGCGGACAGAGGAGAGTATCGAGCCACTGCTCGAAAGTGGTGCTAAATTTGAGACTTGAACAGGCTGCGGTCTTTGGCATGGATTAATATCCTACCCTGTAAAGTTGGGGCTGATGCTATAAAGAGGAATCCGTACACGTTCAAGTGACTACAATGCTACCCTGCCGTATCTGCTATCCTGTGGTGAATTTGCCATGTTATTGGTTGTGGCATTACTTTGCTTGTCAGATGACTCATACGGGGAGGATGTTACTGACGCAGCCCTTCCTCCCTGAACGAATTTACCAAAACAGTCAGTATGCATCCATCTGTCTTGTGCTTTTCTCTACTGTGGACTAGCAGCATGCAAAATGGAAAATCGTTGGTCGGTATCCCCACATGCTTCTCTCTTTTCAGTCTGTCAGGCTGTGACAAGTACATGCTTGATATCCTGCTATAAACTATGACATGGATACTAGAATTATGACATACTGGCCAATGCACTTTTTTACCTGCCATATTATCAGAATAGCATCCATTTTAAAGTTCATTTTGAGAGATGTTGCATAGATGTAAATAGTCATGTACTATCTACAGAATAGGAGACATAACTTCTTTGTGTTCTGATATTTATCATGGCAATATGTGCAACCCCGGATTTTGAAACGTCATTTAAATCAAAAAGACAATAAAGAATTGAAGCCTGAATAGAGCGTCCTGTTCACTTTGTGATGTTTCAGCATGGCCTATGATGACGAGTGACACTGTGCTGCTGTCGTAACAAAACCGAATCACTTGTAAGAATGTGAAGTCGTTCTGAATCATCTTCAATTCTACATCCATCAATGAAGCATTATGAAATGTCCACATGATGTAAAGGGCAGCTTGGATTTTTAAACGGTGTAAAACAGGATTGATGAGGTTTTGATGACGCCACTAGCTTTGCAACATGTTTTGTTTAGTTCTACTGTTTATCATGGAAGATCTTTCCAAAGGCATCTTTGCTTTAAGGGCTACGTAAATGTCAACAGGAAATGGAGACGTTTTGCATTAGGCTACAGCTGAGGGTCAACAAGGCACAAGTTTCTTTCAAAGTGAGCATGACTCAGCAACAACACACACTAGTTCCCAAGGGACTTGCATTAATATGCAATGTACCTCTTGAATCAACAGCAGTTGTATGTAGGAGGCAGGAAACCTTAGTTAATACTGTAGTAAACCTGTGGTAAAAAACAAAACCCAGACACAAACTCAAGACTCATGATGAACATTCATTTATTGTTCCACAAAAGAGGCATGTTCTGCCATACATTGGCCCTATGCAACTGGCAAGTTAGGACTTTTACACAGCATCCGACACCCCTCCACATCATATTTAGAAGGGCATCTTCATTTAGTAAAGGTCCCAACGCAGCAGCATTGAGCACAACAAGGGCACAACTAGCTACCAAAGATGAGTGACCATACACAGATGAGACATTTTAGCTGGCAATGTTCAACAGCTTCTTTATGTCCCCTTCAATGTTGCTGGTCAGGTATCTCCTGCTGTACCGCTTGAATGGGATCCCATCTGGTGCAATAAGGAACTTCTCGAAGTTCCAGGCAATGTCGTTCCTGCAGACAGGACTCCAGATGATGCATTTAGGGTCACCCATCAAGGCCATGGACTCGTCGCTGGGGAATGGCAGCTTTTCCTTTAGGAAGACGAATAGTGGATGGGCATCTTTTCCATTCACCTCAACCTTCTCCAACAGCTGGAATTTGGGTTCAAAGCTATTTCCGGGACGGATGTACTTTAGGGACAACAGGATCTCTTCATTTTTGCAGTTTTCCTGAAACAAAGGGGAAAAGATGTAAACCTAAATGTTCTGTAGAGCAGGGGTACAGCTGCAGGTCTGCATCTTATTGTGGACATTCATTTGTTCCACTGTAGGGGTGTGAAATACTCCCAGGGATTTGGGGATTTTGTTGGCTGAGCGCTAACTCGGACACCATGGCAGCACAGATGCTATCTTCAATGGCAACAAAATTCTTTTTCTGGAAAAGCTGTTTTTCCGAAAATCCTCTTTTCTACTTTGGTAATGTGGGTCTTCCACACATTAGTTGAGATCTTATACACTTCCTCTTCTGTCTTCAGTTTGAGAAATTTTCAGAGTTATCCTGAGTGTAGTTACAGTTGCTAGACCAACTGGGTGAATTTGCCACAGCATCACCACTGCAGCACCACTAGTTAGAATGCCAAAGGCAGAAGCTCACTGATTGGTGGGTAATTGGTGGGCAATTTGTATTTTCAGAGACCCTTCTGGAATTTTGATTCTGGGACATTCTGGGGGGTCCTGGACACCTTGGTTCCACTGACAGATCAGACCATGCAGAGGTTTATATCTGGCCACTGATGGTACCTAGTCTGAAAGGACAGTCCTAAAGCATTATGATGAATAATACATTATGCTGGTTGCCTGACATGGTTTAAATCACCTAACATGCCTAGGATGACGTGCTTTCGCGTATGGGAGGCAATCAGGCAGAGGAGACATCTGAGGAGACACTGGAGACGCACCTGCTGTGGAAGCGCTAAAGCTTCGGATTACAAATGGTACAGTATGGTACCTACTGTCACCACAAAGCGTTCAGTCTGGCACCGCACAAGAAGAGATTTAGCCGCATCTGAACCGAAAAGTCAACAATTAAATGTATACAGTATACTTTCTCGTACCCAAAGTTGCTTTGCAGGAATAAATGTGATTTGGGTGGCTCGGTTCATTTGTAAAGAAAAAAAGAAAGAGAAGAGAAACAAACAGAAGATAAGCCCTGTACCTGATGTCCAAACTGATTGCAGGGTACTCCCAGAACCACAAGCCCCTTCTCTGAGAAGCGCTCATGGAGCTCGTTCATCTGGGTGTAATCCCTGGTGGTCGTGCCTCAGAGAGACGCGACATTCTCGATGAGGACCGCTTTACCCTGTAAGGATGAAAACTTGAACTCCTCTCCAGTCAGCGTCTTCGCCGTGATATCGTAAAACGACTTGATGTCAGCCATGCTCGCGAGACGCACGAGATCCACCAACTCGCAGAGCGCTCAAGACACAACGAATGACCAACGGTTCACCTACGCTGAACTTAAACCCAATAGAAAAGAGGAAGATGTGTCGTAGAAGGTGGGGTGGGTTGGTGGGCGGTCTGCAGTGGGGACAGAGAAACAGAGAGAACCAACCAACCCCCTGTGTTTATTTCCACACAATCCACACCCACTATAAAGAGACGCCCCGAGCTTTAGGGATCGTCGTAAAAATGGCTCATGAACTGAGTCAGGAAAACAACAATCACTTTGTCTGTAAATCAACATATATGTACATATAGGACAAATAAAGAAACCTATCAGACACACGGTCGTCTAACTGCGGTCAGTCGCAAAGTAGTACTTCTCTAACATTCATTTTCCGTTCGGTTTTGAAACAGAAAATTGTTCCACAGGCCCTTACAATTTGACGACACATTGGCGCGGGAATCTCGCTTGAAGCTCAAGCTTGGATTTTTGATACAAGTCGAAGCAAAATATTTTACGGCCTAAGACAACCAGCAAGTAAGTTTATTTTCAGGAATTTCGAATGTAAGTCTCTACAGTCGCTGCTAATTCAGCGGTTATAACTCAAAATATTAGGCAATAGTGTTCAGTCTGAGTTCAGCATGAACAGCTACAAGCTGGTTAGCTCAGCCACAGATGTGCTAGAAAGGCAGTACAGCTAGCTAAGTTAGCTAACGTACCTCTACATCTCGAAGAGACACTAGGTTTAGTCGTTTGCTATGCAGCTCTTATGTAGCTTTTTGCTGGTAAATGCCTATTTAAAAACTATTTAGAGAACATGAACTACTGTTTATAGAAACGATGGGAGCTGGTCGGCCCCCACAGTAGTTCGAACTGGTCATTAATGAGCCCATCATTTTTACTTTACCATTTTCCAACTTTTCTAATTAAACAAACTGTGTGTGGTACTGTGCCTGTTATTGATATGTATGAGCTCTGCTGTGTTTGGGTGTCATATATTGGACACCCAAATATTGGATATAGTATACCCAGTATACTGCATATATTACATGAGCTCTGCTGTGTTTGGGTGACTTGTATTGTCCCCTCATTTCAGAGGCTGTCTAGGGTCTTTATGAGTGAATGAATGGGTGGAGCTAAAGGCTGAATAGGTCTAAATTAGTAAATGTTTTAGTAAATTTCACAAGATCCCCCCAAAAAAGTGAACTAAAAAAATAGTTTTCTATTCTATTTATGGACTGTATGGACTTTGGAGTAAACAGTACGTTTACAAAGTTTAACATCACAATACTGTGTCTGTAAATAGACACATGCATTGGTTACTAAGTGTATATAGAGGTAGCTAGCAACATGATTTACATTGGTATTCTTTTGATTCGTGTTTCCTACCATCAGGTATCTGAAAAGTGTGTGAACAGAAAGCTAATGATGCGCAAGAAGAAACGTTCATCATCTGTTTCTGTGGATGAAGGACAGGCTTCCTTAGATGTGCCCAGTAAGTTTACCTTATGTATTTTAAATAACGTGTAGAAGTGTGCATCTATTTCACTTCAAACCCTTGTGAGTTCTGGAACCTGATGAGCTCATGTTGTTCTGATACATTTATCCAGAGTCAAAGAAAAGCAAGTCCACTGGCAGGCCCAGCAAAGCAGCAGTTCCCAATCAGGTTCCTGATTCTGTCTTTGTTCACATGCTTCGAGAATCAGGAGTCACCTTGAGATTGGGCAACATGTCTAATGAGATTGGTATGTTCCTGAATGTAGACGTTGTCTGTGGCACACTTGGCCCTGGCATACACAAACACTGAAAGTAACCATTCTTCATGAGTTGATTTCTCACTTTTTGTTTGCTTAATTAGCTGTGGATCAAGTTGTATTTCAGAAGAGACTACAACAGCATTTCCGAAAGAATCCCAGATATCCCAGTGTGAGTGCACAAATGCAAATTTTTGAGTGGGGTTTTTATGCAGTACATTATAATACAATAAAACGATTGTGATTTGTACATGCCTTTTGTTAGATAATTCAGGAGTTTATATCCGGCTTGGAGACTCACATTGAAGAGCCAGAGAATTTTAGGAACTGCCTGCTTCCCTGTGTGCCCCGTTCCGCAGGCGAGGGAGTTGCAAGGTAACGTGTAAAGGCAGTGTGGGTCAAAGTTTGAATAAATGTTTATGTTGTGCTACAGTTAGTGCAGGGAAGGTAATGTGGTGTTTACTTAGAATTGCATGTTTATACGTTTTGTGACTTTTCCTGCCACTTCAGTTCAAGCTCGTTTCAGGAGAGCCTGGTGCGTCTGCTTCTAGGTGTAGAGATGCTTCAGGTAAGGAGATATATACAACCTTCTTGAGACATCCACAGATAAGTTATCCAGTGATGCATAATGTTATTGGAATTATACTGCAAATTAGCAAACAAACGATTAGATTTGATTATTTTAACCAATGTTTGCTGACTCATTTAATGTATTCGTAAATGGTTAATGTATCACACTGGAAGGTACAGTATGCAAGTGACTATGGGTTATCAGAATTGATTTTGACCTTGAATTTCTGTATCTGGGCACCCCTTAAAGAACTAATCGATTTCTTCCCTTTTTGTAGACGCTGGTTATAAACACTTTGTTTGAAAAGCTTCCCGAGTTCATGTTTGAGGGGTAGGCCTTTTCCTTATCTCCTTGAATCTTCTCTTTTTGTTTTGTATATTTCAGTCATTACTGAAACTGGAGAGGGGCAAGATGTGTTCTGATGATCTGGTCAGTAATTAGCGACTTGTTGTGTTTGGGTCTGTTTCAGAGTTGGAGAGGATGGACTCAATATTCCACGCGTTATTATAAACCAGCTGAAATGGCTTGATCGAGTTGTGGATTGCAAAGTATGTGGCTTACCACATCTTGTGTTGTATTCTATACAGTGATAACTGTGCAACCAATGAGGAAATCTGCACATAGCTTTTGAAAATGTTTCATTGCTAGTGCCAGTACACTTGTACTTTGTGTTTGAGACAGATTCCTGAACAATATTTGTTTCTGTATATTTTTTTCTGATAGATAGATAGATTGATTGATTAATGGCTGCTTTCTTCTTAATGAATCACCATCATTGTTTAATGTTCAGTAGTTTTTTTTATTTTTAGTTATAGAGTTAGTATTTTGTGTATTTTATATCTATTTGTACGATGTCCAAAATACTGTCATTGCAGACCCACAGCAGCAGACTCCATGTAAATAGTGTTATGTACTCCAGATTTCATCTTTTTATTATAAAGTCTGTTTTTCACACCCAGTTTCTAGTCAGCTGGATTGTTATCTGTGCTTGATTTGTAATGTTTTTTGTGTGTGTGTGTGTGTGTGTGTGTGTGTGTGTGTGTGTGTGTAGGACTTGTCCGATAAGCTAATGCAGCTGGTGTCTGTGGCTCCTATTGAGATCCAGCGGGACATTATTACCAGTTTGCCTGAAATACTGGAGGACTCACAACATGGAGACATGGCCAAAGAACTCAAGTAATGATTCTAATTTAGAAGATAAGAATATATATTTTTTTCCACAGCAGAGCATAAATAAAGGTTTTTATATTGTCTGTCATTTAAACCACTCATTTCATGGTGCCGATGATGGTTTTAGTGAGTACTGTGTGTCTGACATTTTCAATCTCTTCATCTGTGCAGTACTCTTCTCCAGGAAAACACTCAGCTTACTGTCCCCATACTGGATGCGCTGTCTAGCCTTAACCTGAGCTCAGCTTTACTGGCTGAGGTATCCACCTCACTATCGTACACCTCACATGCTTTCTTTTTTTTTTTTTTTTACACAATAAGTATTTCAGACAAAATACAGCTTATGTTATGTATATGCCTACCTTTCTCTCTAGCTTGTGTTAATGTGTTGGTCAGGTGCGTGGAGCAATCATGTCCACTGTCTCTGCAGTGCAGCTGGAGGATCTTCCCATTGTAGTGAAGTTCATATTGCACTCCATCTCTGCTTCGGACGCCAATGAGGTCAGAGCTTGCAGTTTCTGAATCTGTCAATAAAATCATCAGTGGTTCTGTACAAAAAATACAGTTTATAATAAATTTTAATTAAACATTTTTTTTTTTTTTACAAAAGGTTGTAAACTATTTGAAAAAAAATCTTATTTTTACAGTGTGAGGTATTAAATTCTAAGTTGATGCCTAAGTAGAAACAAGTTATCCTGCTAATAATGTTTTAATAATTTAGAATAGTAGAGCGCTGTGACAGCAGTATGTTGGTCAGAAAATGGGCACTAATGAATGGGTGTTTGACTTTTGACTGATCTGTGTGAATTAGACTTTTTAATTTGTGTGTGTTTTTATTTATTTATTGTTTTTTGGGGGGGGTCTTTGTCTTTGTTTGTAGGTGGTGTGTGACTTGCGGAAGAAGCTCGAGCTGGAGCAGTGTGTGTTGTCTTCTAAGCTGCAGGCCTCTCAAAATTCTGAGAAGAAAAAGAACACAGCGTAAGAAGACCTTTGTCACCACTGTCATTCACTTCAAACCATAATCTAACGAAATGCATTGCCACTAGGCCTGCAAAGACATGCAGCATTCAAATGTTTTTTTTTTTACTGTCATCATATTTTTTGTGCCATGTCCTTAAGTGTCGCGTCATGCAGCAGTAAAGACAGTGTAGCTCTGGTTCTGGAGATCATAAAGTCAGCTGTGCGTTTTCAGAAGACCATCTCTGAGGCCTGGCTTAAGGTGAGCAAAGGCTTCACAGCTCATTTCACAGCAAACCGGCTTTGCAGGCCAGTAAGCAGAGGAAATCCTTGTACTTGATGCACCACTATGATGCAGTCTAATCACGGTGTTATTTGTTTTGCCTTGTAGGCAATAGAGAATGTCAGTGAGCCTGAAGATCACAAGGTGTGCATTTTGATTATGAATTGTTCTCCACTGAACATTGTTTTATATTTATATTTACATTGTTTCATTGTTTGTAATCCTGGATTTTTAATGAGGCAGTTTTTGTTTGTTAGGTGATTGATGTGTTAGTGCTGCTCATCCTTCACTCCACTAATGCTAATCAGAGCCGGCGTGGGGCAGAGAGAGTTCTAAAGGCTAAAGTCCGTGGTGGCCTCATTCAGGAATCGCTACTGAATAAAACCTTCAAAGGCTATGCTCAGGTCAGCCTCAACTTCTCTAGTCAGTTATTTGGGGTGTTCAGTCTATTTAGGGTGACTTTAATGGTGCATTTTCTCTTGGTTTTTTATTGGAGGGAGCTTTAAGCTTTTTTTTTAAGCATTTGTTTTCTATGTTTGTTGTTCCTCTTCTCGTCTATAGACTATAGATTGATTGTCTGTAGATTGATCTGTACTTTTTCTCAGTTGTATTTGTTAGGGATGCACATTTTGGCAAATTCAGTCATCAGTAGTCAGCGATTAATCATTATTTGGCAAGCCTAAAATTAAGACCATCAAAATAATCATTATAAAATGCACAACCAGAAGCAGCTTTTTAAAAAATGCACTGTAAGCCCTCAAGGCAAAAGTGTGCCATGCACCTCATATTTTTTCCCAATGCAGTTGCTTATTGCATCCCAAAATAACAGTACATGCGGTTTGGGACAGTTTGTGAGTACAATAGCACAACTATGGTACACTGTACAATATTGAAAGACAACATTCACAAGAGATAAAGCAGTGTGAGGAAATCACACATGGATGTGCAGAACTACAGAGAAGGATATGACCGATGCTGTTAATGTAATGTAACTGCTTGTGTGTTAAGTAGTTGATGTGGTGTAATTGTGTCTGTATTATATAATTGATCTAGTATGCTTGTGTGTTTTTGTGTAGGTGATGCGTGGCTATTTCCCCTCTATTCTGGCCTTGGCTCAGGGGCTGTTGCGTTCTCCAGACTGCTGTGTGGTACGTTTTGGAGGACACATGTATAAACAGGCCTTCACTACCTTTGACGCTTACTGCCAGCAGGTAACACTCTGTGCTAGTGCTCATGTGTCCCAAATGCTTTACAGTCTGGATGTTTATTTTGGAGTTCCTGACTACCAGATTTGTTGCAGTGATCTGTTGTTTGGAAATACTGTAGAGATATAAGCAGCTTGGTTTTTTTTTTTTAACTGTGCGTGTTTGTATGTATAGGAAGTGGTGGGGTCTTTGGTGACGCATGTGTGCAGCGGTGTGAGTGGGGAAGTGGATGTAGCTCTTGAGCTACTGTGTGAGTTGGTGTCCCAGAAACCCACAGAGATGTCTCAATATGCAGTCTTTGTTAAGGTAATTACTGCCACACGCAGTTTTGCACAATAACAAGTGGGCCTCAGCTAGATGATGTGACCTGTAATATGATTACAAAAGAGACATTTCCATTTTTTTTAATCCTATGATTTTTTTCAAAAAAGTCCACACATGCTTTTATAGCATATACAGCATTCTTTTAAGTATTGAAGGGAATCAGAATTTGATTGATTTTATAATATATATATATATATCTTAGTCAACTCTAAATGTATCTAAACAGCTAAATCTAAATACTGTATGTTTCTCAAATTGTTGTGCATTCCTAGTGCAGGTGTCTTGTCACTAAATCTGCTATGTTATTTACTGTAACATTGATCTCTGTGTGATGTCTAGGGTATTCTGGACTACATGGAGAACCTGAGTCCTCAGCAAATCCGCAGACTCTTCCACCTGCTAAGCTCTCTGGCTTTCGGGCATGAACAACATGGCAGCCATATTCAGGTCAGTACTATACACATGCATTTCTCCTAAAGGCCTACTTTCTGGTTTATGTCTTTTTTTCTTATTCCCTCTTTCTCTCATGCTCTGTCTGCAGGATGACATGCACATAGTGATCAGAAAGCAGTTGTCCAGTACAGTGCCTAAGTATAAGCGCATTGGCATCATTGGTGCTGTTATGATGGTGGGGAGTATGGGGGCACGAAGGTACAGCCTACAGTTCTTCAGTGTTGCTTTTTCATATTGCTTAAAGATTTACTTAATAAAGCCAAGTTCAGGTTAATACTCTACTGCTGTTACCGTTTGGTGGAAAGACAACATGGAACGATTACACCATACAGCTATAAGAAAAGACAAGTGCAATACAGTTAAAACTGATTATCTGTGTTATCTGTGCTGCTGTTGCAGAAGCAAAGCAGACTCTCAGGGTGGCACATTGCCAAAAGACACACACCGACAGGTGGGCAGCATGTAGAAGTGTGTCTATAAGAGAGAAAGTGTTTGATTGCCTTGTTTTTGTGTGAACATAATTATTTAAGGTGGGTATGTGAATGATTAGGTGACAACGCTGCTGGAGCTGGTGCGTTCGTGCAGCGAGGGTTCAGCTGAGGGTGCTGCTCTTTATTATGATGAGTTGGCTAATCTGCTGCAGACCTGCAAATTGGACCCACTGGTTCAGGTTTGTTCTCCTTCCAGTCCTATTCAGCTTCAGGATCTTTGCAGTTATATTCAGGTCTCATGGTCCCTGTGCTTCGTTCTGCATGAGATTCCCGGAGCAAGAATATGAAAGACAGATAATTATATTATGTTATTAGGAAAGTATTAACCATTAGAAATGTATGTAAAACTCAATATAATAAATATTTAATTTAATTATGACTGTTTAAATTTAACAGCATTAAGAATGTAAATGTAGTTATTTACAATTAAAAACAGATTTCCTTTGCTTTTCTGTTCCTATGCCAATAATCGACGACATTGCAAAAAGGAACAGAGGTTTTTTTTTTTTCTTTCCATGTACTGAGGAATAACTTCACATCTATTGTGCCACAAACACATATGTAGTATTAATGTTCTGTGTCAGGTGTGGATTGGAAAGAGTGTGTTGGAGGATTTCCAGGAGGACTTTGTAGTGGACCTCGGACCAGAATTAACAGGGTGAGAGGCTCAGTCATTGTGTGCTGTGCATGGGTTATTTATGTCTTTGTTAATTCATTTATCGGCACATTATTTGCATACATAGCATAGCCCACTTTTTTTATCAAGCACAAAATCTGAGATTATCTGAATACACTGTTATTGAAAGTGTAACTTTGTGTTCTCATAAAGCTTTTCAGAAAGTTAGTGAATGCTTTGATGCAAAGCACATAAGACATCGATAATACCTCTGTCAGTGGTTTTATTATTACTACAGTGACTACCTGCTGTTCCTGAGAAATGTGTTGTCACAGTTATTTGCATGTGTGGGGGTCTGTGTGTGTGTTTGTGTGCGTGCATGCATGTGCAGGTCATTTCCGTTCCCTGCCTCAGTGATGTATAACCTGGATGAAGATGAGAGTCAAGGAGGAATCGCCATCAATCTGCTGCCTCTGATGGCTCAGGATGTGCCGCATAGAGCAGACAACCGCATCACCACCAGCCAGAGGAACGGCAGGTCATTGACGAAGTATTGTACTGATAGCAGGCTGATACTGACATTAAAACAGTGCTGTACTAGTGAGGCATTGTTTTAAAGTAGTGATTTGTAAGATGATGTAACTTCTTGATACTAATACTCCAAACAATAGGGGGAAACTGATCACAAGAAAATGCACAATCGCTCCTCCTCCCATGTCAGTGGTCACTTGCCAACAGCTTCAGCCATTGTTCGTTCACTAAATTGACTCGACACTACAGTGACTCACGATCACCTTGACGTACAAAGTAGTATTACAAGACAGGATGGGCTGAGGCTAGTTGGTTATCTGCAACGTGATACCAAGATGCCTTTTGATATACTGTCAAAAGGTATTTCTAAACATTCTTTTGGTCAGTTTAATGAAGGGTACTAGTGATTACATTGATATAAACATAAATTTTATCAGAACACAAAAGAAATATTAACTGTCATCATGGTTGTGTGATGTATGCTTTTTTTAGCTGTTGAAAGTCACCATCATTAATTATGCTTGGCACTACTTTACTTTCTTAGCAACCGTATAATGAAATTAGCTTGCAAATAACCAAAACAAATGCATTTGTTGGTTTTCTCCACAGGCATGTATCACCTCTGTGTCTGTCGTCATTTTTTCGGCTTCTGAGGTTATGTGAGGAAGAGCAGCACCAAGGTGATCTGGAGGAGATTGATGCTCTACTCGGTAAGTCATATGACCAACACTTGAAATGTCAAAATATATCACACCCAAGACTGTTTGATGTTGTTGCTTTATTTCATATTAAAAAGGATCAGCTGAGAGACCATGTTAAACAGACAGAAATTGATTCTAATAATATATTTCGACATTCAATATTGTCTGTGAATAAAAACAGGAGGATTATATTCAGACTTAATCGGTACATTATTCACCTAAAATTTTCAACCCTCAGTCACTGAATTGGTTAATTTAGACTTGAAATGGTACAATAACGGCATACTTTTAAGGTCACGATGTGCTCAATCCCAGCTCTGGCAACTGAGAGTAGCTCTAGTCTGGTCCTCTGAATAGCTGAGACTGTTTGCCTGAGTACAAAGGCCTTTGTGTAGAAGGAGGAAGTAAACCAGGGATGTACTGCCAGATTCTCACAGAGATATTACACACCATGATGTGCATTATTAGGCAGTAAACCAATACATGCTTGTACAAATACATGAACGGGGCGTGCTTTAAGCCAACCTTGAAGAAGAATAAAAATTGTCATAACCTTCTAATTTGCTTATGAGTAACAGCCATTCTGTCACAAGAATACACACACACACACGTGTATACACATATATGTACACAAATATATGTGTATGTTTGTGTGTGTGTTAGGCTGTCCACTGATCCTAACAGACATGGAAGTGGTTGAGAAGTTGGAGAGTCTGTCTAAAGTGGAGCGAGAGTTCCTCTGTTCCTTGCTCTTCTACACCATCAACTGGTTAAGAGAGGTAAGTGCTTTTGCATTTTTGGAGTTTTTTGGAGTACGCAGAAGAGGTCATTTATGACATACAACGCCTTTTGTCTTTGCTCGTGTAACCTTTATGTTAAAGGTTACAAAAATGTTTACGTTCATTGGAACATGATTTTAAAAAAATGAATGCCATACGCGTGTTTCCATGTGTCTAGGTGGTGAATGCGTTTTGCAAGCAGAAGGACCCTGAGATGAAGATGAAAGTTATAACTCGTCTTCAGAACATCACCTACCTGCAGACACTACTGGAGGCATGCTTGGCAGGTACCAAAATAGAATGAGTTTAAAGTACCCAGTGACCCCCAGTCATTTGGCATACATCAGTTAGTTCCAGGTCCAAAAACACCTAGACAGGTAATCAAGGGCTGGAGAAAATGTAACACAAATATGGACAGTGGTACATGATAAGTAAAAAGAGGTCCTGCAGCTACATTAAGAAATGACGAGCTGCGACAAGGCTCTGAATTCATGGAACACTGTAAAGTAAAAGGACTAATCAGTTCTCTGACATTAACTCTTTTGGCTTGCACATCATAATCAACATGCACAAAATAAAATACTGTCTATCTAATACATTGTTTTCTCAGCAGTTCTAATCCAGACAGATGTAGTCCCAATTTCTGTGTTTTATAAATGTTTATGCATTGGCAATGGAAAATATCAGATAACGTTATTGGCCAAAAATACTCATAGATCCCTAATCCTCACCACATTTGAGACATTTTAGGTGTTTTTTTCTCTGAGGGTAATTGGATGAGCCACAGTATTCATGGGATCAAACTTAACCAGCATTTTTTTTTTAATCAAAGTATGTGTTTTAATATGATGCAAAGTATATCATAGTTAAAATATATAGCAATATTGTTGCCATATCATGCAGCCCAGTTTGAATCAGCTCCTAAATCTTCATGGCTTGAGTATGTGTGTTTCAGCCAGCCCTGGCTATACCCCTCCTATGGCTAATTTTGACTGTGAGAGTACAGAAGTTATGCCCCCCTCCTCTGCTGCTTCTGCCAAGAAGGGAAAGAAAGGTAAAGGTACAAGTTATATCCATGAAGCCTGTCATAGCCAAGCCAGAAAGTTTAGCTCTCTCCTACACCTTCATATACTGCCTTTATTAAAGTGTAAGCTCCCTTAACCCCCCTTTATTGAAGTAGAACAATGGAAATATCAGAAAAGATTTCTTATTGTACAAGACTGTAGAGAACTGGCCTGTTTTCTTTTTGTACGCATAAAGGAGGTGTGACATGGTGTGTTTCAGAGTCTACTGGGAAAAAGAGGAAAGCCTCGGCCAGTAAAAACTCTTCAGGAGACATCTCACAGCTTGAGGAGGCTACAGAGGCAGATGAGTCTATACAGGCATGAGCAATTAGTTAATTTCAGACACAATCATCTCTGCATGCTATATTCAATTGACTTATCAGAGTGTTAGTAATGTTTTTCTTGTATTTTAGTAACTGTATTATCTTTTGTCAGCAGGACCATCCAGAGAAGGAGAAGGAGGTGAAAGTAGGGGTCAATCTGTCTTCATACTGGCCGTTCTTTAGAGAGCTGGACACTGAGGTTATGAATGTGCTGCAGTGTGGTCTCCTTTCTCGATCAGTACTGGATACAGAGCTCCATAGCAAGGTCAATATAGTTTCAGTTCTCTTTTTTTATTATTCTATTGGGGCTTGAGCATTTTGTATCAGATCTTTACAATGGGTTTTATAACATTATAACGTTGTGATTCCCAAAGTCAGTCCACGCTTTGCACTTTTCCCTAGCACACTCCACCCAGAACATTAGAGGTTTTTAATTAGTTATTGAATTAGAATCAGGTGAGCGAGCTGAGAGAAAGGGCCTGCCCTTGCCCACAGGACTAGGATTTGGAACCCATGTTTTAACGATGAAGAGTAAAGAACGTATGGCCCACTGTTTTGTCTAGGTGAGAGAGGAAGTGCAGCTGGGGCCGTCTGAGCTGGTGTTTCTACTGGAGGACATGTGGCGCAAACTGGACTTCAGTTTGACTGCAGCTCCAGTCAAAAAAGCCCCTTTTCTCAAAGTATGAACACATTGACACATGGAATCCCGTGCAAGGGTCAAGAGACCACCATTCATTTCTTTCATTTTCAGTCAAAACATTAGTAAGTAAAAGACATGAATTTCTGAAATTTTAAAATAATAATATCTGAAAAAGTTCCTAAAATTGCAGTTTAAAAAACAGAGAAAACTGAATTTCTAAAAACTGTACTTACCTGGTAGACCACCAGAATGGTCACTATCAGATAAACAGTCTTTGATAGAAGTTCAGATCTTTGATTGAATCTGAAAAAACACACACTTATTACTGTCCATCTTGCCACTGTGAGATGACTTTAAGCAAGAAGCTGCTGGTGTTTTCAGATGTCTGCCAAAGACTGCAATAAAAGAATTGAAGCTGTAATAAAGACATATGATATTTAATTACATTTATGTGTAATTTAGTTTTTTTAAGTAATTTTTTAAGTGTAGTGTAATTTTACGTTAAATATATATATACACTTTTTGATTTTTCCTGGTGCTGAAAATTTGAACTTTTTTGATTAGACATTTAAATGAATGGTGATCTTTTTGTACAGTACAGTACATACACAAGGACCTTGTAGTAGACTGGTATAAAACACAAGTTTGTCTGTGTGCTCAAATTTGGTAGTTGCTTTATGTGTTATTGACTGCTCTATGTAGGTAAAGGCAGACAAGGCAGTGGGCTTCTCTCACCTGCAGCAGAAGAGCTCTAAAGACGTGGCGACTTGGTGCATTCAGCTGCTACCAACACTGTGTACACACCTGGAGAACTGTCACAACCACTTTCAGGTACTCCTCCATGCTTATCCATGTTTATCCATATATACCTATAAACATATTTCATAATACCTGTTCTTGTTGTTCCTAGCTGATCTCAGGTCTTGTTGGTATCCTGAGGAGTTTGTGTGTGTGCTCCCACAGACCCTCCTGAACGAAAAGCAAGGTGTGGTGGATGCTCCAGGTGTGGATGTGAAGGAGCAGCAGCTCATGAGCTCAGCCTATCATCTCCTTCTGCAGGTCCTGCACACCACTTTCAGCTGGTGAGATTTTTAAACCTTAGGGTTGAGTGACATCGTTTGGCATCTTGCTGCTACTGTACTATATTGAATTCTGTCAGTCAGTTTAAAATATTTAAGTTAAACATGGACATGCTAAACATCTGTTTTCACCTCAGTCACATTGTATTTCACCATATACCTTTTAGCTCAAGAGCAGTGACTTGTTGCATAGTTAACTGAAACAAAATTATAAATTCAGAGTGTAAAATAAACTTGAGCTGGATCAGTGTCTTTCTTCGATGCTTCCTATGTGCAATAGCTGCACTTTACACTGTCTTGTATTTGAGGATCTCTGTTGGCGCTGCCTGCCTTTACCTGCAGTCATACTCTGTGGTTCCTTTGTTAGACTTTGACCAAAATGTAAGATGCCTGCCCTCTGGTGGAGTATATCCAGAATAATTCAAACATTTTACTTTTTAGTATAAAAACTGTTAGAGAGATGCTAATTTGCATAGCCCTTTCTGACCCATTCCTACCTGAGAGTGAGGATAAAATACTGGGAAGTTAATTCTGTTAAAAGATGAAATTAGTATCTTTGTGAGTTTACTGTTGTCATACACAGAGTCATTAGGGATTGCCCAAGGCAAATTTTTCTCCTAAAAAACTATCCCAAAGCTTAAAGTTTTAAGAGTATGTTTTTTAAAGTACAGCCTGGGTGTTAAAGTTTGTTGAGCTATTTGTCTGAAGTTAGAGTTGCGTGTGTACAAAGTGTGCGGGTTTGTGATGTGCTAGAGTGTGTTTTCAGGTCAGGATTCTCCCAGATGGAACAGCGGATTCTGTTAAAGAGTGCTCTGGGAGTGCTAGCAAGACGACTGAAGGAAGAGGAGACAGACCAAACCCTGGAACAGCTTATCAAGTGAGAGTTACAAACACACACACACGCGCACACACACACAGTTTCCCTCACTTGCAGGAAAGCAATAGAGGACAAGGGGGGGTGAATATGCTGCTCATCTTTGCTGTTTCTTTGAAAAACCTGAACTTAAAAGCAGATCTGCAGTCACCCCTCTAAAGAGTTGTACTATTCGTAGCAAAGTCTGATTGGATGAGATGCATTGTACTCATTCTGTTATTTGTGATAAGAGCTGGCTTTTTTCTTTTCCGATAACGGTGTTATTCCACTGAGGGCTGGTTTCATAATGATGACTTGTTTTATGCTACAATGAACTAAGTGTCTATTTTAGCACATACAAAATGATTCTGAAGAAGAGTCTAACAGCAGGACTATGTCAAATTTCAAACCTGTTGTTGCCTCCAAGCAGCTGTGATGGCAGAACAACTGAACAAACTAGAATTTGCCAGAAATTAGTGTAATGCAAAGAAGATAGACTGAAATGCTTTATAAACTGGCTGGGACAAAATGACATTGTGTGTGTGTGTGTGTGTGTGTGTATTTATATAGGCACAGTTTTGAGTACCTGCTGAATTTCCGCAGTACAGTGCCCAACCTAAACACTGCTCTGTGCCTGACTCAGCTCCTCACTGTGCTCAGCCACAACGGAACATCCAACCACAGCTTCTACAGAGAACACACTGGTCAGTCATGTTTCATCAGCTGCTTATCTGAATCTGGTTTAGGTGGAGAAACAGTAGTTGATGTGAAACATACATTTGAATTAATTTTTCCCGATGTATATAAATAGTGAGGTGCTCTCAGATAGCACATTAATGGAAGCTCTGCTAATAGTACATAACTTGTTTTCTCTCAGCATCCTTGGCGAGGCAATTTTTGTGTCAGGAGTGGGTGACAGTGAGTGGATCAAAGGAACGTGGAAACAAACACAATGATGCACTCAGCAGTCTCCTTAGGTAGCTTCCTCATTACTGCATTTTTCAGTATAGGCCTAACTGTCTGCATTTACAAATGCATTCTCTCACTCTTTCTTTCTGCAGTATTTATCTAGATCATGCTGATGATGTGCTGAGAGCAGTAGAGGAGATAGCAGCAGAGGGAATCCCTGAACTAATGAATGCAGCTAAAGATGCCAGCTCTCGTAGCTGGCCCACGCTCAGTAGGTACTGCACATTCCCATTTATTTTTTCTTTTTAGTGCAGGGTTTTCTCTGTTTTCTTGAGACATTTGTCTCCCAAATGCATGTTGCTTGTAATACCCAGTGCCAGAGGCGTCAGTAGCACACAGCGAATCGTTTCCAAACCTTTTAAGACCTTCAGTTAAGAGACTGTATTTTTTCACTGTAACTTGATTATAAAGCTACTGCATCATCAAGTGACATTGGAGATAGTGGAAACGTCTTTTGAGATTATAATTTATTTAAATATAATTAATATAAAAATAATTTAAAATGTATGTAATTTTATTTTAATGTATATATTTTTTTAGATAGATATGTTTATATACTATATTCATTATATATTATAATTTATGTAATATGTAACATAATATTAAAATTTGTATATTATTATATCTTTATATATGTTGTTTAGGACAAACAAAGCTTACTTAAATACAAAATGAAAGTAGTGTAGAAAATAAAGAAAGTGGAAATTTACTTTCACTGTGATCTTGTGAACAGCCAAACCTAGGACTATCATTTCGCTGAGCACATAGGATGTGTCATGAACATGTAATTGAAGTGGCATTTGTTTGTTTGTTTGTTTATTTATTTATTATTATTTTTTACTTTCCAGGCAAACCTTCCTGGTGTACTATAAGGTTATGATGGCAGAGCTAGAGAAGAGTGTGCGAAAGCTGCCTCCTGGAAAACAGACGGACAGCACAGAGGTGCGTTGATGTTCACAGATAAGTGCACTTGTGTGCTTGTGTATGTATACACACACAAAACACTATAGGAACACTATACTGACACTGGGTAGGCCCTCCCTTTGCCTTCAATACATTCTTTTGAGAGTTTTGTCCTTGTTGACATGATTGCATCATGCAGTTGTTCCATTCTACCACATCTCAAAAGTATTCTATTAAATTCAGATCTGCTGACTGGAAAGATCATATTCAGTTTTTTCTTTGTGACACGGTGCATTGTCACCCTAGAAGTAGCCTTATGTGGCCATAAGGGAATGAATATGTTCAGCAACAATACTCTAATAGGCTTTGGCGTTCGAGCGTTGATTGATTTGTATTAATGAACCCACTGTGTGCTTTAGGTTCAGTGTTTTGTGCATGCTGAGATGCTTTTACGCTTACCACAATTGCACAATAACTGTTATTACAGTAGAGTTACAGTACCCTTTCTGTCAGCACAAACCAGTCTGGCTGTTCTCCATTGACCCCTGTCCCAAGACTGTTGATCAGCTGTTTTAGAACTACTGAAATCACATTTTTTTCCCAATGGTAATGGTTATTGTGAACATTACCTGAAGCTGGTGGCCTGTATGCATGATTTTATGCACTGCACTGCTGCCACAAGATTGGCTGAATAGATAATTGCACAACTAAGAAGGTACACAGGTGTTCCAAATAAAGTGCTCGGTAAGTGTATGGACAAGGAGTATGAATGAATGTATGTATGTGTGTGTTCATGTATATTTGTGAAAGAGGTGCTTGTATGAGCATGTGTTAATATTGCATACGTGTTAATAAGGCATGTACTAACTGGAGTAAAGATTCTTTGCTAAGAAATGTTGCCTTTTTGTAATTTGCAGGTTCAGAGTGAGAAACTTCTAACATGGAACCTAGCTGTGCGGGACTTTCACGTCCTCATTAACCTGGTCAAGGTGGAGCTACACAATTCTTTCCTATTTCTACTTTCTGGGATTATGCTTTTATTCTACCCCAAATTCAGTACTTATTCAAGTCATTTAAAGGAGAATATATAGATGACTGTAAACATCCTATTGAAAATTTGCTATAACTAGGCAGTATTAGTCTTCAAATAGTAGGGACTTGTTCTCCAGTAGACTTTCTCTGACTGAGATGCTGGGTGTATATTCATATGCACACAAACTAACAGATGTAACCTTTGCTCCAGGTGTTTGACAGCAGACCTGTGCTTAATGTGTGCTTAAAGGTGAGCAGTGTTTGTGTACATATACACAATAATACACGCAAATAAAAACTACTTTTCTGTGGTATTCTTTGGTATGCTACTCGCAAGATAGAAAATCTCCTCGTGTCCTGTATTTATTTTCTTTTTCCCAGTATGGCCGGCTCTTTCTGGAGTCCTTCCTTAAGCTGGGAATGCCTCTGCTCGACTACAGCTTTAAAAAACACAAGGTATCTCCGCTCTGTTCACTATTGGCCTCCTATCCTCTTTTATGGCAGCTGACCAGCTACAAAAAATTCTTAACACTTTGTGAGGTTATGGTTATTGTGCAAAATCATGCTGAGACTCATAGCAGTGTCACTTCTGCCGGGTCTGTCTGTCTCAGGAGGATGTTCAGAGTTTACTGAAGACTTTTCAGCTCAGCACCAGGCAGCTCCATCACATGTGTGGCCACTCGAAGGTAACCAGCAATATGCCTGTATTTGATAGTGCCTCTTGGAATATGTATGATCCTTAATAACAGATGCAAGTTTTTCCAGTTACTTCATGAATTTCTGTTTTTCAAATTTAACAGGCCATATTTGTTTCAGTAACAGACAGTGCAGAGTGAACCTGTAAATGTTTAATGTCATATGCATATAATATGTGTATAATTAGACAGGACATTGCACACATACTGGGTTAAAAGATGAAGGTCACACAGTGATGTTAACGTGCTGTAACTGTGATCATTCCGGCTCTATGCTGTCCTCTTGTTTCTTGGAGTTGGTGTAATATTGCCTGTCTATTTTCAGTTCCGGCAAGATACATCACTCACTAACCATGTGCCTGCTCTGAAGAAGAGCCTGGAGCAATTTGTATATCGTGTGAAGGCCATGCTCACTCTTAACCAGTGCCAGGAAGCCTTCTGGCTGGGCAATCTAAAGAACAGGGATCTGAAGGTGGGCCCTGGGATACTTTCCCTCTCATGGAAACATCTGTTACAGTCCAGTTTATGCATGTTAATTGAAATAGCCAGCTGTCCTAAGTAATGTCTAGAGGTAACCAGCTGTCCTGGGGAATATAGTAGTGGCAAATGGGAGTTAGATGGGAATGGATTACATATTCATGCACATATGATCCATATTGTGTTCTGTTTTTTTTTTTTTAGGGTGAAGAGATTCTATCACAACGGTCACAAGAAAGTGATGATGAAGATGAAGAGTCTTCTCAGCTGCCAGAGGGGCAGAATGAGGAGGAGGTACTACTTAGCTGTTGTATCTAGAACCCAGTACGGGGAAAGCTTGTTTTAGTCCGTTTGCTACTGATTTTATTGTGTTTCTCAGTGATGGGATATATTGTGTGAAATTTTTTGTGTTATTGCTTTGGTTTCTTTATTTTCTTTCCTGTTCCTGACACAGGAAAATGATGCTGAGGTAAAGGAAAATGGCAACCATGATGAAGAGGAAGAAGAGGATTCTGAGGTGTCAGACTGATGGAGTAGGAATCACAACCATTTTAACAATTTCTTCGCAAGCAGTTAGCAAAAGCATATGTACATTGTTTATCATGCTATCCCGTTATTATTTTGTAGCCTGGTAAACTGCCGGTACTGGTACAAGATTGTTTTCAAGTAAAGCATGAAGTAATGGTCCTAGTGCTGAAACAGGGAAAAGCATTCTCTTTAGTGTTTGGAACTAATGTATAATCTTGTTTGCTGTTTAGCCTTTGCACTTTGTGAAATGTCTGTTTGCTCACTTTATTTTGAGACTTTATAAATTCATTTGCCAAATCCGAATGTGTTTTGTGTTTTGTGATTGCTGTAATAATTTATCGCAATGATTTGCCAGATGTGTACAAAACATAGCATACGATATATTAGTAGGTCACAGGTTCAATCTGTCATATACATACTCCATACAGACGTCCCTCCTAAATTAATTGCAGTTAATTTTGGAAAGTTTAAACTAAAAATCTTGCATATTGATTGCATCATCTTACACATTGCTCCTTTCAAATAAATATATACTGTGACCAGAGTTTTTTTCCATGTTCTAAAAACAGGAAAATTGCTTTTTGTTTAAGAAATGTACACGTATGTTTAAAACCATAGCTGATAAAATAGAAGTAGGTTGACTGTGGAATCCACCTTATTTGCCCATTTGTCAAAATTATGGAAACCAAGTATAATATCTTTTAGAACTGCAATACGAAAACACAGAAGTCCTAAATAATTTGGTGTTTATACAAGACGTACTGTGTCACTGCAACGATGCCAGTAATAATGTTGTTATCCTTACGTCTTCAAAGCCTGTGCATGGTGCATACGAATCAATCTGGCAACCCTGTTTTAGTTGGGTGGAGGGGGAGTTCACTAACATTGTTCAGTCAGGCACGCTACATGTAATGTACTTTTTTAAGGATGGATATTCAGAGTTATAAACATACTAAACTACGTCCTGGCTGGCTGCTGTTGTTCTAAAAAGCTTTGTCGGTTCGGGTTTACTATAATACGACTTTACTGTAACACCCCTGCGAATCAGAGCAGATGGTACAACCAGGAAGCAGCGGCTCAGTATTGAAGGAAATAAAGCGGTCAGCTGTGTCAACAGAGCAGAGAGTAAATTTTCCAGGGTCAGTTTTCAAGATAAAAAGAAAAAAATCCAGAATAAATTTATAGCTGGAAAGTCTCCGTGGCAGTAACACGGTGGGATACTGGGGGCTTAAACGTACAAAACCCTTTTGACGGTTTTGCTGTCTGAGACGGTTAAGGAGTATTTTGCCTGCCAGCTCAGTAACGGGAGACTGTGTTCTTGCTTGCTTATAACAGAAACGGGACAAGGAACAGATAAACATGTCCGACTTCATTATCTTGTCCCTTATCGGCGTTTTAGTCGTGTGTCTGATCTTGACTCTTGTCGGTTTCGTGTTTTACTCTGGACTTCTCTCCGAGGTCGACATTCGGACAGGATCTCCTCCAGTGAAGAAGATCACAATTGCATACAAATTCAAGAAAGGCTCGTACAGGGAGTGCGGAGCTGACTTCACCGAGAGCTACAGCATTGCTCCAAATCTCCGCACCGTCGGGGTGTATTATGATGACCCCAATCAGGTGAGCTTGTGCCCAGCTTCATGTCAGTCTACGTGGAGCTTCCCCTCCATAACACATGACACGCACATGTTGTCAGGATGTAGCGAATCACGAGGATCAGGGGTCATGCATGACTGCACACCGGTCCAGACATCTAAATGTGTACATCATCTTATCTGAGTATTCCAGTTTTGCACACCTGCAGCGAGGGCAGTTTATTTAGGGAGATTCTTTAATTGCTCAGATTATTCTTGCTGCCCCAGCTGTGTGATAAAGGGAACCGCTGCTCCTTGTCAGTGCTGAAAATGTGTAGGCATTGTTCAACTTTGTGTAGTCTGGGGAGGGAGGCTTCAAACAGATGCTGCTCATACTTGCATGTGACACAAGAGCCAAAGATTCTGTATTTAGCACACAAGCCAAGCCCACATAACAGCTAACTGTGAGAGGAATCCTGGCTCTAAACTGTATTTACTGAGATTTCTGAGCTGATAGAAGTTCACCGGTGAAAATATCACATACCATGAACCCAAACAGCTGTAGACTGGACCAGGGCCCAATCATTACGCTCCCACCCAGCACTGCTGTAATGCAGAACTGATGGCATCCACATATTTGGGACTGAATGTGAAAAGTGGAGATGGTTCCACCATGTTTTTCCCTCTTTCAGATAGCAAACAGTAGCCTGCTGCTTTTGCTGTTATAACAGATTGCCATGTTCTGTGCTGCCTGCCAGTCATTGTCATTAACTGGCAAGAGAAACTTTCTCCCTGCCAAGAGACCTGTATATGTGGCTGCACTAATCTAGCATTTGTTGTTCTCAGTGGCGTCAGCACATTTTCTGAAGTGGAGTGTCACAGCACCCTGCTGTAGCTGCCTGCTGGTGGAGTCCTACCAGGTGCCAGTTCCCTATGGGGGCTCATTCTGTTCCTCTGGCCGCACTTTATCCTCTGCTTTACCCGAGCATCCAAAGCTGTTATGTTGGCAGCAAAAACAGCTGATATGACAGGCGGGGTCTTTTAAAGCAGATTTTGTATTAGCGTGGAGATAAGGTACATGGTTGGGCAGAACATGAATGTTTGTGTACAGTTAAGTCTGTGCTGTGGTTATGTAAGAGAGGGCCTAAATTAAGTGTTGGGACTGATAGCAGAGGTGTAGCCAAGGGGTGGCCAGTTCCACCCTAGCATGAAGCATGGGCAGCATTCTGGCCACCCCAATAAGGGGAAGTTAGACAGTCACCCATCATCAATAGAACATCAGTTGTGCTTTGCAGAGAACATCTGCTAAGACTATTGTGACGCCGCATTTAATAATTAGTCTGTCTTGCTGTGATAAGTTAATTTACTCAGCAAACAGGGGTGTGAATGTGCACTGGGTCCTTTAACAATGCTGCTCTGTGAGCTACATAATGAAGTATGCTATGTGATGGTCACATGATCTAATCAAAAACAGTTCATAGTTGAACACTAACTTTATACAGTGCTAGTTACCTTATGCAGTCCTGTCTGGCTAGCTTTCTAGACTCTTGTCGAGAGGGCGAATTGCAAATTTATTGCAAATTTAACTTAATCTTATGAACGTGTAAAAAAACATTACATCGACACGGTTTCGTCTTTCAGTCACTTTTGTCAATACCTGTACTGGTGTAATTGAGAGAAAAAAAAACAATGCTACAGGTACACACCATTTTATCTTTTCTCCTAGCGTTGTGTCATCAAATATCAAATATGACCTGGCCACCCAATACTAAAAGTTCCAGCCTTATATTCTGTGTGGTTCATTACCATACTTAGCCCTGGTTAGCTAAATTTAGTGCAGCACAGGATATGAAACATTAAATTGAAGTCATTGTATTCATAGTTTTTGATAGTAAATGTGGACAGTATGGCAAAAATATATCCTTAAGTGCAGTATGCAACATAATATTTATCTGTTTTTCTGAATGTTTTTGTTTTTTCTGAAATTTTCATGTAGTTTATTTCACGTAGTGTGCTGCCCTCTGTAATGGAACATGCAGTTAATTGTTCTGTGTTTATTGGATTTATTTATTATTATTTTTTTAACAGCATCCACAAGATGGTCAAAAAACCTACCGTGACATAATGCAATGTCATTTATCACAATAACAATACATGTCATCATAAAGCCCACCCCTAAGTACTAATGGTCCTTTTTGTCTGTTCCAACTAATCTGAATGTCATGACACTTATTGCATGTTGTGAATGTTACATTTATGACACTCCTCCTCCCACCGCTACTTCAAGAATGCACAAGTTCTTGCCAACTAGCTATAATATTGCACTCTGCTGCTCTAGTTTGTTACCCTGATGTGTTGCAGCAACATTTCGAAAATGGTGGTATCAACACAGAGGTATTACATATGAAAATTATGAGAAAATGGAGCTGCTGGCTGTAGTCTCCTCTTTGGTTACATAGACGTACTGCTTTGAACTGCGCAGGGAAATGGAGGACACTAGTGCTGGAGGACACTCTCTTCTCAGCTTTCCAGACTTTTAACACCACCACCACCAGACCTGTAGTTGGAATGAAGGTTTAATTGTGCTCAAGTTCATCTTGGCAAAGTCTGAGTCAGGAACAGGCCCAAAGGCTAAACAGTGTGTCTAACGTGGTATTTTCTCAGCTTCTGGGTGTTAATATTCCATGAGGTGCAGAAATATGTGGATAGTATTCAGCTCTGTGTTTTAGCACTCTATCTAGCGCTTCATATGCAGTGTCTATGGACTGTGACTAGGGAGACTTTCAGCTTTAAGCCTAATTTAAAACAAAAGCAGTTTAACTGATATCAGAGGAACTATTCAGAAACCATATGCATGCATTTGGCCCAACTGATGCTGATGTTATTTGGCAGGTGTGCAAAGGGGTCAGGCCATAAACACGAGCTTAGTATTTTATGCTGGCGTGTATAAAAATAAAGTTTGCCTTAGAGACTGAAAAATTCATTTAGTAATTAGGTGCTCGGGAGAACCGTTGTGCTGTGTGTCCCTAGAGCATGTTATGAGTCAGGGCTGGAAAATTATGACCTAAGTTTTCCCTGAGAAGTTGCCTAAATGGCTGCGCAGTGTCATCAGTGCCTTCCAAAGCCCTCCACGAGAAACGTGGCACAGCAGGACCACGTGGCAGTTTGGCTAAAAGCAGACAAATCATCTGCTGTCCAGCTCCATTGCCTCTGGTTAAAAATGGAACATGTCAGGCAGTATTCTGTGAAAGCTATGAGGTGCCTTATCTGTCTGCTTCTTTAATATTGCCGTTACGGTGTGGTGGAGGGGAGCTAGACCACTGACGTGTGACTGGGAAGTGTCATTGTAACCGTCACTGATTATCCTGTCTGGAGTTTGACCAGACTTTAATGAGGAACACACAAAACACCAGCACAACCTGATATAACTTGACTGGGAGTGTTCTTGCCAGATAATGACCCAAGAACGCTTAAAAGGAAAGTAGGAAAACTTACAGTTGTTACACGACACGGCGTGCATTTTTTTGGGCCAAAGTCCATTCTTTTTTTTGTTAACAATTTAATAAATGTATGTTTGAAATGGTCAGATGATGCAACTACCCAACCATATATGCAGATTAGTAACCTGTTTAAAAAGTCTTTTACTATGTACTGTTTAATATAAAATTCTGATTAAAGTACTTTGGCATGATTTTAACATCTTTATAACGTGTTCCAAAATAAGGCTGCTTAAAAAGTGTTCAACTCATTGAACAGCTGTTGTCTGTTAATTTTGATTGCTACAAATCTCATGTGCCACAGCTGGCAGCAAAGGACTGTTTTTCTGACATGCTTTTAAAAAAGGCTGGGTAGGGTATTGCGCTATGAAGAAGACCCTTTCACAAAGATTAAAAAAATGCCATTTTTGAGTCTTTGCCGGTTTTTATACAGTCATTTTTTGCAGGCATTTCATAATCTAATAACTGTTTCGTTGTTGGTAGTACTTACTAACATTTTCTGGGTGACAAAGTGGTTCTGAATGATGATGCAGTTTAAAAATGAATTTATACCATTATAAAACCTATAATGCAAATATCAGTACACTGAACTGATTCTTACACATATATGGTTTTTAATAAGAGTTTTCTCAAATGATCACTTTGTAAACATTGTTTGTACTTAACACAAATATAGATTCTCTTAAATATTGTATATATGTTACACGCATTCATACTACACATAGTATGCTTAAATTAAATCTCCAGTCTTCATGTACCTCCCACATCAGTCTGTAGTGTTACAAGGTATGATACTGTGAGACAGTGAACAATAGAACCAACAAATGTAACACATAAAAGCTCATTTTTGAGGAACCTCAGAGAGAATGGTTTTCATAAGGTACTGTGTTGCGCTTTCACAAACACTAGATGGCGATGATGTCATTGAATAAATGTGAGACACTGGGACCGAAGCAGAGTGTGGAGCCTGTGGAGGCTTATGTGGTAGTTTTTATTTGAAAGTTTTGTTCATGTAATCATAAATTATTACTGTGAACTGTGAAACGGCTAGCCGAGGTCATGGGCAAGAACATCCTACAGTGTGCTTGTGGAGACAAATACTTCAGGCACTTTTTCAGAAGGATCAGGCCTTTCAGGCATTCAGACATGAGGAAAAATCCAGCTCATGTCTTTTAAAAATGGTGTTAGGCTCTGAAAGATGCATATGAATTACTCATCTACTTGCTCGTTTTCTATGCTGTTTGATTGTGATGGCCTGAATTCGATGTTAAAGGAACCACAAGTGCACTTTTTTATGGTTTGCTCCTCGCTTCCCATAGATCTTGCTTACTTGCTTGGCTTGTCACTACATGGAAATGGGAAGAATGATAGCAAGACATGCCCTTACCTCCCGCCTGCCGCAAGCTGTCGCTTCTGCTCGCTATAGAGAGTGTTTTGATAGCAGTTTTGTTAGGAAATGTGACAGGTTGTGGTTATCAGGGGAGAAATGTTGCTGTTATTGAGCAAGAAGGGCCTAAGTGTACATATCAGAAAGTGATCTTTTATGCCCTACAGTCTGCTGGGTATTTGAAAATATATTAAACTCACTGGTTCTGTATCTACAGTTGATCCATAGCAGCACCAGAACTTCAGCTTGACGGTTGAAATGGATTTCACAGTATTTCGCTGCACTTCACCTAGAACTATTATCCTCTTTGCTGTCGATATTATTGACATAGTCAGAGGAAAGCAGGTTGAAGAGTTGTTTATCATATTTACTGTAAAAGAAAATACTCGGTTCCAGGTTTTGAGTTATCAGACTTGCATCAGCTGGTTAATCTTAGACTGGAACTTATTGTTGCAAGAATTTCTGAACCTAGGTGTTCTCTGTCTTCAGTAGTGTGCAACGGTTCAGAAAGCTTACTAGCTTGCTGATTGCCTCAATTGTTTTTCTATGAATCATAGTTGTGCCCTCATGCATAATGACGAGACAGCTGAAGAGTTAGATGACGAGATAGACCAGAAGGAAAGTTTGCAGCAGTTTGTTAAATTCATTCCAGGAGTAATGCAAGCTGTTCTGAGAGCAAAGGGGGTCCTACCCAGTATTGGAATAATTATCCTGATAAAGTTTAGGGTGAGAGTATATCACTTTGGACAAAATTACGGACAAAATTTGTGCTTGAGACTGTACTTTTCTTGGCTGTGGGACACCAGTCTGTCCATTTCTATAGAACATAGTATGATGATGATCAAAAGCATGTTGCCTTTTCTAAATTAGAAATATGCATAATTTTCCTTCCTACAATGAAAGAAGTGTACAATTTTTTTTTAGGTATGATATTGAGGTATTCACAAGCACATAAGAGGAACAGTTAGCAAAGAAACATACACAGTTTTCTACTCATAATATTATACACTTAACAGACACATTCTTAGAAATGCACTTTCTTAGTCATGCATCCATCCAAACATGTGGCAAGCAGGACAATGCCTAGAATCATAAAGACGCAAATGTAGAGCTACAGTTAATGTGATGTAAATGATTTTGAGTGTAATATGCCACATGGTCTCTGTACTTCAGAGACTACTGAATACCTGGGGTTTTCATGCTCAACAGACTTTGTACAGAATGGTGTGAAAAACAAAACACATCCAGTGAGCTGCAGTGAGATAGCGGACACTTTAGTTTGAACTGACAGCAGAGCTACAGTAACACCAGTAAACCCTCTTTACAACAGTGGTAAGCAGAAAGCATCTCTGACCTTGTCAAACCTTAAGGTGGATGGGCTACAATAGCAGAGGACAACATTGGGTTGCTCTCCAGTCAGCCCCGAACAGCAATCTGAGACTATGGTGGGTTTAGGCTTTTAGAAACTGGGCAGTTAAAGATTGAAAAAAACATTTGTTTGGTCTCATTAATCCTTGATTTCTCCTTCAACATGCAGAAGGGAGGGTCAGAATTTAACAGTATGAACCCATGCACACAACCTGTCTTGTCAACAGTTCAAGATGCTGTGGGTGTAATGATAAGACAAATGTTTTCTTATGCAGCACAATATGAGTCAAGCATCGTTTCTGACCATGTGCATCCAATTATGATCACAATTTACCCATCTTCAATGTCCTGCCTTTGCTGTGTTAATCGCATGCCATCTCAAACTGATTCCATGAACATGACAGTGAGTTCCCTTTATTTCAGTGGCTTCCCCAGTCACCACATCTGAATCCAGATGACCATCTCACGGATGTGTTGGAGCGTGAGCATGAATGTGCAACTGACAGGAAAGGTGACGAGACAGACCAGAAAGAAAGTTTGCAGCAGTTTGTTAAATTCATGCCTGGAATAATGCAAGCTGTTCTGAGCTGTTTATGTCCCACTGTCTGCTGAGTATATATAAAATATATTAAACTCACTGGTTCTGTATCTGCAGTTGATCCATAGAAGCACCGGAACTTCAGCTTGACGGTTGAAATGGATTTCGCAATATTTCGCTGCACTTCACCTAGAACTGTTATCCTCTTTGCTGTCGATATTATTGACATAGTCAGAGAAAAGCAGTTTGAAGAGTTGTTTATCATATTTACCATGAAGGAAAATACTCGATTTGAGGTTTTGAGTTATCAGACTTGCATCAGCTGGTAAGACTTAGACTGGAACTTATTGCTGCTTGAATTTCTGAACCTCTGGTTCAGGTGTTCTCTGTCTTCAATAGTTTGCAGCAATTCAGGAAGCTTACTAGCTTGCTGATTGGCTCACTTAGTTTTCTATCAATCATAGTTGTTCCCTCATGCATAATGACGAGACAACTGAAGAGACAGATTACGAGGTAGACCAGAAGGAAAGTTTGCAGCAGTTTGTTAAATTCATAGCAAGAGTAATGCAAGCTAGTTTGAGAGCAAAGGGGGTCCCAGTATTGGAATAATTATCCTTATAAAGTTTAGAGTGAGAGTATACCACGTTGGACAAAATTACAGACAAAATTCATGCTTGAGACTGTACTTTTCTTGGCTGTGGAACACCAGTCTGTCCATTTCTATAGAGCATAGTATGTTGTACAATGTCAGAAACCACTTTAGCAAGTCTGTTTGAGATGAACAATATGAAAGAGCTCTGAAGAAAGTGTATGATGATTAAGTATGCAGTTTGTACAATGCTAACTGGTAGTCAGTCCGTGTTGGCTACGTTTGCAGCTTCAGTGCAAAAGTACAGAAAACTCCATACACCCAACATGTCTTGGCTGATCGGTCTTCTTTATGCAGAACAGACCAATTCTTTTAAACCTTCTTCCTACTAAGAGGTCTGTCGCTGTAGAGTGGAGTGGTGTGTGTCTTTGTATGAGTGGTGCTGCGCTGTAGACCATTCTGAAATATCGCCATACATGTAGTGCCTGTCTTCTAGAAAGTAGTAGTTCCTTTTTTTTCTTGTGCAGCCATCCACTTCTGACGCCATATAGCAATGCCATTTCAATCTGCCTGTTTTTAGAGTCAACAGGTGAGTGTCTGAGCCGAGTGGTGTCCATGGTAACGTGGTCAGTTTATTATGTCTGCGTTTAGAGTCTGGGTGCTTCGGTTTTGATTGGCACCCTCACCTTTAGTGCCAAGCCACTGTTTCCCCAACAGCCAATTAGCCGAGGATCATATTCTGATAGGCGCTCAGCACTGATCTGGGTCTCTGTCCATTTTAATTGGTATAATGCTGTGGGCTCATTAGCATGCTGGACCCTGGGGGGTCGGAGCTATCCATTTCAGAAGGTCAGCTGCCTGCCTTGCTGGTGATCTGACTGGACAAGGGGGGGGGAGAAGGAATTCACACTGGGGTGCCAAGATTAATCATTGATCTCACGCTTGCAATGTGTATGTACAGTTCTCCGAATCTCAAAAGGCTATAGCCATATAGGCCTTGTATTGACAGCAGCACAAAGTATTAAAAACAAAGAACTTGCTGTGCCCTTTAAATGTGCAGCTGTAAGGCTTATGTTTGAGACGTGAGATCAAAGAAGACTAGTAATAAATGGCCACATTGTAGAATTGCCTGTTTACTGGCGTTTTGATGTTGTGTGATGGGACTCAGGGGGACAGGGGGGAGCTGTGAGGGTGGTCCTGAAGTATGCAAGACGTTTTAATTATCCACTGTAGTATATATATTATAAAAGACTACTGGTTGAGATGTGAGATCAGAGTTTCTAAGAATTGGAAATTTGTGGAGTTAGGTTAAGTGAGATTTGTTGCTCTTTTTATGCCTTTTAAACTCAGTGCAAACTGAAACAAACAATACATTTAGATATTCTGGTGTAAAATGAAAACTCCAAGCATTTACTCAGCCTGCATCCAGACTTCATAAATATGATTTCTTCAAGGTAAGGCCAGGTTTGTAATTCATTGTTATGTGTCATGATGATTGAGGGTTGGTGTACATGGCTCTGGACCTAAACTATTTCTTTGTTAGATCATGTGAATGCCTTAATTCATGTAAACATCTGTGATTGTACGAGCAGCCAAGTAGCATATTGCAGGCATTGCTGTATCATGTCGTTGTTTGGCCTCTAAATTTTGTTTTATTGGTCTTAAACTGGAGCTATTGTGTCTAATGTAGCAAACGAACACTAGAAGGCAGTAGTCACCCAAATCTATTTCAGGCTTTGATTAAACAGGCCACTGGGATGTCGACACTTTTCATACCCTTTCAAGGAATTCTAAATGGGCATGGCTGATGTTCACCTTCAAACGAGTCTGCAGTTGGCTTCCTGTTTGCAATCGTCTTAAACAAATGTTCCATTCCTCCTTAAATGCTACAGTTTACTTAGTTGGCAGAATGTAGTTGCAGCACCATTTAAGGTGGCATGGAAAATTTGCAAAGCAAACTGACAATGAGGCAGCCAACTTCTTGCTTACGCTGACGTTGGACAATTTCTCTAACCTTTGACAATATCGAGGCTTCATTCAGGGAAGAGAGGGGAAGAGTTCCCCATTTCCACCTTAGGTAGCATCACCACCTCAATAGCAACCTGGAAGTAGCAGCCAAGCTGTATCATTTTGTCCACTTTTTCTGGTTAATGCCAGATTATCTTAAACTGAAAGCTTCATAGTGAGTAATGACTTTAATTTCCTTTGTGTTGGTGTCACAGTTTTTTTAAAATGCCTTTGTCTGTTTTGGCACGCTGCTTCTAAACCAGCCAATCAGAGCAGAGCTCATCAAAATATTCATGAGTGCACCATAAAAGGGAAAACAGCTTCATTCTAGGGCCAAATCACAGGGTTTTAAATGGGCGTGTTTTCAACTCGACCAAAATCATATACCTTCTATATAGACATTAAAGAGCAACTTTGTAACTATGTAAAGGGCACAACATGACTTACTCTGAACTATTAAAATTAACAAAACTTTGTAGCTAGCTAAATACTGCGGGCAGCCATTTTAGACAACAGTATTGTAAGTTCCCCAAGTCAATGTAGATGAACATGTCCGTTACAGTTTGGTTCCTTGGAGAGTGTATGAAACATCCCCTTCACAGCCTGGAACGGTACATTTCTACAGATCGTCTATCATTTTTTTATTGCTTTTGTAAATACATTTTGGAGATTCATGATTAAATATGGTAAATATTCATGAGTCAGGAATGTTAAACAACCGTTTGGGATTGGCCCCTTTTATGGTACTCTTACAAATATGGGATTTGTATTTGAAGGAGTAACAACAGTGATTGAGACTCAGTTCTATGCCCCGAACTCGCCTTATTTAGCTATGACAATGTAAATACATTCTATGGCACCTTTTGAACTGCATATTGAGAGACATGGTATAGAAAAAAAATGGGTGACCTTTTGACATTTGTTAGCAATGTTAGCTGTGCATCTTAGTTTGAAAATTAAAGAAGTAAATGTAATGTAAATGTAATTTAATTGAGCAGGAGCATTGCTGATGTGAAGCTGTTGCTTTAGACTTGAGTGTCAGTGTCGTTCAGTGTCTCCACAGTCTACCACCTGCTGTACACCATACCATTGTTAAAGCATTGACATCCGCCAATGTTTCTGTCTCCATCCACATCCCACCTTTTGCTCCAGATGTAGCCGCATGTTCTGTTATGTAGGAACGCACCATTACCTTTAGACAGAGTTTGACAGAATGAAGTATGAGCCGAGGGTAAATTGACAGCGCCTTGTCCTCACCTTGAGCGGAGTTTGTGTGACGTGGGGATTCATCAGTAAAAATGGCAGATCAGAGACTGCCTGGCACTCTCAGTCAAATTTATTAGCATTTTACCGCCAGGCAGCTGTTTGTTGATGGCAAGAACACGAAAGACAGGCTTGAGGCAAGGAGCCGGTCGCTTCCCCACCCCCCCCTTTCCTTATTCCCTCAACTTAGACAATCTGACATGTAGAATGAGCAGGTGGAAGCTTTAAGGATGTTCTGCAGTGTAATCCTCTGGCTGTGTGAACAGTTGGTCTTGAAATGTGTTGGAACGCAATTAAGTTCTATATGTGTCTGTAAAGATGCTCTATGCTGGTGTGTGAATCTATTGGTTAGTAGTTTGAGGAGGAGGTCTTGCTTGTCTATGACATCCTTCCCATCTTTATTTGTTTTTATTACTCATTATTTGTGGAGTGCGGATGTTTAGTTTGAAGATGGAAAGAGGAGATGAGTATGGTTCTTAATACTTTTCATCTGTCCATGTTTTCCATATTGTGGGGGAGATAACAGCTGGAATTCTTACCAGCTGTTTGCTGCCATTTTGATATTGTGTGATTGGAGGCCGTGAAGTATGCAAGATTGTATTTTAATTGTCTGCTGTTGCATATCTACAGTACAGTTCAATTAAATTTCATGTGATTGTACAACACAACATTGACTCACGTTTTTCATATATTGCAAAGTGAAAACGCTGATCTAAGCCCAGACTTCATCAGTTTATGTGAATCTGTTCGATGCTATATAAAAGCTGCAAGTCCACAACATTGTAACACTGAGGAGTTGTGGAAAATGAGCTAAAGTTATAAAAAGGGGATTCTTGTGTAACAGCAACACAGAATTTAAAAGATGAGGTAGCACGATATGGTAGTGCCGTTTAAACCAACGTCATGCCAGGGAATGTTGTTCAGGTAGCTTAACTAATTAAATGTAGTATTTGCTACTTTGTGCTTATTTGTGGTTTGGTAAGATAATTTTAGTTTGTGTATCAGTACTTTCTGAACATTTTCAGCACATTTTAACAATACTGCAATAATATTTGATCATTTCGCGATGGTCAAGTCAAGATTCAGTTGACTTTTGATGTTTCGTGTGTTAAAAAAAGAGCTCTAATTATATATTACACAGACTGGCGCAGATAAATATCTTCTAGGGTCAAAACTGCTAAAATTTTCCATTGATTTATAAAGAGCCCAGTCATTTGAACCTGGGTTAGGGCTAGGGTTAGGGTTAGGGTTAGGTTAGGGTTAGGGGCCATGCCTAACATAAGGCCATCCCCTCCCTAGCCCACTTTACTGTGATAATGTGCACTCAGATGCCATTCACAGTCATTTCTAAGAAAAATGGAATTCTGTTAGAGGCTACTGTTACATTTTTCGAGTTAGGATAGGTTTCAGTTGATGTAGACAATACGATATCATTTAAATTTGATCCTTTTTTGATATCTCATTACAGGTATGTTCAGCACTAAGAACAATGAATCTATGGCCAATTCTAGACAGTCTATTAACAACAACCATTGTATTGTAACTGCATAAATTGCATAGAAACAAACAGGATGCCTGTTCGTTATGCCATTATCTAATTTGATGTGTTTTTGCCAGTTGTTTGATTTATTTTTCCTCTTGTTCCTGCTTAGATCATTCATTTTTGCAAGTCAAAGTGTTTCATGGTCTGGTATTTGCATGTGTGTGTTCCAAACTTCCAAATTAGACTGAATCTGTTCTATAAAGGTGAGTATGTATAAAGCATCTTCAGTGGACTGTCAAAATACATTAAGGCCTCAGCATACTTTTTGCAGAGTTGGTGTTCACCTGGCTTCAGCAGTCAATATGATGTAATTGTGGAGAAAGCAAACAACCGCAGGCAACACGTGAAGGCTTAGTTTGGTGTATTGTGCACATGGTAGCTGGGCGAAGTCTGTGGAAAAAAAAAACACCACAGAACCTGTGATTGGTCGGTACTAAAAAGAAGCGTGCCATTAAACAAAGACGGATGATTTTGAGGAGCTTCGTTTCACAAGAAGTGTTTGGCAGAGACCCATCTCAGTGTAAAACACACATTTGTTAAATAAAGAATGAACACACCCTAATGTAAGACATTAAGTCTGTTCACCAGAACACATAGGTTCAGCAGAGGATGTGGCTGAAGGTGGCTGCCTGTTCTCCAGCTTCTTGTTCCACCTTAAATGGGGTGGCAGTTACATTGTGACTCTCCATTGCTAAAACTGATTAATAGATTAATTTTCCAGTAGTCATGGAATTTATCATAAAAGGTATTATGCAGTAGTGGACCGTGCATTGCAGGCAAAATGAAACTGCAAAAACTATGCAGACTTGTAAGCTCATGAAGGTGCTTTGATCTTCGCCCAACCCTAATGAACTTCGTTTTGCAAGAAGTATGCTGAGAGCTTTACAAGTCCCTACTTCAGTACCACCTCATATTCTTATATCCAGTGGTACAGAAAGCACAGCTGGTTTAAGGTCAGTGTATACAGACTGTGCACTGTGCTGTAGTGTAATTTCACCACTTACTCCGTCCTTTTTCTTCACTCTGAGAGAAGCGCCTGAAGATCAGCGAAGCAAAACTGTTGAAACTAACATAAGCAGAGTGTTCCTGCAAGCCAGCAGCTAAACACCCTGCTTTTCCTGCTACTTTCAAATGCCAATACCCCTTCTCTGTCAAGTTTAATTATAGAGAAAGTATGCAAGAGAACTGTGCCTAGAGGCCAAGTAGCAGAAATTCTCTCTCATACCCGCTGTCCATTTGCAAGAGGTGGCACATAACTGGCAGGGAGCCATTCTGGCTCAGAGCACTTCAGTATCAGTGTCAGTGAGCTAATGAAGCTGAGAAAAAAGAAAATTTCTTAAAGCTCTCATATTTAATGAAGCTATAAAGAGACCTCAACCTCTTTCTGCAGGCCCCCTAGTGGCCATTTCACCATGGAAGTTAACTAAGGAAGTTTTTATTATAGGGTACATATAATCGAATAAAAGAGTTTTTCAGACCAGGTTAATTAGGACACTGTTGACTGTCCATTTGTGAAATGTTGTGTCTCTATGTTGAGATGCTAACGAGCAATAAGGGGTAAAAATGGAGGGATGGGAAACCGTGGTGTTAAAATGATTCACACCTCTCCACAAAGATGGCACTGCTTGCCATAGCAATGCAGATACTAGCTCATAGTTGCAATTGCTGTGCAATTTAAGTCCAACTGGGTGAACCACTTTGCTACAGTACCACCTGAATACCAAAGACAGAAGTTTACTGATTGTGGGAGAGGCAGCTAAACGGTGACCATTCCCTGAATTTGTATTTGGCAGTATTTGTATATTTCCCTAACAAACAGTGTAATGTCATAGATTTTGTTTTTCAGATTTTGTTGTTTCGGAGGTCCAACATATTAATATACAGATCAGGGACCCCCAGCACCCTCTGTATTTCACACACTGACCACTGTGAAAAAGAGCAAATGTACCTATTCAAAGTAATCAAACTATTGATCTCCAAGTTTCTGATGTGACAGTACTATCATCCATGCTAGTATCTCAAAACCTTGAGCCACTGGAGGCGTTTGGAATGGATCCTGCTAAACTAAATGAAATGGCTTGAAGGTCTGTGCATTTACACCCCATATACAACGCACCTTGTGACCTCTTGATAACACTGATATTGTTATTCTCAGTGCTGTCCAGGCCTGTTCTTATTTGAATACTTCATTTTCTGCCCCATTAAATCCAGTCAGAACCGCCCAGCCCAACATACAACCCGTGGTTCTTCAGTGATGATACACAATCAGTTTCAATTCCACTTGGTGTGTCAGACTATTCAACATGTTATGAGCTTATGGGGCGTCTGCAGGCAGGCAATTTAAAGCAACAGCATTTTCAGTAGTCTTCACAGTAAAATGACTTAATGTTTTCCTCTTACGTTTTGCTCTCTTATTTGTGTGTCTTTCTAAAGAAAGCTCTAAATGTAACCCTCAACCATGTGATAGTCTTGCCAAAAATCAATTAGGGTAGATCAGTCAACACATGTTTTGTGGGTTAAATTTGCTACTTTCACTCTGCACTAATGGTAATGGAGGCTTATAGACAGGGACTTATTCGGGGGTGGGCCACATTCTGAAAGTCTTTTAAGTTCCCCTCTCGTCATATAGCGCCTCCTAGCACATTATTGATATATTCAGAGCCATTCAGTGAAATAGCGGTTACTTGTTTTCTGGTGTTTATGTATTTTGTTGTCAGAATACACTGGAAAGCTTAAGTTTCATGTTAAAATCACATTTCCTTCTGGGAGAACAAGCCTCTGGACTGCCTGTAGTAGCTCGGTTTCAGAACTTGTCACTGTTACTGCTTGTTACTACTTATGTGTTTGCATGTGGAAATATGGTTTATCTATGGTGCAGTGGTCTAATGGCATGCTGCTGAGACTGAAGTTGGTGTGCAGCTGCTGCGGCCGTCCTGTGTTTGCCATGCACTGTTCACAGCAATGCACATACAGATCTGCCTCTTCCTGGACACAGCTTGCATGGTCAAGTTCAGTGCCACTCAGTCCAGCAACAGTAGCGGCGGCAGTCCTCTTCACTGGCCTTTGTCCTTTGCGTCATTGGCACTTACAAGGGGTACTGCTTGTATGCACTCCCACCCCTGGAGATACTCAGGCTGGCTCTGATGCTGTGTGTTTCACTATGCACTGGGCATCCCGTGGCTTCATTGTCTCTGCACTGATTTTGTTACTTAGTATGGCACTCTCCATTTGATACCCTTTGCTTCTCAAACTCGTGACCTAGAATTTGCATGCCTTGGACCTCAGTTAGTGCAAAGTTGAGCTACTGTGCCTTCCAACTTAAACCCAACAGGAACAGCTTCTGGCAGGGCTGTCGATACTGTGCCCTCCTTCAGTGTTGATGGGAATGTGATAGATGTCTGACAAGGTCATGGTTGCAGGGGACTGCAGTATCCTGCTCACTGACCACCAGTTGACAAGCCCTAACCAGATGCCCAGTTGTAGATCCAGCACCTGTGACCCCATGACACTGGCTGTTTGGCAGAGGTGAACTGGTTTCGGACTAGTGGTTGGCTCACTTTGTACACAAGCTGGCAAGTGAGTATAAGTCTGTTTAAGTAAAGTTTCAGAAACGCTAATAATAGATCCCCTGCCTGTCTTTGGTGGTTCCACAGTTTAAACCAAAGGGTCTCTATCCGATAACACTGTCTGAAATGTCTCCAGCACATCCTGACCAATGCACTGTTATTTAGTTTCTCACTTGGCTCACTTAGCAATAGAAGTTAAGCTAATGCACCATCAGTTAAACAAAGCTCTAGTTACAGGGCTTTCTGTTTCAGTGGACCACTTAATTTTTCACCTGCCGATTCAAATTGCGAATGGAAAGCCCCCCGGTCTGGGCTTTTCAAGCATTTTAGAGCCTTGGAAGTGTACTGCTAAACGCTGTAGATAAAAGCCACCATTTTTTTTTTCTGAACCTGAATGTACGGCTAATGCCACGGTAGTCTGTAACAGCGCACAATGGCAGTTAGTCTCTGAACCACTGCTGCTTATTTGCCTAAAACTGCTTTAGGTATGTCAAATAGACTTGCTTTTATGGTTTATGATGCTCTATGGAATTTCCACAGTATTACGTTCTATGATCTATATAACATAAGCAAATGTTTGCAAGAGTTCTTTTAGAAATGCCATGGAAAAACCAAAAGTGGTCCTAGAGTGATTCTCAAAGCAGTTCCCTGACCCCACTAGAGTGTCAATATTTTTGCTGAAACCCAACTCCCAACATGGAAAGAGCGAAAATATGGATCCTTAGAGGGTCCTTGAGGACTGCTTTGGGAACGACTGCCCCATGAACCATGTTTGAGAAAAAGGTTTGTGAGTGTGAAGATTCAAGGTAAGGGTTCTTCATAGAATTTTTGCATGTGGAGGTTGTTTAAGCTTGAAAAAGGTTCTTCACGCTCACATTTAGACATTAAGAGTCAGATTCGTAAAACTCTGTGGGAATAGTGATATGCCATGCAATATGTATGGCACAGTAAAGAAGACCTATTCATAGAAACACTGTGGCAGTGATTAGTGCACCAGTGTCTTTTTAACACCTCTGTATCTGTACCAGTGTCCTAGGCATGGATCTATCAAAATACACATGTAAATGAGGCTATATACATTAAAGACCCACCCAGCTAAGCTCCTACTAACATAAATTAGTTCCTTAGAGGTCTCTTGCTGTAGAAAGGTACTGGAGAGAAAGAAGAATTGTTAGGCAAGGTCTGTAGGCTGTGATTCTGACCATTGTCCTTCTTTGAGGGGGCTTACACTGGAGTGGTTCCTACATAATGTAATGTTTGATCAGCTGAGTGGGTATATGTGCAATATGCATATGGGACTAAACATGTTGTGAATACATTATAGAAAATGTCTAATCCACATCTACTTCTTACTGGGAAAATTACCGCCAGAGTGGTTCAGTCTCTCTGAACATCATGATACATCTGGTAGGGCATTTTAGGAATCTGGCACTTAATGTCATATATGGAAATGTATTAAAAGATATATAATTATTATATATACTTTTTATTTTTATTTTTATTTATTTATTTTTTTATGGAACCCATTACATGAGGGTACATTAAGGTAGTGAACATCTTATGTGCAAGTTTCAAAGTAGCATAATATCCACCTGGCCATGTGAACTATATTTCATTTATGCTACCTCCAGGTTATGTAGAAACCAGAGCCCCAGCTGTGTGCTCCACTCTAAATCATACACCCTGTAGATTTTTGAAAGCATTCCACAGGAGTTCTGCTGTCTGTTTTAAGAGAAGAGGGCTGTGTGCAGGATGCGCTCTATCAAGCTAAAATGAGGGCATGTTCACCTGCAGTATGAATACTGGAGCGAAGCACACCACCTATGGCCTGAGTAAACCCGACCAGCACAGTGCTAGACAAATGAATCAAAGCAAGACAGTTAGGCAGAGTGCTCTGTCTGTGTGTTCCACATGACTCTGTATCCTCAGCACCAGCTGCTAGCACTCTGTCATAGAGACCCAAGAAATGGAAGAAGAAGAAAGCTGCTCTGAATGGGGAATAGGGATAAAGCAGAGCACAAGATTTACTGTGGGGCTAACGAAGTAAACAAATAAATCCTTGCAGTCAAGTTTAGATGCTATTGTTTATGAACTGAATTAGGCAATTATTTTGTCCCCAGTTAAGTCCAGTTCTATCCCTTACCATCACACATCACAAAGTGCTACCAAGCTGCGAGGGTAAGACTATCACATGCTTCCTCCGAGACACATGAAGCCAGTCACCATCAACATCTTTGGACAGCTCAAAGAGCTTGGAGGAGAACAATAACTGCCAGTTCTGTGAATGTCAGCTAACAGGACACCTGTGCTGGAGTAATGGGCAAAGGAAGGGATGTTGGACTCCTGGCTACGAATGGCTGTGGCATTGCCAGGGTTCAATCTTGTCAGTCTTGATCAAACTCACTATAAAAGGGACAATGCTTAGATGGTTACTCAGGATGGTTTAATTTAAGCTATTAAAGGGGGGATTTCACTGATCGTTCAAAATTTCTTGGTCAGTTAAGATGTAATGGTCATTAGGAGTAGTTTGATGTGAAATGCTTCATATTTGAGTTCTTTACAGTAGTGGCGATAAGAACCAGGGCTCACAATGTCTACAGTGCAAAATTGCTATTCAAAAACAACAGTGAGACAAAATGTCTACTGAGACAAGTTTTCTAGAAATATATTACATATTAGGTACTATTATGACTTTAAACGCTCTGAATGCACCTCTCTGCCACAAATGCATTTAAAAACATTAAATGCATTTGTGCGCTATACAAATAAATATTGACTGATTGATGATTGAAAAACAACTCTTTATCTCAAAAAAAGCTTTATCTCAAAACTTTCATATCTAAGGCATTAGACAGCATGTTCATAACCATTCCTTTTAATAGCTCACTATGAAGGAATTATTAGAGGATGAAATATTCCAGACATCTGGTTTCCATCATTTACATTTACTGCATTTGACACAGGTAGGCAAAGGTAGTTTTAGGAGTCTTGCCCGAGGACTCTTATTGGTATAGTGGTTGCCTAGGCGGGGAATCAAACCCCAGTCAACAGCATGGAGGACAGAGGTGTAACCCACTACACTACACTTTACCACCAACCACTGTGGATAATTCTGACTGGGTAAGTTTCTATAGAATGGAGCATTTCACACAGTGGCTCTGTTTACTTCTTAACCATTTAATTATGCTGACATTTTGAAAAATGGGTGGAATCCCCCCCTTAGTCTGTGTTGTACGGTACTTACCAGTATACCAATCTTTACCATATTTGGTAACTAATGAAAGGTTTTTATAACTGTTCCAATGTGAATTAACATTAACTAGCCTAATCAGTTGTTCTAATCAATAATCATATTGATGATGTAATAACAACACAGCTTGTGTTGGTTAGGTGTCCATTAATGTAACAGAATTCAAATGTGGACTAGTTCCAATGGTCTGTTCATCATGAAATGTCTGCATGATGCTAGCATTTTTTTTAATGTTCAAAAAAACAAAAAAGAAAATCTTTTAGAGTTTGTTACAACAGCAACAAATTGTTCTATAATTGGCACTCCAAAATGTTGCAGAGGGAGCTGGCCTTGTTCTCAAAAGAACCCTAAATAATATCAGTTGATCTATAATGATACCTCAAATCCTAATTGTCCACAAGCTGTGTTAGCTCAGGGACCAAATGGAAGGATTTGATGCCACCAATTATTTATCAGGAGCTAAATAATCCAAAATTAGATTATTGTTTTTATTTTATTTTTTGTTGATTCTGAGTGTCACTGGCTGTCGGGGCCAGGAGAGCAGGTGCCTGTTGAATTTTCATGAGTTGCTTCTCGAGTTGAGACCGAGCTGACTTCTTCACCATAATTATGCAGATCTGCGCACCTTAGGGGCTCCGCTCCGCTGAGCTTCGCCATTTCTCTGCCGTCACTGAAAAACAACTTGCACCCACACATACGCACATCGAGAGACGCGCACAATGAAACCTGTCGGCGCTTTACCTACCCATAAACGATGGAGAACAGGGCCAATATTGAGGACATGAGCTGATTCCCAGAAGTCATGGCCCTGGGGGGGAAAGAGCAGGGGCAGGGATGGGGGGGAGCGGAGATGAGAGGAGTAAATCCTTGTTACACGTCTGCTAATAAAGAATTACCTCAACGAAGCCCAACTTTTTATTGTAGCGAGGCCTTCATCTGTCAAACAGGAGGCTTCTTACACTAGCAAGCAGCGAATTACTTTTGAAATTACTTTCCCCTCCGACGGGCCTCCGGAGGGATAGTGGAGAGTAAGCTGAACAGAAAGAGGAAATGACACTGTGCTCTGTGTCAGTGGCCATCTTGGAATCCCAAGGGCTGATTGTGCATTTGAAGACCGCCCGGTACACCATCAGGGTAAAATAATGAGCATGCTAGGCACCGGAGGAAAGACGGAGAAGGGGAAAAAATACCACTGCACGGAAACGGCACAATCCCATTTTCAGTAGAGCTATTTTAGTGGGCAGCGGAAGAAAAAGGAGTGGAGTGAATCATGTGCGGTGGACACGTTTTGGTGGAGATGTGGAAGCTCTTACTCTGTGTGACAGGTTGAATTGTTTTTCCACAGCCTATGTATCCGAATGCAACAACTCGACAACCAATTATGCCTGAGGATAACTCCGCGGCTGCCCCATTAGCAGACACTCCGCTTCTTGCATTGTGCAATCAGCAATTGCTGATGGTTCCACAGGCCTTATACATTTCTACACCACTTCTTATGTGAGTTTCTCGATATGTATCTTCACAGTCATGCATGATTTACGCAAGGATCAGTCACATGGCCTGTGAGAGCACGGTTATATCTGAATTGCAGCTAAATATTATTTTTCTTTTTTCTGGGTATGTGCTAAATGCTCTGATCTAAACAAACATCAGGGTGAAGGAGAGGATGTATGGAGGCCTTCATGCTCCTTGTAATTGCCTGTAGTCTCTTGGGGATGCTGGAGTGCTTGGTTGAAATTCCGACTTTATTTGCTGACAACTGTGTGGGATGAGAGAGATGGCAAGAGCACTGAATACGATCATTACTGCAAGGCTGGGGTAACAAGTTGCAGAGGAGGGAGAAAGAGAGAGAACACAGGAAGAGGAAGAGAGGGGGAGAGGCTTAAAAGAAACGAAAACACGAAAAGGACATGAGAAGTTAAGGCTGGGTAGAAAGGAACACACTTGGGGAGAGTGTACAGAAAAACTGAACTGGAGCAAGAGACTTTTTCTTTTTCAGCTTAGCAATTAGATGACGGTAATATCTGTTCCTCGTTTAAAGTGATTGTTGGCCAAACAGTCATTTAGAGTCTAAAGTTTGCTGCTTTATTTTTAATCAGGTGATATTGGGCTAATGTAACTAACAAGAAAAATAAGCTCATTAATTAGTTTCTGTGTCTGAATCATGTAAAACCATGTTGAGAAATTCAGACTTTCATGGTGCTGATTTACTACTACTGTTTTAGCTATGCATTGAACAAATGTACCCAGAAATCCCTTCAAATAAGTGACTTTAACATTAAGGTTCACCCATTGCTGATGGTTTAATGGTGCACACCTAACTTGTATATCTCCCTAGGAAAGCATTGCTAATAGAATGGGATGCTCTGGAACGGCTGGGCATGAGTCTAAGTTCACCATGCCCAATGCTAGATGGGAATAAAGCCCCCCCATCATTTGTCTGTGGAGCAGTCGATCTGCATTATCTGGAATGATGGAGCTCTAGTATCTTTAGGAAGAGTTAAAGTGGTGTTTGTGATCCCAACCTAACAATCTAACGTTAGTACCCAACCTTACTAATAGTATTGTGGCTAAATACAATCAAATCCTCAAAGCAGTGTTTCAATGTCTAGTTTAAAGATGTCTCAGAAGAGTAGAGGCTGTTACTGGAGCAAACAGGGACAAAATCCGTATTAAAACCGTTAATTAAAAATTTAAAATGTTGGATGAGCTGGTGTCTACGTACTTTTGGACACACAGTGCACTTTTTGGCTGTAGTTGATCTGTAGCGGTACCGAAAGCAGGTGTTATCATAGCATTGCACTAGCAGTACAGTGGCAAGGGGCGTCCACCTTTGATGACAGTTTATGGTTGGCCGTACAGAGCCAACTTATCATTCTCCAGTTACTGCTGGTGATGGTGAAACAGCATTAGATGCTAAATGTTGAGGTCAGTCTGGCCTTGCAGAATGAGTTACTGGTTAACCATTTTATTCCAAGCCCAGCAAAGTGTCTCATTCTTATGTTTAATCCAATATGTGAATTTCCAATGTCCAATCCTATATCCAATGTTTGATTCAGTATGTAAATAGCATGATCTAACAAAAAGTCAAACATTTGTACAGTTGTTTGAAAAAGTTTGGGTGCCCATGTTACATTTTGCTTATTTTCTGTTGTTGATGACTGGAATCTGGAATAAGCGTTTGTAGACATTTGTGTACGGTTATGTCAGTTGTCATAACAAGCATTTGTAGATGTCATCTAGCATTGTGAACACTACTCTACAGTAAATTGTCCCCACACATCCTTTACACGGAAAACACCTTTGCACATTTTAATGCACAAATTAATGCACACATTTTAATGCACTTTATGCAGTTTATTGGTTACTAAACTACTTAATTAATTAATAATAATAATAATAATTAATTGTTACTCTATTAAAACAAAACAGAATTCTGTTTTGAGCGTATACCCAAACCCAAACTGATATCAGTGATTTCAGCAGTAAAAGCAATAGAGTGCTTCTTTCATAAAGTGATAGAAAACACAGTAATGCATAGAAAGCTGCATTTCCATATGCTGATACATTGTGCTATGTCAGATGTATGTCTGTAATACATTTGCAGTGATATCTGCAAATGTATTACAGACCATATAATAGGTAAGATAGGGTTGAAAGTAGCAGAGAAAATGCCCTGCTTGCCATCACATTTGTTCAAAGTATTCCGCCAAGCAAAACCCACTGGTCAGCGGTCAATCTGCTCAATTTGTCCACCTTGAGATTGTGTATACAGATGTTGAAAACACCCCTGCATTAAAGCCCTTCATTCTACTAATGAGCTCATGTAGGAATAACCTAATTAGCTCAACAGAGTGCGGAGTGGGCCTGTTTAGAATACCCAGGACAGATAATATTGGATGTAGTGCAATTTACCTCAGCAGCACCTTTCAGTGTTTGTTGATTTTGTGAAGTCTAATGAATCATTGTTTCATGGTAAATTGGCACTGCTATTGGAACAGAAATTTGGTGGTATTGTGCCATTTTGTGTGTTATCATCAGTGATTAGAGCTGTAAATGGTTTCATAATAATTGAGAAAGCTTACCATATATAAATAATATATGTACAGAATGCCGTCCGTTTAAGAAGTGGTGAGCATATCTCGCTGATAAAGTAGCTATTCATAGTAACATTGTGACATTGTATTACTACAGATACAGAATTACAGTTTATTAATTAGTTATATTTACTCTTGTTTGTTGCCATGTCATTTACCTACTTTTCTTTGGGCTTCATTGGCAAATTCTTCCTAAGTGGGTTTTTTTTTCTTTAATTTGCTCTGGAACAAGATCCTAAGGAAAAGGGTACATTAGATTCATGGCGTGGTCTTAAACTGCAGAATTGTTTGCACCTTGGTGCTTTTGAGTCTGTGTAGATTCTTTGACTTTATTGATTTAGCCAGATGGCTAATTTTCACCTGCGTTCTGCTCATATCTAAGAACAATACCCAGGTAAGAAAGCATTGGTGAATGTCAGAACCTTCATGAAAACTGTTTACAGACCATATAATAGGTAACTGTTTTAAGAACAAAATTAAAATGGTCATTTTCTGCAGTGCAAAATTTCTATTTATTTGATGAATATAAAGTCCATGTAAAACAGTAATAAATTTGCCACACCACATAAATATGTTATTAATCACCCAGCCAAATTTGAAAGATTAATTAGCAAGCATATAAAATTAGGTTCCAAATTCCTGAAAAATAAGGAATATTCTCTGCTCTGAAACGCTGGGGGCCTGTGTGCTGAAGGCACTGAAACTCACAGCGCCAAAACCCACCATGACCTGAAAAATGGACACTCCATCCAAGAGCTTTATTGGACTTTTACAGCGAATCGGATTTGAGCCACCAGAATTAGGATGCAATTCAGAGTCAGAGGACACTGACATACCCAGGAATCAACCTCATTTCTCTCCATCGGCCAAAGAATGTTTGTTTTTTCCTCTAATTTATGTAAAGTGTAAGCCTAAGCCCAAAGACAAGTAGTAACTTGTAGCGTGATAGTCCTGTTCGCCAAGTGGTTCTTAGTCTTCCGACTAACGTATCGCCGGAAAAGACTAATGCACTGACCTTACTAGTTAAAAGGAGGGCCTACGAATGGCTGAGACATAATCTGAAATGGGCACTGACCTAGCTGTTGCTAATGCACTTTAGTGTTCATGACGTTACAGAGTTAGGGGAGGGGTCATGCTAAGTATTTGTCACTGATTTCAGAAACACTCAGAAATGATCATATACAGTTTAGCGGTCTAACTCTACAATTCAGTACCAGGTAGTTTTACATCTTTTCACATGTTTTCAGCAATTATTTTCTAAATTAGAAAATAATTATGGTTAGAAAATCTGTTTCATAATTCCCTTTATACAGACTTTAACATATTGGAAATGTGTAAAATGTGCATAACTTTTGCATTAATCACGTTTTATGTTGTCTTTTTGTTGTCAGTATATTAAATTCAGTAAATGTGCAGACCTGTTTGCTGTAGAGTGCACAGTTTACTTATTTTATTTAGAAATGAATGCAATTTGAGGGGGCACCTTTGCATCTATATTGTCCACAGCTACTAAAAAGTACCTTTTTTTCCTCTCTTTTACGCTCTCTCTCTCTCCCTCTCTCTCTTTTTCTCTCTCTCTCTCTCTCTCTCTCTCTCTCTGTGTCTCACAGACTCCAGCTGATTGCTGTCGGTATGCAGTGGGGAGTATCCTGAGTGAGAATGAGGAGAAGCCTGATGAAGAGCTGCAGCGTTTGTATGAGAAGTTTGGGTTTAGGATCATCTCCTTTCCTGAGGTCTCCTGTGCTGTAACTTCCGCTTTCCCTAACAGATGCTCCCTGTCCCCCATCTGTGGGGCTTACAGAGTCTTCCCTAAACTGAACACCTACGTGACGGTAAGCGCAGCGTATCCTAAATGTACTTGATCCTTCTTTGGCCACTTACTGTAACTATGTATGCATGTTTTGACTCTCAATGCCACGGCAATGAAGTAAGCCAACAGATATTTATGGGAGAACAGCAAATGAGGGATTGTGCCCTCGGGCGTTGTCTTAGGTCTGAGCTCGTTTCGGGAGACTGCAGACTCTAGAAGACTATTGACTTTTACTCCTAGCCTTTTACACACTCTGTCACCCTTTTTCTCATTATACAGTGTGTAAGCTTTATAGTGTGTAATGGAGAAGAGCGTGTGTTTGTGTCACAGACAGCGAGAGCAAGGAGAGGTGCTTAACAGGCTTTGAATGGAACAATAAGTAGGCCTGAAGGATGGTGGAGGGATCGCTAATGAGGGCAGTTCATACTCACTTATTCTTTCTTTCTTTTTTTTCTTTTTCTTTTTTTACTTCACAGCTGAACTCAGTGGTGTGTTGGGGATGTGGTGCACCATGTGCACCACTTAGGCTTTCTGGTTTTCCTGACTGTTTATCCTATAGCCTCCTGAGTGAAGGCTGGGATTAAATGAGAGATTTTAATGATTCTCAAAAACAAACAGGGCGCTTCATATTGTCTCAGGGGCTTCCTGCTGTTCAAACTTCTATCTACCGCATAAAACTGACGAGGTGCAATGCAGTGTAAGTAAACCTTCTCTCTGCAGTTGCTTCAAATTTATCTAGTGATAAGGTTGGTGTTTTGTGTACGACCATTAGTGTGCAGCCATTCGTCAGGCTTAAGGGCATTATCATACCAGCACTGAATATTGATCAGGCTCCAATACTGAATTGGTGTCGGTAAAGCCTGGGAAAATAAAACATTATGACTTACTATAGAAATCAAACCTTTTCAAATGATTTGCATTTGAGACACATGCAAATATTATTAATATTTCAACACTGCTTTCATTTTTGTCCATTTTTCAACCCAAGTTATGGGACTTAACAGTGTCTTATGTAAGCTCACTAGACAAAACAATTAGTCACCTGTGAGTGGAATGTACCTATGAGCCCCAATAACAGCTGCGATTCGATTTGGCATGGACTGGATGAGTTTCTGGATGTTCAGCCACTCTGGCATCAAAGAGTTGAGCAGTTGGGCCCGATTTGAGGAGAATTTTCTTTAGGCTGGGATTTGTGCCACTGCTGATAGACCCGTATGACCATACGCTTCCATACTCCTGCAAATTTAGCTACTTCCTTCACACTATGGTCTTTGGCACGCCCAAATGCAATCACTCCTTTTAGCCAATCATTAACATCTGCTTTGAACCCATTTACCACACATGTAACGAGACATTTACTGCACTGTACCACCTCTTCTTAATCCCGTCACTCACCCCGCAGATAATTATAACCCCATCATCCTCCTGCAGCACCATCTGCAGGGGCCTGAAGTTATGCTATATAACTTAATATATTTTGATATATTGGGAGAACTGGGTTGTGGCCGGGCTTCCTATAAACTGATAAGGCTCCCCTTGAACTCTGCCACCGTGTTTGCAGATTTAACCTGGTCTTTTTTTTTATTTCTATAAAAAGGCGATGAGTCTGAGGAACATCTCAGAAGAAATAGAGATTATCTGTCTGGCACCCACTGTTATGTTCACGTCGCCTTGCCATCAGCACACTGGCCAATGTTCAACCTCACTGACAAGATAACACCTCACAACTTATACAGGTGTGAGTGTTCCCATGCCGCCCCTGACGTAACACCACTTCATAATCGATTTACATACTGCTATGCCATGACTTTTGGTATGTCAGTATATAATAATTGAATCAGCACATCTTTGGAATCAGCACACTTTTGTCTGAAAACACAAATTTGGCAGTCTGGCAGTTTACTGTTTTTATTTTGGCAGAGCTGTGTTGCTTTTTCATGATGTAAATACTGTGAGGCACTTTATTTGAATGCAGCTGCTGCTTCTGTACCAAACTGTTTAGCATGGCCATATATGACTTGTGCTAAATAACCAGTTGCCCCTTACTTTCAGTGTAAAACTTCATTACATTTATTTTGTATTTATATATATTTTGAAAAAAATGCTAACATTTTTGAATGATTTAACATCAAACATTGTAAATGCCAGATTCGCCCACTGAAGTACAAGGAATGTTGATTATGTTTTAAGTTATGCGAATAGAAAAGCAGTGTGACCTTTGGAGTAAAAAAGGCTAATAGAATTCGACCCAACAAATCTGCCATCTGCCAATTTGGCAGTAAAGATATCGGAAACGGAATTGGCCATGAAAGTTCATGATCTGTGCTCCCCTATTGATTAGTTGCTGTATTTGCTGAATTTAATGTGGTACACAAATTTCTTGGAATCCCCCACATTCCCTCTGTCAATGACATCACATAATGCATATCAACATGAAGTACTGTTCCATATGTCTTTGCAACCAGCTCCAGCAATAGTGGGCCACTTTGAGGGAGCAGCCAGAGCACACAAGGTGGGTGAGGTCAGTTTGGCAGAGTTGGTATGCGCGTTGTTTCTCTTGTGTGTGGGCATCACCATCTGTCTGTAGAAAGCGTGCGGTCAGGAGTGTAATCGGAGCCACATTTATGCACTCCAAGGCTGCATTCTTTCAAAAATTGCCTAGTTATTTTCTGCGTTGGATAACCCAGGGACTCACACTGATACTATTATCATACCTGTGACTAAACTGTTGAAAAAGTATGTAGGATGAAGGCAGATGTTGCTTTTTGATTATCTAGTCTTCTTGTCATGTGGGCTATCCCTTTAACCCCTGAACCCCTTAGGGTCTCTATGCAGACTTCAGTTCCTCACTGTCGTGACTATACTTTATTGTAGTTACTGAATCATCTATAGTAGTCAACTAAAAGTAAGCCTTGAGTTTACGGGGCCCAACTCCAAGGAACTAAATAACTGGCATGTTAGTTTTTTAGGGGTAGTTATTCAGAGTGCCTGAGTAACAAGCCTTAAAATGAATAACTGAATAATAAGCCTGGCATTGATTGTTATTAGAGTGTAGCGCATTCTTCTGTGATCCTCATTGTTTGGGTGGCTGATTGTAAAGAAACTCTAAGCACAGCCACAGCAGGCCACTGTCCAGTTACATAACTGTTCCCCAGACATCAACCAGTCCACATGATGTAAGAGAGTGAAATGCAACATGCTTTACCTCTGCTGTCCCTTCTCTCCATCTCTTTTTTTTTTCTTTCTTTCTTTCTTTCTCTCTTGTCCAGTTTCTTTCTCCCTGTCTCTTCCTGCCACCCCACGCGCAGGTCATTTGTGCTGACCTGGCCAGTTGGACTGCTCGTTAAGGGCGGTGCAATAGTTGCATGGCGGCAGCAGGAGGAGGCAGCCCTGACTCCATGCGGGGGTGTTACGTATGCCCAGTGTGTGTGGAGGTGTTACCGCTGTGCAGTAATCTTTGAAAGTGTGCGTGTGCGTGTGCGTGTGTGTGTGCGTGTGTGTGTGCGTGTGCGTGTGCGTGTGTGTGTGTGTGTGTGTGTGTGTGTGTGTGTGAAGACGGAATGAAGCAGATGAATAATGGAGAGAGGTGTGTGTGCGTGTGTGTGCAGTGTAGGGATGTTTTTTTAGAATGATTTATGAATTGGGCCTGGTAGATGTTCAGTCTTAGAGGCTGCCATTGGTGTAGGCTAGTCTGTGGTGGTGTTGCAGTAAAGGGTCCAGCCGAGAGCCTGTTTACCATCCACACATGTCTCCCTGCATACACACTACATTTACATTTAGAACACACTGTCATGCTGTCATGTCTAGTAAATTACGAGAGGCCTTGAGATGTCTTAAAGCATTAGAACCTCATTCAAGGTCAGGAGTAAAAGGGGGGATCTTTTTTTATCTGACCCGGCGATCTGCAGCTGCAACTAACGACTATTTTAATAATTGACTATTGGACTATTATTTGATGGACCAGCTGATATGGCCCATCATATCAGCTCCTCTCTCAATAGCCACTGCCATCATTCAAAGCTGAGTTTGTGTGACAAGCAATTTCTTCTTTTATGGTGCTATGAAACAGTGGAGACCATCGCCCTTCCTGCTCCTTGTAGTGTATTGCAGTTTGTTGGACCAAGGGTGTGTATCATGAGAGCATTATAAAGCATTGTAGAATGTTTTTTTTAAGTAGGCAGTGCATCAAAACCCCACATCATTGTTCATCACAGACATTGGCAGCTTTGTCAACTAAGGGATGCAGCCCTAATCTGCAGTCTTGATACTGTGAACACTTTTCTGGAGTTACAGTGATGACTAGAGTGTGTAGCTGAATATATATCTGCATGTTGCTATTTATTTTCTGAGTTATGTGTAAAATGTAACTTTTGCACAGGCCACATTTTAGTTCCATTTTTACCCCAACACTCTTACATACAGCCAAAAAAACAGTAATTGTGAATTGAAATGTTTAGTACTGTGTAGCTTATTTTCACTTAGAAAAGCAGCAAAACATGTAATTTGACTAGGGCACCCAAACTTTTGCATGCAACTGTAAGTTTGGAATCACTTGTTTAATTTTTTATCATTTATATTTTATATGCAGTATTGCTGTACATATGGGGTGAAAATCACAGGTTTCAGCATGTTCAAGACTCATGAAATTATAAATGTCCCATAACTTTTTGTGTTTAATTTATATGTTGACACAATAAACAGCATTAAAATGTGCAGCAGTGTGTCCTCTGTAGAGAAGGTGTACTTATCAATAAAACATGGATTTCAACCAGGAGTGCCCAAACCATTGCATAAGACCAAATATTCCGACATTCCAGGTGTGACGGAGCTATCGTCCACCACAGCAACATAGACACATAATGGTTTAAATAACTTTTAATTATCTTTGATTCAGTGTTTGTTAAATCATTTGACCAATTTGGCCAACAGAAGGAAGGACGGCCTGAGAGAAAAGGGATTGGTATAAGCATGTATTGTGTAACACCAGCTGGTTTCAGTTGAATTATTAGTGTTTAATGTTGAACGTTCGCTGTGGCAGTAGAGATATATGGACCAAGATTTGTATGGTATGGTAACAGTTGACATTCTGGTACTTAACCTGTTATCATTTTAGTCAAGAGAGGCTTCCATGTCTTCCTTCAGTGGGGAGAATAGTGGTGTTTGTTTGTTGGAGTTTTGTAACGAAAAAACGAAAGTGACGTACGTCATAGCACTTCCTGTCTAGCCCTATTTAAGCCTCTCTTAAAGCTAGGTGAAGCAAAATGGCAAGAACAGTGAATGAAGATGGTTGGAGCCTGAAGAGCTGACTTTTTGGGAGCTTATTGAATGACTGAGATCAATTTGTATGCATATATATTTGTAAATAATGGTAAATAAATGTTTTTTTTTAAGTTAATAAACACTTTTTTTGCACTTCCACCTGGAGTGCACGCATGTTTCTTCCATAACGGACCATCACACCAGGATTTAAGAAACATTGCAGAATTGTTAAATTAAAATCATATTGTATGTGTGTTAGCAGCTAGATTGTTTTATTTAGTTGAAAGCATTGATTCCAGTCTTTTAAATGATGATTCCAAACTTCCCGAACTGTATTGTGCATTATACTGAACGCTGCTCCTATTTTCAAATTATACCGTTTGTGTTCTCTGTGCCTGTGGCTCGTGGGTTGTATGCGACTGTGTGTGTGTGTGTGTGTGTGTGGTGGAGTGTGGTGTTGGAGTTGTGTCTGCTGATACAGTTGGCACAGGGAGGTGGCAGCTTTGCTGCAGGGTGATGGGTTAAACGGCATCATGCTCTTCCACCAGCTACTACAACCACCTGCCACCACTACTGTCTTTCCTCTATCTCTTCTCTTTCCATCACTCTTTACTCCACTACTCTCCTCCTCCGCCCTTCATCCTTAACTCCCTCCATTCTGTTCTGTAATCACTCTGCCTCCAACTTGCTCTGTAATCTTCCCGCTCGGATAAACCCTGCCTCATTCTTCTCCATCTGCTGAGGGACGGAGGCCGTATTGAAGATGATTAATATCAGTAACATTGAGCAGACATGTGCACACACACACACACACACACACACACACACACACACACACACACACACACACTGTCTGATAGCAGGCAAGAAAGTATACTTCTTGGTAATACATACACCGCTCATCAAACAAAAAATTTCAGAGTAGCATTAAATGATATGATAGTTTTCTGTGCTTGTTATAAGCACATATGGAACATCTTTGGCCCAAAGGTGCTTTAAGAAGTGGAAGCTGTTGCTGGCAATAATAAACAGCTAGTTGTAATTTGATATTAATTATTTATGATCCCATTAGTTAGTGAAACAAGCAAAGCAAAGACACTCTGTTTTTAAAATTACATTTGTGTTTGTAAGGAGAAGAGATTTTGTAAGATTGTATTATGATGAAATGTCATTGTTGTACAGTCTTGTAGAAAGAAAAATAACCAGTTTCTGCCACATTTGTCATTTGTTGACACTGAAAAATGTGGAAATGCAGACTCAAAAAATACTGGTACAGAATGTAAATAGAACATAAATGTAATTCCTTAAGGTCAGACTATACAGGCAGAAATTACAAATGTGGTATCATCAATCATTTTTCTGCTTTCTAAGTAAATTGCATTCATAACATGTTTTAAACTGTCATGAAAATGTCAAATCTCAAAAGAAATATGTTTATTTTTAGCAGGTTTAGCCAATTCACAAGTTTCAGCGAGTTTCAGAATCATGAAATTATCAAATGTCCAATTATTTTTCATGTTCAGCAAATAAACAGCATTAAAATGTGCAACAGTGCGTCCTGTGTAAAGGATGAACACTTATCAATAAAACGTGATTCAACCAGGAGTGCCTAAACCTGTGCATAAGACCGAATATTCCACCATTGCGGAATTGTTAAATGGCAGTGAAATAGCACATTAAAACCATATTGTATGTGTGTTTAGCAACAAGATTGTTTTATTTAGTTGATAGCACTGATTCCAAACTTTTGAAGGATGATTCTGAACTTCCCGAACTGTATTGTGTAGTATACTGAACACTGCTCCTATTTTTGATTTATGCTGTTTAGGGCTACCCTTTAGAAGTCGACGAGTCGAATCGTCAGTCAGAGACCCTTTAAGTCGACTGAGAACCTCCAAGTCGACTGACAACAGTGA
>CM067476.1:28711092-28730916 GCA_034552555.1 Semaprochilodus insignis | reverse complement strand
ATTTTAGAACCTAAATTACAGATATTTTTATTTATTCATTTACAGCTAAGATTATTTTTATTTAAAGATAAGTATAGTCACTTAATATGCCTGCCGATAAACGAGGAATAATTATTTTAGCGCAGGTAATATAGTAATTAAACATTTCAGGTCTACCATTCTTCTTTTCATCTAAAAATAATTTAAATATTGACTAATTTGGTTTTATTTAGGAGTACATTATTTATGAGAGATGAAAGATGAAGGGTCATCCTACTGAAGAAGCTGTTAAAAGTGAAATAAAAAAGACTATAGCCTATAAGCGCTAATTTTAGCATAAATACTGCTTGCTGCCCGACGCTATATTCTGTAATTAAATCAGGCTCCAGATCGTTCATCATATGCCACGTCTCTTTTAGTTCAAAAATAAGGTCCTTGTGATTCTGCTGACTTTCTAAATGAGGACATCAGATCTGAAATGTATGCAAATTGATTTACTGATTACTAGATAATGTATATGGAGAAAAAACATGAACGAATAGTCGAATCGTTGGCCAGGACGGGCAAATCCGATTCGACTGACAAAATTCTGAGTCGGGTACAGCCCTAATGCTGTTTGTGTTGTTTGTGGCTCATGGGCCGTATGCGAATGTGCGTGATTGGAGTTGGAATTGTGTCAGCTCTTACAGTTGGCATAGGGAGGTGGAGGCTTTACTGCAGCGTGAAGGGTTAAACGGCACCGCGTTCTCCCACCAGCTACAACAACCACCTGCCACTACTACTCTTCTCTCTCCTCTATCACTTCCACTTGCATCTCGATTTTCCAAAAGCTAGCAAGTTGAGTGAAGACTTGGCTCTGCGCACCTAGCACAACTATGTTATATCATATATCATGTTTTGGTACATTGCTGCATGTTTTCTGAACTCTCATTGGGTAGTGCATTTCTGAGGCATGTTCTTAAAGTCGTTTTTCTCAATATAAGCTGTACTCTACGTTCAGAACCAAAGTTCTCAGCTTCTAGAATACCTGCATGTTAAAGGTGGCATGATATACCCTTTTTCAGAGGTTAACAAGTGTCTACACAGCCCTGTACAGAGCAGGCAGTTTGACTGTCTGTTAATCATTAAATGACAAGGATTCACTGTTCAATCTTTCATGCACACGTCAGTCCGAGGTGAAAATGGCTTCCCATTGCTCGTACCGTGAAGTTAATCTTACAAACATTCAATCAACTGACTAATAGCAATGACATTATTGTGGATCCTGCAGCAAGTAATAAACTTTCTAGAACATTATATCTCTGTTAATATACTACCTCGGTTGTTGGCTTTAGTTAGTGCTAAATGGCCACACAAACGCAGAGCAGAATCATTTTTCCTCATCTGCAGTTTTGCCTAAAACGGTTAATACTGACCCCTATTTGTGTCACACAAAACCAGCAGTTAGACACACGAATGAAAAGTCAGCTTCCTATTCACCATTTTCTTGTTCAGATTTTCCTGTCCACCTTAAATGGTGCAACGGCTATTATTATAATGTGTGAGGGGGCAGCATGTAGAATGCTGCAACGTAAAAAAGCTGTACAGGTAGGCTGAGGCACCAGCATAACTGCTACACTGTTTAAGGTGGAACAGGAAAACTCCAACAGTTACCTGATACATAGAGGTTTTTGTCCATGGTTCCAAAAATAAACTTTATCCAGTGAAGTGCAGCCAACAACAGAGCAGTTCTTGAGCTCCACAAAATGCTATCATCGAGAATAAAATGGCACCCCATGACGAAGGTTAGTTCTTCGTTATATGTCCCCTTTAATTCCTGACCATATTCTGACAGAGCTCGCAGAAGAATTTCTGTGTTGAGTACTGACAACATAAACTGTGTGCAGACCTTATTAGCATTTTGCTTTGTATTTTTGTATTTTATTCACAAATATATACATAAACATTTGATTTCCTTTAAAATAAAGGTTTGTTGTGAATGTACTACTGTAAACTCAAATAAATTATGTTCATTTGTATTAAAAACATTTTATAGACCTGTTGAGGGGCAGCGGAGGTGTTCACTCCAGAGGAGCAGAAGGAGCAGTTACTGTGAGGAGCCAGTCCTGATTACCCAGACTAAACCATCTTGAGATGCATGTGTGCATGAATGTGAAAGACCCATGACAGCTTGTCAAACTGGATAGACAGCAAGCCATCAGGGGGTGTCTGGAGTAGTGAAGGAATTAAGGGATAAATAAAAGGAGAAGAGTGTATTAAAAGGATTTAAAGATCGTCCTTGTCTTCACTGGAGACTAAACGGACATATCAAAGTCACTTCATAAAGCCTCACCTTCACACTCTGCTGAAAATAGGCTACAGAATAAAGTGATCAGTAATCCAATTAATGAAATCCCATTTTCAGGTCCAGGGCATACTGGTGTTTATTCGGGACATGGTAGTTGTGTATTTGAGTATAGACAGCAGACTTTTAAAGTAAAAGAAAATACAGGTCATGTGGTCATGTCATTTTATGTAGGGCAAGTAGGGTTCCTTGTCTGTCAGACATTTACATGTTTAGCAGATGCTGTTAGCTGTGATGCATTAACTATATAATCCTTTTAAAAACTCATAAAAGTTTAAAATGAAAATTTCCCTAAAGATTTCAAAACATGTTTCCTGTACCAGGAACTTATTTCTGTACTTGGTATATTTTGCCAGTTAAATAAATCTGACTCAGTCATACCTAGAAAAGTGCAACTTGATTATCCATTATAGTTTATTATTTGATGTTATTCAATTAAAATATATGCCAATCACTCAGGATTCAGTCATTCAACATTCGTGTAAACCTGGAGTACACTGAGCATGACTCTTGTTTGCAGTGTAGCTGAGCTTAAGAACCGCCCCCACTGAACGACTTATCTGCACTGCCATTAAACAAGACCATCTCTGTATGTGCTGGTCAGTTGATGGCTAGCAAAATAGGCAGGGTTCTGGTAAGACATGGTTGTTATTTGACAAATGTCAGTGATGACCAGGGTCAGGAGAGGGGAAGGACAATAAGAAAGGCCCTCATGCATCACATCCAGTTTCAAATATTTCCAAATTGAATAAAATTATTTTGATTCAGCATTCACGCTCATAGTACTGTGCAACAGTCAGAGACCACCCTTCATTTATTACACTTACAGTTTAAACAGCCATTAAAGTCATCCCGTTATCCAGAGATATTTCGGATAAGATTAGATACAAGATGAGTCCAGACCTCACAGTTGAAGATCACTTGGATTGTGCAAAGCACAAAATTCCACCAGCTTGTAAGACTCAACTTTGGAGGTGTGAAGAAATATTTGTGCATATTTACACATAGAAAATTTGAATGCACATCTCCTGAAAAGAAAGGAAGCTGTAATAAAAGTTAAAGGGTGAACCTAATAAATACTGAAACTTACATATTATATGTATTATATGTACGTATTGATGCTTTGGTTTAATTCTCTGTTAAATGCATGTTTTTTTCCAGTTGCAGGAAACTGAGTGCTTTATGGCTTAAATGTCTGACTTTTACACAGTACTGTAATGTGGCCACAGTACCTATATTATACCGTAGTGGAATACAGGCAACAAAAACAGTATATTTATCTTTCATTTTAGCACTGTAGATTTTCAAGTCAATGTAAACCAGTATCTCTAATAAAATGAGGGCAAAATTTCACTTTTACAGTATTTGAAGGTGACTGCTTTGTCTCCGCCCCTCCACTCTTACCTGTTTGAGACTGATTCCTTCTGCTCCAATGAGCTCATGAATTATTCAGCTTCACCTTCCCCAGCCTTTGATCTTAGCGTTGGTTGTGACAGTTCTTGATGAGCATGTTTAACACTATTTGATCACAGCGTGGCTGCAAGCGATTGTTTAACAAAGGATATCGGCCAGTAACTTATAAAGCAGGAAACGTTTTAAAATAAGGGTTTTTAAAGGCTTCAGAGTCTTCATCATTGTTTACTTTGCTGTGTTGTGCAACAATGATGTGCTGCCCTGTCGGAGTAAATTCACATTATTCCTGCTGCACCTTTTTGTTGTTGTTATTTTTTTTGGTCATTCTGGAGACTTTATTCTGTATCCGTTTTTGTGATGCATGCTCAGGCTCTGCAGTTTGATTGATCGTAAACACATATCAGGCTCACGGACCACCAGGGAAAAGAGAGAGAGAAAAGGAGAGAGAGTGAGAGAGAGAGAGAGAGAGAGAGAGAGAGAGAGAGGCAGAGATGGGAAAAAAGGCGGAATTGCTCCCAGCGTCTTGTCATGTTGAGGTGGAGTTGCTTTCAATTAATATTCAGGCCACACCTTTACCTCCATGATATGATATTAGTCCTGCCCACTGACCCAATTCCCTCTCTCTCCTTCTCTTTCTCTATCTCGATCTGTCACACACGCATACATGCTCCTTCTTTTAGTCTCTCCGGCATTAATTCAGGCTGGCTGGCAGATCAAAGAAAGGCAGGGTAAACACAAACAGAACACATCAAGTAAACAGAATAGAGGAGCCCATCGGAGGACCTGCTGCTTTCATTACGATAACCACACTCTGCACTCGCTGCATAGCAATGCTGCATGGCTCTTTTTCAAAATACAACATCTACGTGTTTTCATTCCGCATTACTTCACTCTCCCTGCTAGAGTCTAGAGGCTTTATTATCTACCTTGTAATGGACAAGATAGCTGAAATTTTGTGTCCTCCACCAACAATCAAAGACCGCTGTCTAGTCTGCTGTATGAGTTTTGTTTCTGCACTCGTAATCGCTCTTTTCAGGAACAGAGTGTCTTTTCATGGACAGAGAGTTTTGGGGGCAGGGAGAAGTGCTACTGCTGTGCAAGTTGCACACTTAAAGGAATAGCTAAGTAAAAACTCTGATGTACAGATTTTTTCCCCCATTACTCCAAATACAGTAGATCAGCCAAGACATGCTTGACGAGCTTGTTTTGAATGGACTGTTTGGTCCTGTTTTCTACCAAAAGAAATTTTTCATAACTAGAACTTTACAAGAGCAGGAAAAACCCTGTTATTCTTTGAATGGTAATTAATGGAACAGGGTTATTTCTCCATTTCTATTAGCCCATTAGTGAAATTTTAATACAACGTAAAACGGCCAGTAAATTTGTGATTAGTACATGGTATTTACACATTATACCAAAAAAAGAACAGCAAAAACAACCCCAGCAAAAATGGAGACACAACGTTTTGTCTTGACAGCAGTGCTACACAACACATGTTCCAGTTTTGTTGAGTAGGGTGCTACATTGGGCAATCACAGCCGCAGCAACACTGCTCATGGTTGCTTTCTGCTTGCTCATTCACCCGCTGCATCGTCGATGCTGATGAGGGTGCTGTTCGTGTATGCTGCCTGGGACCCTTGGGGATTCAGCCACCAGCACTGGCGCTGCATGTTCAGTTCCTCCAGCACTGGTGGCTTCACCCGTAAAATGCAGTGGTGCTCTCGACCTGACAGCATGCCCAACCCCAGGGATCCACCAACTAGCTCTAACACTGCATGTTCAGCTCTTCCAGACCTGGCAGCTCCCCCACAGAAGACAAAAGCCGCATTGCCAGGGAGCCCTGACTCTTTGCTTCAGCTCCACCAGTAATTGCTGCAAACAGCTTAACCTGTCCCCTGGCCCTTGGCCCCGGTCACTATGATAAATTCCAAACTGAGTATGCAGGCATTCGGGATCGTGCACCTCCACAATGGCCAGAAGCCACTGCCTTATGTCTCGTCTCTGTTGCTGGCGGCTGAGTTCGTTGTTGCAGGTATGGCACTCATGGTGTGAGGGAGCACGTCTGGTTGTGTTAATGTCACCGACAAACCGGTGTCAGTGAGGGCATCGCAACATTTCCCATCTATACTGCACTAGACCCAAAGTCTGTGGCAGCAACCAGTGTTCGGGGCTGTAGTGTCAATGCAGTGGAATGTTCACTCTGCCCTTCAAAGACCAGCCTCATCACATTTCTCTGCGGTGTCCCCTGATCTTACACACCCAGCACACCAATTGCTGCACCACCACTCGCTCACAGCTCCTCCTTGTTTTTTGATGCTAGTATGCAGGTTAACCAGCATAACCAGGCTGAGTGACAAACTAAACCAGCTCTATACCAGCTATAACATTCCACATGAAATGTTGCTGGAATGTTATAGTTTGCTATTATAGCTGGAATGGTCATACTTTGCTAAGTAGCATTTACTGAAGAGCTGGTTACTGTGTACAGTGGAACATGCTAGAACCAAGAAAGCATAGCTACGCTATGAATTAAACCGAAGACTGTGTAATTCCGGTCTGGTTTATATGCCACTGGCTGAGTGAATAACGCTAAATCTTCCAGTGGCTAATATGACAGTAATTGAGGTAAATATGTCAGTAACTGAGTGAAAGATGTCACTAAAGTGGTTAACTGAGTGAAATCTGCCAGTGGCTAAGGGGAAATAAACAGCAGTAACTGAGTTATATCTGCCAGTGGCTAAGAGAAATAGCCCTTTGTAAACTGCTTTGAGTGACTTAAAACTTTAGACCTTCTAAAAGAACAGGCCCTTAAACCTCACACCAGTTAGGAAAAATCCTGTGAATGGAAGAAGAGGTAAAGTTAGCATGTCCAGATTATTTGCTGGAATTGATACAGGGTTTTTTTTTTTTATTTGATTCAATAACAACCGATAAAACAGTATGTGAGAACAAACCCTGCCAATATGGTGGAACAGTCCCATAATGCAGGAGTCCTAAGAATGACTACCACAAATAAGGGTGGGTGTTAATGATAATATTTTACTATTATACATTCTTATGTGGCACATTCTCTGGTGGAAAGAGTTTTATATGGGGTTTAAGTTTTTCCAGGACAATATAAAGTACCCATCAAATGGAATACAATATCTAAAAACAAACTGCTTGGCAAAGTAACACTGCTGTTGTATGGCCATTATATTCTGGAATATAATGCTATATGTCACTAAGGATATTGTAAAAATTGAACAGCAGTATTGCAGTATAGAAGCTGTATCATCCAATCGTCGTCTGTGGAAAATGTGCTCTGCTCTGGGAATGAAGGAGGAAAGGGTAGAAGAACCTTCCCAATAAAAATCACTGGAAAAAGAAGGAGGGAAAGAGGGAGGATAAATTTGGAGAGAATACTCTCTCTCTCTTCTATCTCTCTCTCTCTCTCCCCCCACACTCATACTGTACATGTGGGCTGGTAAGCTGTTTTGAACCTGTTTGATCTTCACAGGTAGATTTACATTTTTAATAAGCTCCTGCCCTCAGGTATGTATCTCCTTTTCCCTCTCCCATTGCAACCGTGTAGACCTGGTAGACCACCAAAACAGCCACCATCCATTAAATAACGGTCGCATATTTGGACTGAAAATTGCCTAATCATCTCAGAAATGATCTCACGATGGGTAGATCTAAAAAGTGAAATAAAGACTGTTAAAAAGTGTGAAATTGTGGTATTGAAATGAAGATTTCACTTGCTGAAGAAACAATGCTGTTCATCCCTGCCTGACCAATGTGAAAAATGAATTGCCCTCTCAGCTAGTAACTCAATCAGTTAACCAAATTCAATTGACTGTTGGATTCAGTTTCACTATCAACACTCAGGCATGATACCTTCCAGGCCTGCTGCATCTAGACATCAAATAAATGGAACCTGTCTGGCAGAGTGAAGCAGCTACAATGTCTTAAAAAGCAGCACATGATGTAACTTTCAAGAGAGATTCAAATGCAGATGCAAAACAAAGTAATACAAAATCTGCCAGTCTGGAAAGGGTTACAAAGCCATTGCAGGCTCAGGGACTTCAGCGAAACACAGTGAGAGCCTTTAGTCACAAATGGCGAAACAAGGGTGACCCTTCCCAGGAGTGGCCAGCCTACCAAAATGTCACCAAGAGTGCATCAACAACTCATCTAGTGATCCACAAACGAACCCAGACAAGCATCTGAAGAACTGCAGGCCTCAGTTGCCTCACTTAAGGTCGATGTATATGATTCCACAATAGGAAAGACACTGGGCATAAAAGGTGTCCAATAGGAGAGTTGCATCAAAAAAGAAAAAAGAAAGGAGAACTGTCAACAAAAAAAGGCTACAGTACTGTGAATATAGTATTCTGTCAGCTTGTGAGTGAAAGGTGGATCTTTTGGAAGACATAGGTCCTGTTACAAGTGGTGTAATCCAAAGAACATCATATCAGCATTTAAACATGGTAGTGTGGTTGTCTGGGGCTGCTTTGCTTCTGCAGGACCTGAAAGACTTGTCATAATTGCCCTCTATCAGAAAATCCTGAAGGAGAATATTTGCCTGTCAGTTTGTGACCTAAAGCTCGAGTGGAGTTCGATATGCAGCAGAACAGTGATCTGAACCACACAACCAAGTCCACCTCTGAATGGCTCATTGCAAGTTACTCCAAACGTCTGATTGCAGTTCTAAGGAACCAGTTACTAAGTTTAGATGGGTAGTTGCTTTTTCACATGGGTGATACGGGTTTTGAATAAATCTTTATCTTCAATGAATGGAGTGATCATTTAAAAGCTGCGTTCTGTGTTTACTCATGTTTATCGTATAGTAAAAATTGTTGGATGAACTGAAACATTTAAATGTGACAGGTTAGAAGAAACCAATACTTTTTCACAGCACTGTATATTCCAGGCATTTTGTAAACTTTTTCATTTTTGGTCATATACATATAATATTATATATTATATATATTATATTCTCTATTCTTAGTAAAATGACTTTATCAATGCATAGCCAGGTACGCTGCCCATAATTTGTGTTTTACGACCTGGGTCCAGGATGAGGGTGAGTAAAATCACTTCTTAACGTTGTTTTAAAGCAGCAACAAACATGATGGTTTCAGGCAGTAATCAAGGGGCAGGACCCTCCCAGTGCCCTTTTGCAGTCATAGAGCATTCATGGTCCCTGACCTTGAGAATGCACGCACACACACACACACTGACCATGGTCTCTCTTGGAGGGAAGACATGCCCTCCAAGATTTGAACTCTCACTGGTATTCTAAACCCTATTTAAATTCAATGTACAGATTATTTGTGGTGAAGTGAACACATCATGCAACTTATTCTCACTGGATTTAACTAATTTAGTTAATAAACCATTCAGCCATGTTGTAGCAGGCAGCTACTGAAACATATTCTCTCTCTCTCTCTCTCTATTTGTCTTTGTCCGTTTGAAGCTTGTTTGAGGACACAAGCACTGTTTACATACCCCATTCACATCTGAGACCCCTCCAAATGAATATAAATGGAGCTTTTGTAAGCATGCTTGCATGACCATGCTCGTTTGGTGTGAGTGTGTTTTGCAGTGTCTGCCTGGCACCAGAACAGACACTGTTTATTTTGACTGACTTCTCCATTTTTCAAAGACAGCTTCCATCCATCTGGTTGGGTTTGGTCTGGACAGACTATATCATAGAGCCCCACTTAACTCCGCTCACTTTCCTAGAAAAGAAAAAAAGACTGTTCTCCATCTGCATGCTGGCCTTGTACTCCACTACTGCTCCACACTCATCTTGTTTCTGCTTCTTTCTGCTGTTCTGGGGCTTTGATTTGTGCAGGTCCTTCAGGAAAAAAATGGCTGTATTTTATTCTACTTTCTTACCCCTGTTATTAACTGAAGACTGAATAATGCAGAGAAGCACGCTGTGTCAAGAATTGTCATTATGTTTCGTTCATGGAATATTAGATATGGTTGAATTATTGAAATGTGCTCCACTAGAGTAGGATGCCACTAAGGCTTTGCTGGTTTTAAAGAGCTAAGCTGAGAGAGACACCTTTTTTTAGATCTAACTTGGTTCATGGCTCACTTATTTTGACCTGTAGGTCACAACTAATTGGCTTTCTTTATTTAGCTTTGCTACGATGGGTAGATCTAAGAAGTCAGTGTGTAGTCTAATTGATGTGCACTATGGCAGTGAAAGGCCATAATGCCTTTAAATGTGGGTGAGCAGATGCTAAATATAGCCCTGGTCTTGCCCAAGGGATGAAAGCATTCCGGCGGTAGGTCCCACCACTGGGATTTGGGTTGGAGACTCGGGGCTTGGCATGGCCATGGCTCTCTGAGTATAAAAATGTACTCGTTCTCACTGGGATGGGGAAAAAAGAAAACAAAGATCAGAGAAGGTTGAACTGAGGGGATCTGGCTATCATTTATTGCTTAGCTAACTGTCTACAGGTCATCCATGCTCAACTAACAGGACACGCAACATTTAACAGCAACAACAACAAATTGATTGATTACATTTGCTGTGAAATAACTCCTAAAATAACTCCTAAATTCATCACTTTTGTGATTTCAATGAAAGTCACACAAACATTTTCAGTTACCCTTCTGGGATGAATATAAAATGCAGCGAAGGTGTAAAACGTAGCTTCTTGAAGATACAGATGCTTGTTACTTCTCCTGAAAAGTTGCCATTCTCGACATAAAAGATGTTCTTATGACAGCAACAATGCACTATGTGGGCAAAAGTATGTGGACACCGCTTCTAAATAGTGGGCTTAGAGAATATTTTCTGCAGGCAAGGCTGTAGAATTGCTGTTCTAGGTATAATGATGATGTCATGATGCAGAGGATACAGACTGTAAAAATATAAAAACTGACACCTTTTCTGGTTTGAAAAGGTTTCTTTTGCATCTGTGTAAAAATATAGATGGAATAAATTTTTATTTGTTTTTCTGGGGCTGTATAACACTTTATGGTTCTGTCCAAAAATCTAAATGAAAATGCAAAACACAAAATGGGGGTCAGTGTAGGTATTAAAGCTTGTTGATGAGAGTGTGTTCTCTCTGCAGGTGTGTTTTAGCTATACTCTTAGAGTACGGTGTGTTCTAGGTGAGCTCAGGCTTTGCAGCATCTTTTATAATCTAGATAGTGTGATGTGAACATGAATGTGTATTCTATCCTAATGCTTATGGGTAGATTAGCAAGGCAGGGCTACTTCATAAGCGTTTAGAATTAGAGTTAGAATTTAGAGGTCTGATTCTAAAGGAATTTGTCTACCGCATTTAGCACATCCGTAACACACCCCCTCTAGGGGCAGTGCGCACATTTGCCTGGAGCGGTGAGCAGCCCTATCCAACACCCAGGGAGCAGTTGCCTTGCTCAAGGGCCCTTCGGTCATGTCCTATAGGTTCAGGGAATCAAACAATCAGCCCTCTGGTCACAAAGCTGGTTCCCTAACCTCCAGCCCATGACTGCCCCAAGAATCATCAGCATGACTCAATGGACTCAGCAGTGAACCAGTGCCTTGCTCTGAGTAACATGAAAAAATTCTGATGGCCCCAAAGTGAATGGAAATACTGAAGCTGGAAAGTAATGAATGCTCAGAGGATAAAGAGCTGGACTCCTTTCCTAAGCCCTCTATGACATTTCTTAGTGCTGTCAATTAGACCATCTCACAATCCTGCTCAGTACCAAAGGTGTTTAAAGACTAGTTGCTTTCTGCCTGTAACCCACCCTCAGTCATTAGAAGCTAAAACACACCGCAGGCTGCGCCGCTCTGGCGAAGCTCCTTATTCCCGTCTGGAGAGTGGCATGGCTGTGGTCTGGACCAGCACTCTGGCATTTTCAGCTGTAATTGTGCGCCACAGGGAGTCAGTCTTAAGGCCTGGTGTCCAGCAGAGAAGGTTGGAGGCAGGGAAAGGGACAGGCGGAAATCATAGGGCTCAGAGGCTTTAATTAAACACAGCTTACTTCCGCACCAGTCTTCTAACACAAAATCAGATCACTCTGATGCAGTGTTGGAAGGTTACTTTGATAGGTATTTAACATCCTTTACCCCGGTTTTGATTGGATTAGTTTATCGGGGGGTGTCTGTAATAAAACGTTTACACGTCTCCCCAGTAATAAAAACTCTCACGACTGTACGGCAAAAAATGGCAGCAGGACGGGTGTGTGTCTAGCCGGTTGCAGTTTCTACAAACTTGGATGTCTGCATCACATGTGATCATATGATCAGATAAAATGGAAAGTTGATAATATTGCTTATAAAGAGTTTTGTGGTATACCTCGAGCTGCCATAATAATCACCTATTTAATTAGACTGCAGTATCTCTCTCTTCTTATTGACTGTTCTTGATCTTCTTTTATCTTCTTCTGCTAATGCTCTCGCAGTGTAGTGAGGGTGGAGTCAGACATTCTGCTACACAGATCAAATAACTGGTTGAGAGACTTACAAAACAATTGTTTCACGATTAGTGAAGTATGTAAGGTTGGACACATGAGACGTAATATGTGTTGTTTAGCACACCCGTTTGAGAGATCATGTACAGTACTGTGCAAAGATCTGAGGACCTCCTCCTTTAATTTCATTTTCAGACCAATAAACAGCCATTAGCCCTTATTCACAGTAACCATAAAATGAGACTTTTAGCTCCGTTCGACATTACATTTGTATATATTTAATTAAATTAGAATTTGAATTATATTTGTTTTATAATTTCTCTTGAATTTCAATTTGATTCTATCTATTTGATAGCAATATTAATACAAATATCCAACCAGTCCATTTTCATTCAGCCGACTGAAAAGCCACTTAAGGAAAATCACGCAACACAAAAACCCTGCTGCCAGCTTACCCAGGAAGGTTGGCATGCATTCACACAAAGCTACTGCTTTCAACCACTCTGATAGTTGACCAGTCAGAAATATGTGGCTGAGCTGATCAAAAGCCCATTGTGGGGGGAGCAGGGGAGCAGACAGAGCGTTTTAGACATTATCCAATATGTTGGGGATTTATTGGATCATGAGAAGCAGAAAATGCCACTCCCAATACTGAACATAGACAGTAATATTGGAATTTTTAATATGTAGTTGTTAAGGCTTTGTGTAATTGTTTTTAAAATATATATTTTTCTTGCATGTGTTGTACTTAATGGTCATTTTGACTGGAAATTTATAAACAAGTGGTGGTCTCTGAATTTTGCATGGCAACATACACAGATCAGGCATAACATTATGACCACCTCAATGTATCTACACTCTTTATCCATTTTATCAGCTCCAGTTGCCACATAGGTGCACTGTGTCCACTGACTGTCCACTCTATTAGACACTCCTACCCTGATGGTCCAACTTGTAGATATAAAGGCAGAGATGGTAGCTTATCTGTTGCTACACGGTTTGTGTTGGTCGTCCTCTAGGCCTTCGTCAGTGATCATAGGACGCTGCCCACAGGACGCTGCCCACAGGACGCTGTTGGCTGGATAGTATTGGTTGGGGGACTATTCTCTGTCTAGCAGTGACACCGAGGTGTCCAGCAGCAGTGGTGTGATCCACTCACACCAGCACAACACACACTTACATCCCACCATCATGTCAGTGTCACTGCAGTGCTGAGACTAATCCACCACCCATATAATACCTGATTTGTGGTGGTCCTGTCCGGGGTCCTGACCTAACAAAGTATACAGAGAAACAGATGGACCACAGTCTATAACTGTAGAACTACAAGGTGCACCTATATGGTAAGTGGAGCTGATAAAATGGATAAAGAGTGTAGATACATTGAGGTGGTCGTAATGTTATGCCTGATCGGTGGTAAGTGGACCTGATGGACAATGAATGTAGATAAGGTGGATTTGCCTAGTACTGTGGCCAGTAAGTGTATAATTGTGTTTCTCTAGCATGTAGGAGAGAGGCAGGTGTGTGTGTGTGTGTGTGTGTGTGTGTGTGTGTGTGTGTGTGTGTGTCACAGAGAGACAGCGTGTGCACACAATGAATAGTGCTGATTAACAGGCAGACAGTTCTACTCCCACTGTCTGCCGGCTACTGTGTGCCATCAGCTGCTTTTGTTCTTCTCCTCTAAACACAGCGCTTGGAGAGGGAGGGAGAGAGAGAGAGAGTCTGTGGTTTGTGAGTCTCATTCTGTGCCTGTGGGTGGGTGGATGCACTATATTTAAGTATGTACTATATTGGAGTATAGGAGTGTTTATTGTGAGTTCAGCCATGTGGATATGTAGTCTTACACATGAGTGCTTTTTTTAATGTCTATATGGGTTTATTCAAGATGTTATTCATGGACTGGAACGGCAACAGTGTGAGCAGCTAATTCACAGCCAGGCCCGATTAAATTACAAATCCCAATTGATTGTGAACATGCAGCGATCTCTGTTGGAAAGTGTTGGTGATTGCAGACGTGCCGGGCTGTAATTCGATCACTCAGTGGCAAATGTAATCTGTGCCATGGCAATCAGAGAACAGTGGGATTAATGAGGATTCATGCAGAGAGAAGGCAGCAGCACATGACTGAGAGTACTGTGCGATGCTTTTAGGCTTTCTGTCTGATCAGGGTTTATTAGAGGGACTTCTTGACTTCATGACTCCTAACTTAAATCTGACACTACTGACACCCTTGGTAAAGATGACCACAAAGAGAACATTCTGTTGTATTTTCCATGTAAAATCAAGCTGAGTACACGATTTGGTGCCAGAATTTAGAGAAGACAATTCAGGGACAAAAGAAATGGATCCATTGAGTAGTAGCAGCAGCAGCAACAGGGTTATCATATTTGTTTTAGCCATTGCGACTCAAAGATGCAAACACTATGTTAAAGCCTGTTCTGCTAAATTACTCCCAGACAGCACATGGAACCACACCAACACTTTGCAACAGTGCTGTTTGTGTGGTGGAGTATGAGGCCTCTCTGCAGCTTGGAGATCTGAGTAATAAAATGAGCAAACAAATTAATAGAGCAACTCCGAGCTCTGATTATAAAATAGTGTCATCACATTACATAATTTCATTTTTGTTAAATCTCAGACTTAATCTGTAATTCAAAGCAGATTTATGGTTTTGTTTCTCCATTTGGCTCAAATGGAATGTGTCACAGATGTACAGAATATGCAAGAAACTAGCTGTTTTAAATGAAGGGAAAACGTAAGCTCTGATAATTTAGCTGTTGGCACAGGGGCATATAAATATTATATTTATTTATGAATATAAATCTATTTATAAATATAGATATTTTTCACCCAACATTATGTGGTGTTGTTTGTTTTTATTTGGTCATATTCCACTGATTTTAGTTCCTCTAGTCATATTTGTGCATTGTGTCTGTTTTGTGGTTTGTAAAGAATTCTGTATTGTACCAAAAAAATTGAATCAAATGAAAAAATGAAATTTGTTACGGTATAATTAAACCAAATTGAATTTGCTGTGTGTCGTAGACAGTATATTACAACACTAGATTTCACTTGTTCAGGTAGCCAAGCCTTCTTTTAGCCTGCTTGCCTTTTGATTTGAATTCTGTTAGTAGTAGTATTCAAAGCTGTCATTATTTAAACACTTTAGCTCTGCTGTATCAGAAATTCCAAACTGGCACCGATCTAGGGCAGAAATGCAGATCAATACTTTGTATATTAAAATTACAATTAGAAAAAGTGCAATTTTCAAACTGTAAGAGAACTACAGTATCAACAGTGTTGCCTTAATGTCAACATAGAAGACAAATGGTGTTTTATTTATGAAACAGGTGCTTTAACAACAGCTTGAAATGTCCAGTCCAGTGTTACCCAAACATGAAATACAGGAGAGACATGACATGAGTAGTGTGGACAACCTTGCACATAAAGCCTGCCCTTCGCCCTCCATGTCCTCCTCTTGGGTTGGGCGGAACTCATCACATCTCACAGCATGAAGCTCCCTGGTACTGGGGACAACTACAGCAGCAGTAGCAGCAACAGCAGCACTCATCTCAGCTGCCTTCTGCTTTCTCTGTTGTCCACTGTGTTGCTGATGAGGGTGCTGCTAGTGTGTGTACTGCCCATGGCCCTTGCTGCATGTTCAGGTCCTCCAGTGTTGGCAGCTTCACCCACAAAAAGCTGTGGTGCCCTCGACCTGACATTGTGCCGTGTCCCTGGAGATCCACCAACAAGCTGTGATGCTGTATGTGCAGTTCTTCCTGAGCTGGCGACTCCCTCGAGGTGGATTGAATACCACGCTGCCTGGGAACCTCAACCTTTTGCCTTGGCTCTGCTGCTAGCTTCCACAACCAGCTTCACTTGTCCCGTCTCCAAGCCCAGCATTTTCTTTCTGAGCTCAAGCATAGTCCTGGCCACGGCAAGCAAGTCTAAACCGAGTATGCACACATCAGTTGGGCTAGGCTCCTCACCATGACCAGGAGACACTTAATCACTCTCATGTCCAATTGTCTGCTGGTAATGGTCTTAAGTTGGGTGGTCGTTGCTTCCCAGGAGGCAGGGAGCATGCCTCGACCTAGTAGCAACACAGAAGTGTAGGTGTCGTTGAAGGCAGTGAGCTGTTTCCTGGTTATCCTCCACACGACGCCGAGTCCTCAGCAGCAGCCAGTCCTCATAGGTGTTTTTTGTTTCCCTGCCGGCTTAGGTTTGCTGCATTGACTGACATGTTCACTCTTCCTGCACTTTAAGTGCACTAGTCGCTCCTCTCTCACTTATGGACTGCTCACCCTGCTGGCTCCTCCTCAAGCTCCTCGAGCCATGTAGCACTCATGTAGTTGCTTGCCATAGCGTTTGTGTGCTGAGGATGAATTCTACCTACTTCTTTGGTGGTGACTGCTTGATGGTTCGCCAGTGTGTAGAGCTGTACATGGCATCTCAGTTCTTCTGGCAGCCGTGTGTTCAGTGCAGCCTTCTAAAATGCAGGGTATTCATGTTGATCCATTACACGCAGCTCTGCCACCAGCATTCTGATCTGCTTTCAATTTAGGAGAAACATGACATATGAGGGAGGTAGACAAAGCCCTCATACACAAAGCCCTCAAAGCCCATCCTCCTCAGAAACAATTTACACTAGGCAACACCACCGAACTGATAACTGAGTGTTTGGCATCTTTTAAAAGCCACTTGGCATGGCCACTCCCATTGAGCTACTCATGGCAGCACGACAGCGACCCATTAATAACAGAGCTGGTGAATTGTCTGTAGATGGGTTAGACAAGTCATGAGCACCATGGCCTGTGTGTGGAACCCTATGCTCAGTGTTAAAGCCAGAAAACGTGGGAAGAAACTAAAGAAAACAGGCCTGAACCTAAATTTATAGAAAATACTTGCAATTTAAATCATAGTCACAACAATGGTCAGAATAAATCAAGGGCAGATATTCCCAACAGCCCTATGGGGCGCAGAGCTACTCTCAGACTTCCAGTTCCCTCAGTTGTTTCGTTTTTCTGAACGTCTGATTTCATGGCTATTATTGAAGGTTAACACAGTGCAGTGGCATCTCCACTGTCTTGTCTATTTCTATTATATCATATCTGCCCTCAAATATCACATTAGCATCTCCCAAGGAGCCCCTCTATTCTTCTCAAACCAGGCTCTCAGCTTAGTGCCACCATTACCATTCTGTCTCCAAACACCCGCACCTTTATGCTTCTCTCTGTCTGTCTTCCCAAAGGAAATAAGGGTTTGATTTAAGTTCAACAAGTTCTAGTCTGAACTTGGCCATTTAGGTTCTTCACTTTTCTTCAGGTTTCCTTTTCAGCATAGAAAGTGAACCTTCCTTACATCTGTAGAAATATAAAAAAGTGCCACTTAAGTATGAATCAGACTTCATGTGACTCGGAGGAAGCATATGCCAGGTCAGTGCCGCTATGGTGTGAGAGAAAAGGTTTCCCACCATGTTGCTCTATTATAAGGCTTAGACTTTTTAAGCACAAAAAGGTGTGATGTATGGAGTTAATTGTAGTAACACTTTTTTTGTCCAAATGATCCAGTTATGTAGGTATCATGCAGTGAAACTGACATTTTGAATTTATTTTGAAATAGTTATGAAGACAGGTTCAAAGATAGGCCTATTGTCACTGTCAGATAAAACTTGGTGTTAGTGACGCCGTAAATTGATGGGAGAAAAAAAACATCCTTAACATCTGTTAATATAACTTGAAAAAAATAAAGCTTTGATTTAAAATGAATTAAATTAAAGCTTTTTTTCAGGATTTTAATCCATTGTTCATTGAATGTTCACACTCAGTGTGTTTACAGGCACTTAATAATCCAATCATCATAGGATTTCCGCACTTACCTGATTATTCAAGTAACTCTATAAATAGCTTTCTTAGATCGGATTAAAGTTTAGAAATAAGCAAGCAGCATTCAATTCAGCACCCACAAGATACAACAAAACAAAACATGTTTGGAGTGACACTGAAGCAAACTAAATGCTTGCAAAATTAAATATGTAAATATTCTTAATTTTCTAGATGATTTAATTCAGATAAAGTGACTTGTTGAAAAAAGTAATGACATAAAGGTTTCAGTTGTATATTGTTTACATCGCGTTTCATTCTGTGAGTTTAATGGTCAGTTGCAAAGCAGAAATCTGATTACTACCTGACAAAATTATAATTTCTGTTATTGTGCCCTTTTAAGGCCAGCTGATATTTATGAATGATATAAAAATGAAAACAGAAATAAAAATACTTATTAGGTTTTCTTACAGCAGCAATCATATGCTCCTTGGCACTGTTTATCATTTGATTTAATGGGGATGTTTAGTGTGCTGCATGTTGGGTGCAGATATATACCTGCTTTATTTCACAGCCTTTAAAAAAAGTGTATTTAGCAAATGCTTTGTTTGCATTTTGGCTTGGCGAGCTATGTTATGTTACTGTTGTCTCTCTCAATTAAACACAGGGTTAATCTGATATTTCTCACAGTTTCTAAGTGCAAATTCTGCCAGAAAATAAAAGCTTAAGAAAGTGGCTATAGACATGCCCGTCAATCACCCTGCAGTTTCTAATCAGGCAGAAAACGTTTTTAGTGTCCAGTTAGTGATTGTCCAGTCCATATATCTTTCAGATCATATTTTATTCTATTTTTTAATAATTGCATTCAAGTTTACAGCTCCTTAAACACCAAGATGGAGAGTCATGGCTTGGAAGGCATGTAGCAGCCCTATGGCTATAAAACATATGACCTAAAATTATCATTTGAAATGTTTTTTTTCCTTTTTCCAACCTTATCTGCCTCAACCAACTTTTAGTGAGTGAATGTGTGTTTTTGAATATTCTATCAGCTATCACATGCCACATTTGAGGAGGAGACCTTTTCAGGACCACGGAGGCTCTTTGAAGCAGTGCTGAAAGGAAGCTTTTGAAAGTGAAAGCTATTGAATTGTGGCACGGTGTGCTCAGGGAGAGCAGTTTTCTTTGTTCCTGTGACGAATAGGATAGCCATGTGTCCCTCTTGACTCCTTACTGACTGTAATAGAATATTAAAGTGAAAGGATGTGCTTTTACAAAGCAGCCGTTCATTGCTGGATTGTTGCTATTGATGAAGGTTTAGATATGGCCTTGGATCTTGGGTTTTAGCTTTGCTTTCTGAGGGGCCTGGGGCGGTCAGTGAACAGATGGGCTGGCTGGTTGGTATGCAGAGACTCAGACTGAGGAGGGCAGGACCTGATGCTTAGGTTTAAACCTTCATACTTCTTGTCAGTCAATCATGGTGCCGCAGGTTGTTGTGGCATTTTTATGGGACTGTAATTCTCAGTTATTCTCCCAAATGATCTCAGATTTGATTCAGAGTCATGTTTTAAATACACTGAAGACGTTTAAACAATGTACAGACTGTATTGGATCACTGTGGTTGAAAGTAGTCTGAGATTCAGAGAGAAACACGCATTGTTTTTCTCCCCTCAATCTAATATTGTAATACTCTTTTCTTTCTTTCTTTCATTCATTCTTCCTTTCTTTCTTTCTTTGTCTCTTTGTCTCTTTCTTTCTTTCTTTCTTTCTTTTTTCTTTCTTTCTCTCTCTCTCTTTTGCTCTCTCTCTTTTCCTCTCTCTCTCTTTCTTTCTCTCTCTCTCTCTCTCTCTCTCTCTCTC
>CM067476.1:28632773-28710900 GCA_034552555.1 Semaprochilodus insignis | reverse complement strand
CACACACACACACACACACACACACACACACGTAAAAAGCAAAAACCTCTAAATGGTGATACCAAGAGATGGACATGAGGATGAAGAAAGAAAATGAGATCTAAAGAGAAAGAAGGGGCTTAAAGGGGAATTTCACAGATTTTTCTTTTCTTTCCTTTCTGTTTTTTGCAAAATAAACAGTTAAGCTGTAAACGAACCCTTTTAGGGAAACATATTGAGAATTATTAAAAGCTGTTGTGATAGGAACCAGATGTCACATTTAAAGCGTCTATGTAGAAAGTTAGTATGTGAAACAGTTACAAATATGTTTTGTAGAAACATTGTTTTACAATACTTTTGTTTAAGCTTTTGACCTAAAATGTGTTTTAATTAAAATACATTAATGGTGGAGATGTATATGTAGGGGCTTCTAAGATAAAATAGTAGTCCCAAAAAATTCCTGATGTTAATGTAATGTAAAGACATTTTATTTGAATCAATTTAGAGCATTTCTGTTGGTCCATTTAGCATAAACATAAAGGGCAGCTGCACAAATAAGCCAGTTATTACTGCAGACAGTGGAGATACTTATTCAGTCTGAACTTTGAAGGAATGTGTAGGTTCACTGGTCTTTTACTTGCATGTTTTGTATGTTTTGCGTGTTGTTAGAAATTGTGACCTCTGGTTCATATGAATCGATATAAAAATCAAAACCAGCAACTTTCAGTGGACCTTTTCACATTAAGGATATGTGAGTCCACTACTGGAGGCAATCTGAGCCTGTCAGATTACACACCAGTCCACTCTGAGGGACTTTTAAGACTTCACTGACTGAATTATACAGATTTTAAAATGATGGTGGACTTTCTCTTCAAAAAAAGACTGAAAGAAGTTACAATAAAAATGAGTAAGAGAAATATGAGAGTAAGGCTGTTTCTCTTTTCCTTTCTGTCTCCTGAAAGTGTCTGAAAGTGTGTGGTTCTGTGAACTCTGGATTAAAGCACTCCTCGGCTGCTTTATTAGTGAGCGGTGGGCCTGAGGTCAGGCAATTGGAGTGCACAAGGACTTTTCAGCTCAGAGGAGCGGAAGTGCTGTTTTAACACAGCCAGCTTCACTCTGCCGGGGGAGTATCGATTGACGCAGGCAATGGGAGGGCAATCAAACCCACGACTGACCGTTCCTACTCCTCCAATCGTGCTCTGAAAACATGGCTATCTCCTCTTCCTTCTGAAGAAAGTGCAGCTGTAAACCTGCCACCATCGACCTGCATACCCCCAACCTACCGCATGTAATGGCACCAGTGTCCCATGGGAGTATGCAGTCATGGTCCAGCTGGAGGAGGTTAATATTTGGAGAATACGCACATCAAAAGAAGTATTCACATCCACCCCCACTGGAAGACACATAAAATCAATAGTGATTATCACTATTAGAATGATGGTGGCACCAGGTAACCATTAAATGATCTTAATGATCGATAGGTGCTTTATAAATCTCTTTATAGGGCTAATTTCTCCTGCCCATGTGGAAGTTAAGCGCTGGTCGGTTGTTGAAGCTTTGCATTGGGTTGAGTAGTGTAACGGCAAAGAGTATATCACAGTATGATATTTCAATATTGACATGCTGTCAAATTTCTATTCCATATATCAAATAAACTGCCAAATGTATAAATTCAAAGTGAAAGGTTCATCACTTACTAAATGTTAAACAGTCCCGACTAAGCTATACAGTGGAGCTGGCTGTGGTGTGCTAGCTTAGCCAGTAGGCTAAAAAGGATAAAGAATAAAATCTGAGGGAGTGAAATTGAGTGACCATTGACAGACTGACAATTAACTGGTATTGACGTGTTCTGTGGGTACTGTAGATTTTTAGTATTGTAAGTATTGTAACTCTACCACATCTAATACAGTGGTTTCCAGCCAACAAGATACTCTTGAGTTGGATGTGTTAGAACCAATATTGGGAGTTTTGCAGTACAAAGCATGTGAAGTGGTGTAATCATTACAGTTACTGAATTAAGAATTTAAGAATTTTGTTGTGTTACTCTCTAATAGAGCGATTATTAATTATGTGCCATGCATTTAGTACATACGTTTCCTCTTTATAGATTATTTGTGGCATATCCTTTTATGTACTTTGCATGTGTGTTCTACCTGTGACAGCCGACTGTGTGAACTTGATTGTGAATATCAGCACATTGTGAATATCAGCACATGCGAGGAACTCAACAAACCGTCTAATCCAGTCTAATCACGTTAAGATGAAAACAAAAGATGAAAGTCACTGTGCTAAAGAAGAAAGAGCCCCAGTGTCACCTAAACTGGTCAGACTTGGTATTTGTTGGGAACAGCTGTTTATTTTTGGGGCAGCTGTTTTTAGACTGTTTCAGGACTATTTTGGCGCTTCTAGGTATTTAAATGATATCAGCCGTTTAGAATTGTAATCAAACATACCTAGTTGTGTATTGTTCAGAGTAAAGGCAGAGTTAGTAACATGCCTTCTGATTTCTATTACAATTGGCTGTGATTTCTTTCTATATATAATGTATTGAAAAAGACTATAGAGTTTTTATTGAATTTTCCTGTTGGCGCTGAGGTTTGTGGGTTTTAGAAGAGTAACTTGGAGGAAAAGTAATTACTAGCGAGATTACCTTTTCCAGGAAGTAATAAGCAAAGTAATCTCATTAGTTTGAGAGGTGTAATTAGTAACTTGTAATGAATTACTGTTTTTAGCAACCCTCCCAACGCTAGTTAGAAGAGAAACAATGCAAAGGATCCATTTCAGTACTCCTTTTGACACGCCCCCTACACCTATGTTACTCAATGTACACCAACAGCACATCAGGTTACAAAGGTTTCTGAGCAATGCTAAAGTTGACACACATGTAGGACTCTTATATTTCACTTTAATTGTGCAAATAAAGCAATGGAAAGGACCTTAAGATGGTCTTGAAGATTTCTCAAGGGGATGTGGTGAGGCCAAGTAGACGAGGACTGCAACAGGTATTGGTATGGCAACAGTACTATGTGCATGTCCAGGGTTAGTAACTTGTGCACAAATGCAAACATTTTTGTGTCTTTGCTAAAAAAACATCAAAGGCGAGTGAAAGAGGGAAGGGAAAGACAAGGAAGAAAGCAGCAGGATGGACGAGATCAAGTAAAGGTTGAGGACGAATGGAAGGAAATAGAGGGAGCAGGTGTGAAGACAATGCTGAAAAAAGAGGGGGTGTAAAATATGTGGGAAAACTTCAGTTAAAGCAGCAAAATAAATAAATAAAACAAAGCAAGGCCGGCCTGTCAGTTTAGAGCTCTCTGACTCATCCAGCCAGGTTGGCTCACATAGCGGCTGCCTCTGAACTGAACTTTCGCCAATCAGCAGTCAGAGGAAGTAAGCAGGATGGTGAAAAGGTACCATTTATTTGCCCGGGTTGGATAGCTGTCATTCATCAGCCGAGAAAGTCTCTCATTATGGAATTCACACGCACACACAGAGTGACATATATTCATGCTCAGTCCCCTCCACTTTTGTCTACACCCTTTTATTAGCTCCATTTGAAATTCTGTCACTCAGAATCTGAGTATATCCCTTATGCCAGATTGCACTGTTCAGGTCAAGCGATGAGTGCTGGATAGAAATTTCTGAACCATAGAAAACATTGTGCATGTTCAGGGGGATTCGGAGAGAGAGGATCTGAGAAAATATGTCAGTGGGAAAATACTGACACAATAGCTGCAGACCGCCACCATGCATCTTGCGGTGGCTGAACAGTTACCGAACAGTTGTATGCAACCTTGCAAATGAAAGGAACTAACCATGTTTCACCCACTGCTATGCACTTTCATGGTAGATTTTGGTAGAGACTCGACATAATGTTGAAGAGTAAAAATTGCAGTTTTTCATCAAACCGAATGGGGTGTTTGCCAAAGATATGTAAAGCTTGTCGAACCTTGCAACAGTTGCACCAAAAGAAAGCATTTGTGCACAAACATTGGAGAGAATGATTCTGGTCCAGTTTCATCTGGAATTATCCTGTAGTGAGTTCCAGATCCAATCTGTCTCATGTGCTAATGCAGTGGTTCCCAGCAATTCTTGCTCTAATGCATGCCATCTCATCTTCTAAACCGCTTTATCCTTCTGGGTCAAGGTGGGTGCTGGGTCCTATCCCACCATTCAACACCGGAAGGCAGGAAACACCCTGGTCAAGCCGCCAATTTCTAATAATTTCTGCCTCGGGTCGCATGTTATGTTCCTGCATTAATAGGCTGAATCAGCTCCTAAAATGTAAATATTGCTCATTTTTCCTGTGTGTTTTCCAAAATATACACCAGTACTGTGTAAAAGGACGCTTGAGAAAATTCTGTTTAAAGAGTTTTTGTGTCTCAACAGTGAGTGTTTATTTGTGTTTAAAAACACTAGCATTACAATAAACATCACATCAGTGCTGAATATATTTCTGTGTTAATGTGTTATCTGAAGCGTTTCCAGAGCTTCCTGTCTGGTCTTTAATTGTAGTTATAATCTAATACCTGGTTTAACTAATGAGTGCTAAAGTCAAATTACATGTCTTCTTGATTTCCTAAGTGAAGCATCCTCTACAGTAAACACACTTCTGGAAGTATTGATGCATAGTCACTGATTATTTGCTGAATAAGAATAATTGTAGCATTACTGAGTTAGGTGGAGCATATGAACATCACACATGCAGGCTCAAAACAAAGGTCTGGTTTCTCTTTGAATACTCTGTCAATGCACTCATACTCATAAGAGTCGCCCATTAGGAGAAGGGGTCCAAAGCACAACCGTGGACCCACATGTTCTCCCACATGTTGTGTATAATTACTCATTTGTACCAGAGGAATCTCCCAATCTCCAAAATGCTTAAACCTTTTGCATGTGACGTATGTATGTTTACTTGCTTTTTAATATTGAATGCTGATTTTACTGGAACACAGTTGAAATGTGTGTCTGACATAGATGGTTTTAAACAGTTTAGATGCCAGAGACTTTAGCACAGTGCTCTACAAAGCAAAAAGAGTGCAGTTGTAGGTGAAGCATGGGAAGGTCATCTCCAGTCTGTTTCCGAGCCTGTTGGTTTGGCCTGCAAATTGCAGAGTGACTGTCATAGACGAAACGGTCTGATGGTAGTTAGATGTCACATTTGCTTTATTCTCTTCTCACTTTCACTCACTCTCCCTCACACCCACGCACACGCAAGCGGACAGTTTTAATAAGGCAGTGGAAGTGTATGGCTGTGCTTGGTGCCACTTTAATGATGTGGGATAACGCCGTCAGCCGGCACAGAGCACTTCTCACTAAAGCTGTTGAGCTCCTCCTTCATCTCTTCTTCCTTTCTCTTTCTCATGTCACAACTCCTCTGGGACTGCTTAGAAAAATGATAAAATATGGATTTGATTCCTGCGTGGCTGGTAGGCAGCTTATTGTATTCTGTACACGTGCCTGCGTTACTGCAACCCTGTCGCTGTGCTCAGTATTATGATGAAGGCTCAGAGTTTTATGGTTTAATTGAGTGACTGTGTTGCTTTTATTCTACAAAATGTGCATATCTTTCATCTGTTTATCAATTCTTATCTTTCTGTGAAGTCCAGGTGATTGGTTTCCGATAATTTGACCAGATGTTCAAATGTGAATTGTTTGTATGATTTGTGCGTGTGTGTGTGCTGGGGCTACGGGCTACGTGTCTGTGCTAGTGTGAAATTGTGTCGCATTTAGTTTATTCGTCTGTGCGGTTGTGTGTTTGGACATGGAAAAGCACTCCACTCCTCTCACCCACCTCCTTTCCTTCAATCCCTCGGACTATCAAAGTATCCCGTCTCCATGGAAAAGTGAGAAGATGCTTGGTGGAGACAGTTGCCCTGGCAACTGGCTCCCTTAAACCCACTGCCTGGTGAGGTAAAGGGAGTAAAGAAAACCTGACAAAAAACAACAGCCAGAGTTTACTCTACACCTCTTTGTGGTACTGGAGATCAGACACTGCTCCTTACCTGGCACTGTGTGCGGGTGTAGTGTCTGTCTGTCTGAGTGTTTATGCGTGGCTGGCCCTATGAGTAAAATACAGTTATGCACAAAAATATAAATTAGCTGAAACTAAAAATTTGAAAATATGCTGTTTTATTTATGCATTTGAATTAGCATGTTAAACATAAAAAACTACAAGCTAATGAAGAAAATTGTTTGTTGTTTTGCTGCATTCTCCATACGGGATGTCAAGTGCTTCAAATGGTATTAAACCTATAGTTCTGAAGTTCTTGGGTGCTGCATCTCTGTTTTATTCTCACCATGAACAGAGATTATAAGTCTCTTGTCTAATGTCCCTCATAGAAATTCAGTTTGAGTGAGTGTTTTCACAGAAACTGTTGGGGATATTTGGGTGGCTATTGAGTTCTAGTGTATGTTAGCTGTGTTAGCCCTGATGCTTCAGTTCTAAAGCTGGGACTCCAAATGTATCCTGACTGATCAACTGCATCATGTAAGTGGAAGTTTGGGTGAAATAGATTTTTTCTTTTTATGAATCCTCTGCCAAGTGGTGAAAAGCACAGTTGATTCAGGAACAGTGAGCTTGTGAATCTGGCTCCTCAGATGTTGCTCTACTGTCCTCGTAAGGCCAACACTCCCAGGTCCCAGATTGGTTGACCAATGTGTGACTGAAGAGGGCAGTCAGTTCACCCCCCCCCCTCCATGCTTTTGGCTTGTCGTAGACACTCAGAGGGCATGTCAACATCTCAGACCTCTCTTTGACTGGAGATAGTACATGCCATAATAGAGTGACAGAGAGTCTTCTCCTGTGGGCTGTCTTTGAACACTAAGGTGATCCATCCTTCCTTCCTGCAGAGAAAGAGTGGTTATCCACCCAGCTAGGAATATACACTGCCTGTCAAATCTTTGGGGACACTCAGTTATAGTTGGTCTGCAATAACATGAGGCAACAGCCAACCCCAATATGTTGATTACAAATAATTAAATAAGTAAATCTAAAAAGAAACCAAAACCACTGCACATAAAACACAAATTGTTTGTTTTCCAGGTAATCATTTGAAGAATGTTTGTGGAGCATGTTAATATTTCTGTTTTCCTCTGAATAAACATAATTAATCAAAACATCTTAAACCCCTAAAATGGCCATTCTGTTTCACATGTTTATAACCTGAAAATGCCAGTTTGCATTGGATGCATTGTGCAGGAGCATAGCATTAAAGGTTAGACTCCAGCTAAGTAGTGTGACTAGACTGGCCTTCCCCTCGCTGGAAAATAAATGAAAGAAGAGTGCTGTATTTCTGAGGTTGTTTGTTATGCTTTTAAGGGTTAAACAACCTACATACAGTAAGGTAAGTGTGCATCACCAAACTACAAAACAACATTTCCAGAAGAACAACTGTTAGACCAAACATTTTGTTGTCATGGAATCTACCATCAGTGCTGCTGTGGTGAAGGAATTAGCACCCAGCGAACGCTGAAGAAGCCAGCCAGTGTGAGACCTGCTGAATACCAGACAGTATTTCGCACACCGGTTGCATCAGTAAAGAGGTGCTGCTCTGTCTCCCTTAGTGACTGTGGCTCCTTCTGGAATTAACAGGTTAAATAATGACTTTTACAGGCTAACTGATAGGCTGAGACAAACTCCATTGGCTTATGACCACAGAAATACTGTCTGTTACATTAGCTGTTTTTCTTTTCCTACTTGCTGTATTAAATGATGTGCTTTATCAGCTTGTGCAAATGCAGCTTTAGGCTCACCTGTTTTGTGAAAGAAGAATTTCTCTGTGTCTCTCTCTGATCGTTTGGTTTCTGAAATGCTGAGTTTGGGTTCATTTTAACCAGGTTGGAACTAGTGATCAGCCACTAACTGCCCATATAGCCAGCAAGATGACCTTACCGCTTTTACTATTGAGAAACATAACAGAAACAAAACTAGAAACTAACGGCTTTTGGAGATCCCCCATTTCAGGCAGAGCACTAGTTAGTCAGGTGTATGCCCCCAGAGCGACGCTTCTGGCTGTGTATTCTTGTGATAACCTCGGATTTTAAATGGCTTCAGATGACCTCAAAGATGACCTCAAACTTGTGACAGGCAATGCATTTCAACTGTGATTTTATACCCAAAAAATAAACAAATAAATAAGTAACATGGTATTTATCCGATAATGGTTGTGACCACCTCTCGAGTGACTCTTGGCTGTTATGTTGCAGTGTTTCCCTGTTGATTGGCAGTACTCTCTGAGAGTGGCTAACCGGTGTTTATGACCCTTTCAGGTACTTCACTTCATTATATCCATGCAGTTGTTCCCTTTTCCAACCTCGGGCAATTCTGGACATAACGAGACACATTCTCCCTCAGCCTCTAAATAGGAAGCAAAGTTGAAGGGACTTTCTCTTTTACTTTAGTTCTGACCAGTACAGCTTTCCTCTCTCTCTCCTGTGCTGACAAAGCTCTTTACCGTCTCAACGGGCAGCTCTGAACCCAATTAGCGATTTGTTGGCGAGTGGAGAATTTTAGATATGAAAAAAGAGGCCGAGCTGTATTTCTCCAATGTAAAGTGATATTACACAACGCAGTGGCAGCACCAGTGGGTTATACAGAATCTGCTGATCGTAAGCATTCCTCTGTTCAGCATCTTCAGGAAAAATAGCACTGTGGCTAAATCCATTGTTCTAGAAGGTTTCTGCCTCGAACTGCTGTCTTGGATGGTTCCATCCCATTGCTAGGAACTCCAAAAGCTAAATAATAGTGTACCAAAATATATGCTACTGTGTCATTAGGAAGAAGACACTTGGACTGGATGACCTAGAATACACACCAACTCATCCCAAAGCTGAGAAGAAGGATAAAAGTCATCCATCTGAAGATGTTAAAACCCCTCTGATATGTAATATTTCAGTGTAAAGTCATTAAACGCCATGATTAACATGTTAGATTAACTGTCAGTGTAATTTTAAAGTGACCGTGGAATCAACCAATCACATTTTGATTTCCAATAGGCAGTGGGAAAAACAACACACTTCTGGATGTTCTAAATGTATGTCGCTGACTGGATACGATTGGCAGCTTAACCAGCGGGCTGTTAGAAATGAGAAGCTAACTTCAGCCTAATCAGAAAGTTCTCATGTGGCAAATGACTGGAATCCTGTAGGAATGCTAGCGGATGTTAGCATTAGCGTTATGGTGGGGCTTTCCCTCATGTTTAATGAAGTGTTGAGATTTATAGCCCAAGGCCTAGCTCTGATGGTCATGGTTGGCACTAATAAATTAGGGTGATCAGACATCCCTGTTTTCTGGGAACAGTCCCCATTTTTAGTGGCCTGTCCCTGGAAATGTCCCCAGTTTTAACTCTGAATTAAAAGCACACCAGATAGTCCTAAGTAAGACCTGGCAGCGGAGCAGACAGGCAGACGTTGCACGTTGTACTTGCGTTGGGGGCTGCAGCTACTAATCACTTCTACTACTTGCTTGACTAGTTTTAGAGAATAGAGCTGTGTACAGGCATACAGTCTTCTGGAATGCAGGCTACCGTGCGTTCTACAAATAGTGCTTTTTCTTTTAATTGGGTCACTTTTTTAGCCATTTGTATACGACAGGTGGCATGTGTTTGTAATAGCCTTCTGTCTCTCCAAAACTGGAGCTAGACCAGGTTATCCCTGCCGCAAGACTTAGTTACTTTTGAGCCCCTTTTTACTTATTGATGTGCAACAGATCTCGCAGTGTTCCTGATTTCATTTTAGAAATCTGATCACCTCATGATAAATACATTTCTAGCACTAAAAGTAGCTTAGAGAATTTTTAGATGATTTGGGACACAGAAATCGTGTATTGTGGTTCAACCTCTATGGTCTCTATGGGTCTGCTTTGCTGGGTTGAGTTCCTCAGACATTTTCCACTATGGCCACAATGGCCATATATTACCTTTGCTGTACTAAGATTGTTTGTTGGTGAATTTTCAGGGCTTTTTTTTCCAGATACTGAAAATTTTTAGCCTGACATTTGTTGCAAAACCGTGCATGCACTCATTGACACACATACGCACACACATAATTACGTAAGATATTTTTTTCCTTGTGCGCACTCCCCCTGTTTATCGGATCTCTAAGGGTGTCTGTTTTCCTCTCCCAAAATCACAGTCATTAGTGTGGGAACAGGGCTGTTTAGAGCTGATTAGAAGCCTTGTCAGCCAAAAGGACACTAAGTACAGACTGTTAGTGCTGTTCTCTGGCTCCACTCCGCTCCAAGAGCTGATGGCCACACTTTAAACATGGCCCAGGTGCACAAGCCACTTCAGGTCATGACATCAACTCACAATCAGTGTCACGATCCAAAAATGTGCCCAATGGAACCTCATTTTTACCTATTGCTTAATAGGCTCTTAGGTATTGGACTAGTTACGGATGTGCAGCTGGTTTAATTTTAGTGTTAGTGTGACGTAAAACACTGCTTTTGGAAAGGGCTCAGGGCTATTAAAACTAGTACCGGCAGTTACATTTTAAAGCTTAACAATGTACCATCTTCTCTCTCTCCAGCAGTGGACTTCCTCCAACAGTAGACTGTTCTCTTCTCCTTGCAGCGATTTGTTTTGTTTGGGTCATGAACTTGCAGCTTTGTTTCCAGGTTCTCTTGAATTCAGGGCCATGATGCGTTTCTTGTTTTTTTTTAGTTTGGTAGCCAAAAAACAAGATTTGCTTTTTGCACAATGAGGGTGAATTCCTATTGTGTACATTTGCTGTTCAAAATGACAAATGTGGCTAAACCCTTAGACATCTAGAGCAGTCTTAACCCATAGACATGTAGAGTTATTGCTGTCATTTTGTTGTTTTTGCTGCTGTACTATTTAAGCATGTTGACATAATTACACATGCCTTGAAAAAAATGCTTTTTGCCTTTTAAACAGGATTTCTCCACCTGTGTCAGTGAGCTACAAGTGAGACATTATGCATGGAACATGACACTGTGTTTTGTTACTTCCAGCAATAACTGCAAATTTCTATAATGGATCATTTCCATAAGTACATTTTTTGTGAACTGCCAGTGGAGCAAACGCCAAACGCTTATGGTGTCAGATGGTGGCTACTGGACAGCTGGAGTGTTGAGGTCGTCTGTAACATTTAGAAACGGCAGTAAGATGGCCAGCAGAGCTTAGCTCCTCCAGCGCTGGCCCTTCAGCACAGCAAAGACCTGAGCGCAGCAATGGACTTTGTTAAGCTTCTGAAAGCTTTCAAACAGCCCTGACCGACCACTTCCTCAGGCATCGACACGGCTGACAGGAGAGTGAGGAGCTCAGTTTTAGAAAGGTCGGCTGAAGAGGTGAGGTGAAATGGAGGAAAGAAAACAGAATAACAGCATAATAACCGCCCGGTCCAAACAAGCATGGCAGCCTGACAGCTCTGAGCTGGAGGCTGAAGAACCTCTTGGAGCTCTCAGAGAGAGGAGCGTGCACCCAGAGACCTGAGAGAGGAGTCATTTTAAGAAAGAGGTTACTAGTGTGCTTAAACTGAAATAAGCTCATGAATTGGGCAAAACATATTTTCAGTGGAACCATGTGGCATCATTTGAAGACATGCTGCTGTTTATTGTGCAAATATAAGCAATATGTTGAAACTGAAACTTATGTCAACATATGTGGGTTGTATACTTGTGAGAAAGGAATGTTTTTTTTTTTTTTTACTTTTAAGTTTTATGATTTTATTTTGAACTGTTGGAGAAGAAGAGAACCTAACAAACTGTAATTCATATACTAGTGGATGGTGAATGTAATTAGACATTCCACTGTACAAGTATACAAGTAGTTGCTGACCTTGGCTTGCATATGTTTAAAATATTATTAAAAGGATATTGTGCAAGAACCTATTCAGTGTATTGATGGTGTATTGGTTTTTAGGTAATCATATTTGCCATCCAATAAATGGGAGACACCGCCCGTTAATAAAAATATGATATTTTAAAGTTATTCACAACTGCTGAAAATGTATAGAAACTAGTCTTTGTAATCTGAGACCCATATAAAATGTATGGAATACAAGGTGAATTTATACTTTTGTCTGTTTGTTATACTGGATGGCACAGTGCCACAGTGGGTAGCACTGTTTCCTCTGGGTGCTCTGGTTTCTTCTCACAGTCCAAAGACATGCGGTCAGGTAAAGTGAAGATGCTAAATTGCCCCCTAGCTGTAAGTAAGCGCGTGCGTGTGTGTGGGGATGGATGTGTATGTCTAACTGTGTCTGCCCTGCGATGGGCTGTCCGGGGTGCATCTTGCCTTCTGCCCTTTGAATGCTGGGATAGCCTCCAGCACCACCCACAACCCAGTAGAATTAAGATGAGTAAGTGAGTAAGTGTTTGTTAGATCTCCTGACCTGGATAACTGAACCTTTCGAGCAAGTCTAAGTAACTAAACATTTCAAAACAACTTTTTTTTAAACAACTTTTTTTATGTGAAAGGGCTTCTGGCCTAGGTATTGCACCTGGGGTCTTTTTTTAGAATTTTAGAATCATGCCAAATTATTTAGTTTGAAGTGTATTACATAATTATCCATTTTAATGATTTACTTAAACCATATTTATGATTCCTGCAGATTTTGCGGTAGGGTGGAGTGTTGATGACACCAGGTTTTCTGGTCGTGTGATGCATGACAACAAACCATTCATCTTGCCGCTGACCACAGTTTCTCCACACACAAATTCGTTGGTCGCCTCCACCAAGACAAAAGCAGGACTCATCACTGAAGATGACCAGCGGCCATCTCTGGTGGCGTTGCCATGGCGTTAAAGGCAGTTGTCGTAACGGTCTGCGGCATGTAGTCTTGCGTCTTGCAGCCATCTGCCAATGGTGCTGCCACTGACGGGATGACTCATGGAGGGCACCACTTCTTGCTGAATGTCCTCAATCATGGCTGTTGGGTCACTCCATGCATGTCCAACAATCTATTTTTTCTCCCTCCTGGTGGTTAGTGTAGGTCTCCTTTCCCCCTAATTTTGTTGCTGGTGCGCGCCTTCATCTATCAACTGCCGCTAACAGCGTGCCATGGTAGTATCTGCATGACCGGTATGGTCATGCGCAATACATTGATAAGACCATGCCAGTTCCCCTCTTGAACTCTTCCTACTGCTCTGATTGTTTTTGATCTCTTCTCCGAGACACATTTCGCTTGTAAAGGATGCTACCAACAGAACAGCACGAGTCAGAATGGAAAGCATGCACAACAGGACGACCTTATGTAGTCAGTCAGGTACAGCGATAAGGCCTGTCCTTGCTTACTTCACATGTGTGGCCGAACATGAAACTTGAATCATTCGCATGTCTCACAAAGGTGTGTAGGTGACAAACTTGGTGTGTCACCTACACACCAAATTTCATTCCTGTCGGATGATTCCTTTTGGGTGCACTATTTTTTGATGATGAGTGTATTTTACTGACAGTGATGGCACTGGAGTCCTAGAACTTGAAGTGGGTAACAAATTCCATTGGGGAAAACATTTCAGCAGAGTATGTACTTCCTCCACCAACTGAAAAGATTTAGCCTCCCTCAGGAGCTGCTGATTCAGTCCAACACAGTACTCATCATCACCTGAAGCTCTACTACCAAATGTGCAGCACATTACTTATTTCAGCTTCTCACCTCAGATAGCTGCTTCTGTCTAATGAGAGTTACAACAGTCAGGCAGTGGAAGGTCCTTATGTCATTACACTAATGACCAAATAGTGGACGCAGATATTGTCTCTGGTATTGACACACTGCACCAATGTTTGTCATTCAGATCTTAATTCAAATCTTATTTGTCTGTATTCTGAATACTGTGCCTTATGCAGAACACTTTGTGCTTATGTTTTTGCGCATTGTCTTTTTTCTTATTATGAGTCAATTTTGAGTCACATGATGATGTCCATGTGCTTGTTTATGTGACTGTAAGCATGGGTGAAAACATATATGAATGCATGTCTCTGTGATTACATTTACAGTGTAGGGTGAGACAAACTTTTTGTATGTGCCTTATATTCTTTATATATGAGCTTGAATCTAAAACAACAAGCATGCGCGGAAGGTTACATGAGCCGTGAGTGAGCAGACGGAATGCCTTTCTTCTCTGTCGACCATGCTGGCTGTGCCCTGGTTTAATGATGTGCCAAGTGACCCACTGCAAATTAATGATCCAGTCCATCTGAAGCAGAGCTTCCATTCTGTCAGAAAGGGTCTCAGATGGTGAAGAATATAAAAGGAGGAGAGCTTTAAACAGATTAGAAGTCCCTAGTGTTCTGGTCAGTCTAAGGAGTTTAGGAATAATTGCTGGCCTGCTCGGGGCTGAGGACATTTGTATATCTGTAGGCCTATGTGTGTGTTTAAGCTGCAGCTTTGTGTAAAGTGATTAGGGCCTCCCTACCAGTTGCAGGCATAAATGGACTTTTAATTAGTTGCTTTCAGAGCACTGTGTGTGTGTGTGTGTGTGTGTGTGTGTGTATGTGTTTGGGGTGTCTGTGGGTGTCATGGAGAGAGAGTGGGTGAGTGTGCGTTCACGCCAAACAATGTTTCGTGTTTTACTGGTGAAGAGAGAGCTGCGACTAATGAGCGGTAAACAGGGGTCCAGCTATTCGCTAGAGAGAATTGTCATTATGGCGAAAGGCCTGCTCTATAGGAGCCTACATGCATGTACACACACTAAAATTTCTATTAGGGCAGCATGTGCCTGCCTGTGGCATAGGCGGTATAGGCGAATACTAGGAGCGACATCCATCCATAGGGGCACTCCAGTTGAGAGGAAAAATATGAATTCTAACTTTTACTATTTTTACCATTTATACTATTATTTCTAGATACTAAAAAAAGTCCACAACATCAAAGTCTAATAAAATCTGACACCCTAATATTTTCTGTGACGCGTGTGCAGCATACATCAAGCCCAAAATCTTGACTAGGGCATCACATTGGTCAGGACCGGCTCTGATAAAGGCATATGAAATCATATGGGCTATGATTAACATGACTACACACATATAATTGTATATAACTAACCTATCCTTTCTAATCCTTTACTATTTTATTATGGATGTATGGTTGCACCATCTGACATTTTAGTCAAGTCAAGTCAAATTTATTTATATAGCGCTTTTTACAAAAAGATGTTTGTCACAAAGCAGCTTTACAGAGAATCCAGGTCCAAGCCCCCAATGAGCAAGCCAGAGGCGACGGTGGCAAGGAAAAACTCCCTCAGAGCAAGAGGAAGAAACCTCGAGAGGAACCAAGACTCAGAAGGGGAACCCATCCTGTTCAGGTCGACCCCAGATAGAGAGAGAATTCATAATTAAAGGCAATATTGAATAAGATAACTTTTAGTAACTGTTAGATGGAAGACTATGATGGTAGTCTATTAGAAAGAATAGGAGAAGTGTTGAATGTTTTGGAGGCTGAGGAAGAAATGTCTGATTAGTGTGATTAAATAGCATGATCATCGGATGAGCGCGCGGGAAGCAGGTGAGGCCCTCTCATAGCAGAAGACAAGAGGAAGCTTCATGGTAGGCAAACTGGTCAGTAATGCAGGTAGGCAGTGGCACCCAGCCGAGGCAGATGAAGCAGCGGCATCAGAGCGCGCAAGATGAGCATTAGAGTTTGAGCAGTAGCCCAGCTCCGGCAAAGAAAACACCCAGACAATTAGCTCTGACAGAAGGACTGAGAGCACTATATGGTCTTAGCAGTTAGCAGGGAAACTAATTACCAAAGGGTCAACTGAATAGGTAGGTTTTAAGGCTAGACTTGAAGACTGGGGCTATGTGGGACTATGGGAGGCATAAATGCTTAAAATAAATGTTATTGTGATTCACTGTATACTGTGTATTCACCTGAAAGGGTATCATAGAATAATATGTACTTATAAAACTAGTTGATGTGGATACATGTATAAATATATGATGCTAGTACTCTGTATCTTCCAATAACTTGTTGGAAGCTGACATTTGTATTCTTGACTTTACACCTACAAAGTGGTCTTCCAAGGTAGTTGGAGCTTAGAGTGGTCAGTGAGTGGAAGAACAAGAGTGCAGAAATACCCCAAGTAAGCCTAAAGTCTTGCTGAGTAAGAATATGTATGGATTGTATAGCAGTGCATTGGGGCTTAAAGCAACATCTTCTATATCGTTTGTTTAAAAGGTAGATATCATATTCATGTTTAATTTATGGCTATTTACTGGCATCTTTCTACAGTTATTAAGACTCTTGTTCCATGTATTTGATCTGCTTGGGTTTCTGTCATCATTTGCTGGTTGTTAGCTGATTTTAATACCCTTAATGAAGAATTCTAATCATGGCCTCATGCTGGTCTAATGAGCTGCTGTTTAAAGCTAAGTGACTGGACAGAATTGATTTCTCCCAGTCCTGTTCTGATAGAATGGTTTACTTAAATGAAGTACACATTTAAGCACATTTTCTTCTCCTTCGTGTCCATTAGAGTTGTAACATGAACTGTGGCCAAGGGTATAAATGTAACTGGTTTGTGAGCTGCGTCAATTTCCTCCTAACTCAGGGGGAAATGTCGTTCCCCCTGCCCAAACGACTTCCGTTCAGTTAGGAAGAAAAGAGCCTTGAGGAAAAAGCGGTTGGGCTTCTCCCCATTACTTTGAAAAGTGGTGGGTTGAATGTTTGCCCCAGTTGTGCTGGGGGCAGTGGGAAAATGACAGAAGATGTTATTGTTGAGTAATTAACCCATATTTAATTGAAGATTTATTTACAGAAATAAGAGGTACTAAGAGTGTCTCAATACCACTTTTTCATGTCCGATACTGATACCAAAATGTTGAGTATTCACGGATACTGATACCAATCTGACATCTTTTCCCATCTCTTAAACAACTAAGCTATTACTAGTGTATTTGAATACACTTTGTTCACTCAGACGTCTAAATAACCTCATAAAAAATATTCTACTGCCCTAAAGGAAGAAATACGAAGCCCACAACATGACTCAGGTCTGCAGTACCGCTGTTTTTTTTTTTTAATTTAGACTTTTATTTCATCTTATTTAAACTTTTTCACCCTCAACATTTTTGATACATTCGAAATCAAATTTAGAGTCTAGACCTGATGCAAAAATGTTGCATTTATGTGATAGTTTAGGTAATGGGTTGTATTGTATTATACTACGTGTGTGTGTGTGTATAACTCAGAATGGTAGCAGGTCATCTTTAGTGGCAAATCCTGCTTTTGTCTTGGTGGAGACGACCAACAAAAGGCCTGGTGTCACTCCACCTCCACCACTACTGCAAAATCTGCAGGGACTGTGTGAGAATATTCAAGCTGCATGGGGTGGATTATCACAGGACACCATTAGGAACCTCTACAACTCCATACCAAGATGTCTGGCATGTTGCATAAACATATTTCTGTATGTATAGCTCAATAAATATTGCCCATATCAGTCTAAATTTTTATCGTTTATTGTTCCTGGTAACCCTTATGTTCCTTCCGAATGGCATTGCAATCCGACACTTCCTTCTAAGTGTATATATATTTTTTCAATATCCGATCCAGTGATTTTGACCAATATTGGACTGATACCAATACCAAGTATCGTATCGGTACAACACTGATAGTTACTTGCAGCCTGAATTGCTAGTGCTGGTAAAATAATAAAAAAGGCTGGAACCATGTGATAAGTCAGTTAATCAACCAATGGTCAAAAGAGTTAACAATGATAGAAATAATCACTGGCAGTCTCAAATGGTCTTTATCAGAGGTTTTAGAGTTATCAGGGAGTAGTAAATCTGTTTAGGAGAGAGGTATAAAGCTACAGAATGCTGTGGAGATCAGCAAGACCAGTGTACTGTGTGCATTGATCCCTCATTCACCTTCACGTTCACATCTGCCCTCACCCCCACGCGTTCACCTGCTCAGGCACATATTCCTTGCTTCTTCTCCTGCAGTCTGATCCAATTTATAGCACATGTCTCTGCCATGTGGATTTTTTAGTACAGAGTGGACCCTCTGGGAGGTGCGTGTGGTTAGGGCATGCCCGTACGGACGCAGGCCGAGAATAAAGGCGTGATGATGAAAGATTAAAAATACATCACTCTTCTGGAGCCAGTGACAGTGAGGGACAGTCGCAATCGAACACCCCTGGAAGTGAGAAGTGGAGTTTGCTTCTGTTCTCACAGATCGGTGTGTGCTGGCGAGAGAGAGTGTGTGTGAATGTGTGAGTGTGTGTGTGCAGGGGACAACATATGGGAGTAAATAGGCTGGGGAGAAAGGGCTCGAGGGACCTTCAGCAACTGTCACTGCGAGTTGCGTGTGTATTAATTCCTGCGTCTGCGTCTTGCCTGGGGATCCTTGTGAGAAATGACTGCGCTAAGAATAGACGCAGATATCTTTTTGGTAGCCAGAGACGTCGTGTGTGAATGAGGATGAACAGAGCGTGTCTGAGGCCGCAGGGTAAAGGATTTCCACTTGCTGTTAAGATGCTCCTCATGCCATCTTCCTGTCATTCAGCCTCCTCGCTGTATTCTTCTCACACTCACACACACACACACACACACACACACACGCACACTGTCTTTCTCTCTGTCTTTGCCTCTTTTTCTCTCTGTCTGTCTATCTCTGCCTCTCTCTCTCTCTCTGTCTGTCTCTCTCTATCTACTTTTTACTGTACTCTCTCTTCTTTGCTTTCTTCACTATCTCTTTCTCTCTTTTTCTCTCTATCTCCCTTTGACTCTCTCTCTCTCTTCTTCTGTCATTCTCCCTTACCCTTTTGCTCATCTTCTTTCTCGACTTCTTTTGTCATCCCCCCTCTCTTTTCTGTCTTGCTCTCACTTGCTCTCTCTCTCTTTGTATCACTCACTCTCTTTCTTGCCCTCCCTCTCTAAAAGTCCAGTTGTACTGTACAGTCATGTCGGCAGTCACGTATGATATGTGTGGTCTTTAGTTTTGCAATGGAGATGCAAGTTTAAAGTAGTGTTGGACTAATACAGACTAAAAGTCTAACTTTCTAATTAAACTGTGAATGTGTTAACAGTCATTCAGAGTGAGTTCATGTGAAATGCTTACAGTTAACAGCAGTGGTGACAGAAATTGAAGCATGTAATGCCTGTAAGAGTTACGTCTCAGGGAGTTCTCACAAATAAGGGTAACATATACATTGCTTGCTTTCTGAGACACTATGACAATATCCTAGATTTCATGTTTTAATACCTTAATGGAGGAGAGGATGTTGTATGGCAAAATGGTGCCCAAAAACACTTTTTCTCCTTGGAAACCACTCTTTCAGTGGGGCTTTTGGCTAATAGTAGAAAGTGGTAAATTTGTGGTGTATACATTGCAATCGCTGGTTCCTATCACACTTTTCCACAGTCACCCATCTCTGAATGACTTTCTGTACATCAGCAACTGAACTATGCAAAAATGGGGGAAAGAATCACATTTAACCTCCCCAATTAGCACTGTACAAACTACATGTCTAAATCATAACACACTAGACGCAACCCATGTTGAGTAGTTAATTGATCTTAATTAGGCTTGCCTGTGTGGTTTCTGACACCGTATAACATGCTGTTATCTGTAAAAGATGGCTGCTATTGCTGTCTGAGCTGTGTATCATTCATTTGTCTGCATCATTTCAGTGAGCAGCTGATGAAACAACTGGTAGGAAACAGTTAGAAAGTTGGAAAGTGAAAGCAACACTTACACTGTAAAAGCAGCAGCATGGAAAAAAACGACCATTTTAAAGATTAATTCATCATCGGGTACAAGTTGGTGGTTGTAACAGGTCTGGTTCGAATCACACAATAAAGATCTCAGTATTCCTGGATGGAGCAAAGAGAATCAATAGAGCGCACACATCTCCAGCAACAGAAGATTTGAGATGGCTTTGTCCAACATTTATTGTTGTTGCTATGTGCAGTCATGTATAAACTAAATCAATATATATAAACATAATATAAATAATAAATGGATTCTATAGGATAGACATTTGTTTTATTGCCTCCTGTAAGTCATGAGGCACTTAAAAGGCGTTACTATGTTAAAAAGGCATTACGAGATGAATGTCTTCTCTGCATTGTATAGTGCAGTATGACATCATACAAATGTTGTAAGTTGCCCCTAATATCAGTGATGGGTGTCATTTTCATTATCCTGTAGCAGGCATATGTCACTTGTTTGTATTTCATATCTTTGTCAGTCTTCATCATCTGGCTGTGCTAAATGAGGTGTGTATTATGTAATAAGTGGAGCTGAGGGGGTCTGGAGGCTCTCTGGCTCTTACCTGGGTGTGTTCTCCTTCTGTTTGGAGGGAGGAGACACAGGCATGGAGCAGCTGCCAGAAAACACAGTCACGACATGTCTCTGGAGGCTCTCTCTGTCTCTCTGTCTGTCTCTCTCTGTCGTTCTTTCTCTCTCTCTCTTTCTCTTTCTCTTTTCTTTTACTTTCTCCTTTCTCTGCCTCTACCGCTCTCTTACTTTCTCCCTGCATTTGTCTCTCTCTCTCTCTTTCTCTGTCCCTCTCTCTTTCTCTTTCTCTCTCTCTTTTTTTTTCTTTTTTTCAAATTCTCACCCCTCCACATTTGTTCCTCTTTTTTATCTATCCATCTTTTTCTCTCTCTTTCTCAGTCGTCTCGTTCTGAGTCTTTCCTTCGGATTGATTTTCTCGTTCTCCCTTATCTCCCAGTATAAAGGCATAAGAAGACTCATTAATTGTCAGTGTATTCTACCAAACTCTCCTGCACTGCAGGCTGGCTCTTAATGAACTTTCCAATTAACCAAATTGGCTTTAACCCTGCTAACTTGCTCTATGAAAGCTGTTTGCTATCCTGGAGAGAAAATCCAATTAAGATTATGAGAAAGCTGAGCACGGCTTTGCTTGCTAATTGATAAGGCGCAGTCAATTTTGGCTTGCTCTGCTTGTTTAAATTCTTCTTTTCTCTTCCTGTTTTCTCCTGGTAGGTGTGTCCATATGGTCATGTCAGGCTTTATTTTAAAGGAAACCTGAACGGTAATGCAGCATGTCTTTCATAATTTTTTTGTCAGACTGGGCGTAGATGGAGGTGCAGAAGCAACAGAAATGAGGATGGGGGACTGTTTTCTATTGATAAATCTGCTGATTAATCTTCCTGCAACATACAGTGCATCCCTAAAATGCAGCCAGTATGAAGTGGTGCATGCCAACCCTCCAGTATTAATTGATAGCCTTTTAAACCAGGTACACTGCCACTGTAGAAGCATGTATAAACAGTAGTAGGTTTAGTTGGGTGTGAAGATTGGTTGGTGGGGCAGTGCTCCTCATATGCCAGGCCTGGTTTCATGACTGCACTACCTATCAGTGTCCAACTTTTTTCAGTGTCCAACAGTGACACAACACGGTAAAAATGTCAAGGTTGTATTGTCTTTTTGGTATGCACAACAATAACTTTTCATTAAATCAAGATCATAATAACCAAAACACAAATCCGATGTTGATTGAAAACTTTCTTAACTGCAAGCGAGTGTTCAGATGCTGTATCTCATAATTTTGAAAAGCAATTCAGGAACAGAATCAAGAGGACGCGTTAAAACATAAACAAACCACAGACCTATTGAAAAATAGCTTTAGATTTTAACCACAAACCTGTTTTCAAAAAAGTTGGCACACAAAAACAGAATGCAATAATGTGCTTTCTGTTTGTGCATTAAAAATCTCAAAACAGATCAAATGTTGACACTGAGATTTATATATATATATATATATATATATATATATTTACATTTTAGATTTGATGATGGGAAATAATAACAGGACTGAGGGTCCAGCCGTGGATCACAGCCATCCAGTATTTCAGTAAAGATTCTTTTAATCTTCTAAAGATATTGTATACCATAGATGATCCCCAAGTTTTTGCAGTTTTATGCTGAGAAACATTACTTTTGAATTGTTGCACTATTTTCACTTAGTTAAGTATCCTCATCAATCAGTGACACCAACCAAACATTTTGGTAATTTTCCATTTTTCTTAACATCCTTGTAATATTTATTGGAAGGATTGTATTCCTCTTTTTTCAGCCTCATGGATGAGTTTCTCAGAGCATACTCATTCCGGTTTAATGGATTTAGTGAAACAAAGTATGCAAAACAATAAACCAGTCATTATATTAATAGATTTGATAGAAATGTGCCGCTTCTTGTTCATTTTGTCTGTCTCAGAATATCAAACCAGAAGAGCCATATTTCCTGATGTGTATTGTCTATAGTTAAACATACAGTATCACTTGTAGTTGTGTTTTTGTCCTATCGTCCACCCCTGTTTGCAACACAGTTTGGGGAAACCCCTGTATAACTGATTTCTAATGGTTAATCAAACAGATTACTCAGTTAATTGATTTAGCTTCTTTGACTCTACAGTGTGAATGTAGTCCTTACTGGCACAGAGGAATATACTGTACTCAGTAGAGTCTGAATAACCTTCTGTTTAAGTGAAGCCATTAAAGCATTCATGCTCAGTAAGTGTCCTTCAGCAATGCACTACCAGCTAGGCTTTACAATTACTCTCACTGTGGATTGTGAGTAGATGTTTATTTGGGGTTAGATTCAGGTCGCTTGGTTGGGGTTAGATTGAGTTCACTCAGTCACGTTTCTCCAGCTTGACAGATGAGGGTATGGTATGCCTTCAAGGTGAGTCTCCGCTTCTTTGGGCATCTCTTAAGCTATGAAGTTGACAGCACTTGACTGCACAAGATGCGTAACCTTGAGGGTGCTGCGATGTTTTCAGGCAGACGTTATGGTGTCGAGGATAGGATAACGTGATTGTCCTGTCCATGACATTGTGTGTAATTCTTGACTGGACAAAGCTCAGAGTTTTAGGGAAAGCCGGGGTAGATTCCCTTTCTGCAGAATGACATTGTGTGGGAAATCCGAGAAAGACGAATGTATCACTTCATGTATTTGACTCATTCGACCCATTTAGACTTATATAGCCAATATTCATTGAGCTACACAAATAGAAGTAGTGTGTCTCAGTGTGGTGTTAGGCCGCCATGCCAGACATCTCAGTATGGAGTTCTAGAGGTTCCTGATGGTGTTCTGAGATTATCCATCCCATGCGGCTGGTGCGTGCCTTCTTCTATCCATTAATGCCAACAGCATGCTATGGTAGTATCCGTATGACTGGTATAGCACGCAATACACCGATAAGACAATCCTGCTTCCTGGAGCCGTACTGTGTGACCCCTCCAAATCTTACAACTGCTTAAATTGCTTTTGAACTCTTCTTGGAGGCATACTTTGCTTGCACTACATCACGAGTCAGAATGGAAAGCACGCACAACAGGACGATCTTATGTAGTCAGTCAGGTACAGCAATAAGGCCTGTCCTTGCTTATGTCACGTGCATGGCCGAGCGTGAAACTTGAATCATTTGCATGTAATTTTTCCTTACACCAGTGTTGAGAAGGCACAATAGTCTGGGTCAAGGCCAGATAAAACATTATTAATTATAATTATAGTCCAACGTAGTCTAACATTTAAAAGCAAATGAATCAAAAGTCACCACTAAAGTGAACTGAATACTGCAGCATCCTGCTACCTACTTGACCAAGGAGGTGCAATAGGCATGGCCATGCAGAGTGGCGACGTGCAGAGCACCACAGGAGTGCTGCACTCACAATAAGAGAGACTTTAATCCAGCAAATAGTAGTGGTTGTTAGTTGTTGTAGGGTAGTAGTGCAGTGTTTGTGCCTACCGTCAAGTTGAATTGTGTGAGGTCACATGCGCTTACATCACATGCGCTTACATCACATGTGTGGCCGAGCGTGAAACTTGAATCATTTGCATGTCTCATGATGTCAAACCTACCCACCAAGTTTCATTGCTGTCTGTTGATTTCTTCTGGGTGCACCTCTTTTATTGATGATGAATGTATATAACCTAATCCATTTTCATAAGTAAGGAGAAGGTCAAAGGACAATAAATAAACCTTTGCAAGACTTAGAAGACCACCAAAACTGTGTACAGCAGTGAACAGTGTTTCTGTCCATCCTTCCACAGTGAGAGGACAACTGTGTTAAGAAGCCTTCAGCGAGAAAAGGAAACAGACAAAAAAAGAACGAAAATTGAAGCTGTTGGTGGTTTTAGAACAATGGACTGACCACTACAGTGTCCAAACCTCAGTATTGCTGATCATGAGCAGTAGAAAATGCAACTTTTAAGCCTAAAATTTGTAGGTGTAGACAAATAGGCCTGCAGATTTCTTTACAAAACTGAAAGCAAGTCTTCTGAAAAGAAAAGAAGCTCAAATAAAGGCAAAGTGTGGACGCACTGAACACTGAAAACTTATTTAGTTGTTTAGGGCTCTGTGTAATATTTCTTTCTGCATTTTTTCTTATTGGCCATTTTGACTGGAAAGGATAAATGAAGGGTGGTCTCTGAGTTTTGCACAGTACTGTATTAATTGCAATATTTTTGCCATATTCATCTCATTCTGCTTAGTCATGTCTACTTGCTCGCTTGCACTTTTGTGTTTGTGCTGGCAGGTCTTCGAAACTAAGACCCGGTTCGGTGACAACATACACGTTCACTAGCAGGTTTGAGTGAGAGGTAATTATACACAGAGAGTCTAAGATGGTAATTACAGGGTAGCCTGCTTTCTCACTCCACTGGAGTCGGTTACACTAATAGTATCTCTCTCCCCTCTGGCTCTCTCTCTCTCTTCTGTCTCTCTCTTTCTCTGACTCTCACTGACTCCCTCACTCACAGAAGACAGACTTTGGATCATAGCCAAAACAGCACTACCACAGCAGCGATGTTTTCTGAGATGACATCCTCCTGTTTTAGACAACTTTAGCATCTTTTCACTTTTTCACTTTTCACTTTTTTTCTAGTAGAACATTTGGGAAACAATGAGGAGCAAGGCAGAACAGCATCTTCTCATTTTAGCAGGCACTTTAAAGAATTGAGCCATGGTTTTCAGAAGACGCAATAGTAAAGGCTAGATAAAACATTGTGAATTAATATTTTAGTCCAACTAAGTATAGCATTTAAAAGCAGATGAAGCAAAAGTCACTACCTGAAGTCAACTGAATATTGCAGCTTTCTGCTACCTACTTGACCATGGATGTGCGATAGGCATGGCCATGCAGAGTGGTGACGTGCAGAGCACCACGTGAGTGCTGGACTCACAGTAAGACAGACTTTAATCTTGCAAATAGTAGTGGTTGTTAGCTTAAAGCCAATGTCATCTCGTAACACAATCCTTACTGCCCGCCTATAGGGGTCTGAACTTGTAGCAGGATACTGCTACCAGTTTCAAACACTCTGATGGTTGTCCAGTCAGAACAGAGTGGGCAAGCTCACCGATCAGAGCACACTTGAGTCATCAGAACTCTTACCAGAGCGTGTCAGACGGAAGGTGAATACAGTACAAAGAAGTACAGTATGAGAAAAATATTGTGTTTTAAGAAAACTGAAGCATCCAGATTTATTATACTAGGCCCCACAAGAAAACCCTGAACACTGAAAATGAGCATAATAGATTCCCTTTCAAACAGAGGTCATCAAATAGATTCAACCTGGCTCCAAATTCTCAGGGAACAAATACTATATAAGCAAAGCCCGTGCTTTATAGTGGATATCAAGGACGACTAATGTCACATAATGCTACATAACACACCCTGCCCCACTGTATCATGGAAAAATAAATAAATAAATTTAACAATAAAAATTTGTATGTTGGCTGTATGAGCATACTATATGATGCAGTCCATTTCTGAGTAACGCTTATTGGTTTAATTGTATTCTGTGTTGTTCCTGTATATAATCATATTTTAAGCAGCTAATCACTGACACATATCATCCGCAATCATCCATACATGACTGTGATGACACATCAGCTGGTAATACTGAACGCTCCATCATGCTGGCCCTAGTGGCTGCTCACTGATGTGATGAGCTCAACCAGCCTCTCCAGGCCCCCCTCCATGCTGACGTGTGTTTCATTACAGCCTGATTGCACTCTCTCCAGTGTTGGCTAAGTGGAGTCATGCCAGCGCCTTGGGCTGGATATAACGTGTTGCCCTGTAGCCGTGACGGAGGGGTGAGGCTCCTCTAGCGAAAAGGCCAACGAGGAAAATGAAGAATCCTCTCGCCATAATTAAAATCGCTAATGCCAGGAGCACACTTTCAATCAGGACAGGTCTGCTTAATCTAGCCGAATTATTTCTTTCTTTTTCCTGATGGGTGGCAAATACAGCTAATACATTATATGGAAAGTTTTTTGTAGATATGGTTGGTGCGGATAACTGTCTGTAATGTAGGGGTGCATAGGTCAGTTGTAAGTGCAAAATGGCATTATTAGGGGCAGTCCAATACTCATTGTCACAAGTGACAGGTGTCAAAACACAGGCAGGTATCATCACAGGAATTCAAAACTCTGTGACAAAGAAACTCACATAAAATGACTTTGCAAACAACTGGTTTAGACAAAAAGGTAAATGAAAGCCAGTTAATTAATCACTTGCTGGAATTTAATGCATTTTCTGCAGTTGGTTTGTCCGTTCTTTGCCTTTGCTTTTGTTCTTTTTGGGAGACTTTTTTCAGTTTCTCCAAGAATTCAAGAGATATTTTCCATGTCTCCCAAGTCTTAGAATCAGAATCATTATATTTTGCCAAGTATGTTACATAAACAAGGAATTTGTCTTAATGTATCATGTATGTATAATATAGCATTCTGAACAGACTAGACAAGCACACAGATTAGTAACAGATATTAAACGTAAATTTAAATTAAAAGTAATTCAGAGTGGTTGCTGTAATACAGTGAGGGAGGTTTGTTGGTTCACTGTAAGTTTAAAGGGTTGAGGTGTCCACTGTGGTTCATTAGTGCTACAGTTCTGGGAGAAAAAGCGGTTATCATGTCTAGTTGTACTGGTTATGATGGCCCTGAGACTTCTAAACCAACACAACCAAAAATGCTAACAGATTTTTAGTCTGTTGCATTTTCTTCTTCTCACGATCCAAGTAATCTCAGTCACATTCAGTGATGTTGAGGTCTGGACTGTGGGGTAGGCAGGACATGGTTTTGGGAACACCAGCAGCAAGTTGTTTTTTGTTTTGTCCATTTTCTTATCTTAGTAACAGCTTCTTGACAACTACCCACCCTTTCAGACCCATGTTGTTAAGTTGTCTTCTCGCAGGGTAGAGTGAACAGAAACACCTATGGGTGTTTTCAGATCTGATCTAAGAATGGAGCTTGATTTTCTCCTCTCTCTCGAAGATGAAACCTTTACTGCTTATCTGATGGGGACAGTTTTGGTGGTCTGCCATGTCTTCCACAGTTGTCAGGAATTAAAAGTTTCCTGTAACTTTTAATGCTCATTCTCTGAATGATGCTCATTCTGTGTAGTGTACCTCTCAGTTTGAGAAATACAGGGAGGGTAGTTTGGTTAATTAGTCTTTGACAGGGAAATTTTGCTCACAGTCTTCATGTGGTACATTATCAAACATCAGTTGAGTCAAAGGTTAGCTGTATGTGTAGCTGTACTTTTGAGGTTTGCATGATGTATTTGTTGTAATGCATGTGCCTTTGTGTAATTCCTTTGTTCCAAATGTATATTATATATACATTTTAATCAACACTCTTAACTGTAAAGATGCCTACATGAGTCTGGTTAGTTATATACTGTATATAAGCAAATAAATAAATAAATAAATAAATAAATACATGAATAAATAAATGGTATAGTTCTTAAATATTTACATTATGTGGAGGTTCTTTAAACTTCGGACTTGCATGTCTCATTTACAGAAGTGCGTATTTTAAGAACCATACACTGAAACACTCTTTAGGGATCCACCTTAATTGAAGAGTGCACTTATTAGTGTTCTGTGTAGCAGTTGATCTGTTAAACCAGTATCATTTTCCTTTGTCACATTGTCACTAAGGCATGAGATAAGGGGTGATGTTGGTAATGTGGAACATTTGAAAGGAGCTGTAAAGTGTGATGTATGTCCTTGTTTGAGCCTCATGTTTTCACATTGCAGTGGACTTTTGCCTCAGCTCAACTGCCTCAGAGTAAGTGTTGGGCTTATGGTAGAGTAGCCTACCACAAGTTATCTCTTGGCACTTTGACCATCTGGAACAAAGCCTATAGGTTTGTGTTCGGACACGTGATTGACCTGTATATAAACTTTACCCACTATCAAACTTTTTAATTAAATGCTGTCTGGATGTAAGCAGTGCCGTTGTAATTGCCATGCAGAGGAAGGTCTTATTGAATGAATTAACCTGAAACCTGAGTGAACGCACACTGAAATGTTTTCATCAGTGTCTTGATTAGACTGATTTCATTATAACGTTCCCTGGGCATGAGACAGCATGGCACAATAGCTTTGCTCGCAGATACATGTTTACTATTCTCTTCTCTTCCCCTTTCTCCTCTCTCTGTGTCACATTGCCGTCTTTTGACACCCTTTTTCTGCAAAGATGTGAGTGTGGGATGTATTTTCTTTGTCTTCCTCTTCTTCTCCCATCTCTCTCTTTCTCTCTCTCTCTCTCACTCTCTCTTTCTCGCCCCCACTCATTATCTCTCCTGCTTCAAGGAGATGTGCTCTCATTTGCATGTGGGCCCCCGGGGGCCGCACTCTTTATGTGTATCAGGTGATTCATGCTGCTCACTACATAGCTCTTTCACACAGGATTAGATTAAAACCAATCAATCAGCCATAACTGTGAGAAAGAGGGTGAGAGAGAGAGATGTATAACGCCCAGCAGGAAAAGTGTTCCACCTCTATTCTCTCCTTTTTTTTCCACTTCTCACCCTCCGTCTCTTAATATTACCTCGTCCTCTTGTACCTGACCCTTTCTTTTCTTCTTCTGAACTCTCGCTTGCTAGAGCTCCTTTTCACACGTTTTCTTTCACTTTTTATTGTCGTCCCCCCCCTCGTACATCCTTTCTCCTTTTGCTCTCTGTTCTTCCAATGCCTATAGGATTTTGCCAGGTATTAACAATGTGCCATTTTTGTAATCTGTAAGGGTTCTTTGTAGCCTGGCAGTTTCTACATCACTGGCTGTGGTAGGTAGAGACTGCAAAATAGCTTGCTAAAGTGTAGTTTTGTCCAGGGGAGGAAAATGTACAAAGAAATAGAGGTGGACAAAAAGCATATACCAGGATATTATTGATAAATTAGAACAGAAAAACACACCACTTATGGCATGTTTAAAAATACTATCAAAAGCTATGAAAATGATTTTTGATAAATGTTTCAGATATTGTGCATATTGTAGATGACCCTACATATTGTGAGGATATCTACAATATGCTCAGAAAAGTACTGCATAGTACAGAAGTTATCACTATGAGAAAGTCCTGTCATATCTCCCATCACTTAAAAATGGTTCAGTGGTTCTTTAATGAACACGGAACCATTGAATGCATTTATGTTCCTTTGCATGCTCAAACAGTTCTTCTCTATGATACAAAAACTAATTGTATTAAGTGGTTGAAATAACTCAACGGTTCTATATAGTCCCAAACAGAGTTATTATTGTTATGAATCAGAGAACCCTTTAACCTCTGCAAGTATCACAACCCTACTGGTTACGTTTTAGAAAAGCAGAGAGGAAAATTGACCCGCCAGATTTTTTTTTCTCAGTGTTATCTAGGTAGATGTAGCTAAACAAGATTTCCCATTGATTAAGATATCAGGAACTGAAGAGAAGTTCTAACATTAGATCAACTATCAGTGTAATTACAAAGTGACAGATTAATCAACCAATCATGTTTTGATTTTGAATGGGCAGGACCAGTGGGCCTTCTGGACATACGCTATGACTGAGAACACAAGTGTCAGCCTAAATTATGGCTTGTTAGAAATGGAAAACAGAGGCAGCAGCTCTATACCAGACCTCTATACTGAACGAGCTGCTACATGGTAAGCTATGTGCTAATACAGTACAAGCTTCAAGTAAGACATAGAATGTCTTATAGATACTTCAAATCAAGCACCCTGTGCTATATAGTAAGAGTCCTTGGGCAAAACTCAAATCTGTAGAATACCGGCATTGCCTATCTAAGTAAAACAATCAAGTTGTAAGCTACTCTGAATAAGAGCATCTGCTAAATGCTGTAACATGTAAATGAAACAGTCTACTTTAATATACTAATAATATACTTCAGTTAAAAAACAACACCTTTAAACATAAGCATGAGAATCCAACTGATAGGAAAGAGAAAAAGAGAAAAATGTCCTGGTCTCTGAGTTATGTAACAGTAACAGTATTGAAATAGTAATATAAAAGTGATAATCACTCAGGTGTTTCCCATCCATTGCATGTGTCCCTCCGTTTAAACATTACAAATAAACAAAGGACAACTTACAGTTTACTGTTTATTCAAGTAATAAACGTGACTGAGTTTAGTGCTTCAGAGATGTGTTTCACATGTTGCTTCTTGAGGCTGTGAAGGTGTTCACAGTTCTCAGTCGGTCCCTGCAACTGTTTTTAGACAGCAAGAATTCCATGTCTTTTGTAAAAATGAACAATGCAGCACGAATCCATAGACCATTTCACCAGGAACTTCTAATACAGGTCAGAGCAGGAGGTTGAGGCTTCTCTGAAGAAAGAGGTTTCAGACTGAGAAGAAATGATCAGCTACTTGTTCCATCGATGTAGATGATGTCTCCAGTCCCGTCCTTTGTTAGAACATTCAATGAGGTGGTTCAGTTGTTTTTTAAGGGCTTTTATTTGTTACCCCAGTGTGATAGTCAGGCAGCTCAAGCTGTGTCATCACCTCCACAATTGGCATTTCAAGGCTGCCTCTTTGCTTGCTTATGTGAGTGTGCTTTATACAGCACTTCTCTCTGTGGACGTTAAGCTAACAAATTAAATATGCTTCTGCCTCACATTCATGTTCGCTGCATTTTATGAGATGTTAATTATTTATGATGTATTATGTTTGTTGGAAGATAGAAATGATGCAGATGAATGCAATAATAAAGTCTCACTAAAATGTCATAATTTAAACCTTGAAATTCTAGTCGTAATAATAATATGAGGCTAGATATCATTATAAGAAATATGTGACAGTTTTGATATCCCTTTATTTTGATATAAACCATTCAGGCATTCTGTTTTACTAGTCTTATTCTGCATAATATACTTACATAAATGCTTTTTATGAGTGCATTGAGGTGACTGTAATGATAAAATGTAGTAGGTACATCTACCCAGGAAAAAAGTACAATGTAGTATACTTAATTTAAGTGTACTAAGTATACTTCCTTGAACTTATAGTTAATGTTCTGAAAGTGTGCTATTTTCATATACTAACTACTGTACTTAGTATGCTAAATATAATTGTTAGTGCTATTAAATATATACTTCAATAGAATTAATTATACTTAACTGTACTATTTTGAGACATCACTTTTTTTTGTACTTTTATTACATAGATTTAGAGATACTTATTTTTAGTGTGTTAAAAAATGTAAAAAACAAAATATATATATATGTATTTATTTATTTAATTTTTTTTTAAGTATGCTAAAGTACTACTGAGGTCAAATGTACTTGTAATTATTACAATATAAAAACAAAATAAAAATTAAAAAGAAAATAAAAATAAATAAATATAAATAATATATACATTTTGCACTTATATTTAGCACACAAAACAATAAATGCTTGAAATATACTTGCTGGTACATTTCTAGTACATTAAAATATACGTAATCTTTACCTGGGTAGATTTATTGTCTTTTTGTCAGCAGGCCAGTTGACTTTACATTGCGTTCTCTGAATAATGTTTGTGTGGTGTCTGGTCTCAAGCCTAACAAGGCAGTGTTGTTAAGAGTGGCCTAATTGGTGTAAAGTCTTGCCTGTTCCAGCTGTGGAGTTGTCATAAGGTCTGTGTATTTACTCAGCCAAGGAGCTGTGGGGGGATGCTAATGAGCCAGAGCAACAGTAAAGGTCTTCAGCAAAGCACTGTTACACTGCACAATCAACAGAGTTAATCAGCATTGAACTATATTGAACCTATTAAAGTGCAAACGATCAGGTGTTGCCACTAATTTTACACTTTGTGGTTTATCAGTGTATCATGTCACCATGTTAAAGCTACCACACACCAGACATGGGCTACAACATACCACATAACATAAAATTGAGAACATTGTTGTTATAGAAGGTGTCAGCCAGTACCCAACTATGGCTTCCAGCACTGCTAGGTGTATATGAATGTCACTGATTTTCTCTTATTAGCTTGCCATTACTGCATTCCAGGGATCCTCCATCAGCTTCGCTGGTTACCAGTTTCCTCCTATATCAAGTGAAAACTTCCGATCATTTTCAAAGCCCTTCATGGTCTCATTTCTGCATACCTCATGGAGTTCCTTCATCCTTACAGTCTCTCTCACTCCTTCAGATCTTCAGGCAATGGACTTCTTGCAGTTCCTCACACAAGACTCGTCAGTGGGTGGCAGGTCTTTCAATACTACTGCTTCTAAACTTTGGAACTTTCTCCCACAATCTCTTTGTGACTGCTCTTCCTCTCTTCTTTTACAGCTCAACATGAAACCTTCCTTTTTGTTTTACACTCTTCCTTTTCCTCCATGTTTTATTTTTTCCCCCTCAATGTAAATCATCCTTGGGTTTGTGAAAGTTGGTATATAAATTTAAGCAAACATTAACCCGGTCTCCCAGTGGGCCACGACCTTTAGTTTGAGAACTACTGATTTAGTTCACTAATGTATTCAGTACATCTATTCAGTGGCATTTTGAATGCGTTTTCACTTGAAGAAGGCTCAGTCTACACAACATGATAAATTCATTAACTGAAGTTCAGTTAAGTTGAATTTAATTAAATCTGTATCAATGGAGTGTAAAATGATCTTGTCTAAACTTACCCATTCTAAACCTGATGAGTTTGAGCTTGAGGTCACCCAAAGAACATTAATTCTCACCGAACGTCTATGATGTTCTCACTGCGACACTTTTTACATGGCTGTTGTTCTTTATGAAAGAAATTCTAAAATTGAAATTGGCTGAAGGCAAATACTCTATATACGTACATCTATGCCTGCACATGTCAACTGGATTTGTGTTTATGCACCAAGGTATTAAAACCATTGTCCCATTATTTAAAAAAAATATTTTTCAGTGTTATGTGGGCTGCATGGGCTGCAGAGCATAGTATTTATCGGCATATATCAAGTTTAAATAAAGTAGAGTGCACTAAACATACCACTGGTGGAATTTACTGAAGTCCTAACCACATACACTATTATTGCTTTACTTAAGTCACACTATAATATTATTGCGATTTTGCGATATGCTGATTGATTATGTCACCTAAGGTAAACTTTGTGTTGCTGTAATAACATAGGAATCCACGGCTCTTGACACCCATGCATCACAAGTTAATGGAATCCTTTCTGCTTTACTCGAACCAATTGGTTTTATTATTTAGTACCAACAAATAAATTTATATTTGCAATTCGTGTAATAAAATATCAATACTTGGCGTCCGTGAGTCAATATGATATTGCCACACAAAATATCTCAATAATATGCTGTATCGATTTTGTGCCCCCAAAACATATATACCTATATAAGCGTTTAGTTTAAACATATTGACTGTCGGCTTCCCAAGAACTCTAGCAGCTAGAGCTAGCAGGCATAGCATTGGCATAATGCTCTCTCTTTCATTCATTCCTTCAGGAAAGAAGACTGGCTGCGTTTCCTTTCCTGGAGATCTGTGGGGGAGATTTGATCCACTACATGTGCCCACTGGAGAACCAGTACAGCTTTTTTGTACATGAACTCCAGGAGAAGCAAGTGGAGAATGAGGAGAAACCCACAGAGGGGGAGGAAGATAAAGACGACAAAGGCGATGAAGTCACAGAGACAGGTAAAACATTTTGAGGTCACAGGGTAACACTGGCGGAGTGTTAAAGGATCCAGTGTCATTATGAAGTCACCAACACTGGCTTGATGTTGCTGGCAAGAGACAGTTATGCCATTGTGATATGCTTTACGTTCAGTGATATGGCGTAATGATGTCACAGTGACATGGTAACGAGTGCAGTGTCCCTTAAACGTACATGACACATGTACAAGTCACAGATTGGTAATGGCCATGAGAGGAATCCTTTCTGATGGAGCCAGCCTGCTGAAACTTCTTTTTTCTCCCTCTTCCTCTTTCATTTTTCTCTCAGTGTGCAGTCTGGCTGACCTCCTTTGAATGTGTACTCTTTGGCTGGATTCTCTCTGTTCATTTCTTCCTTTTTTGCACCTTTCAAAGCCTTTCCTTGAATAGTTCTATCAGCCTATCAGTAGTTCAGTAAACAGCAAGGCTTTTTATAGTTCAGGGCAGGTCAGACGCTTTCCTTTAGGTCAGTGGTGAGTGGGTATATATAATGGTTTTTGAAGATATCTGATGCAACTTATACTGTATATATACACGACACTTTATGAGCAAAAGTATCCAGACAGCTATTCTAATAAGTAAATTCAAAAGTTATCTTTAGGATAATAAATGGAGAATTCGCTTATCATCAAAATCATTTTTGCACCCAGAAGTGTCAAATTGCAATGCTATTTAGAAGAAAGATAAAGGTTACCAGGAACAATAAATGATGATGAATTTAGACTGATATGGGCAATATTTATTGAGCTATACATACAGAAGTAGTGTCTCTCAGTATGGCTTCAGGCTGCCATGTTTGCTAGTGCAACATGCTAGACATTTTGGCATGGAGTTGTAGAGGTGTGACAACAAAGCAATCATCTTGGTGCTGAATGTACAAATATGGTCCATTTACACAATTTTTATATGAAATAGATACATGGTGTAAGTCACTGACACTGTTGAAAGAGCTAAATACTGATCAGACTAAATACTGTACAAAGCGTAGATACAGGCTCAACGCTGTATAAAGCCTAGTTTAAAGTACTGTAGGAATGATATTGCAGTTAAACACAATATATTGCTGCTGTTGAAACAAAACCTTTATTAATCATTATATGATCTATATTTTTGTCATTTTCCAGTTTTTTTTAGATCATCAGGTGTTAACTTCATGAAAAACAGACCAAAATAAATGCCCCAAAATTGCTGGGAAAAAAAATTCTGGTTACATTGAACTACATTAAAAGTAAAGTTAAAGAATACTTTTTTCTTCTCTTGTAAAGTTATTTTGTTCCGACAGCAGCAATATGTAAAGCGTATAAATGAAACACAACATTAAATATATATCTAAAGGAATGTTTGACTGCTTTAGCAAAGCTGCTGCACCTGTGTCCTCAGTGTAGCTTCCTGCTGTTGTGACTAATTGTGCCATCTAGTCGAAATGTCCTACCGTAGCACATATTTATATAGGTAGGTGTTGTAATTTCTTCTTTTTGGTATCAGTTGAAAAGAGGAGACCACTCTGGATATGATGTTAGTTTATTCAGCTCTGGTTCCAGAATGCGGTCCAGCGTGCAGTCCAGAGTGAAGTCCATGCATAGAACTAATAGAGGAAAAATAGTAAATAAAACAAGTTTACAACAAATATTAGGATTTCCATAGTAGTTCTCTACATAAAACTCTAGGCAGGATATTTTGATTTTTAAATAACCTTATAAAAATACTACCAGAAGTAAAACTACAATGCTTATCAAAAGAATTGATGCTGTTACAGCAGCAAAGAGGGAAAAATCCTTATAAAAACCCTGAATGATTGGACATGTAGTGTCTAGTACACTGCAGGACTGTATTATTCTATCCCCCCGTTAAAACAAGCTAGCAAAACTGTGTGGAGCTGATGGGAATACAGACTCCACATATACGGTTTTTAGTTCATTCTTTCCTGTGGAGTCAGAGCATGAATGGCCTTGAAGATTGATGCTAAAGTTCATGGTGTTTTTACTCAGCACAACTCTTCACGATCACCTAACGACTCAGCTGTATGTGTGCCTGTGTGTGAGTGAGTTTGTGTGTCTGTGTGTATGTATGTGTGTGTGTGTGTGTGTGTGTGTGTGTGTGTGTGTGTGTGTGTGTGTGTGTGTGTACGTGCCTCTCTTAATTAGAGGCTGATCAATCACAGCTGCTCAGCTGGATCTGACAAGTGCAGGTTGTGAATCAAACTCCTTCATTTGGGAGATTGCAGAGCGCTCCGCTCAGGCCCCCTCCCTCCATCGTCTCTGAGGAAACTTGAACTGCAGAACATTCGATTTGCCCATTAAGCAATGCTTTACCTTCTGCTACGGTCCCAGGGACGGATAATAATGAGATTCTTACAGCTACTGTTACAGACGTCATGGTCAATCTCCACAGCAGTGACTTATAATAGCACATAGTTTTGCAGCATGCTCAATACTTAGTACTTGTATTAGTAGTTTGTTTGACTGTAAACCTCAGGCTCCGCTACAGTTGTTAAATGAGTGAGGATTTGGAGTCTATCAGACGTTACTATCTGATGTAGCTCCTCTCAGTAAAGTGCACTCAGTATGGTCAGTACATCCAGGAAACATTGCAAAATCTAGTAGAAATAGCCTTTCTTCACATCAGCCATAGAATGAAATTTTCTCCTGTTTTGGAGGTCTTTCATTTTATTACTGCTTTTATCTTTATGGGTGAGCAAGCAAGTCAGCATTTACAGCAAGATTTTATTACGTTCAGATATGTTTTTAATGTGTCAGTTACACATGATTTCTGGAAATTAAGAATGCTGCATTTCTGTCAGTTGTATCCTGGCACAACTGCCTTTATGAGGGATGTAAATTGTTTTCACAGCTGGGGGCGGGGGGGTCCTTACTTCTCCCCTTTTCACCCCTCATTGCTCACTAGCGGCATGGTGAGCAGAGTCACACACTGAGAGCCAACAGTGTCCTAACTCATCTCATAACAGAATTATGGATAAAAATGTTTTATTTAATAATATTAATGAAAAGTATCAGAGTCAATAGGGGACCAGCAGAACAAAATTAAACTCAACATAAATCAGGTTAACGTTATATATTGAAGCTGTACTTGATAGAATTCTCCTTATCATTATTTTTACATTGTGACCATAAAACTGTAGGAATCAAAAAACACCTTTTTATTACATAATTCTGTATTACAATATTTGCCTCATTATTTCTGTACTATACTATTACAACATGGGTTGAAGTGCATTATAACGACATCATAGCTCATAGATTTGGTTGATCACAATCAGTGTCTGTCATTAGAGGTTTGATGTGAAATGCTCTTACCCAGAGAGTGTTCACAGTGATGGTGAACAGCACCAGGCGGTTGTGGAAGCATGTAGTGCTTCTAAAGGCTACCTCACAAAAAGTTACTATGCAAATTAGTTATGAATATGTTGACCCCTGAGAGTGTTTAGATAATGCTTTGGCCTAAAATGTATTTTCTAAAAATACATTGTACATGCAGGGTGTAAATAAGATTCAAAGATTCACCACTATTTCACCATCATCACTGCATATAAAAGCTTGCAGAGGGTCCTCGAAAAATGTATGTTTACTTGTCGTTTTGCACTGCTAATAAAATGTCTATCATATTTATATCGTTTATCAGAGTCATTATGTTTGTCTGCAGTGCAGCATCATGCAGAAATTTAGAAACATCTGCTAAGCTCCTCTTTAAATTCTACTTGATTGGTAGCATATTGATGGTAACTGTCCACTTTCAACATTATCCACAAAAGAATGAAGAAAGAGAGACATTATTTTGGCAAGGGCGCCAAAAACAAAATTCGGTGTGCAAGATGTAAACTGACAGATTGATATTGTAGGTTTCAGAATCAAAGCATAAATTAGAATCAGTGCACCATATCAGTTTTCAATAACTGCACATTCTGGTTTATTAAAGCTTGTAGTTAATTAAATGGATCCTTTTCCTATATCAAGTTTCCCACCACACACAGAGACAACAATGACTGTGACATAGAAGAAGGATGGACATTCTGAAATGCTTTAACTTACTTGTAGTAATTGTATAATAATACCGCATATGCTATTAAATTACACCTCCTCCGTCTCTCGCATCTTATTGTAGTGCGTCAGTCATACAGTTCTTCATATTTTGTATCAGCAGATAAAGTAATAAAGGTTTACAGTAGTGAAGATGGACAATAAGCCTTGCTATGGATGAAACGTAATCCAGATGAATACAATATGAAAGAGTCAACATTTAGTCGAATCTGCAACAGATGAGCAGACAAAAGAAAAGGAACTTAGATAGGGCATCTGCAATCGGTTTCAGATGGTCAGTGTGATGGATTCCAGCCAACACCCAAGTTCTGACCTGCCTCTATTTTAGCTAATTATACTGACCTCACTCACACTCTCTCTCCCTTTGCTCCTCTTTCCCCCTTCCATCTGTCTCTAATTATCCAGCCTTCTCCTTCAGAATTCCTCCTTTCGTCTCAAAGATTTTACTGAACAAAACTCCTGATGCTCTGTTAACAATCCCACTGGACCCAATTTAGAAACTAATTCAGGCAAATGTTATCTAAGAGGCTTTGCAGCGCAGGGTGTGCTTCAGTTTAGCAGCTTTGTCAAGACTTTCAGTCAGCTGGCTCAGTCTGCATGCCTCAAAGTAGTGCAGGTTCGTCAGAAAGCTTGTCCTGAGGGACCCTGATACCGTTTGTATTAAATACCAGCAAACAACTGAAATTATGAAATGATCATTTTAAGATACTTGAATGCTTCTCTAATTAAGAATTTTAAGAATGCATGTGAATGTAATGAGACACACATACAATACTGTGCAAAAGTCAGAGACCACCCTTAATTTAATCCACTTCATGTCAAAATGTCCATTAAGTACAAATTCGTCATTGTTCAGCATCAGGGGAAAAAAAAAACAAAAAGCACATATTTAACAGACAATTACGTGGAAGTCTCAGCAACTACATGGGATATTTTTTTCAGTTTTCATTGTGTCCACACTTTGCCTTTATTACCGCTTATTACAGCTAAGAAACTTATTCCACACCTACAAAGTTAAATCTTAGAAGTTCTGATGATCTGAATAAACCCAAACACATTCAGTGATGTTGAGGTCTGGACTCTGGTGTGATCAGTCCATTATTATAAGAAGACCAGCAGCTTCTTTGTTTGATTTGTAAATGTTCTACCTTTTTGTCTGTTTGGCTTCTTGACAGCTCCACATCCTTTCAGACCACTCAATTCAAAAGATGAGGTTTCAAAGATGAAGTTTAAGTGCTGTTTATCTGATGGTGATGGTTTTGGTGGCTTATTAGGTTTTGCATGGCTGTTAAGAATCAAATTTTCTGTGCATCTTTTTAATATGCTTTTGAATTCCAGTTTTAGAAGCTTCTGGTTTTTACTGCTTTCCCACCTTGTTCCACCTTCCTATTTTCCCTTCCTTATGCAAGCAGATTACCTTATATTTAATCTCCACAAAAATATCTGAAAAGTTGATAACTTAATGGCTGGGTTTTGCCTGGAAATTACATAAATGAAGGGTGGCCTCTGACCACACAGTACTGTCCGGATTATATGTGCAGAAGTCTTACGTTCCAGGTTGTGAAGAGGATGTCAGCACTTTTCATACCCTTCCTAAAGAAATTGTCAATAGCCATGGATTATGTTTAAACAAGGCTGAAGTTGGCTTTCTACTTGCCAGCTTCCTAATTGTATGTTATGGTCCACCTTAAATACTACAACTGTGGCACATTTTAAGATGGAATGGAAAGATCCCAAAACAAGCTGGTAAACAGGAAGCACACTTTAGCAGGAAACATTAAATTCCAAGATGTTGGCTTGCTCTGCACATTTGATTCTGAAATTGCTTAAAAAATGCATCCAATGGAATTAATAACATAATGATTTAATATAAAGCAATACAATACAAAGTCTTGAGACTAGACAAGAGTGTGTAAAGCCAGTACAAATGATGTACAAGAAAGTAACACCTCGGTGACAGAGTGCACCTACATACAGTATGTTAGCCAACAGTGAAAACTACGGCTCAATAATAAATTAAATGAGCTCAGCTGTACTGCCTTCCAAATGGAACAAAATAATTAGCCTCACTTCTATTGGATTGTTTGTCAAAACCTTGATAGTCAAAATTGGGCTATCAAGGTTTTGCAATATATAGACAGATTCTTAAAGAACTTCAAACAATACTCAAAACAGAGCAGATATGAAGGTTGCCCTTCAGCAGGGCAGTGATTATAAGCACTGTGCCAGACCAAGTGGCTAAAAAGCTGAGTGCCGTCCTGTCAAAGCTCTGACCTTAATCTGAATGAAAACCTATGAAGGGACTTGAATGTACCTACATACAGTATGTTAGCCAACAGTGAAAACTACTGCTAAAATCTTTCCTGTGTTTGATGCATGTATGAACGGCTCAATAATAAATTAAATGAGCTCAGCTGTACTGCCTTCCAAATGGCACAAGATAATTAGCTTCGCTTCTGTTGGATTGTGCTGCCTCTGATTTATTCAGAATATATTCATAATGTCTTGTAAACCTGCTTTGCTTGGCTGCAGGCCGCAGGGTGAAGAGCTTTCAGAAGATCTCCAGACTTTCTTTGAAGAACGTTGGCAAAACCCCATTTAACTTAATACAAACTTTTATTAATTTATTCAGTTTTGATCTGTTGGTCTGTTAAAAAAAAAAACCACTCATTATTATCCCTAAAAGATGCAACCCAAAATATTTGTGTTAGTTATGATGTCATTGTGTTTTTGTTTTTGCAAAAGGACTAAATGGAAAATGAGTGGCATATTAGTTCTATATCAGAAATACACTACATCTTGGTGCAATAGCCACAGTGCATATTGCATGCTGAAAGCTGTATATCATTGCACCCCTTCTGGTAAAAGCTTCTGGTAATTCAATAAAACAGGCTAAATGAGTCTGACTTTTTTTTAAACTTGGAATTCATGCAGGGCTCAGTTCATTTACATTTTTAATCTTGTTTAATTGATTTTAGCTTGTCAAACCAGAAAATGAGACAATTTTGGACTTAATGGCTCATAATCCCCCGTGTGTATGTCTCAGAGCCCTTTCTACTGTATCTGAGGCAGGTCAGGAGCTGTCCGGTGCTGAAACTGATAATGAGAAAGAGGGTGAGTTATTAAAATGAGGGGTGGTGATTAGGCAAACTAAAAAGAGCCTGTGACTTGGGGACACTCTTTCAGCATCACACCCCAATCCCTAGTGACCTTTTGCAGAAGTGACAATGATAGTTTGGGTGGGGAGGGGTGGTGTAAGCCAAGCTGTGAACAAAACTATCTGCAGTGTTCTGGTTCTCAGGAGTACCAAGAAAGCATCATGTGCTTCTGAGTGCAGAACATGTTTGGGCAGCTCGCAAGGGCCGAGAAGTCTCAGCCTTAGTCTAATTTAAACTCCTGTAGCTGGTTAAAAGGCTAACAAACTTTCTTGTACTTTTAGGGGTTTTAGGGGTGTGTTATACACTGCCTGGTCAAAAAAAAGGTCACCACCTGGATTCAATTAAGCACATAGGTATGGGAGGCTCTTGGATAATTATTGCATGGGTGATTATGTTTCAGCTGGCAACAAGTTATTTAACCCTAACTGACGCAGTGAGTAGCTTCTCATTTGTTAAACAACCATGGGTCAAATTATTAGCATGCATCAAGTAGAGAAATCATCTAAGTAGATTGCTGAAACTACTAAAATTGGGTTAAGAACTGTCCAACGCATTATTAAAAAGTGGAAGGAAAGTGGGGAAATATCATCTTTGGGGAAGGAATGTAGTCGGAAAAAAATCTTGAATGATTGTGATCTGCAATTGCTTAAATGTTTGGTGAAATCAAATCGTAAAAAACAACAATAGAACTCAGGGATTTGTTTAATAGTGAAAATAAGAGCATTTCCACACGCACAATGCAAAGGGAATTGAAGGGATTGGGACTAAACAGCTGTGTAGCCTTAAGAAAACCACTTGTCAGTACGGCTAACTGGCAAAACGGCTTCAATTTGCTAGGGAGCATAAAGATTGGACTCTGGAGCAATGGAAGAAGGTCACGTGGTCTGATGAGTCCAGATTTATCCTGTTCCAGAGTGATGGCCACATCAGGGTAAGAAGAGAGGCAGCTGTTGCCCCCTTCATGCCTAGTGCCTACCGTACAAGCCTGTGGGGGCAGTGCTATGATCTGGGGTTGCTGCAGTTGGTCAGGTCTAGGTTCAGCAACGTTATGTGCCCAAAGTATGAGGTCAGCTGACTACCTGAATATACTGAACGACCTGGTTATTCCATCAATGGATTTTTTTCTTCCCTGATGGCTCGGGCATATTCCAAGATGACAATGCCAGGATTCATCGGGCTCAAATTGTGAAAGAGTGGTTCAGGGAGCATGAGACATCATTTTCACATATGGATTGGCCACCACAGAGTCCAGACCTGAACCCCATTGAGAATCTTTGGGATGTGCTGGAGAAGACTTGGCGCAGTGGTCAAAGCTAAATATTAGAGTGTTTTGGCCAGGCAGTGTATTTGCAAATTGAATTCAAAGGTTCCATGAAAAATCTAATTCACATGATATATCACTTACCCCTAATACAGTTGATCTGCTATGCCTCAGTCACCTGATATCAGCTTCTCTAGTTTACAGCAGGAGATGTGAGAGGTGTTTTGATCTTTTGACTGGGGAATCATTTGAATTATCGTTAAAATGTTCCTTTATCATATTGTGACAATATATGCTGTATCTTTTGCACAGGCAATATCTATCTATCTGTCTGTCTGTCTATTTATTTATTTACCTGAACTCAGCAGTTGTCCTTTACACTGTATGAACATTTCATGATGAATGGGCCAGTATATCCTCCAAAATCACTTACATTAAAAGTTAAAGGGGGGCATATATTGAAAACCTTTTGTGCTCATACATCTAAGTATCTGGAGTTCCTACAAACCTGCAAACTGTGAAATAAGGCAGCCCAGTTCGTTTTTGTGAGCTATTTTTGATGGCAGCATCCAGCTACAGTGGGCAAAAACCTGCACATATGTGCAAACTACTTTGTCTGGACTTACCTGTACCTGTCAAGCTTCTTATTTGAATTTCCTCATTCCACATTAAACGGTGCTGCAGTTAACAGTGGTTTTCCTGAGGCACCAGAATGTAATGCAAAAAATTGGAAATAGAAAATTCAAACAAGAAGTGTGTGAGAAAGCAGCTGACTTCAGCCTCGGGTGTAAGATGTTTTTGGGCCGGTCCATCTATTAGTCGAACGTCTGTAAGATGTGGTGGTATTTTCACCAAAACAAGCCACAGACATTTTCTTAAAATCCCAGAAACTTTGGTAACTTGTGGAAAAGTGGTATGTCTCAGCATGAAGTTGTAGAAGTTCCTAATGGTGTCCTGCGTCAATCCATCCCATGCAGCTTGAACGTTCTCTCGCAGTTCCTGCAGATTTTGCAGTAAGGGTGGAGGTGGAGTGACACCAGGGCTTCTAGAGTTGTGAAGCATGACAACAAATCACTCATCTTGTTGCTGACCATGGTGCCTCCGTACATGGATTCTTTGGTCGTCTCCACCAAGACAAAAGCGGGACTCGTCACTGAAGATGACCCACTACCATTCTGAATCACTCCATGACAGTCTGGCACGACACCATTGCAGTCTTTGGCAACGCTGATATGGTTTTAAGGGCAGTCGCTGTCTGCCAATGGTCCTGGCAGGGCCTGGAGGGCATCACTGCTCACTGAATGTCCGCAGTCATGGTTGTTGGGTCAGTCAGGTACACTGATAAGGCCCGTCCTTGCTTACGTCACATGCGTGGCTGAGCGTGAAACTTTAATCATTCATATGTCTCACAATGTCAAACCTACCCACCAAGTTTCATTCCTGTCAGGTGATTCCTTCTGTGTGCAACTATCTGTGCAACTATTATTTAGATGATGAGTGTAAAACTGATTGGAAGACTTTAAAAAGGCTGATAGCACTGAGACCATGTGCCTACTGGGCAAAGTCTCAGGTTGATGGGTAGGGGATATATTTAGTGCTTCCTGAAAATGTGGTCTGAACCTGTGCTCAGAATGATATTTAGATGAAAAGATGTGAAGGCAGTAGGAGTATGTCTTTTTCCTTTTTGCTCCTTTGGCTCTTATTTCCTGATCTTTGGTTTGCCTCACCTCTTACCATTAGCCGAGGTTTATTATTGCCATAAAAAAGGGCATCGATTCAGGTTCCTCCGTGATGATTCATTGCATGTGAATGACATTTAAGCCTGTTTAGATGGCAGGAAGACTCAAGGTGTGCTGTGGCGCTTTTCTTAATCACTTTTGAAAAGGTCTCGCCATGGCTGTGCTTATTTCTCCCCGTCCTCCTTTATGCACAATGAGGAGAGAGATTTGGCTTAATTGAGATGCCATAACTGATTTGTTGAGAGGCGCAGGATGAGTGAGGGTGAGGGATCAGTTCTCTCGCCGTGAAGCAATACTGACAGTGAGAGGCAAGAGGTCAAACCTAGCAGACTCTATCACAGGAGAGAAAGATGTAGAAGTAGGAGCCTCCCTCCCTCCAACACACTGACACACAAGTTTGTTTTTATACAGTGGCAGGACATGAGGTCATACATGTGTCTGTTATGTTGTTATTAATGTAGTTAGTGACCATTAGTTCAATTTTAAATGAAATGCATTGTGTTGTAACTACATAAGTGGCCTGAATAAGCTTGTGTTTATTACTTTCAGCAATTCTCTAACATTGCGTTAGTCGTGTCAACGGAAAGTCAAAATGAACCTAGGCATGACGATCATGTAGTTTCCATTGAGTGATCAGTTTCCAATGGGTGACTATGTTCATTTTATCAGCTCCACTATACCTTACAGGTGCACTTTGTAGTTCTACAATTACAAACTGTGGTTCATCTGCATTCATCTCTGCATTCTTTGTTAGCCCCCTGTCCTTCAGTGGTCAGGACCCCCCATAGGACCACCACAGAGCAGGTATTAAGTGGGTGGTGGATCATTCACAGCACTACAGTGACACAGACCTGGTGCTGGTGTGTTAGTGTTGTTCTGGTGTGAGTGGATCAGACACAGCAGTGCCTCTGGAGCATTTAAACACCTCAGTATCCCTGCTGGACTGAGAATAGTCCCCCAACCAAAACTATCCAGCCAACAGAATCCTGTGGGCAGCGTCCTGTGACGACTGATGGAGGACTAGAGGGATGACCAACACAAACTGCGCAAAAACAGATGAGCTCATCTACAAGGTGGACCAACTAAGCAGGAGTGTTAAACAGTGTGGACAGTGATTTTTTATTTTTTTTTGCATCAGCATGTAAACTTTACCACTGCTGAACAATTTTACACAAATGCACAATTTTAAAGCAGCTATGAAAACTGGATTTAAAAGTATTTTTAATTGGGAAGAAAGACTGTATAAACCGTAAAGAATGATTTTTTAGGAGGTTTGTGTGCTCATTTAATCACTTCTAAACCCCTCCTAATGGCAGTCAAGAATTATTTGTTCTTATCAGGTACCTGGTCTGGCTAGGCAGCACTTTTTTTCACACCTTCAAAGTTTAGGCTTTTCAGTTTATACTCCCCAGTCCGTAAAGCCTTTCTCTGCAGCTCTGATGTCCAGTTTCAGAGTTCTAGTACAAATTCTCTCCTTTCTGTCTATCTTCTTTTATTAGTAACAGCTTCTTGACAGCTACACATACTTTCATACACATAACGTTGTCTTCTCACAGTGGAAGGATGGACAGAAACACCTGTGGATAATGTCAGAGACTCCTTTGGGAACAGCTTTTGTTGGGAGGACACAGCTGTAATGTGTTGGTTTTAGAGTAGATGGTGAAATAAATAAATGTCTCTGACTTTTCTTTTTAATAATTCTTCTAAGAAAGAAATCTCTCAGTGTCACCATGCACTGTTTAAAATGAAGGTGCCATAGTGATGCCTTTTGGTGCTGTAAAGAGCCTTTCAGTGGATGCTTTTATTTGGAGGAACTAGTCTGTAGAGAACAGTAAAGAACAGAAAATCCATTGACTTAAGGCAGCTGGCCATTGCCTTCCATTATAAGTGTGTTTTGAGTCAACAGATTTGACTCAAAGTACAGAGAAACACATCAGAGTCACTTTCTGTCAACCATATGATGCAACAGACAGAAATTAGGTTGACGCTGGAGTGTTCTTTTAAAACTGCATCACTCCAAAGAGCCCTTGTGGTTGCTTTATTTGTTATCCCAACCCTCAACATCAGTAACATTAGAGTTTTGCCCTTTCAGTTTAGAAATGCGAGAAAAACAGAAGCATTTGAAAATCAGGGCCGCTTTGTTGGTCCTAGTGTTGTAGATGAGCCCTGTTTTTCTCTGATTTCACTACAAAGTCAGAAGATTTTTTTTGGAAATGTGTGAACATACACTCGCCAAATCTCTTAAATCACAGTGGAGTAATTGTTTTAGTAACTCAGGGTGAATGAACCACTCTCAGGTTTCTATAGCAAAGGGAAAACATAATAGCCAGTACAACTTGGCTCAGACAGACTTCCTGGAATTTGCTTAACCGCATGTTGCCTCTCCAAAGCATTCATAATGTACAAATACTGTAATTACAACACACATTTTACTTTGACAGCACATCAGTAGAAGCAGCTGTTGGATAATGTAGCAGCATCTTGGCGAAGATAGATGTCTTATGTTGTATTTGAGCAGTTTGATAGCAAGTCATCTTATTCCTCATCATTAATCATCTGGGCTGGATACGTGTGGTTTAATGGGACAGATTAGGGAAAGTCCAGTGAAGTGTGAAGAATTATATCAACCGCTGACTGGCTGCATCAGTAGGAAGTCTTGTAAATGTCATGCAGGGACGTGTAAATGGACGTCATGGGGAAAACTTAATCTGAGCACATTTCCTCACAGAATGGAGAAAAAATGCTGCTCAGGCTGCTGAATCATATACTGAGCTCTAAGGGGCCTGATGTTAAGCAGTACATTATTAACTGTTTTCTAGCTTTATTCTCCTGGTCGCCTCCAGATTAATATTTCAGTGTTGAATTCTCCAGGTGAATCACAGATGTTTAACACATGTCTTGTCTCTCTTACATCTATGGCATCTGTTTCTGTCTGATGAAACCTCCTTTGGGTCTTTTTCCTGACAATATTTGGAATAGATATGGTCTCAGGTGGGTCTTCTGGCTCAATTAAAACATCGTTTGCCAATTACAGCTCTCACCTGGTGTGTCTCCTAATAAAAGCAGAGCTTCTTCCAGGTACACCATCATTTTTAGTTGACTGTAACTGACTACAGCTGATACATGTGGCATTTAAAATCCTTGAAGACTAGCAACTGTAGCTGGATTTAAAGGAGAATTCCATCACGTTTGCTGAGAGATGAAATAATTAAGTGCAGAATCTTAATGGCTCAGATTTCTTTACAGGTGTTTTGATTAGAGGTGGCTTGATACACTTTCTTCATGTCTGATACTGATACTGCAACCTTGAGTATCTGCTGATATGGATACCAATCCAACACTGTACTTCCCCCCTCTCTTAACTAACTAAGCTGCTAATAATGCATTCGTCTGGATGCACTTTGCTTAACCCAGCCATCTACATAACATCATGCTTAAACTGTAAAACAAATATTCTACTGACCTAAAGGACGAAATGCAGAGGCTACAACATGACTCAGTTCTGCATAACCCTTCTGATATCCGATCAAGTGATTTTTGGGAAGTATCGACCCGACACCGATACTATGGTATTGGCACAACCCTAGTGGTGATGGTAACCATGATGTCTACAATACAAAAATAGCCATTTTATTGACTGTTCAAAATGATATGTGAACCTACAAGTGTCTTCTGAGTCTTTATATGTAATGCTAATTATGGTAAATTACCCACCTATGGTTACTATTTTACCTTACAGTGGCCTGCATGAACCTACCATAAAGGGCTTTTATTATATATTTTAAAACTAAATCTTATCTTAACACTATTGTGAAAGAATATCTGAGACATCTGTGTACCATTTCATACAATAACTTCCTCTCAAGGAGGATTTTAGTGGCAGACGTTCAGACATCTGGTTCCTATCACTACCACTCATATGTTTTTCTAGAACTAAGCATTTCACATCAGACTACTCTGAATAACTTTGTTTACATGTCAAACATTTTGTTATATAGACATTTTGAGAAGTCCCATTTTGTAAACTATATTGAGAACTGCATTTTAGTTTGGATTTTTTCAGTGGCACAAGGTACAAGAGTGTGTATTGTGAAAGGAACCTTGTGCTGAACTATGCTTACAGCAGTCTCAACATGCTGGTTAATGACATTCTCCATGTATTTCTGCCACGCTGGTAAAAACTGAAAGATAAAGAAAAGAACCAAAACCCATTCATTTGAAACTGACTTTGTGAAGGTTTTCTGGTATCCATACTTGACCAGGCAGGAGCCTGTGAAAACTCTTTGACTGAAGAATTCACAAACTTGTTTAACATAAACTATCCAAAGACTTTATATTAACAGTGGGTTTCTTTTAGCCACTATGAAAACTTGGTAACACTTCATTTGAACAATATCTGCACGGGGAACACATGCATAAGCACATAATGGAATGGCAAATATGGACCTATGAAAGATTTTGATGTCCTCAAAGTGCAATGTTATTTTATAGAACTGATATTGAAGCTTCATAACAGTATGTGATGCTTTGTTTCATTGATACCCATAAAACCTCAAGCCTTCAGCAATAGCTGATATTATTTTCCAACGGATGTATCGGTCATAGTCACCAGATTTCTGATCTGAGAGAAATGCTTGTCTGTGTTAGTCTATCAAAGGCTCCGGATCCATCAGATGGAGAACAGAGTGAAAAACATGGTTTATTCCTTTAAAAATAGATGTTGTTGTCCACCCAGTAAGCCTTAGACTTCCTCAGTAACTTCTCTAACTTCTCATGACTCATGACAGTTTTGTGCTGACTGCTTGCCCTAAATTCAGTGCACTCTGTAACAGATATGTTTGATGTTACAGGTGAGAGCTGCCAGACGGAGAGTAGTGCAGTGATCCAGGAGGCAGCTGTTTCAGACACTGAGAGCAGAGAGGCCGTGGCAGACCTACCAGTGGAGCAACAGAGTCCAGAACAGGACGAGGCAGACGGGCAGAGTGAAGAAGCTGACCAGGTGGCCAAGAGCTCCGGCGAGTCTGTAGGCAGTGGCTCCTCCTTTGAAGAACTGGACATGGACACAGAGGAAGCAGAGAAAGAGAGGAAAAGAGAGGAGGGTCATATGGAGGACAACGAAGAAAGAGCATGATGAAGGAAGGGATAGAGTATGTAAGAGATGACTGGTGTGTGTGGATGTGTGTTTGAAGTAGATAACTAAAACTATGTTGTTCCTTAAAGGTGCAATAAGTAATATTTTTCAGTTTGTTTTCACTCATAAATATGATGTGCTTTTCAGTAAAAGTCACCTAAACAAATATAGCAGTCTTAAACAGTATGATCTAACACTCATCAGCCATAGTTTCAGTACTTTCTAGAAGTCAAAATAGCCAGGCTGGTCTAGTCTTGGTCTGCACATAGAGGATTGTGTTCATGCATCTCTGACGGGCTTTTATTATTTAAAATACCAAATGGACCAACATTTTATTGGAATGTGTAATATATATAACTTAGATAACTGCCTCACAAGACTATAAAGACACTATAAAGTTACAGACACTGTATCTACAGTACTTATCAATATTAAGAAACCATGGTCCTTAACCATCTATTGAAAAGAAAGTTATTCCTTACAGCTCACAGACTGAAACTGCTAGTCAGATATTCTGAGTGACTCTGTAGCTAACATCACTGAGTGATCTTAATCTTTCATCAACTTTTAGTGAAACATTCTACTTATTGTATCTTTAATGTACTATAACAGCTGGAAATTGCATTTAAAAAAGGAAGGCAAAAGCTTATTTTCAGAAGGTCACCTATTTGAGGGTCTTGGGATTAAGCATTTAGAATTTTGTATTGTATTTCCATACAGTGTAATCAAGGCCTGTGCTGCATTCTCTGAGTTTGTTTCATGTCTGCAGGAGAAAAGTAAAAACAAAACAAAACAAAAAATAGAGAGGAAAATTTGATCTCTTAACAGTCATCTGTGAAATTCTGTGTGATTATGGAGGTAAAGTAAAGGCTGACAGTTTCTAACAACTTTATTTTAATTATAGGTCTTTATAAAACACTCGCATTCTTCTGCATGTGACAGATGTCTTTGTTGTTGACATTTTTAAAGAAGTGTATGAACAAAAGAATTACAGTAACAGTGTAATCTCTCGCTTTTATGCTTCGGTTCTGTATTTTGGTTGTAATCAATATGTTGTATGTGCCACAAACAAGAGGGACAATGTATCTAATGACCTTTAAGGCTTGCTGGTGTAGTGTTCACATGGGTAGGTCTGTTGTTAGTTCAGAGCTGTAAACAGTTGAAATCTCTATTTAACATGCTAGTATTTCATTATTTTGATACTGATAATTATTTTTTCTATCTCTTGTAACACTCTGACTGGAGGTCAGTATCTTTAATGTAATTCTAAACGTATGAACCTATAAAGCTTGTGCAAAGAAAACATTTGTGTGTGAGTGTGACTGTGCCTTCTGCCTTTAAACTAACACTTATGACTTTACACCGATATTTATGACTGTATGCTATCATCTATAAGTTTACACCAATGTTTCTGACTGTACCCTATCAGCTATGACTTTACACCAGTGTTTATGACTGCTATCATCTGACTTAACGCTAACACTTGCCTTTACACTAAAACGCATGACTTTACACTAACATTGATTTTTACCCCAATATAGCTATCATGTATGTCTGCACACTAATATTCATGACTATACACCAACAATAATGACTTTATTCCATCATTTGCCTTATTCATTTATGATTTAACACCACAGTTTATGATTTTGCAATATCATTCATGTCTTTACATCAACATTTGTCTATGCACTTATCATGAAAAAGAATAGTGTCAGATTGCAATGCTATTGGGAAGGAAGATAAAGGTTACCAGGAACAATAAATGATGATAAATTTAGACTGATATGAGCAATATTTATTGAGCTACACATACAGAAGTAGTGTCTCTCAGTATGGCATAGGGCCGCCATGTTTGCTAACGCAACATGCCAGACGTCTCAGCATGGAGTTGTAGTGGTTCCTAATGGTGCCCTGTGATAATCCATGCATCTTGAATATTCTCACTCAATTCCTGCAGATTCTGTGGTAGGGGTGGAGGTGGATTGACACCAGAGCTTCTGGACATGTGACGTGTCACAACACACCGTTCATCTTGGCGCTGACCATGGTTCCTCCACACATGGACTCGTTAGTCTCCACCAAGACAAAACCTGGACTCTTCACTGAAGATGACCCGGTGCCATTCTGAGTTACTATATGACAGTTGGGCACAACATCATTGCAGTCTTTGGCGACGTTGACGTGGTGTTAAGGACAGTCATCTTAATGGTCTGTGTGCATGCAGTCCTGCATTGAGCAGCTGCCTACCAATGGTGCTTACACTAACAGAATGACTCATGGAGGACATCACTGCTCACTAAATGTCCACAATCGTGGCTGTTGGGTCAGTCAGATACAGCGATAAGGCCCATGCTTGCGTATGTCACATGCGTGGCCGAGCATGAAACTTGAAGCATGCCTCACAATGTCAAACCTACCCACTAAGTTTCATTCCTGTCGGTTGATTCCTTCTGGGTGTAACTATTTGTGCAACTATTCTTTTGATGATGAGTATTTATTACTCTCATCTCTTTACACCAATGTTTATGACACAAACATTCATGACTCTATACCATTTATGACTTTACACCATCATATATGGGTTTGCAGAAACATGTATGACTACACACAAACATTTGCAACTATCATTTGTCTTTACATTAACTGATGACGATACATCATCATTTATGACTTTACACTGTTATTTATGTATTTGCATATATAACCAGATCTACCTTATATATATATATACACAAGAAACAAAAAGTGGACAAAAAGTATCTATTGATTTCTCTTAGACATAGAGAAGGTAAATGTGGACTGGCCACTGACCGAGAACGGCAGAATGTCTCAGTATGAGATCACATAGCTCAGTGCCTCAGAACAGCTCACCTTCTTTGTTGAGCAGCAATTCACCCTGATCCTCCTAGTGGACAACATAAGCATTTACAGTTTACAGCGATAATCAATATTTACAACGCTTCACAACACCCAGCCTCAGCAGGGCTCAGGCCTTATGAATGTGTAATGAGGTGCTTCTAATAAGCACAAGAAAACGCACGACTGGAACGACCCATTGCTTGTGTGTCGGCAGAGATACCATTAAGCTAACAACCTCAGACTGAAGAGCTGTGGTGTAGAAGAACATGCTTGGTCGTAAAGACTTCAAGATTTTCCAAAGCAGCTCCAGAATGTTTTAAGAGGCTTTGTCAATAACACTAAAAGACATAAATGTGCTAAAAATGGTTCTTTAGAGTAATGCCATAGAAGAACCACATTTGGTTCGCCATTGGTTCTTTCAATAGATGGTTCTCTAAAAAAACTCAATCTGTGATGCTCCCCCCATCATAAGAAATGGACAATGTCATCATTAACAGATGTCTACTTACCAGTCCAGAAGAAATATTGCAATATTGTTGAGTTTGCTCTTCCCTACATTGGCTAACTGTTTTTAAATGCTCTAATCAGGAGCAGTACATTCAACACAAGATTAGAATACGCTGTCAGGTCAGTGTTACATCTTCATCCTCTCATGTTGGACTGATGCTACAGTAACTCATGCTCACCTTTTCATGCACAAAGTGGTATTATGGGACAGGAGAGGGGCTAGCTGGTTATCATGCTCTGATAGCTCTGTAACACAGTGCATAGGTGTCTTTGACATACTGACAAACCTGTTATATAGAAGAGAACAGAATAGAATAGAATAGAATAGAATAGAATAGAATAGAATAGAATAGAATCCTTTATTGTTATTATCCTTGCATACAACGAAATTCAGTGAGACACTCTCCAAGAAAAAACAGACAATGAGAAGAGCATTAATGTACAATATAGATAGTTAAGATATGTACATATGGACGGTGCACTCAATGTTAAATGGGAGAAGACTACAGCAACAGTTACAATATAAATATAACATTCATAAGAATGTGTAAACTGACTGCATCGATGTGCAAAATATGCAATATGTACAAGTTGACAGTTTATGGAAGTAGAATTACATTATGGATGATAATTTATAACAAGGTGAATGTACATAAATGTGCATAATGTTTTTCATGTTGATATTTCTAGCTCATTTTGGAATATTTGAAATGTTTCACATCTAACAAGATGTTTGTAAATGAGGCTGGGAACACCATTATAAAGGTGTGAACTCATCCAAGTACTATTTAGGAACCTTTATTGGTTAAAGCATGTAGAGCACCTGTTGTGTTTCTCTTGGAGGAACTCAAATGAAGGAGGTGTGGAGTAGTTATTGACTGATATGTGCTGACTGTTAGTATAAGGTGGTATTGTTCTAGGATGTTTCGTCCATACAATAGTACACTTCTAGTCACATTTAGTTAAAAATCATAGAGGTGATGAAGAGCAATCAGAAATGACCAGTTCATTAATGTCTTCTATACCGTTTAGTAAACTGATGATACAGCTAGACATGACCCTGGGAAGGAGCATATCCCCCACCGTGGAGAGTAAAAGCGCTGGCTGTGGAAAGTCTTAAGTAATAATATATTGTCCTTAATATTTTATCAGCTTTTACTGGACCTCTGACGTATTAGACCTACACGGACTCTCATTGGTTCCACTAAAACTGCGATTAGCAGGAGGAGGGTAAAGGTCAGAACACACGCTGTGTTCTTTCTCCATCCTCCTGGGACATCTCACCCTCCTTCACGCGCCCCCCGTTGGCCTCAAGTCAAAACTTGTTCGTCGTCCCAAAGTGGAACGGCATCGATTCTCTCTGCGTGTTTCTGACCAGCCAGCCTCTATGAGACCCGTGTCACAGCCCGGCGCGTGGCCAACTAACAAAACCCACGCAGCCTGCGGTGTCTCGGCACATTTGCACGCGCGCTGACAGACTGACAGACTGACGGGCAGAGCAGACTAGGGGAGACGACGCGGCAGCAGAGTGCGTTGTCTCGCGGGAAGACTGTAGTAGAGAACTTTTGTTGCTACTAAATGTCAGGAAAGCCGTATGACGCCCATCCTCCAGGATAGCTAGCTCACTTTCCTGCGGCCGGAGATGCTCGCTGTTTTTGAATCGAGCTTCACGTGAGGTGTAGGGAGCTCCAGTGCGCCCGGGCAGGTTTAACGTCGTCCTCGCGAGAGCAGCACGCGCTCCATCAAAACCCGTGAGGTTTAGTTCTAGAGACAGGATAGATTGTTTTTATTAGACTGTATTAAATCATTATTATTATTATTATTATTATTATTACTATTATTATTATTATTATTATTATATTACGTTTTTGTGTGTGAGAAGATGCACAGAGGAAGCCTTCAGACGGTTTAGCACGCCTGCCTCCACTCTCTCGCTTGGTTAAACAGCAGCACTCCTCCGTTTTCCATTCACTGCTCTAAAGTGAAGCGCAGAGTACAGTGAGTGATTTCAGCACCGCGGACAGCTCCGCGTGCTCCACACTGAAACTTCCCACTGACCGCGCGCTTCGTCCATCAGCCACAGTGGTGAAGCCTGAAGGACACGGCCAGTGAGGAGACGGAGAGCGCACGAGAAGCTGGACCACCCTCCATCTGGACTTCAGATGTGACTGGACAGATCAGGTAGGGGTCTTTGAGTCACACGTATCTTGTGTCATGTTAATGTGCTGATTTAAACAGATCTTAGTTCACACCCAGAATCTGGAGGTAAAAGAGTGTCACTGAACGCGGTGACTATTTTCAGATACTGTACTCGCTTTCTCTGGTGTCGCCATCATAACACTCTGGCTCCATGATCAGACCACCCAGATATCAGCGCTAATGGCATTCCACACAGGCAGGAGTGGAGATAGGTTCCCGCGCTTTTGGGTGTGTCAGTATAAGCGCAAGGTTCTGGGGAAACGTGCTGCTGTACATCCTGCTGCAATATGTATAATAGAGATATACAGTATATATGAAGATGAGAAATGATCACACAGACCTCATGTAGGCGGCTCCACAGAGGAACTAATCAAGGGTTTGGCGGGAGCTGTCCGCGCTAAGTGTTGAAGAGCGTTCAGAAAGTGAACAGCCACCCAGCTGAGCGAGCCGAGCGAGCCGAGCTCACTGCTGCTGAAACTCTCTCACTGAGCTGCTTTAACACGCGCGCTTTCCCTCTCAGAGATCCTCCAGCTGAGCTTCAGCAGAACACGAGGCGCTTCTGTTCCTTCTCCTGTGAATATTTCAGGCTCGTGGCGGCGCGTGGACTTCCCACCTTAGCTCTGGAATTTCTGCTGTTTCTGTGTTTATATGTTTTCACTTAAATAGAGCCACTAAGAAATGACCGACAAAGTTAATGAGCATACTGTTAGTGATGTTATTAACAGTGTCATTCAAATGCTACTAATTGTTGCATTATTAACATTGTCATCAGTGATACCGTTGATCATATTTCTGATGATGTCATTAATGCTTATTTGTGATCAATATCTCTTTAACAACTGAGCACGTGGAACACAGGAACTATGTTTACAGAGAGATATGCCTGTAAGGTTCCTCACGATAGGTATAGCATCAATATTTAATCAATAGTTACAGATAGATACCAATAGTAGGACACTAATAATGACACTGTTAATGGTCAGTGGTACACTCACATAAGAGGAGAGGACCTACATGTCACTGAAATAATAATAATAATAATAATAATAATAATAATAATAATAATAATAATAATAATAATAATAATAATAATAATAAGTAATTCAATAATTAGATAAGTGAGAGTTTGAGTTTCACACTCATAACGGTTAACATCTGTCACTAAGCTCTGATTATTTCTAACGGTTCCTTCTCAGTATGAGACCAGCACTTGTTCTTATTTTGGTCCTATTTATCCTGGCTCTTGTACACTCCAGAAGAGCAATGCCCCAAGATAAGCAAGCCAAACAAAAGCAGGAACGAAGGGTCCAATATTTTCTTTTTGGCTGCTGTGAAGCCGGCCAATAATGTCTTTATTGCTGTTGCTAACATAGCTAATTACATAACTGATGATGGTATTAGTGATGTATGTATTGGCCATTTGGCAATTTCAACTTCTAAAAAGAAAGAAAGAAAGAAAGAAAGAAAGAAAGAAAGAAACAGCAGTGGAGATACAAGGTTTTGTTCTGGCAGTCATGTTCTGGCAGTCATGACAATATGCATGCTGTTGTACTATTATTGATAAATGTAACTATGCAGTTAGTGTTATTATAGTGAGACAAACCATACACATTTATAATAGTGTTATAACAATGTTATTAATAATATGATAATGTTATTTATAATGCTGCTAGCAATGGGTGATTGTGGTTATGGAGTCAGCCTGTGTGCCATAACAGGAAAACAGTAAACATACCTGAGAGCGAATAGAGAAAATTTCAGACATTACCTAGGTGCTAACTGTTGTATGGGCTCATTCTGCAGCATTTCAATCCTGTTATTCCGAGCACTAGGAACCTGAATAACACCTGCAGAAGAAAGCCACATTGTTGGAAGTGTAGGATGTGAGTACTCTAACATTAAAGACTGCTGCAGAAATAACGGAAAGCCCAGCAGCAGCAAACAGCTGAGATTTCTGATTAGTGTGAATTATTGAAGCCAGAGCTCTACAACGTGCTCTTATATTCCTCTGACGTTCTGTGTACAAAAAGCCTCTTTAGCCCTAATGCAGAGTCACTTTACCTGCATCCCTGCATGCCAGCCAGCCACAGTGAGCGCCGTGTGTGTGTAAGGTGTAAGTTTGTCTCAGAGTGTGGTCAAAGTGCTTTATCACACATGGCATGTGCGTTTCTTCCTCCTTATCTGGAAGTAACACAACCATTCCGAGAAATGAGCTGCACTGAGGCGTTATCAACGCAGAGGTGAGATTCTCCTGATGGCGCCCTTAACCTGGACCACTAATTCCCTCTGGAGAAGGGGTTTTGAAGAGGTCTGATGAAGGGAAAGCAGCTTTCTGCCCTGACAACTGTCTCGCAACAAAGGCCACAAAGCTTAAGCCACTGAGGCTCAAGGCATCCAGATAAGTGTCTGGCTGCTCTAAGAGCTCACTGTGTGTGGCAGAACAGAGATTAACACTACCTGAGAAAAACAATGCATAGCCTCATGGGATACTGTTGTTGTACAGGTCTATAGTCTAAATTATTATTATTTGGTTGCTTTCTGTTCTCCGTGAGGCACTTAGCTATATTAAAAATGAGGATTAAGCCTTAAATAAACAATATGATGATGGTATTGATGATGATGATGATGATGATAGGTAAATGGCCATCTTAATAATAAGTGAGGTCACGCATGTATAAATAATGATCTTCATCTTCAATCACAAGCTGGAAAACAGGTGGAGTTTTGCTCTAATCAAAATTACTAGATGGTTCATGGCTTGGAAGTACAATTCTAGGAAAACCTTTAGTTGCAGAAGTTTCATGTGGTGGTTCTAACTTAACCCACAAGAGCCCACAGGGACGTACGTGTCACAAGCCTTTTAAAAGTCTGGAAAGTTCCTTATTCAGCTTTATCCTTCACTTAAACACATGGAGTCCCTGAGTGACCTATACTGAACATCCTGGATGCAGTCACATGACAGTTGGTGAACATGTGACCTTGTTTAGAAAATGGCGATGTGCTTGGTTAGTGCAGTTAGACAAAACCAGCTCATTTTAAAGGCTTGTTTTTTGTATCTATAAGGTTCCAACCCATTTAAGAGCTCTAATGCTTTGATAACGTTCTATATTATATATACCCATATTCTATATTAGGCGGTACCATATCACTAGTCCCTCCACAGTCCACTCCTCAGCGTTAGCATTAACAGCTACTTACCAGTGTAGAAGAAATGTTCTCAGTTTAAAGTAACAATTTCCAATCTCTAAAATAATATCTTAAAGCTTTGGATCAGAAAAAGGTCATTTATGCTTTTGTCATATGTGCTCAGATATGGCTGATGTTCATCGTTAAACAAGGCTTAAGCTGGAGGGTTGAAGGGTGCAACTATTCTTCTGGTGATGCGTTTAGAAGCATTTTTTCCGTCAAGCATTAAGAGCTGAAAAAAAAAGAATTTAATCAAACTATAAGTATATATATGATAGTTTTTGCTCAGTTAAGCCACAGATCACTTTTGATTCATGGCTACGTGTTATGTCAAATAAGCATCTTAAGTGGGGCTGATCTTCCTTCATTTCTCATGCAAAGTCATTCATTTGCTTTTGGTTTATAGCAAAATCTAGTGGAATTTAATCAGTCAAGTAATGCGCATCACAAACATGAATGATTGTTTGATGTGTCATATTCAGTCCAAGATGTCCCCAATGTCATGAATATCAATGGAAGTGTACTGAATGATTAAACGTCTCCATGATATAAAACAAATGTTTTAATTTGTCCTGTGGCAGTGTTCTGAGGTGGTAGCAGAGGACGCTGATCTTGTCCTCCAGAATGCTTCTGGCACAATCCACAGCAGATGGTGTGTTGTCCTGCCACATTTCTGATGAAGAACTAATGGGAGAGCCCTGGGACTGAACAAGACCCCAGGGACAGTCTCGCTTAAGCACGGGACAAAAGTGGAGGGGGGAGAAAGGAAGAGGAAAAGGAAAAACGCATAGAAAACCTCAAAACCAATTTGTTGCCACCATGAAAGCCATATATTTCCAAAATGTAAATCCCGCTGGCATGTAGTTTGGGCTTTTTGTACATTTGCAATCTGTTTACATGCACGAAAAGCAACATAACAGGAAAAGCAAACACCGGAAAAGCATAATAGGTTCCCTTTAAATGACTGTTTCATGCTTTACAGGGCGACTCATGTACCTGCACATATTTTGGCATATTTGGTTTCTCAGTAGTGATACTTCTTATACAATGCTGCTTTAACTTACATTATAGGTTAAGGTTTTTCTTCATTCTCCTTTAAAGTTGTTGCTTTGCGTGGATGTAAACAGACTGCAAATGTACAAAGCCCAAACTACATGCCAGAGGTAGAATCTCTGTCCCACAGAAACCAATTTTCTCAACTGCCTGAAACGCCTCGCTGGAATCTCAGCCCTTTTCTCTGTTACAAAATAACATCATCTTGTAACACAGTCCTTACTTCCCACCTACCAGCAAGCTTGGCATGTCCTTACTCAATGCTATTGCTTCACTTGCTCTGGTGGTTGGCAAGGTGTACAGTCAGAGCACTTTGGGCTCATCGGGAGGTGGGGCTTACAGACACATCAGCTCAAACAGAGCATCTCAAACAGAGGGTGAATACAAATGTTCATATGATAAATGTAGAAATGCAGTAGAGCCCAAAAATAAATGATGAACATTGAAAATGAGGGTAATAGGTCCTCTTTAAAAGTCAGAAGTGATGGGTTGGAGTTTTTTAGATGATATATCTTTATATAGCAATGTCACATGCACTGAAAAAGAAGGGCTCAATTGTGAATTCAACATTACACTGATGAAGATATGATGCCTAATGTAAATAATGCACTCACATCCTCAGAGGACATGGCCTTGACTACATTTTCCATGAATGCTCTTCTAATGCAGTCGCAACCATCAGATTCATCTGCTCGGGAAGAGGACGCACAACCCTCAGTACAAGATGTTCTGCCACACACTGTGTACAATCACATATTTCCATCAAAAAGTTCTTCAAGCTCCCAAACCATCCATAGTGTAGCTTCAATGTAAACAGCTTTTCTTCCAGATAATTGTGGACATTTCTACTGGTTTAATCATAATGAAATGATATAAAGTGCAGCTGCTGTTAGTAAATTATTTTCAAAAATAAGTAAATAATTAAATGATGGGCAGCAAAGGACGTTTCATTGTGACTATATAAAAGCTTTCCATGGTTTTCTGTTTTTCTATATTTAAAAACCTCAGCTTCCTTTTACATGAGAACATTTCATTATAAACTGGCCGAAGTTTGGTGGGAATAAAATCTTCCTACTTGACCTTACAGTACTGTTAGAAATGTTTCTTCTTTTCCTTGTGAAGTCACTTTTACAAGGTTTTGTTTTGACACTATATACAGCACTGTCATTGCATATATACATGTCCATGCACCTGTGAATGAATTTCTGAATTACGTACATACATTATTATAAATTAGAAATATATGAGCGAGGCTGACTGAGAGCACACATGCATACATAAATCCATAATGGGACGGATCAGGCTTGCTGTAATGTGTTTAAAGGCAGAGCGAAGGCCAGTGTTGAGCGGCTGGTGGCTCTCTGGTGATTGGGGTGTGAATAATGTATAGAGTTAGTGTGGGAGGGGAACAGCAGGAAAAAGCCCACAGCCTCAGAGCTGCTGCTCCGCTAAAGCATCCATCTCTTGGCCTGACACATCACACAGCCACTAATAATGACAGAGAGAAAGAGAGAGAGGCCGAGAGGAAGACTGAAAGACAGACAGACAAACTGACAGAGGGAGAAAGAAAGCAAGAGAGAGAGAAAGACTGAAAAATAGACAGACAGAGAGAGGTAGTGTGACCCATTGAGAGATAATAGATGGATGGTTAGAGAGAGAGAGAAAGAGGCTAAGAGGAAGACTGCAAGACAGACAGACAAACTGACAAAGACTGAAAGATGGACAGACAGAGAGAGAGAGATCCATTGAGAGATCCATCTATAAGACAGAGAAAGAGAGAGAGGCCCACAGAGAGTAAGACCGAAAGACAGACAGACAAATCGACAGAGAGATAAAGACTGAAAGATAGATAGATAGAGAGAGAGAGAGAGAGAGAGAGAGACCTGTTTAAAGACATTAAGACTAAAAGCTCTACACAGCTGAACAGAGAGCTGTAATCATGAGAATAAACTCAGTCTCTTTGAAAGCATCGCACTGCTCAGTGATAACACTCATTTATGGTTTCTGTGTTATGGCTGAAAATATGAATGCTGCAATCTTAAAGTCTATACACTAGAAAAATGATATGTGGAATGATATACATGGTTAACTGAATGGAAATATGTGGCATATTCACTTAAAGCAAGAGAAAAAATAGTCAGAGAGACCACAGAGAGAGTCAGAGGCACAATGAATAACACATTCTAAACCCCAACCCTGTGTAAATAGGTTAAATATATATCTATTATATATATAATATATATCACTGTGTACTATGATTTTACTATTTTAATTATCGTCATTTCATTCATTATTACTGCCATTAATACTGCCTTTGCTCTTTATTTCTTGTACGCTCATCATCACCTGAATAGTTGCACCCAAAAGGAAGTGTCAGATTACAATGCTATTGCAATAAACGATGATAACGACTGATATGTGCAATATTTATTGAGCCACACATCCAGAAGTAGTGTCTCTTGGTATGGAGTTTTAGAGGTTCCTAAAGGTGTTCTGCTGTAATCCATCCCATGCAGCTTAAATATTCTCACACAGTTCCTGCAGGTTTTGCATTAGGGGATGGAGGTGGAGTGACACCAGGCCAAGCCCATGGCGTTGCTGACGTGGTGTTAAGAGCAGTCGTTGTAACAGTCTGCATGCATGTTATCCTGCGTCGTGCAGCTGTCTGCCAATGGTGCTGGCACTAATAGGATGACTCATGGAGGGCGTCACTGCTCACTGAATGTCTGCAGTTGTGGTTGTTGGGTCAAACCTACCCACCAAGTTTTACTCCTGTTGGTTGATTCCTTCTGGGTGTAGCTATTTGAGCAGCTATTTTTCTGATGATGAGTGTATGTTCAGTTTTGAAGTTCATTTGCTTTGGCAATATTGTTCATGCCAATAAGGCTTCTTTGAATTCAAACTGAGAGAAAGGGAGAAATAGAAACGGGGAGAGAGAGAGAGAAATAGAGAGAGAGAAAGAGGCAGCGAGAGAAAGGCAGGCAGAAGGAGAGAGAGACTGAAAGAAAGAGAAAGACACATAGATTATTAGATAGAAGAAAGGGGGGGGGGGGGGCGCAGAGTGAGCCAGAGGCAGAGAGAGGGCAAGAGAAAATAGCTGACAGTCCTTTAATTGCTGCTCTGGTCTTCTCTCCACTGGGTGGATATCATTCTCTTATTAACATCTTACAATAATGACCCTGTCTGAAAAGCTCAGCAGACTAAATATCTTTTACAGTCTAGTTTTTATCTGTCTTAAAGGTGTGTGACCTTTCTGCTTTAGTGTCTCGACTCATGTGTTATGTTTGAAGTGTGTAAAATTGGCAGAAGTAAAGAAAACAGTGGCCTTAAGTTCATGTTTAAAAACCTTGTTGGAAAAAAGTATCCATCTTCCTACAGCTCCACATGAACATGAAAAATCACTACAGACTTGTGGAAAGTAACTCGACTGCTTGTTGGAGACTTCTACTGGAAGTCTTTTCATGGCTGGAGCTCCCAATCAAAAAGGCATTCATCAGCCGATGTACTGTGTGATTACAGTTACTGCTCTTTGCCAGGTTTGCAAGGTTAGCCTTGACAAAAAAAGATCTTTTGTCTTGTGTTTTTTCAGGGTGATGAATTATGAATAATTTTCATAGAACCTTTGAACAGAAGCTTATACCACAATTTGCACCATTCAAAAGCATGATCTCGCTCTGACATTGTGGAAAGGTTTAGTGATGAACTGACCAATAGAAATGTCCCAAAATTGCTTGATATAAAATCATTTTTATTACCATTAATACCACCATTGCTTTTCATTTATTGTACACTCATCATCAGTAGAAAAGGTGCACTCAGAAGGAAGTGTCAGATTACAGTGCTATTGGGAAGGAAGATAAAGGTTACCAGGAACAATAAATAATGATAAATTCAGACTGATATGGGCAATATTGAGCTACACATACAGAAGTAGTAACAGAAATGCCTCAAAATGACTTGATATAAAACCTCACCATATGAATAAACATTAAACATTACAAGCTAAGGATGTTGTTTTTCCTGTAAAGTTTCTACTTCGTGAATTCAAGCTTCTGCTCTGAAAGCGACAGTATTTTATATGCTGATATGAATGCATCACACGGCTAACTGCACCAAAGGGAGCCTAAATTTGGACACTAGTGTTGTTGTGGAGAAAATTGCATTTAAAGTGGCTGGTGATTTGTAATACGGTAACAGGCTGGTGCCACTGGGGCAAGTTACGGCAGAGTGGCACTTTGATTGCACACTGAGTTTGATTTAAAATCACACACTTTTCATGTTTCAGCGGCCTCGCTGGCGGGAGCTTCCACTTTGTCAACTGAAAAGCTGTTTGGAGAGAAGCCTGGCATTCATTTATTCATTTACATCTCCAACAGCCGCTCCTGCTCTCACCTTCACTCCCCGTTTCTCTTTCTGTCTCTCTCTCTGCATAGAGATGACCTCTCCTTCAGAGAGGTTATTATCATGTAAATGCTGCTCTCCCCACCAGACCCACACTGGAAATACCCTTAGAGATTATCATCTTGGGCAGGCCACACTTGCTGCACCTGTCGTCCCTCTCATTCACTGCTCTCATCCCTCCATTCTCTCACTCACATTTGCCAGCACCCTTCCCTCCCACTGTGCCTGCATGTTACCTGGTTGGAGCAGTCTGGGTGGCTGGCACACGCACGGCTGGTGAATTAAAAAGGCCATCTGCTGAAGCAGAAAACAAGGCACAGAGCATCCAAAACCTGTGCCAAATTAGACCTTAATTACAATGTTGAAATAATCTGAAGCTGTGTAAATGATTTAAGTCAGTTCAGATGATCAATCTATGGCCAAAGTTCAAACATAAACATTTATCCTGTAGATGAACTAGGGTACATTGAGCAATATGGGGCAATTTCTGCTGCTTAGTTACACTTGTATGGGGTCTTTCAGCTTCATCTTTACATTTCAAGCTTTTCAAAGATCTTGAGAGACTGTGAAAGCCCTCCACATGAGATATATGTATACTTTAATATGGAAGTCTCTGCATTAGACTCAAATTGTGAAGCTCTTATTCACTCAGCATCAAAAGAATAGTTGCACAACTAGCTGTACCCAGAAGGTGTCAACTGACAGAAATGAAACTTGGTGGGTAAGTTTGACATTGTGAGACATGCGAATATTTCAAGTTTCATGCTCAGAGGCACATGTGATGTAAGCAAGAACTTGCTTTATTGTTGTATCTGACTGACTCAACAGCCACGATTGCGGACATTCACTGAGTAGTGTTACACTCCATGAGTCATCCTGTTAGTGCCAGCACCATTGGGAGACAGCTGGAAGATGCAGGACTACATGTTACACACATATAACAATAACTGCCCTTAACACCACGTTAACATCGCCAAAGACTACAATGGTATTGTGCCAGTGACTTCAGTGATGAGTCCCGCTTTTGTCTTGCTGAAGACGACCAATGAATCTGTGTGTGAAGGCACCACAAAACCTGCCGGAATTGTGTGAGAATATTCAAGCTGCATGCGATGGATTATCGCGGGACACCATTAGGAACCTCTACAATTCCATGCATGCTGCGTTAGCAAACATGGCGGCCCAAAGTCATACTGAGAGACACTACTTCTGAATGTGTAGCTTAATAAATATTGCCCCTATCAGCCTACATGTAACATCATTTCTTGTTCCTGGTAACCTTTATCTTCCTTCCCAACAGCATTGCAGTCCCACACTTCCTTCTGAGTGCAACAATTCTTTTGATGATGAGTGTAAAACTAAAAACGCCAGAGGTTCTTTGGAAGAATGCCATTGAGAAAACACTTTTGGTTCACTAAAGATTCCTTCAGCTGATAGTTGTTTGAATAACCATGTTTGGAAATCTGTGGTGTCCTCCTAAGTTGTAAGAAACACACGGTCCCTCCTCCACCCTCTTCACTGTTTTGCTTCTGTTTATATTACAGTAGATATCTTTGCAGTACCTACATGTCTTTGACATAAAACAGTTATTTCTTTACATTCTGATGATATTTTTAGATATTTTTTGGAATGTTTTAAACTAAAAATATTACAACTTGGATCTTTAAAGACCCACCACATCATGTAAAAAACAAGAGATGCTCTTAAATTGGAATAGAACCTTTACATTGTGTAAGGACGGTAATGCTGCATTCACATTCACAAGTATTCCAGCTTCTGAATGGCCACCCAGCTTCTCTGAGTTGCAGTTCTGGAACACTGACATGGTGGCGCCCATATAGAACAAGAAATTATAGCATTTTTAAAGCTTACATATTAACGTTTCTTTTGTGTTTAATATGCTTTTTTGGGAAAGTTCCTAGCTGTCACGAATACAGCACATTACCAGTAAAAAAGGAAACATTTAATAAACTTTAATATCTGTATTTTTAAAAAAAATAATTAATTAATTAATTAATTCATTCATTCATTCATTCATTCATTCACTCACACTTTCACTCATTCATTTATTCATTCATGTATGATGATACAATAGCCAGACACCAGATACATTACAGCATACTGCAGTCTTTCAACAAAACATTGCAATTAATGCGTCTCATTAAGTAATCATCCTTAAATAACTCACCTTCCTGAACCATAAAGAGCCTCCGCATCACTAAATAGGGTATTATCCAGTAAGTGTATTTTGTAGGCACACTGGGCTCATACAGCGTTTAACATTCCGAAGGGAAGCATGCATTAACCCTACGGACAGGCAGTCCAGGAGACACCTGCCATAAAAAGATATAGCCAATTTTCACAAGCTACCCCACAATCCCCACTGGACTCTACTCCTAGGTTTGCAGGCCAGATTGGCCCTCTCATCCTCTGCTAAAACCCCCCTCCCCACATCCCCCCATCTCTCCCTCTATCCCTACTTCTTGTCTGACAAGTTTCCATGGAAACAAAAGGGTAGGGAGAAGACCCTAATGAGTGCAAGGATGGGCCTCACAGAGATGAACATATACGCTACATCTTATATATCTCACTCTTTTATTCTTTCTCTCTGGCTCTGGCTCAAACGCAAGCATGCTCACTCTCTCCTTCTGCTCATTTGGGCTGATGTGTGGTGGGCTATACATGGTGTAGTGGGATGCGGTATCTTTGCCAGCATGGATGGATGATGGGGTGGAGTGGGCAGAATGAACTTGGAGCAGTGAGATGCTTCTTACAGTACATGTTTCACTATTCTTAAACAGCTCCTGGCTTGGATTACAGTTCTCGAAGAAAGCCTTAATGCATATAGAACCTTTACATTATGTGGATGTTCTATCAGCTTCACCCCAAAAAATCTCATTTACAAAAACTCTGTGGTGTAGGTTTCATTTTCCTACTTCCACTGCTCATACCACCTGACCTGACTGACACAGTATTGCCACAATATACTTCTAACCAAAAAGTTTATTCACCCTTGTATGAGCTCATGAATAAAAAAGAGAATGAATTTCAGGATGAAAATATTTACCGATCTATACCGAACCTATAAGATGGCATGGCGGTGCAGTAGGTTACACTGATGCCTCTCAGCAAGAAGGACCTGGGTTCGATTTTCTTCTGTGTGGAGTTTGCATGTTCTTCCCATGTCTGTGCAGGGTTTTACCTCAGGGTGATTCAGTTTCCTCCCCAAGTCCAAAGACTTGAAGGCAGGCAAGTTGGAGATATTAAATTGTGTGTGTAGATGTGTATGTCTGTGCAGGGTGTTTCTTCTCCTTAAATCACCTCACCAAGGTGACTGGAGAACAAATAACCTAAAACCAACACGCGCAGCTTTTCTAACTATAGTCCAGGCATACTCTAACAACACAATACCCCAAAAAACACTAGTTCTGGAAGAGGTTCCCAAAAGGTTCCTGGCTTGGATGTGCTGTTCTTGAAGAAACCTTTTAATTGGTATAGAACCTACAAATTAATTGAAGCTATTTAGGTTCTTCACCCACATACATCCCATTTACAAAGAGTGCGCTTTAAAAAACCAAAAGAAGTTACACCTTACACGGTTCTTTATTTTTGAGAATGTAGACATAACAGTGGATTACATCACTTAACCCTTTGTTGTAATCCAGCAATTTACCTCTAGTGAATGTAATCAGTAAGTGAATGTAAGTCAGTGACAACCTTTATTTATTTCAGGTCAAAAACAAAACAGCTATTGATTGTCAAGTTACTCATTTTTCAGCATCTGCATTCTTTTCCTGACACTTTCTTTCAGTTTATCAGAAAAGCAGAGATTTTTCCAATTGTTTTTCATATTTTTCCAAAAATCAGCCCAAGAAATCCCAAACACCTTTAGTGATTTAGACGCTGGGATGGTCAGTCCATTGTTCTGAGAATACCAGCAGGTTCCTCGTCTATTTTTTTTGGTTTATGTCCTTTTCTCAGTAACGGCTTCTTGACAGCTACACATCCTATCAATTCCATAGTGCTGAGCTGTCTTCTTACAGTGGAAAGATGCGGAGATACAGTGGAGCTTGATTTTTTCCTCTCACTCAAAGCTTTAAGTACTGTTTATCAGATGGTGACAGTTAAGGTGGTCTTCTAGGTCTTAATGGTTGTTCGGAATTCCATTATCTCTAAATAATTTAATCACCCTTTGAACTCCAGTGGATTATGTTATATATGTTCTTCCTCTAGAGAAATAAATAGCTATCATTTAAGGTCCTTTCTGGAAATAAAATAAATAAAGGGGCAATCTCTCACTTTGGTGAGTACTGTAGATTGTGAAACATTAATATGGCTTTCACCCTGTGGTCCCTAACAGCTTAACTTGTGTTCACAGCAGGCCTCATGTACATTTCCTCTCGCTTAAGGCATGCTGGAACACCTCAGTGCATTTAGAATCTAAAAAGCTTGTTTGTAGTGTCAGGTTCACTTGCATTGCACAAAACTCCTGCTGAGCAAACATCTGCCGAATCTGCATGCAACACATGGGAAAGCTTTTGGAAAATAGATCCCCAGCTAAAGTCTAATTAGTTCCTACCAGTTTTTACCTCTTGTCTTAGCTGTGTGCTTTTGTCAATGCCATCAATATTCCCTGTGCTCTAACATCACAGTGGTCAACAAACAGGGCCATCAGTGCATTGACAGTGAAGAAATCCAATGAATAGGCTTACCAGGACATTGAGTGAAGCTGTCTTGTAATTGCCTTGGGTATCATGTGGTTATTTGCAGGACAAAGTGTCCAACTTCTTGTGTTGACCGGCCAGACATAGATGAGAACAGATATCAGAGAATGTACACTGTCTGGGAAAAAATGTGGCTATCTACATTCAAATAAGCAAATACATAAGAGTATTTGATTGGATAATTATTGCAGTGATTAATATGTCATAGCTGGCAACAATTCTTTGACCTGATTAACTGAGTAGCGTCTCATTTCTTAAACAACCATGTTGGAATGCGGCATGCTGTGGTCATGGAAGAGATGTTACTGTGTTTCAAAAGGGTCACGTTAATGGTCTACATAAAGCAAGAGATTGATGAAATGACTGGAATTATGTGAAGAAATAACTGGTCTAAAAAAAGTCCTAGAATGACCAGGACTGGAGATCACGTAAATGCTTTTTTGTAGTTGAATGTTAAACAATGGACAGTAAAACTGATGTGTTTAATAATGAAAGTCAGATCATTTCAACATGGCGGGAACTCAAAGGATTGGGACTGAACTGCTGTGTTTCCATAAGAAAACCACTTGTTAATGAGACTAAATGGGAAAAGGCTTCAGGTTTGCTAGGAAACAGAAAGATTGGACTCTGGAGCAACGGTAGCAAAGGTCATGTGGTTTGATGAGTTCAGTATTACCATATTCAAGAGCGATGGCCACATCAGGGTAAGATGGGAAGCACATGAAGTGATGCACTTATCATGCATAGGCTGTGTTATAATCTGATGTTGCTTCAGATGGTCAGGTCTAGGCTCAGCAATATTATGTGGCAACGAAATGAAAACATTTGTCTACCTGAATATACCAGGTTATCTACTCAATGGATTTTTTCCCCTAATGGCATGGGCATATTCCAGGATGACAATGCCAAGATTCATGCAGTTCTAATTGTGAAAGAGAGGTTCAGGGAGCATGATGAATCATTTTCACACATGAATTGGTCACCACAGAGTTCTGACCTTAATCCCACTGCAAGCTGTTGGGATGTGCTGGAGAAGACGTTACAGAGTGATTCAACTATCCCATCATCAATACAATATCTTGGCCAAAAATTAATGAAAGTAATTAAAAGTAATGAAACTCTGGATGGACATCATTGTTGTGATGTTGCATATGGCTATGGAAACCCAATTGCTTAGAGCTGGAGTATTTAAAAGCCACACAAAAAAACACTAAATGGGAAATGTAGAGGTGGAAGGATACACTTCAGAATCTGCAAAACCAATAAGCTAATAAGCATTACTGGTGGACTACATGTATGACTCACAGATAAAGTGGCTTGGTATGCATAGCTCCAGGTTTCCAGGTTTAGATCCCAGCATGGCGCACAGAAACAAGATTAAATGTCAGAGCTCTACAGATTCTATTATCCCTGCCTTTCCACCATGCTCTGTTATTGCAGTCTCAAATAAGGCAATGATCCTGAAGACGTGATGAAAAGATGTGCCATTAAAGCCCCTTCTTCTAGATTAAGGTTAGCCTTTATTGTTGTGCTGAACCGTATACTTTGGTGATTCTTTTCAAAACTTCAATGAAAGTGTTCAATTTAATAGTGCTCTCTGCTAGAACAGATATAGGAGCCCTAAATGAGACCATTCTGAGCTCTCTTCAGAGTTATTGCAATCCGTTTGCAGAGATCAACATCAAAAAGTGAATTACTTTATAGGTTCTTGACTGATAAAAGTTTATATGACTAGATAATCTCTGCCTTTTCTGGGAACGTTTACGTTCTTTTTAATATAACATAATCTAGCATATTGTCAGTCAGAGTTTGCTTAGTTGACTTAATGTGATTGTAAGCACGTCTGGTCTTCACCAATGTCTTTAGGCCTAATAGGCATTCAGTTAAACAGGGCTGTAGGGAAGACCACCTTTTGGCATGTACATGACTATGACTGGTCAAGATAGAGTTAAAGTCCAAAAGGGGCAATGACCAGGTAAAGACCAAATCAAGATTATGACCAAGCCTAAAGTAGTTATCAACTGCTGCTCAGAGTTTTTGGTCAAATTGTTTGAGACAGTCATTCAACATCTCTACAGGTTTACTCAAGACAACAGAATTAATGCTTAGAATCACTACTAATCTACTACTAATCACTACTATCATTTTGTTGCACTGTTGAAATGAAATTACTTAACTGCTTAAGCTGAATGCATATGTAATTCAGAACATAACTATTACATTCACAAAGTCCATTTAATTGAAAAGAAACCACATTATAATACGTTTGGTGGAACAGCACTTTATGTGATGGAGATTATGCTGGTAGAATATTGTAAGATAAAAAATGTTTTGAAAAGCTGTGCAGAGCCTTCAAGGAATTCTCTGATCCCTGACGTTAATAAAACCTTTTCTATGCACCAAGCAGATTTAATAAAATGAATTAATAAAATGGTCTTTTAAAATGCCTTTCTGTCAATTTTTTAAAATTGAATTTAACTTCCTTAAAAAAAGGGAACAAATATCTGAATTATAGAAGGGAATAAATATGTTAAGGACGGTTCTACACGGGAGCCATCAGGTGGATATGAGTTTACACTGTGTAATTACATCACTGGCTACACCTCCAGGCCAGTTTCAGCACCTCTCCCAATGTGTGATATTAGAGCGTCCACCCTTTTTGTGGGGGGAGGGGCAGAGAATGAGGGTGGCGGACCCATGAAGCGATGTGAGGAGGACAAGATGGGTGGAGGCCTGACTTACTTCAGTGAAAATCTTTTTTCTCCAAAATTTCTTTTTTTCAGTCAATTATGATAATCTTATTTTTTTTTTAGCATTCTCTCTATCTCTCTCTCTGTCTGTCTCTCACTCACTCTCTCTCGCTCTCTCTGTTCAATCTGTAGCATGTAAGTCTTTGTGTGAGCATGCATGTGTGTTGCGCTGTGTTTGTCTGTGCAGCAGCTGTTGGTTTCAGAACTATTGGATGATGGGGCTCTACATGAGTTCAGGCTGAAGCGAGTAAGCTTCACACTACAATAGTCACACTGTCCCTAGGGCACAGATCCAGACACATACACATACACAGACTTGAACAAAACCCCTGATGAACTGGAAGGGAGCCCAGGGGAGAGAGGCTGTGGGGACCCAGCATACCGCCCTATCAGCCTTTCAATACAGTGTTAAGTTATCCAGAATATTTAACCATTGCTGTGTCGCTTCATTTACAGCGTATGTAAACTAAATCCCTAAGTCAAACAACTTTCACTTAAATTCATATTCTCTCAAGCAATTTAGTGAAACTAAAGAGGAGAAAGAAATTTGGTAATGTATATTCATACCTCCACAACAATTCTAATTTCTTCTGACACCATTGTAGGATTCTAGTAGTATGTGAGTGATTCAAATCAGTTCACAAGACAGTTTTTTTGGCTGCTCTAAATTAACTGCAGACATTTAAAGCTTGTAAAAGACACTCCATGTTTTATTTTAAACTTCTTACAGACATTAACATATTGTACCTTGTAGCTGTGACCCTCAGTATAGAGGTTTGGTACAGAGCTGCTGCTGTTACTTTCCTTTACTAACAACTGAATTAAATGCACTGGTCAGGTTACTATTCACATTCACAGTCAGTGATGTATGTAGAACTTACATAAGACCTAAACTGATGCAAAATTAGTCCCACCCATCAAAATGTAATATGATAAGTATGTTGTCAGTTCTTAATCATGCATTAAAACCAATGGAAGAGCTAATTTGGTTGTCTTTACCTGGATACCACAGGAAAAGGAATCCTGACTGGATAACTTTCCATTGGGATTTTCAAGAATTTAACCCTTTTGTTTTCAATCTTTGTTTCAAAATGAATATCTTTGTGGAGTCACCCCTCCCATTTTCAACTCCGCTATTCTGGGATGACTTTCTGTATCTATGGCAATTTGTGCCCTTTCTGTCAAATTTGCGTCTGATTAGGCCTGACTCTCAACTGATGTTCTAATTCATGACTCTTCCCAAAGGTGTTTAGTGGAGTTGAGGTCAGGACTGGAGGCCAAATCGTGTCTTTATGGACCACCCTTTGTGCATAGGTGCACAATTATGCTGAAACAGGAAAGGGCCTAAAATAGCATTCACATTACTTCTCACTGAGGCAGACACTTTATTGGTGGCACTGTGAATTCCAGTAGATAGCATTCTCTTGCTGTCCACCAAACTGGAATTCACTCAACACACTATAGATCCATGGCTGCTGTTCCACCATGGAAAACCAATTCATAAAGCCTCTGATGCACAGTCAGTTGGGAACTCTGTAGTGAGCAATGCAACTTTTACACGATCACCTATCCTATCCAGCCCCGATCAGTGAGTTTGCAGCCACCATGTGGCTGAGCTGTTGTTATTCCCATTTTACAGTAGTAGCACACACGGCTGACTGAGGCAGAACTAGCAGGGCAGAAATCTAGAAATAGTGAATGGTATTTCTGTAAAATGAAAACATGGCACTGAAAAACAAAATGTTTGTGTTTATATATGTTTATAAAATGGATTATCCATATTATTGTGGAAATCCATTATTTTTATGTTTCCAAATACAATGCATTGTTTTTTCATGTACTAAATGTAATGTATGTGTGTGTGTGTGTGTGTGTGTATCTTTTTGTGAACATTTGGCTTGAACTTGGCCCTGAAACTGAAGCTGATTTGAAAGCAAAACTGCATGCACAGATCGCAACTTGAAGTTTGTCTTTCATGTATTTCTATGTCTCATCTCTGTTGCTATTTTTAACCTGAGAAAAGCATACAATGCCATAAAGCGAAATGGCATGCATACTGCATGAAGCCCTTGCAGTGATTTGAATTAAACTAAATTGCACTGTGTTTAATCAGTCCTTGCTCTTGCTTACTATACTCATAAGAAAGATTTTCATATCAAACTTGAATTTTGTATGGTCACCCTTCAGCCAACAACATGCACAAATAATCAAAGCTCAACAGAATCCTTCTCACTGGAATGGGGCTTAGACGCTATGTCCCTGAGTGTGCAGTGCCCTCTTTGGTGAATATAAAAAAACAAACTATGATAAGACAAAGCATCTTTTGTGTTTCTACACTGCGGCCTCTGAATCTCTCTGTGTTTGATCCGCAGGCTCTGATCTCAGCAAAAACTCAACAAGCTGAGGATGGCGCTGATGCTGGACCTGGCCTGTGCCTGACCATAAACACAGTGTCCGTGCCATCTGGCCGCACGTCGCCCTCAGCACTGTCCCCGTCCCAGAAAGGAGAGAGCAGAGGACAGACAGAGAGCAGCAGAGCTTTAAAGAGTCCTGCCCTCGTCTGCGGACGCCATGGCTGGGGGGTCGCCGCGGCAGCGGGGTCACGGACTCTCCTGGCCTGTCCGTCTCCTCCTCCTGCTGCTGCTCCTGGCCAGCAGCCCCCAGGCTTTTGCTGTTCCTGGCTACAGCACTGACGCCTCCAAGAAGGAGATCGCCATAGAGGGGGACCTGGTGATCGGAGGCCTGTTCCCTGTGCACCAGAAGGGCGAAGGGGTGGAGGACTGTGGCCAAATCAATTCCCAGAGAGGCATCCAGAGGCTGGAGGCCATGCTGCTGGCTCTGGACAAGATCAATCAGGACGACAGAATCCTGCCTGGTGTAACGCTTGGAGCCCACATCCTGGACACATGCTCAAAGGACACTTATGCACTGGAGCAGTCACTGGAGTTTGTACGGGCTTCGTTAACCAAGGTGGACGATAGCGAGTATACCTGCCCGGATGGATCCTACGCCATTCATGATGACGTCCCCCTTGCCATCTCTGGGGTGATTGGGGGGTCCTACAGTGATGTGTCAATACAGGTACAGCTTCAGATTTCTAATAGTGTTTTCCAGTTAATGAACTTGATGCTCATTTTGTATTACAAGCTCTGTTTCATGTTTATTCATATTAATCCATATGAAAGGGAAAATTGAAAGTGTTCAGTTAATGTTAGCCTTTAAGTATTCAGTTCACAGTTTTCTTTCATATTTAGAAGTTCTCTCCAGCTCTTATGGTTATTCATGTGCAACATGATCAGAATCGCATACAATTCTTCCACTTTATCCAAGGGTGAGGTCTAGCAAAGCCAAAGCACCATGTAATAGTGATGTATTTGTGATGCATTTTATTTATCCCACTTCTGGTTTTCTAGTTCACTGTATAAAGCTGTCCAGCACAAGGTACAAGGCAAAATAAAAATAAAATGACCTCAAATGCAGTCAATCAACCAAAAGCATCTTTACTTTTGCACTGCATTTAAGCTCCTAATGTAGCCAATACAGAATGAAAGCTTACACTCTGTCCCTCAATGTGTTTTCCCTGTAACTTTTACCTGATTAACTAAGACACTGTTGGTTTTCTGTGTATGAAACGTTGTGACTCTAAGGTGAGCATCTCTACAAAGTTGACTGTGCCGGGAACAGACATAACAACTTCAGCTCTGTGTAAGGAGTCTAAATTAGGCTTTTGTTTCTAACACAGTAGGACAAGAGTACATAAAATATTCAAGCTCTAGGATGGCTGCTACTACTGTTGCACTTGTCATGTACACTCATCATCAAAAGAATAGTTGCACCCAGAAGGAAGTGTCGGGATTGCAATGCTATTGGGAAGGAAGATAAAGTTTACCAGGACAATAATTACAGTATTTACATGGGTAATATTTATTGAGCTCAGTATGGCGACGGGCTAACGCAACATGCTAAACGTCTTGGCATGGGGTTGTAGAGGTTCCTAATGGTGTCCTGCGATAATCCATCCTGTGCACCTTGAATATTCTCATGCAGTTGCTGAGATTTTGCAGACCCCTCTCGAACTCTTCTGACTGCTCGAATTGCTTTTGAACTCTTCTCTGAGATATACTTTACTTGCTCCCAGTACAACACCACAAGTCAGAATAGAAAGCACGAGCAACAGGACAGCTTTACATAGACAGTTAGGTACAGTGATAAGGCCCATCCTTGCTTACATTGCATGCATGGCTGAGTGTGAAACTTGAATCATTGTCACATGTCTCACAATGTCAAACCTACCCACCAATTTCATTCCTGTCGGTTGATTCCTTCTGGGTGCAACTATTCTATTAATGATGAGGGTAGTTGACGTAGCCACAATGCTAACTGGAAAGGATTCCATAACTTCGATTAGCCTCAAACCTCCAGAGCAAAGCTAAAAAAGCAAACATCAGCAAGGGTGGACAGTAACAAAGTACGTTTACTTGAAGTACTAGTATCTGTACTTTCCTTGAGAATTATTTTTTTTCACAGTAAACACACTGTCAGTCAAGTTTTCAGTGCATATTGCATTTTTTGAGAAGTTAAACTTGCCAGCTTACCATCAGTGATAAGGATAAAATGGTCATATCTGAAGTCCATGTTTGAGATTTTTAAAGTACTATTTGACCAGTATAATTAACACCAAGCATTTGGGGTAAAATGATGTGTTTTTTGCCAAACAAACTGATCTAGCTAGTTAGAAGTGTTTAGGAGAGCCCATTAGCATGTAACGTCCCAGTAGGAAACAGCTGCACCTGGAGGGCCAGTTTCTGCAGCCGTAATTAAAGAAGCCTTTAAACAACAAAACTACACCTGTTTCATGGTCAAATAATCACTTTTCAAGTCCGATAATAAAAACTCAGATCATTTACTGCTATATCTATTGAATCCCAGGTTGCAAAGTAACACATATACAGTATATTCAGTGTACAAACACCATGCTAATGAGATGAAGCTTTGTACATAGTGGAGATTGGGTACCTATTCACCATATGCTCAACCCTTCCAATTTACTACCAGCCATGTGGCAAACTTTCGTCTTCTCTGACAACTCGTGCTGGTGGAGGGACTGTCAGGAGCAGACATGCTGCAGATGTTGGCTTTAAGGAGAAATGATAGGATAAATGGTGACAGCTTGATTACTCCCAGCTCCCAGAGAGAGAGAGAGAGAGAGAGAGAGAGAGAGAGAGAGAGAGAGCTGTAGACACTAATTAGGTGACATTGTATATTTTGAATGCACTGAAAGATAACTATTTCAGACAATACCGAAAGTAACATCTTTCTCCACTCATCTGCTCATTGTTTCAGTTTTCTTCAGAAATACGCAGCACTTAATATTTGGGTTTGCTATTTACTTAATTAAAACTAGCCTGTGCTTGTTAATTGTACTTAAAGTCTACATTTAACTACTTATTAGTACTACTTATTACTCAAGCTAGAATAAATATTCCCAAATGCTTCCTGGTTGGGGTGTTTGGTCCTATGAGCACACTCACACATCACATTTACAAAAATGTGTACAAAATTACCCTAAGAACCTAACTAATTAACTAAACTAGCTATGTTTAGTAACAGACACATAATGAAACGTATTAGCCAGCAGTACAGTGCAGAAGTGGAAACTGTTACTGATTGGTATCAACAGGACCTATTTGGTTGTGAAGATAATAATCAATTAAATAAAATTATAATACCAAAAATTTTGACCAGTTTTTTATCACTAAATATTATAAAACAATGTGTCAAAAAACAGACAGCAAAACCATTTCACATAAATAGCTCTCTGTAAAGGAGCTTTCGGATGCATTACACTCCTCAGATCTGGTTCCTATCACCACCTCACTACCACTGTTAACAATTCTGGCTCTGAATGTTTCTCTAGAATGGAGTATTTCATGCCAAACCTCCCTGAATGATTTTGTTGACATATTAACTGTTCAATTGTGCAGAAAATTTGATAAATTAAGCTATGATTAATGTGTTTTGTTATATTATGCATATTATGTTTTGTTATATTAGGCCTAGAAGTTATTAAATATGAAATATAACTTCTTGATGTTATATTTTTTTGTGAATATATCAAATTTATTATTGAAAAAATGTCAGGACATCTGTGCTGTTTGCCTCAAACAAAGCAAAACCCGACCACCTTTTTGCAGCAATAGGCTGTAAACCATTAACTGGCTAGGATGCCCCAAATATACCTGCCACATGTTACCTGATGGCACAGTTTGCCATGATTTCCCTTTAAAGGGGAATTCCACAGATTTGTCAGTGTTGGTATAATGTAGTGGTTGAGATGTGGTTGGGGTGTAGGGGGCTCTGGATAGAGGTAGATGCGTCCTACCTGGTAGGGTGGACGGGCATCACAGGCCCTCATCCATCCCCCAAATCTCTCACGTGCTGGCTCCAAGTGCCACACCCCGGGACACCGCCTCAGCTGGCGGGCTAAACCACGTGAGGGGGTGGTGTCTACACTGCACCACTTCTAGGCGGAGGATCTGCTTCAGGCGGCCAACGGCTAGAGGGCGGAGGAGACCCTAGATGGTTTCAACGGCCAAGAGTAGGGGAGCAAACCCTTCAAATCCGGAGTGGAGCCCCGAAGGCGGATCAGTGTGCAGTGCTAACTGACTCCGGCAGCTCCTACAGCCAACCTGGTGCCAAATGTATTGCTTCGCATTCCTTTGGATTACACTGGTGAGGCCGAGAGGGGGGTCTTGACGACTGGGCAACCCAGGACCTCCATATACTTCGCCCAGGCTTGCGCCCTGAAGAGGTCACTTCAGTGTCGCTGCTTCAGCGACAGAAACAACACGGGAGACAGCAGTTACGAGTTATAAGCCCAGAGCATATTGGCGTGAGCTCGGGCGCTACGGGTTGTCTCCGACGGTGGGAGGGATCCTCGCGTCCCACTGGTCAGCTACTGCCCGCCTCAAGCTGGGCAGCCCCCGGCCAATAAGGTGCTGACCCGTCACAGTCTGCCTGCTTCATTGGGTGCTTGGAGCTCAGGACAAAAACCGAAGAGCAGACTGTAAACCGTGCACCAGGCAAAAAAGGAAGACAGACAAGAAAGCCGCCAGCGCTGAGACTGGCAACCTGGAACGTCAGGACCATGTGTCCTGGCCTTTCTGACGACCTACAACAGATTGATGACGCGAGGAAGACGGCAGTCATCAGTCGCGAGCTTAAGAGACTCGCTATCGACATCGCAGCACTGCAAGAAACC
>CM067476.1:28612723-28628664 GCA_034552555.1 Semaprochilodus insignis | reverse complement strand
GGGGGGGGGGGGGGGGGGAGTTGGAGAGAGAGGATTTCATGTAATGATTATACTGAGGTCCTTCCTAACTGTCTCTTCTCTTCCCCTTCGTCTTGCTAGCTCATTCGTTATCTGTTCATTCTTTTCTATCAGTACTGTCTTCCTGTCTCTCACCAAATGATCTCTCTCTCTCTTTCTCTCTGTCATTAAGAGGCACTTGCTAGTGCTAGTGGAGGATCATGCTGCTCACTTGTTGGCTGAAACTTACTGAGCTGCAGAAACTCACTCTTTTAAAGCACACCTCACAACACAGGGGATTCAACCATTACTATGGCGATGCCTATCACTTACAACCACAACATCGTGCTCCTTAATCTGTTATCTCCACATACATACATGCACACTCACACACAAGCTTTGGTTGACTTTCCTGAAGCTTCTGACTGCAGGGGTTCCTACAGTTCCTCTGAGCTTTATTGCTTTATTTATGGATGAACGGGAACAGGAGGGTGAGATTTAGAAAGTGCAATCAGTGCAAAAAAAAAAAAAAAATAGCTTTGAAGTCACATGGGGTAGTGGGTGATAAATGAGTTGTAATTTCAGATTAAGGATGGTCGGGGGCCTGTCTCATAACAAATTGCATGTCCTTGGCTTGCAGAGTTTAGGACCTGCTCTGCCAAAGCGCTGGCCCAGCCACATCAGCCACCTGAGCGTTCAATGAAGCGGGCCAGTGATGATGTACAATGTTCAACACTGTGCGAAAGTCAGAGACCACCCTTCGTTTATTTTGTTTCCAGTCAGAATGGCCAGTGAGTATAAGCTACCTAAACCATGCCTGACAAGGCCCAGCAAACTATCAGGTTTTGTATTCAGAGAAATGTGCTCTCTCGCTCCATCTAGTACAATATCCCTACAGCAAAGCCAGTCTTACTAAATCTTAGAAATATAAAGAAAGCTGGCTAAAGGGATTTACTATGCTTATTTTCCTTATGGAAACATTAATACGTGGTCATTACGTCTGATATAAGTACACTGGTACGGAGCTCGTGATAGAATGTTATTTTGAGCTATGATAGCAAGAGGACTGCCTCGCCACCTCTTTAGCAACACACTTATAATGCATGTAGCCATTCTAGCACCTGCTATCCAGGAACTATTTTCACTGTGGTTCATCAGTGGTTCCCAACCCAGTCCATAGTACACATTTTTGCTCCAACCCAACACTTAGAGATGAAAGGAAAACATGGACCATCTGAGGAGACCCGAGGACTGACCTTAGGAACCACTGGCTTATATAATCGTTCAAAAACTTGGTAACACTTTAAGTATTGACTAACTAACATGAAGTAATGCATCAACAATGGTTACAGTGCTTAACTAAATTTTAAGTAAACATGTTGTCATTTCTCTCTCTGCCTCCCAAACCACTGAACGCTTCTCTTATTCTTTCTAATAGGCTATCATCGTAGTCTTCTAGCAGCAGTTGATGTTCATGGTTTTTACTGTGATAAAGTACTTACGGTGAAGAGCCGCTGGTTTCTCTGGTAACAGTGACTGAGTTTCATTCAGATTTTCAGGTCCGTTTCTTACTGACACTCTCACTCTTAACAGTTATTGGTTATTCTATATTCAATATGGCATATAGCTGTACATCCTTATCCTTTTTTTGTGCTTGTCTTGCTATCCAGTGTTGACATGAGGACTATGGGTTGCTCTTTTGAGTCTTGCTTCCTCTTGAGGTTTCTTTCTCTTGCTCTGAGGGAGTTTTTCCTTGCCACTGTCGGCCTTGGTTTGGTTTGGACCCGGATTCTCTGTAAAGCTGCTTTGCTCTGTTGTAAAAGTTGCTATATAAATAAATTTGACTTGACTAGACATGTTTACATGTTAAGTATGTAACAACTACACGTTTACATGTTAACATGGAAGAGATGTTTCATGTTTACTTAATGTTAATGTATTACTGCATGTTAACTAATGTATTACTTCATGTTAGTTAGTCAACACCTAATGTAAATCAAATACTGTGTTACTGTGTTACCAAATACTCTGTGATAAATGTACACTTTAGTATCCCACAACATTCACCCCTGATACCTGAACACATTCACCCATCTGAAATGTCAGTCTAAACTATCTCTGTTAATATGCACGAGTGGATTTGGGTCTATTAGTGCTAGTCTGGCCAGGTGAGATCAGGACCTCAGTTCATGCCCACGCAGAAATCTAAACGGTCTGTGTGTTTGCTCCTTTACACTTCATTCTCAGCTCCTTTGCTAGGTTAGGATTAACATGTGTCTGAGCATTCCGTCCACATTGTTTAATCAGTCGTGTTCAGGACTGTGTGAAAGGTTATTCTGTCTGGTCTCCTTCTGAGAGAAAACACCAGGAGGTTGTGTCTGTCTGCGGGTGAGAAGAATTATCACCCTCCTCCGTACAGAAATGTCCAAAAGGAAATTTTCCACCCCTTTATTGCCATAGTGATTTGACGGTACCCAGACTAGCCTTTTATTGGGCAGGCATGGATCTGCTGTTGTTGACTATGTGTTCCAGCTGGAGATAGAGCCAAACATAGGCATCCGATGATGATGTTGTGTGGCGTGTTTGTGTATGTGTGCACGGGCAGGGTTCATTGACGTTAGCAAAGGCTCTGTTCTGTCACTCCCATCTGCAGGGGTACAGGGGATCTGTCAAACATCCAGACAGAAGCTCCATCTTCTTCTCTCGAACAAAGGCTTTAGCACTATTGAAGCCGTCGTTCTGCTCAGACCAACACTAAGAGGCTTACAGCTACAGAAAGCTGACAACAGAGAGCGTGTAAGGTAGTAGCACATTACTTGGCGTTGCTCATCCAAAGGTCATTCCAGAAATCTGCATCACATGCACTGCGCATCTACAATAAGCCATAAGCGAAATACCTCACCATCTGCAGCTGTGATCTGTAAAGATCAAGGACATTAATCAGATTGCAAAGAGGAACTTCTGGCAAATCCACACCAGAATTCAGAAATAAACCAAGTTCTGCCTTCAGTTCAGCTTGGCAGCCTCTTTTTTTGAGGGATTATAATTAATAGGGGAATATAAAGATGCAGACTGATTTCAAAATTATATTGTGAGACCCCCTGCTGTGAAAACAGGGCATGCCGCTTCACAAAGATGGTGATAATAAGATAAAATGGACAGAAGATATGCAATTTTCTTGCTGTCAGAATATTGCCGCTATGGAATATAATATATATATATATATAAAATAAATAAAATAAATAAAATATTGCATCAAACTGCATAGTAAAATTAGGAACCTACCAAACAGAGCAGCATATGTGGTTGTTTAAGATTTGAGGGTATTTGAGGGGTTAAAAAAAAGCAGAGCAATTAATGAATTTCATTTATTTACTGCATTTGTAATCATTTAGAAATGAATTTTAAATTTCTGTATAATGCTAAATCAGGCAGGTTTACAAATTGCTGCTGTTGGAACAAAACATTGTATTTGCAAAATGGTAACTTTAAAGGAGAAGGACAAACCATTTGTTACTTTTAATGTAAGCTAATGGAACCAGACTTTTTTCTAAGTAATTCTGGCCCATTTCTTTTGGGCCACTCATCATAAAAGTTTCCACAACATTAAGGAAAAAAGACATTTTCCATTTTTGAGATACAAGTTTTTTTTCCCAACAGCAGCGAAATGTTTAAATGTACATAAAAATGTTGGATATCAGCTTCGGCCCAAAATCCCAAAAAAGTCAAAGCCACTATGATCTCTTAATGTAAGAGTCAAAGTACTGTTTGGCAGTCATTCCACTAAGGTGATTTTATAATAAGCTCACCAGGCAAAAAATGAGTCACCTTGCATGCTTAAGGTGGTAGTAACTTCAGGCTCCTGCAGATGGCGTTGCGCAAGGATGATCAGTCTATAAATCCTTGTGGGGTGTGCGATGGGATTCATAGATTGAGAAGAGGTGGTACAGTGCAGTGAATGTCTCCTCTGATATGTGGAAAATTGGGTCCCAAGGCAGATGTTAATGATTGGCTAAAAGGGGTGATCGCATTTGGGTGTGCCAAAGACCATAGTGTGAAGGAAGTAGCTGAATTTGCAGGTGTATGCAAGGGTACAGTCATACGGGTCTACCAGCAGTGGCAAAAATCAGGAAGGAAATACAGGAAATTCTCCTCAGAATTGTGCCAGGGAAGACATCCACCAAATCTGGCTAAACTGTGCAATTCTGTGATGTAAGAATGGCTGAACACTGAACACTCACATATGTCCAGAAACTTCACAGTTGTTATATGTGTTTGTGGTATTATAGGTATTACACGCTATTAGATCTGTTACAGTTACAGGTGACAGATGCTTTGTCTGATAAGATTATTTTATTAATGTTTTAAGCACACATTGTTTCATTAGCTTGCTATCAGAGAGATTATTATAAGGAAATTCTAAATTACTTCTTTGAGTGAGACATATGTAGTTATTTCTAACTAAACTAACTTTCTAAATTTCTAACTAAAACTCACTAACATGCACATGGATTTCCTCGCATCATCAAACTACTGTGAACATAAAAGCTTAAAAAGAGCCAAAAAGAAGCCAAAAAGAGTGAAAAAGGGGATTATGTGCTGAATCATCACTTAAACAATGACACTGAAAAATGATTAATATATAAAGCAACCAAGCTCAAAGCTGCAGGCAAAGCTTTATTTCTACAAATGTATGAAGTAATTCGATGACAGAAAGAAGTGGTCCAGTTTAAGTTTGAATCGAGTAGTGACTCTTAAGCTGAAACATTTCTAGAAATTCCATACGAACTTAGTTTTGCAAGGTTTGCCTACGATATGTGGAATCATATTATACCTTTCGCATGAATTGCACCTGCAGCCCGAGGGAAAACATGTTGATCTTACACGCCAAATGTAAAATTATAAACTAAAATCACTTTTTCTTTCTCTGTCTTTTGCATTCTTTTTGCCTTTTCTCATTGCAGATGTTAGTGGTCTAAGGTTCATTATTATTAATTCATTATTATGATTTATTACAGAACTTTTTCTGTATATATTTTCCTTTAGCACAAATGGTACACCCCCTGATGAAACTAGGATTAAAGTTATTGATCAAAACAGCTCCAAGTCAAGTCAAGTCAAGTCAAGTAGTTTTTTATTGTCATTTCAACCATATACAGTGGTGTACAGTACACAGTGAAACGAAACAACGTTCCTCCAGGACCAAGGTGCTACACAGAACAATAAATACAATAGATTTACAAGACAATTTACAATATACAAAACAGCAAACAATAAATACAAAGAGGGAGCAGTAAAGTGCAGTTATGTCCATTTTTTTAAGATGAACATTGAACATTGTTTTTAGCAGTTACATAGCAGCAGTTATGTCATTGAACATTGTTTTTTAGCAGCAGTTATGTCAATATGTGGTATAAATGTAAACATTTACTCCTTAAGTTTGTGTAGACAGATTTAAGAGATGAGATTTTGTGTGTGTTTGTGTGTGCGTTCAGTCCAGTCACAGAAATGTGTGCAGTTATTCAGACCAGACTCTGGTTGTTAAGGAGTCTGATGGCTTGGGGAAAGAAGCTGTTGCACAGTCTGGATGTGAGTGCCCGGATGCTTCTGTACCTCTTTCCAGACGGTAGGAGGGTGAAGAGTGTGTGTGAGGGGTGTGTGTGGTCATCCACAATGCTGTTTGCTTTGCGGATGCAGCGTGTAGTGTAAATGTCTGTGATGGTGGGGAGAGAGATACCGATGATCTTCTCAGCCGTCCTCACTACTCGCTGCAGGGACTTGCGATCCGATACAGTGCAGTTCCCAAACCAGGCAGTGATGCAGCTGCTCAGGATGCTCTCGATGGTTCCTCTGTAAAATGTGGTGAGGATGGGAGGTGGGAGATTTGCCTTCCTCAGCTTCCGCAGGAAGTAGAGACGCTGCTGGGCTTTCTTGGTTATGGTGCTGGTGTTGAGGGACCAGGTGAGATCCTCTGCCAGGTGAACTCCAAGGAACTTGGTGCTCTTGACGATCTCCACAGTGGAGCCGTCGATGTGTAGTGGAGAGTGGTCACACCTTGTCCTTCTGAAGTCAACAACCATCTCTTTCGTTTTGTCTAAGTTCAGAGACAGGTTGTTGGTTCTACACCAGTCCGTTAACCGTTGCACTTCTTCTCTGTATGCTGACTCATCATTCTTGCTGATGAGACCCACTACCGTCGTATCATCCGCAAACTTGATGATGTGGTTCGAGCTGTGCATTGCTGCACAGTCGTGAGTCAGCAAGGTGAACAACAAAGGACTGAGCACACAGCCTTGGGGGGCCCCAGTGCTCAGCGTGGTGGTGCTGGAGGTGTTTTGTCCAATCCGGACTGACTGAGGTCTCCCAGTCAGGAAGTCCAGGATCCAGTTACAGAGAGAAGTGTTCATGCCCAGTAGGTTCAGCTTTCCGATCAGGTGCTGGGGAATGATTGTGTTGAATGCTGAACTAAAGTCTATGAACAGCATTCGAACACGTTGGGACAGTGGCACTGCTCAGGGAGATGTTGAAGATGTCAGTGCAGACATCTGTCAGCTGGTCTGCACATTCCCTGAGCACTCTACCAGGAATGTTGTCTGGACCGGCAGCTTTCCGTGGGTTAACTCTGCGTAGAGTTTTTCTCACGTCAGCTGCTGTAAGGCACAACACCTGGTTGTCGGGAGGAGGGGTGGTCTTCCTTGCTGCCACGGTGTTCTGTGTCTCGAACCGAGCGTAGAAGTCGTTCAGCGCATCTGGAAGGGAGGCATCACTGTCACAGGCAGGTGGTGTTGTCCTGTAGTTAGTGATGGCCTGGATGCCCTGCCACATGCGCCGTGTGTCACCGCTGTCTTTGAAGTAGCTGTGGATGCTCTGACCGTGTGCGTGCTTTGCCTCTCTGATGGCCCGGGACAGTTTGGCCCTTGCTTTCCTTAGGGCCGCCTTGTCTCCTGCTTTGAAGGCAGAGTCTCTAGCTTTCAGCAGAGCACGCACCTCTGCAGTCATCCACGGCTTCTGGTTGGGACGTGTGGTGATGGTCTTGGAGACAGTCACATCATCTATGCACTTGCCGATGTAGCTGGTCACAGATGAAGTGTACTCCTCCAAGTCTGTGGTATTGCTGTAGGTTGCAGCCTCCTTAAACATTTGCCAGTCAGTGTGCTCAAAACAGTCCTGAAGAGCAGAGATGGCTCCTGACGGCCAGATTCTCACCTGCTTCAGAACCGGTTTTGATCGTCTGACGAGCGGTCTGTATGCTGGAATTAGCATAACAGAGATGTGATCTGAGTATCCGAGGTGGGGGCGGGGCTCAGCCCGGTACGCGCTGGGAATGTTCGTGTAAACAAGGTCCAGCGCGTTCGCTCCTCTCGTAGCAAAGTTCACATGTTGGTGGAATTTAGGGAGAACTGACTTGAGATTCACATGGTTGAAATCTCCAGCAACAATAAACAGTCCATCAGGGTGTGTGTTTTGCAGTCCGCTGATAGCGCTGTACAGCTCACAGAGCGCATCTTTAGCGTTAGCGCCGGGTGGAATGTAAACACCGATGATCAGTACTGTGGTGAATTCCCTCGGTAGATAAAAAGGTCTACATCTGACGATCATAAACTCCACTAGAGGTGAGCAGTAACTAGAGACTAGTACAGAGTTCTTGCACCATTCTGTGTTGATGTAAACACACAGTCCTCCACCGCGAGTCTTACCGCACAGGGCTGAGTTTCTGTCGGCACGAAACGAAGCTAGCCCGTCCAGTTGAATGGCGGCGTCGGGAACTCTGTCGCTCAGCCACGTCTCCGTGAAGACAAAGACGCAGCAGTCTCTAGATTCTCTTCGTGTAGTTCTCTGAAGTCGGATGCAGTCCAGTTTATTCTCCAGGGAGCAGACATTTGAGAGCAGGATGGACGGGAGAGCCAGCCGAGTTGGCTTTGTTGTTAGCCTAGCGCGAACCCCAGCCCGCTTACCGCGCTTCTGTAGTCTCGCGCACCGCTTCCGGTGCCCCCTCTTTCGGCTGCCGGCTACAGGCGAAGCCGCGATCTGGGGGGCTGGTTGCCGTAGCAGATCGAAACCGCGTAGCGTCTCCCGTAGCTCATCGTTTATGGTGTTATTTGGTTGATTCCGGTAGCGTAGCAGTGTCTGACGGTCGTATACACGGACACCGGTTGTTCTTATGTCCATGTTCCAAAGAAGTCGAAAAAAAAGACACTCATAGATAAACAAAAAGCACCTTTTATCCGGAGCGGCCGCTGCGAGCTACAGCTCGCGCCGCCATCTTGGATAGGGGGACATTTTTCCAAACGAATCCTACAAAAATACACTTCTATATAGTCTTTTATCTCCAGCCCTTCTAAAGACCATTTGAAGTCATTTAAGCCCCAAAGCAGCACACAGAATTCTTTTAAGAACAAACAAACAATTCACTTATTAATGTTTACTCAAAGCACACACGTTGTGTTACGTATACCATCCTCTGAAAAGTCACCACAATTCACCAAAGAATCTCTGAACGTCTGTGGAAATTACTCAAGCTAAATGTTTAAACTTTACTTTTTAAGAAAAGTTTTAAGAAAAGTTGTTTACCAACAATAAATCTAACATCAAACAAGTTATTTGAGAACATTTAATTGGCTAGTTGTTTTAACTATAGTACAGAGAGCATTGGTTCATTTCAGGCTTAGCACAGATGAAAAATATTTTTCTATTTTGGTCAAATTGCATCTTATTTCAACTTTTATGACTGATCACAAGATTAAAATCTATTGTCTTGAATACTGTGTAGTTTTGGAAGGGTTAAATAATATCTAATTAATTTACAATTCTTGGTTTCACTGGAAAATCATTTATCACAAGAAAAACATTTCTTGTGGTGTTCCACAAGGTTCAGTCTTAGGGTCTTTGCTTTTCTTCTTGTACTGTTATCTTCAGGTGATGTCATTAGGAAACAGGATATAGCTATGCTGGTGCATGCTATTATACATTTCCGTTCTTTCTGATAATCAAAAATCAGGCAGGCTTAACAGGCAAGTGTGAGATATTTCTCAGTGAATGTTATGCAATTTTTTAGAACTAAATCAAGAAGAAATGCAATATTGATCTCTAACCTAAAGCTAAGCTAAGCTCTCTTGCCTTGTATATTGAACCTGAAGTATGAAACCTGGGTGTAATCTTAAACCCAAACTTATGTCAGCCCTTGGCCTCTATCACTTGGCCTTGTACCTCCTTAGTGGTATGGTATCTTGATTCTTGTTGGCCTAAAGGGGCAGAATTAAGTGTTAAGGTTACGTGGCCCTCCAAATGCAGGTTTTTCAGAGGCACACTCAATACAGATTATAATGAGAAATTTCCCAGAACGTCTTGTGAATCACTGACAAGATGGCTGGGCAAGCGACCGAAGAAACCCATAAATATAAATATGTTTTCAGTTGCAAATTACGATAATTATCATATTATTATTGTTTAATGCTGCTTCAATGTATTATTATCCTTTTCTCCATAACAAGAATTCAAATTGCTAGTAGTATGCTGATATCTCAGTAGCTAGCAAGCTACTGAGATATCAGCTGTTACTACTGTTACTGCTGTTACTGATGATTTGTGCTAGGTAATACCGCATCATTACTTATTTTCATTTCAAATCCCCCTCCCTACCCCAGTGCAATGCCCGGCCCGGGCTACTTAGAAAACAATCCCTGACATCTTGCACAAAATGCAGTTTCCTAACAAAAACAGAAAAGAGAGCTCATATCACTTCCGTTAAGAATGAAATGCACTGACTTTGCACTTATACCTGTTTTGGAATAGTGAGAAAAGTTCTGCAACAAGTTATAAAAGCTGTAAATGACCTTAAAGCACCAGCTTACATCACAGAATGTCTGTCTGTTAATATTCCAACATGTAATTATTTAACCTGGAGAAACTGGCCTACTGCAAACACCTTCCCTAAAGTACAGAAAACGTGGAGAGACTCTTTCAGTTATTGTGGTCCTAAATCGTGGAACTCAATTACAACTTTTATCAGACAGTAACAACTCACTTTTTAATCATGCAGAGCATAATGAATCTTAGTTTTGTAGAGAAAGAGAGAGAGAGAGAGAGAGTATATAGTATAATAGGAGTATATTGTCGCTGTACTCTCCACATCCATTGAACACACCAGCTGCCCTTTACACTGTGTGAAAGCCTCATGATGGCTGGAGCAATAGAAATGCTTTGATTGCTTGAAATAAAATGAAAAGTAAAAAATCATTTTTCCCTCTTCCGTATCCCCATTTGAGAGGCATTTGTCTCTGTGGATAGCGATGATATTCAGTATACATCTCCAGGCAATTTTGGCGGTTTGCATGGTGGGTGATTGATTCTCAGGTTGGGATTTATTTATACAGCACCATTACCACAGTTAATCATGGACATAATAAAGCATGACATTCCGTTTCATTACATGTGCAAATGCAGCACATGTAATAGGAGAAAGTTAAAAGGTGGAAAACGTGTACAGCATTTCTGTAGCAGTACATTTGTGGCTACAGCATTGCTGCACTTATTGCTGTTAAGGTTTCTTTACTTTACTGTGTCTCTATTTCATATTGATTGTTATTTTTATACATCATTAGAGCACAGCAGTTGTCCTGTACATTGTGTAGACACTTCATGATGACTTTTATAACAGTGATGACTTCAGCATGTGGTCATTATTGTAAATACAGCTGGAAATATTCAACATTTCCTCTCACAGCAGTTACGCTGTTCCATGCTTTGTCCACAAATGCATCCTTTCATACAACTAGTGTTGCCAGGTTGGACACGCATTATGGAGCATATTCAAAACCCCCATTCGACCTAATGAGAAGTTGTAGCAGTCACTGGTGCTACATAATCTTGAATATCCAGTTTAAAATGCTTGGACTGTATCGCTGTAGGTAATCAGCAGGTTGGAAACATTGAATTTTCTCAGCTGCTATGTTAGTCTGATTTCATCACAAAGAAAATAAAACTGGCACTATTCTGTCCTGCAGTGTGAGCTTTCAAACACACACAAAATCTCAGTGTTTGAAAGTAATAACATACTTACAGTTTCTCATTATTGCACATGGGTTTATTACCTTTTATCTTCTTTTAAACTTATCCAACCCAGCAAGAGATGAAATGCACGGCATGAAAAAACTGGAGAGATTTTGTCTGCATTAAGTTTGTGTTATGTCAGTTTGTTACTGATAACCATTTAGGATGGTGCTCTAGCCAGCACTTGGCTTAGACATTGTGGCCTTAGGCTTACGTACAGCTGCTCCAGACCATCTTGTTGTATCAGCAAAGCTTTTCCGTGGAGATTATACAAGCTGTGTGTGTGCAGTTGGACGTCTGTGTCAGCAAAGAGTAATTTAACCACATTTAAAGCATTCCTGTATAATCAGGTAGTTCAGATATAAACAAAGTCATTCAGTCATGGTTTGATGTGAAATGCTTAATTCTTGCAAAACTTATTGAGTTGTTTACGATGGTTGTAACAGGAACGAGGCATTCGAAGCATTTATTTGAGCATTATTAAAGGTACATCTCAGAAAGCTATTACCTAAAATGGTTACAGATATGCTGCTTCTTTGTTTCATGACAGAGATAAGCTTTTGGCCAAAAGACGTATTTATATATTTATATTAGGTAACATTAAGTGTTGACTAACTAACATGAAGTAATGCATTAGTTAACATGCAGTAATATATTAACAATGCTAATGTTAAGTAAACATGTAACAACTTATAGTTGTTACATGTTTACCTAACATTAGCAATAATTATAGAGTTGGATTGTTAATGTAACATTAGCATTGCTAATGTAAAGTGTTACCTTACATTACTTATATGTATGTTTTGAGGTACATGCAGGATGTTGTAGGGCAAAAGTTCATAACTTTATGTTTAGTAACACAGAAGACTGGACAGTGAATAAAATGTCTCTCTCTGGCAGTAACAAATCTCTGGTTACAGCACTGCAATCTCTGGTTCCTATCACCATATGAGCTAGCTTCTCTATAGTGTACCATGTCACGTAAAACTGCCCTAAATAACTCTGTTTACAGCATTTAAATTATTCAGAAGAACATTTTTTAAAAACTGTTGGAATTTTAAGTAGCTGAAGTCACTAATTAGAAGGAGTATGCGGATACCTTCAGACATACACAGTTTAAGTGTCTTAATTTTCTACAGAGTGATGTATTCCTGTAATTAGTTGGTGGGTTTGTAGAGTGTAGACGGGGTTGCCAAACCCTGCACAAGTGGTCATAAACATTAACCAGAAAAGCAACACATTGTCGAAGCTCCCTGTCAGAAAGAGAGAGAAGGAGAGAAAAAGGGAGCCGCAGCGCCTGAGTTTTATTAGAGAGATCCTCTTTTTTTCTGCCTAAGCGGGTCATTTCCACCTGGCCGAACATATCCACGGCCGTTGCCAAGCAACCAAACTCTTCACACCCCGATGTGGTGAATCCTGCTGGACTGATAGGACACAGTGCTCAGAGCACTGAAGGATTCTCTTCTATAGGATCAGCATCAGTGTCACACTCTCTTCTGTGCATGCCATCTTCATCATCTCTGCAGCTGTTAGTCTCATGCTTCACCACAAAAACCAGCACACAATAAAGAAACGCAGGCCAGCTTCCTGAAGTTCTGAGGTAGATTCTTGGTTTGGACATAGACATGTATTCTAACCATAAGCATCTTTGAGTACTATACAAAGACAATGCATTATTATTATTATTATTATTATTATTATTATTATTATATATATTTTAATTATTATTATGTTCTAAAATTAGCTCATGCTAATGTTCTAAAATTAGCAACAGAATATGAAGAAATTATCTTTTTGATAGTATCTCAAAGATGTTGTGTTATGTATTGTGTTGTAGAGATATCTACTGAAGTTAGCATGCTAGCCAGCTAATTAGCCCCATGCCGTCCTGTCTTATAATACCGCTTAGTACCTCACATTAATCAGTATATCATTGAGTTAAATCAGTCCAACTTAAGAGGATGAAGAAGGAGGACTCCTGATTACAATGTAATTGTAACCTAATCCTAAAGATTGCTACAATTACAAGTAATGCAGTCTGATCACTTTCCATTACTTTTGGATCACTTGTCCTTTCTAATATCTAAATAAAGACAAGAAATAAATCAAGAAGACTTTTTATCAAGAAAAATGTATTCTTTATATTTTGTTTTATGAAACAATTAATAGGTGATGTATTGTCTGTTCTTGCTATTGGTACTTCCATTTGATAATCTGTTGCTCTAGAGCTATAGAGAAGATGGAACATAAGAAGCTAATAGAATGCTGAGGATAATGTATAAAGTTGGTACACTGAGACTAAAAGTGTAAAATTTTCCAGTTCACTGATTTAACAAATGGACTAATGCAGTTTAGTTAAACTACTAAAACAAAGCTGCATTACCTTCCTGATTCTGATTTGTTCAAATTCTGTATCTTTCCAAAATAAAAGTTCAATCTAGTGGATATCTTCGTTTGAGACTCCTCCTCACCAGTAGTTTTTAGAGACCGTTCTAAAACATTCAGTTGCTGAAATTGTTGCTGAAATTTCTGACTGAAATTTCTATAGATTGTTTATTAAAAGACTGCAAACTGGCAGCAGGACCCCCTCCCTGCCTCAAATCCACGATTCATTTGACATATTCATCATTCAAAATGGCGAATGTAGGTGAAAGTAAACCTGCAGGTGATTACCCTTGTTTATAAAGTATGTGTAATCTGATTACTGTAGCTTTTACTGTAACTGTAACAGAATACATTTATACTTTTTTAATCCTGATTATGTAACATTGTTGCATGTGTGGCGTTATTACCTTACACTGCATCTTACAGTTTCTTTCAAGAATCACTTCATCCAAAGGAAATGTGACCGTTGCTTCTTATGCTGTAAATATTTTTGGCTCCTGCATTGGTGCCCTAATGGTCTGTAAGGGGAGATTTTCTGGTTTAAGAAAACGAAACTCCTGCTGTTTTCCTGCTGTTTTGATGAGGACAGACTGTTTGAAATAATTTTTTGTCTGTTTGTTTATTCAGCTAATGCAGGAGGAAGCCAGATAGCAAACTGCTAGAAAGTGCTAGAAGGTTTTATATCACATCTGTATTTATTAGTCTCTACATCAGTGCCTATGATGGCAGTCAGTGTTTCTTTATCCCAGTGGGGGTGGGGTGGGTCATGTGTTCCCAGTTGTTGAGTTATTTTGATTTATTTTATTAATGTAATGGGATACAATGCTGTGCTGTTAAATGTCCTGATAAATAATATGTTCATCACTAATATTACACTGAATTGTGCATGTGAGGAACCGGCTAGCTAAAAATTCTATGTGAAAGCAGCAGTGGTTCTTCTATGGGATTGCTCCAAATAAGTCTTCACTGTAAACCCTGATAAGTGAAGTCTACTCCATATATTAGAGGTCACTTATTGCCTCAAATGAATTCAGTTTTGAAACCCAGTTTTTTGTAAAGTTCACTGGAATTATACATCAAACCTATACATTTAACAAAGTGTAGGTACCACTTTAGTCTAACGGTGAACCCACATTCATTTATACTGTTAAAGATCCGATTTTGACGTTTATGGATCTTATTTTGTCTTTTCCATCATTCAACATTAAACCTGTCACCGTCAATGCATATTCACATTCATCATATGGAGGAGGTCACTTTTCCCTTTTTATTAATTTGTTATAACTGCTTATGAATACTTTGTAAAGTGTTTATGACCGAACTAATAATATTAATAAACTCATTTTAAACCCTTTATAGGAGTAGTATCATTTATAAAGTGTCTGGATTAACTAATGGTGAGAATTGGCATTGTGAGAAAATAAGAAAACAGAACTTAATCACTTAAGTGTAAGTAGCATCAGGGCCTTTGTTTGTAAGAGTATATTGGGTATATTGTTTGTCGGGTTAATTTCACAGTACAGGGTAGATTTGTGTAGCTATGTCACTGGGTTAGTGGCTGAGTCAACATTAGTGTCAGTAGAAGAGTGAAGACCACGCTGCCTATCTCTCCGCTACTGCCAAGTGTACTTTTACTGGTATCAGTTTCAAAACTGACAAAATCGCTTGTGCTTTGTGTTTGTGGATTTCTGATCTGGCAGTTATCAGGCATATTCACATGACCAGTGCGTATGTCATCACGCCTGTCTTCACTCACCCAATATATCGTTTAATGTGTGTTATATCTCTCCGCTGTGTGTGTCTTTTTTGGCATTTGGTGTGTTCAGAGTTTGTGTGTGTATGTTTAGGTGCGTGTGTGCTGTTGGTTGTGTCTCGTCCTGCAGTGGGATTAGAGAGCCGCTGCAGTAGGGGAAGTCAGAGACGGTCCACAGGGACGAGCAGATGGGCTTTTCATGTTGAAAAAATCATGACATCTCCAAGACACCCAGCAGCCACTGACTGAGGCTCTCTCTCTCTCTTTCTATCTTTCTCCTCTCCCTCTCTTTCTTTTTATCTTTCTCCCCCTCTCTTTCTATCTCTCTCTTATTTCATCTCTCTGTCTCGCACCTTATCTCTCTCACTCTCTATAGCTCTTTCTCTCTTCCCTCTTTCTATCTGTATCTCTCTGCCTCTTTCTCTTTGTCTCTACCTCTCTCTCTTCCCTCTCTTGATCTGTTTCTCCCTCTCCCCCTTTTTCTCTCTCTCACCTATACCTGTCTTTTTCTCTTCCCTCTCTCTCTGTCCCACTCTACCAATTTGACTCTTTTTCTTGGTTCTCTCTCTTTTTTCCTCCCTTTCCCCTTTCTATATATATATCACTTTTTGTTTTTAACTTATCTCTATCCTTTGTCAACCTATTTATTTTTGCTATTTATCAGTAGATCCCTTTCCCTATCTCTTTCCCTCCTTCCCTTTTTTCTCTCTCCCTTTCTTTTCCCTTCTTCCCCCCCTCCTCTCTCTCTCTCTGCACT
>CM067476.1:28444012-28612365 GCA_034552555.1 Semaprochilodus insignis | reverse complement strand
CCCCCCCCCCCCCGCCAACTATTAACTCAGTGTAATTACTGGAGATGAGCACCACCTTCACTCTTAATGGACAATTTTCTTTAATAACACTTTTACTTGTACACAAATGAATTATCACAGCAGGAGAAACAGTCCAGCAGGAGTTTTTTCTTTTCATATCCCTCTCTACTCTCCATTCTGTTTTCCATTTTAAAACCTCTGTTTTTTCTCTCCTGCATCTCTTTCCTCTTGTAGTTTGTCTTTTTCGTTCTCCAGCATCTCATTTTTTTGCTTTGCCCCCACCTTCAGTGCTCCATTAGCCTTTTCAGCCTTTCCTGCCTTCCTTACATCTATAAGCCTCAATGCAGGTGAATTCCCTGCTGCTATCACAGATGCACTGCATTGTAGAACGATGGCAGGGTGAAAGGCATTTATATACTGCTACAAATCCATAAAATTGCACTGTAACACTATCTAGCCTTAAGCAAAAACATGACAGAGGCTATGGCAGAGAATCCTGCTTTACTTAGCCTGCAATGGGAAGACTAGAAGAGAAGGGGGCGATGGGGTGCTGGATAGCGTGGGAGAGAAACAATTTGTGAACAAACGAATGAAATTATATTAATTGCTAATGGTGGGATGAAAGGATGTTAATGGGTTGGTAATTAATAGGTTGGTAAATAGATATAGTTCTATAGTGGGTGTATAAATTGCCTGATAAATCGAATTATCAAACTCAACTCTCAGATTGATTAACTGAATTGCAACTTAACAAATAGAGAGTGTATTGTAGTGTTGGTGCGGAATAAGACTTGGACAACGTTGGTTAGTTGTAAATTAATGGTAAAATAATAACTTAAGCAGAAGCTCACAGCACATCCAGCATCTGTTAGAACAGGGTCTGCAGATTGTTAGGTACTTGCTTTTCTTCTTCTTTTAGTTCACTTAGGTCTAAAATAAAACAACAAACATCAAATATGTGAGCAATCACAAAGCAATACAGATGTAACTAAACATTAATGATGGAAATATAATGGAGTAAAAAGTAGATCCACTTGGTCACAAGTTATGTACACAAGTTCAGTGTGGCCAATGTACTGGTAACACTCTGACACAGGAGTAAGATGCAAATGCAGAGATAAGTAATGAGAAAAACCTCAGGGAAGTCTGTGGCTGGATTAGGCTAACAATGTCAACAAGGGGTCAAACAGGAATCAAAATCGAAAAACAGGCATAACATACAAGAGGGACAAGCTGAAATCAAAGTCAAGAGAGTAGGACAAAATCCAAAACCAGAGAGTAAGAAGTACAGAGAAAAATGACTCAATAAAGACACTGGATAGTGGCAATACCTTGCACGGAGGTAGGGAGAGTGTCTGGGTATATATAGGCTAGCCTAATGAAAGGATGTAGATCAGGTGTGTGTAGGGGAACAGTCAGCTCTCATAACTCAGTAGAAGCTGATTCCTGTGTGAAGGAACGACGTGTGGGCTTGACATTCATGCAGACCTCTAGTACTAACTAGTTTTATTTACTTTGCAGACCTCTAGTAGTAACTACTGGTCAGGATTAGGGCTAGCGCTAGGAACCTGAACTTGCACATAACAGAGAAGGGTTAACACAGATATGGTTTTACAGAGCTCTGTTTTTGCTTTTACTAAGCACTTGAGATGACTGACATGCTGAAACCACTTGAGAAAATGTCATGCTGGGGTAAAGGTTATTTTACACACCTGGAATATACTAAGAGTATTTTTTAGCAGTATGTTTTTGTGGAATTGCTGATCATACCTGGCAAAGAACAGCCCCCAACATCTTCAGATCAACTAGCCCCACTGTGCTAGTGTCTCTAGCAATGCAAGCAAGGAGAAAGATCTGCTGTGACCATTTACTAACCCACCACATCCCTCTTATCAGCCATGGTGTGACTGTGGCCAATGTGCTGCTGAACTACCCAGCAGTTTTCTTCAGGGGCATGTTAACCCACTGCTCAAACTTCTGAACGCAGCTATGAATTATAATCTCATGAGAGAGAGAGAGAGAGAGAGAGAGAGAGAGAGAGAGAGAGAGAGAGAAAGAGAGAGAGAAACAGAGAGAAAGAGAAAGAGAAAGAGAAAGAGAGAGAGAAAAAGAGAGAGAGAGAGATTTATGTAGGCATATTCCTTCAAGCAAAAAATCACTTATTAGAAAACAAACCAAGCCTGATGTTGTATGTGACAAATTGGCCCCCAAAGTCAATATTTTGTCAGGGTCTGTCAGTCCCAGGTCCCACCTTTCGCCAGTGTTTTGTCAGCTCTTTCCCTCACTCTCTCTCTCCCACCCTTGTCTGTCTGGATTCTCAGGCACTGTGTATGTGTCTGTTTCTCTCTTTGTAAAGTGTCAGAGTGGTGGCGGTGCATCGCTGTGGAGCTGGAGTGGGTGACAGTGTGTCACTCTTGGACTGCTGAGTGAATGAACGAAACATGAGCAGACTGTCAAACTTCTTTTCCCTGCCTTGTTGCTCTTTGCCAGTTTGCTTTCAGGGGGATCACTTTCCTTCATGGCAGAAGTGTGGCCCTGCGTGTGTAGGTGAATGTGAATACACACCATATTTATTTTCCTATGTGAAGAGCATCTCCTTCAGTTTAAGTGTCATCCTCTTTCCCGGAATAATCCACTCAACTTTCCACCCGCAAATCCGCATAACACTCCTGCGCTAATTTACTTGATTGAATATAGAGGCCGTCAGCTAGACGCCAGAGTCTATGAGAGGAGGTATGAGCTCCATGTCTAACGTGTTTAAGGCACTTGCCGCCATCCAGCACAATGGCGAAGCAGCCCAAAACTAATCAGCGTTAATCAATTGGATTGAAATGCTCCTCTAAGTGTGATTGAAATTCTTCTCAAGCTTTTGTAAGCGTTCATAATTGTGTGCCACTGAAAGATTTAAAGAACTCAGGGTTTGGAAGCACAGCATCTGTGCTGTGTTCAAAATGGTTCCCTAATTACGGTTCTTAAAAATATAGGTGCCAAAAAAAAAGGTTCTTTGGAGTGATGCCATAGATGAACCTCTTTAGAGAACCTTGACATCGTGTTGGTTGTATAGCAATTAAAGAATGTTTACTAGAACCACATGTTTAAGGCAGGAGGTTATGGAAATCTTATTGGAATATCACAACTGATATATTCATATGTTTTAGTTATGTTCACATACAACAACAAGTGTGATTGAAATTCTTCTTAAGCTTTTGGGTGTAACACTGTTACTGAAAGATTGAAAGAACCCAGGCTTTGGAAGGACAGCATCTATGCTGTATTCAAAATGGTCTTATAATCAGTATTCTTAAAAATATAGGTGCCAAAAGAAAAGGTTCTTTGGAGTGATGCCATAGAAGAACCACTTTAGAGACCCTCAACTTGATGTTGGTTCTATGGCAATTAAAGAATGTTTTCTAGAACCATATGTTTAAGGCAGGAGGTTATGGCAAATCGTATTGGCATATTAGGACCACTATATTCATATGTTCTAGTAATGTTCGAATACAACAACAACAAAAAGAAGAAGAGATTTAGATAAATAGGTACTGCTAATGCACAGGATTGTATCCTGTAATACTTTGTCAAGTCATTTTATTAGTATTGTAAAATACTGAAATCACTATCTGAGAATTGCCCTGAGCTGTTTGTGTAACAGTTGTGATTGAGGTAGGCTGTTTTTGTGTATGCCTCATGGGTACGGTGCAGATTCTTTCAGAAATGCCTTGCGTTCTGTTGTGTAAGCCTACTTTTTGTCACAGGACTCCTGAGAGTTCGGTGGAGAGCAAGAGATGGAGATTAGCTATCCATCAACCTTTAGTTCTCCAGACACCAGACTCAGAAGCAGTTTTATTCACCTGTACTGGTCACAAATACTTAATCTTTTTTTGCCCATACAGTGCTGAATACAACCTCATGCTGTACCTGTTTTGATTCAGTTAAGGGGTATTTAACCATCTTTTAATTTAGATTATACACCATGTGGCTAGATGAGCTGTTTATGTAATAGTGGAATACAGGTAAAAATATTAAATGTTTTTTTATTTTGAAAGTTTTATATTTTAATTTATTTTGGCCCAAATATGAGCACATACTTGAAAATAGTTTTTTTTTTTATCTAGATCAGTATGTTAGGAAAACTAGACAATGGAGACAATATAGTTGTTCTGGATTGCTGGTTTACATGAAAGACGGCATTAAGAAATACAAGACTATGGTGGGATTTGGTGGAAAGTATATACGTACAGAATACATTCTCATGTTTCTTATATCCATCACTTTATCAAACAGGTTCAAAGTCAGAGTTCTCAGACTTTTTATTGACTTGGTATTTACACTTGTATCCTCTTGGGTTTTTGTTTTTTAAACAATAGGACTTAACTGCTCACCATATGACCATGAGGGACAGGGATGTAACTTGCTTTCTGCTCTGCACTGAAATGCAGGGGTGTGGGTAAAATAAGCCTTATATTGTAAGAATTTTCCAAAAAACCCAATAATGCCCAGAAATGTAATAACATTTTCACTTTGCCATGACTGTCATAAAATCCAATAATGCAATAACTTGTCCAATACTGGAATACACTTCCTAACTGATAATGTACTTGCACAATACAACCCAAAAAGTAGAACAAAAATGACCATGGTGATACATCACCGGACAAAGTATCCATCTAAATAAAATGATCTAAAATATAACGAATTCCCAATAATGTAATAAGGTATTGCATATGGTCTACTTGAAAATGTAATATATCATAATAAGGTTAGTTAAGACATTGTATTACATTATTGCTTGCATCATTTCATAATTAGGTTTTATTACAACCAAGTTAAGTTGGGAAATTATTATAATACCGGGGTCTTAAACTCTTTGTGTTTTGGCAGTGAGATGAAAACATGAGACAACATTTATTTATTTATGTATTTATTTATTTATTTATTTATGTAAACTCATCATAAATATACATCTTGCATTTTTTTTTTAACTTTTTGTTTTCACAAGTTGATATTTAGGGGTTAGGGTTTGGGATGGTCACCTGCCAATAGAAAGCGCCCTATAAACTTTGATTTTATAAATATATTTTTAAATATATTTACCTTATTATTATTTTAATACTACTATTAAAACTAATGTTCTTTAAATAGTGTTTTTTACTGTGGGGAAAAAATGGGTGGAATAATCTATAATTTAATGGTAATCGGGAGTACTTTAGGTTATATTAGGTTACAGTTTGAATATGCACGTAAAGTAAACGCAGCCTTGATATGAGTATTATATTATGTTTCAAACTCATTGCGTGCAGTCTCTCTTGCCTCAGCTCCTTCTCTGGCATGGAGCAAAGAGTTTATGGTTTTGCAGAAGGGTGCGAGGAAAAACAACTCTCACTCAGTCTCAGAAAGCTGCCCTGGCAGCTGCCGCCAAACATAGACTATTCAAATAGGGTCTGTCAGCAGTGCTTAAGCAGGGGAGATTTTTAGGATAATGTTGTGTGACAATAAACTCGCAGTAAAGCTGATATCTTCAGAGGCGAGGAACCTCCAGGGAAGCCAACTTTTTCAACATTAACCTCTCTCTTTCTCGAAGACAACCTTTCATTCCCTTCCCAACTGTTTCTATAGCAACACTTATAAAAAATGTATGCTGAACTCTTCATGTTGGTCTGTCTGTGAGAAATGCAGAGAACAGGTAGCGGAAAAGCTGAACATGATGCAGTTTCTATTTGTGGAGTAATTCCTGGAGCCCTTAATGAGGATTTTAATAGATTTATTAAACCTAAATGGATCAGTGTGTTATTTTACGCCAGTGTTTTATGAAGGGAAACAGAACATAAACAGTTTAAACTGTTTTTTTTTTTTTTTTTGGTCAATTGGCTTTCAAATGTCAGATATTGCTGTAAGATTTGTAGCTTGCTCTTTATATGTGGATTAACTGATTTATGAAGTACATGAAGTAATATACTTACCAAGCACTTTACCAGGAACACTGTACTTCCTTTAATACTCCCTTTATTTGCTCTTAAACAGCCTCATTTCCATGTGCCATGGATTCCGCAATCATCCCTTTGAGATTTTGGTCCATGTTGACATGACTGTATCATGCTTTCACTCCAGGTTCTTCAGATGCTCCTGGCCCATATCTGCATGATTTTCTGTATGGCACTGCTGCCACATGATTAGCTGGTTAGATAACTGCATGAATGAGTAGGTATACATATGTTCCTGATAAAGTACTCAGTGAATGAAGATACACTGACATCCAATGCTGTGCAAAGGTCAAAGTCCACCATTCATCTATTTAATTTTTCAGTCAAAAAGGCCATTCAAGTACAACTGATCCATACTTCAGCATCAGGAAAAACAGAAAATACTGTATATATTTAACAGAAAATCACACAGACGCCCCAACAACTAAACATTATTCTGTGGTTCCGCCGTTTACCTTTACCACAGCATCCATTCTGCTCAGTTTGCTGTGCTTTCAGTTTGTCAAGGAAATCATATTTGTTAATGCTGAGGTCTGGGCTCTGGGGAGGTCAGTCCATTATTGTTTTATCTTTTTTTTCCAGTAATGCCTTCTTCTTGACAGCTACACATCCTTTTCTGGCTCATAGCTATGAGTTACCATCTCACTATGTAAAGATGGACAGAAACACCTTTTAAGTACTCTTTATCTGAAGGTGACAGTTTTGGTGGTCTTACAGGATTTGCATGGTTGTTAGGAGCCCATTTTCTCTCTTTGTCTCTGACCCTGCAAAGCCTGGCAGTTTGTTGACTGTCAAGAGATTGTCAAGAGGGTGTGTTTGAATAGTGGAATCACCAAACAATGCTGGACACCAGCCCTCCTTGATCAGGGTTGTGCAGCTCTGATGTCTATATAGTCAAAAGTATTTTTTTACTCTGGGAAAAATCTGCTGCAAAGGTATAATCACACTGAAGATAAGATGAAAGGTCAAAACGCAGTGATGTTTCAATCACTTCTTTTTGTATTTGTCTCTAGTTTGTCAGCATCTTCACTATATTTATATTTAACTTCACTGCTACAGTCCCTGTAATTTTCCTCCACATATGCGCCTAATTAAGTCTTTTGTCTGGGAGTGTAATCAGTGACCGGTAAAGAAATGCAGAGAAACGCAGTGAAAGAAGTGCTAAAGGCCAAAAGCAGAACATGTTCTTTTTTCCTTTCTAGGCGTTTTCACACGGCCTTCCCCTTAGGCTTCTGAAGAAGTGCCTGAGGCGAAGCCCACTCAGCAAACTCCACCATACAGCATAGTCACACACAGCTGGCACTCTGATTTTCACTTAAGGTGCTTTCAGTATAGGATACTCTAGACCTGGCATGTGGCATCTTTGAGAGATCCGAATATCAGGCATGAGTTCATCTAAGCTCCTAACTAAATGTTGAGTACCGAAATCCAAAGCAACATAGATAGCAACAACTTCTTCTGCCAACCACAGTATTAATGTGAACAGAATGAGTTAAGGAAAATACCTGCATGTCATGAACAGATGCTTCATTCTGGTTAATTCTAAGTGATAGAGAGAAATGTAACAATGAAGTATGGTATCTACACTCATTTTCTATTTTATCAGCTCCACTTACTGTATAGGAGCACTTTGTAATTCAGACTCCAGCAGCACTGCTGTGTCTGATCCACGCGTACCAGCACAACACACACTAACACACCACCACCATGCCAGTGTCACTTCAGTGCTGAGAATGATCCACCACCCAAACAATACCTGCTCTATGGTTGTTCTGTGGGAGTCCTGACCATTAAAGACCAGGGTAAAATGGGCTAAGAAGGAATACAGAGAAACAGATGGACTACAGTCTGTATTTGTAGAACTACAAAGTACGCCTATATGGTACTTGGAGCTGATAAAATAAACAACTGATAAACAACTGTAGACACAAGCCTAATGAAGTGGCAATGGTTGTACTTTGTCAGTTAATAGAGTCATAGTTGCCTTCACTTGACAGTAAGATGGCCAAGACTAACCCCATGGTCGTATGTCATATTGGGCTGTTATTAACCACTGAATGATACAGTTGCAAGAAAAAGTAATTGAAGCCTTTGTTGATTGAAGCCAATTACCTGATTGCTAATAAAAATCTGGTCTGATCATTATCTCACAGTTGTAAACTAACAAAACTAATATTACACGAACAGTTGTACTTTTCATGTCTTTTATTGAGTGCATTGAATAAACACCAAAGTCCAGACAGGCTGACAGGATGTTTTTTTTTTTTTTTTTGGAAAGCAGTGTCTTCCTTTGTGTTGTCCATGAACACCATTCTTGTTTTTTTTAATAGTGGACACATGAAAAAAGATTTCTGCAGTTTGTAAAGTCTCCTGTAGGTCTTTTCCTATTAACCTTGAGTTCTTTCTCAACCCTTTCAGAATTATCTGTTGTGCTCTTGGAGTGATCATAACAGGATGTTCTAGGCAAAGTAGCAACAGTTCTTGCTTTCTCCAATTGTATAATTTTAAGACTAGCCCAGTATTACACATCTCTATCACACATCTTTTGAGGTGAAAAGTTGCTTATATGAAGGCATTCACACTGACCTTTCTTCAGGAGAACTGATTAGTCAGTAACCAGGCTTTGTGTGCTGTCTTTATTTAATGGGCAAAGCACATGGGAAACCCACCCTTCCAATCTAATCTCACTAATTGAAACACCTTTTGGCAATTAGCTCTTGGAAAAGTCATTAACACTTAGATTCCCTTTTTTCCCTTTATTTTTTGGACTGTGAATGTTTACTCAAAGAGCTCATAACTCAAATGTACAACTGTTTGTGTGTTAACAGACTGTGTTTGTCTATAATTGTGACTTATATAATGATCAGACCTCGTGTCATTAGTTATCTAGGTAAAAAGATCCAGGTAAATTTATTAACTTTTTGCTTGTATGTGAGAAACTATAAGCCTTTACCAGGTGGAATGTCTTATGAAAATAATTTTAATATGTTTTGTTCATTATGTAAATGCTTTTGTACAAGAATTACACAGAACATAACTCAATTATTTTGCTTACTGTTTTACAGAGTGAATCAGTTCTGCAATCAGCACTATCTGGTCCATAAATAGCACGTTTAATCTTGCAGCCATTTCTGCATTCAGTTTTTACTCAGCATGGATGCAAAACACTGCCAGAAGACGTCCTTTCATGTATGTATCTCATGGATCCTTCTGTATTTTCTTGCAGGTGGCCAATCTCTTGCGACTTTTCCAGATTCCTCAGATCAGCTATGCCTCGACTAGTGCCAAGCTCAGTGATAAATCACGCTATGACTACTTTGCTCGAACAGTTCCACCAGACTTCTACCAGGCTAAGGCCATGGCCGAGATCCTACGCTACTTCAACTGGACCTATGTCTCAACTGTAGCCTCAGAAGGTGACTATGGAGAGACTGGCATTGATGCTTTCCAGCAAGAGGCCAGGGCCTTGCAAATCTGCATCGCAACATCTGCCAAGGTTAGCCGCTCCATGGACCGCTACAGTTATGAAGCAGTGATCAGGTCACTGTTACAGAAATCAAATGCAAAAGTCGTGATTCTCTTCACTAGAAGTGAGGATGCCAGGGAGCTTCTAGTTGCGGCGAACCGCATGAATGTCTCCTTCATCTGGGTGGCCAGTGATGGCTGGGGGGCACAGGAGAGTGTGGTGAAAGGGAGTGAATCTGTGGCAGATGGAGCTTTCACTATTGAGCTTGCTTCGTACCCAGTCCGTGAGTTTGCTAACTACTTCACAAGCCTAAATCCTTACAACAACACGCGCAACCCCTGGTTCCGAGAGTTCTGGGAGAACCGTTTCCAATGTAGCCTGCATGACATCAACTGTGGGAAGCATTCACTCCGAGATGGCAAGTTTGAGCAAGAATCCAAGATCATGTTTGTGGTGAATGCTGTGTACGCAATGGCCCACTCTTTGCACAATATGAGACAAGCAGTCTGTCCCAACTCCACTAAAATCTGCAGTGCCATGAAACCCCCGAATGGAAAGAAGTTCTATAAAGACTACATCTTAAAGACAAAGTTTGATGGTGAGTGCAACTAACCGTGTATTTAATTCTTGTATTTAAGTCTTTGCAAGTCATTAGAAATAATCCTTATTAATTTACCTCATTACTTCATAGCATATGTATATGTGACTATACAATGCAGTCTTTCACCTGTTGACCAGATACTAACATGTTGATGTGCAGAAGCATTAGTTTCGGTTTGAGGGTATTGACATTTATAGAACATTTATATTTGGAAAATCATAGTCGCAGCCAGTAAAACCAGAATTAGGTGTGGGAAAGTACGGGGTCATACTTATTACAATTTTTGAAATCCAAGATATGTTTTTCTGTTGTTTTCAATGGTAGGACTGTGTTTTGCATGCAGTTGTTGAGTGCTCATGTTTTATGTGCACTGTGCAGCTGTCATTAAAAAAAATGAAAGCATTGCACATTATATAATATGTCAAAATATAATTTGTCAAAATTACTTTCTTAGTTTACAGTGAGTGTAGCAATAGCTTAGTAATGACAGCAAACCTGTCATTATTGCCATGGATGAGAGCTAGTGTGGCTGACAATTAATATTGTAATTAAGTAGTGTTGTAGTCAAGACTGCTTGATCCAAGTCCAAGTCAAGACCAAGACTTTAAGGAGTTAAGCTCAAGTCAAGACCAAGACGTATAGCAGTCAAGTCCAAGTCAAGATCAAGTAGCTGAAACTGAGATAAGACCAAGAACAGATGGAAGCACTGCACTCAGACAACAATTTCCAAATCTCTTATTCCGAAGCCGAGTCAAGAACAAATCCAAATGAGATCGAGACCTAGACCACTAGTGGTGTCGAGACTGGATTCAAGACCTAGATCGGTCTTGAGTAGTACAACACTGCGATTAAGCATTTTGAAGAGTTTAACATGTACTGGTAAAACCTGATATAAATATCACCTCCTATTCAGTTAAACCTCAGGATGAGCCACCTGGAGTAAATGTATGTGCAAATTGTTAACATAATCTTATCATATACTTCACATCCACGTCACGTCACATGAGTCGGTAGCAAAAGCACAGTTTTAAACCTATTGTCCTGTTGCCTTATATGGCCAAATGGCTATATACTGTTCCCATTGCCAGACTGTGGACTGTGGAGGGCCAGAGGCGACAGACCAATGTACTACCAAAATAAGCTCATATTTTATCATTTATAAAATGACAGATCATCTTTTCCTAAGGTTATGGGTCACACACCTCCAGCAGTCACATACTGTAAAGGATCTGCAATAAGTACTAAACATGACAACTTTACATTCATTTGTTCAATTACTTTTGGTCCCCTGAGATTGTAGAGACCATATATACAAGCAATGCAGTTCCTACAGAGTTCAGCTAACACAGAAACAAACATGCTCAAACGAAAGCTGATGGTTTGCACTTTCATTTCAAATAAAACGTTCTGTAGTACACACATACAGTCACAATTAAAGCTGTCACTGTCCAGTTACTTTCAGATTGTTCTGTATGGGTTGCTTGTAGCATACAATAGTGTGCAAAACTCCACCCTTCATTTCTTTAATTTCAGTTAAAATAGTTATTAAGTACAAATTATGTATTTTTAATGCACTTTTAAGATATAAGCAAGTAAGATATAAGCTAATTTACTTGCACAAGTGAAAAATAATAATAGGAAAATGTGGGTTTCCAAAACTGGAGGACTGAAAATGGTACAATCTAATGTGAAAAAAGTCAAGCTCCAGTTTTGCTGCAGCTCAGAAAAAAATCACAGGTGTTTCTGTCAATCCTTCCACTCTGAGAAGACAACTCAACATTGTTAATATAAAATGGTTGTGTTAATGAGACAAGAAAATAGATAAAAATGAAGAACATTTGCAAATCAAACAAAAAAAAAATCCATTGGTGTTCTAAGAACACTCCAATGTCCAGACCTCAGCATCTCTGACTGACTGTGCTTGGGATCATCTGAATCACCAGAAACAGAAAACGCCACCAACGACTGAACTTTAGAAGAGATTTCTCTGCAAAACTGAAAGCAAGTCTTAAAACATGGCAGATGTAATAAAGGTAAAATATGGAAATACTAAATACTAGAGAAAATTGGTATTGAGTTGCTTCTGTGTAACTTGTATTTAATGGCTGCTTAGACGTCAAATGACATAAATGGTGGGTGGTTTTTGACTTTTGCATAGAACTGTATATAATTAAAGATGTTGTGTTAATGACATGGTTACCCACAATGAGTGGCCAAGTTATCTTCTGTAAATCAGAGCATCATTTTATTAATCTGTTCTTCTGTCTGAGCACGGGAGGCAGGCAAATGTACTAGATATAAAGAGGTTGAAAACGATTACTTACAAGCAAACAGTGTGTGTGGCGAGCTTTGAGCTTTATTTAGATTGTTTTCATTTCCCCGCAGAAGATAAGCGATTCTGTTGCGACACTGAGACATTAATTATCAGCTCCGCGCTCTGAGACTGCTTTTGGAGAATTTTTATCCACAATGTAAATAAGACAATGAGAATCTCCTGCTACTCTGTGTAATATATGCAGAACTGATTAGATGATGTTCACCTAGTGCAGGTTACACTTCAGGTGCTCCTTTGATGTTCAATATACATAATGTTATGTTTTGAGCCACATTATTGCTTATTGAATCAATAATCAAACAAAATGCCTGAAGTGCATTAACATCAAAGAGCTAGAATTAGTGCTGTGCATCCAGTCATACCATACTGATGCAGTCTGAACCTCAGTTGTTATTTCCTAATGGTTGTGCTGTTAAAGCAGCCTAATCTAAAAGATCGATGGACCTCTGAAACTGTCCTTTTGGGAAAAGTGTTAGTAGGTAAATGGATTGGACTCAAGACATCAATCCACTTCACTGCATTTGTAGGTCATCTTTTTTTGTGAATTGTTTATTAGCCAAAATTAGTCTTTTTGACTACAAAAACAAGTTTGCACTACACTTTATATACTACATTATATAAGTATTTCCTATAGAAATGTATGAATAAATTACCCAAGCCATACAAAAAAGTAATATATAAAATTGAAAATTCATTAAAGTGAATTCTGTTTAGATTTTGTGAGAAAACTGGCAGCAATACGTTTCATTTTTTATAGAGGGAGGATCTACTGCCATACTGAGCAATCAATATCTGTACACAGCTGTATACCTTCTTGCCAGCCTCGAGTCCTCAGAAGAAATAGAGGTTTTCTGAAATGAAGTGGGGACTCTGAGAGTCTAAACAGAAACATCATTTCCTGCATTCTGCTGAGCTTTTATGTATACAACTTACAACAAATAAGCCAAGCAGTAATGTATTTTACACAAAACAATGAAATATTACTAAAATATTATCATATATTACTAAAAACCTTGCTGTTACGTGGCTTGACCATATATGGATCATTCTAGCAAATCTGTACAATGTCAGAGTGCAATACATTTAGGACTTTTAAGTGATTTGGACTAAAATATTTTTGCTTTGAGTGACCCTGTACCTTAAGTTATGTTTATTTTATTCAATCTAATTATTGAACATGCCATTTTGTCACTATCAAAACAGTCACATAACTGCTGAAACTTTAACGAATATTTAAGTAGTGGCAGTTTTAGGTTATTTCTAGCATTACACTAGCTAGTACATGACCAGTAAACACAACTTTGAATGGTTTTACCTTTACATCAAATCAGTATATTCAGAATATTTCATTAAAATACAATATAATACTGTATAATATTTATTTATTTCAATACGTGAAATCTAACTGCTCATAATAGCCATGATGGACAGGGAGGCAGTCTCACTTCTTGCTTTAAAAGCAGGGGCATGGCTAAAATAAAACTCCTATGGCTATGGACATTTTCCTACGACTCCTACTCCCATGGGCTGAAACTCTGTGTTTAGTGTAGTAACATAAAACATGGGACAGCATTTTTCTAATAAAGCATAATAAAGTATAAACAACTTTACCTCAAAAGACATCATAACTGATATTTAAAAATACTAACAAAAATATGTAAAAAGGTATTAAGGTTTAGGACAGACCATAAATTATTTTGTATATGTTTAGCTCATATCTATCTCAATTAATAGATCATAACATTACACTCTAAATATCTAAGGTCTAAATGAATAATAATATAAAACAGTAGACTGCACAGTGACTACTAGAGCCCATGTAGGGGCAAAACTGCTCTGGTAATTGACTAGTCAAAATAGAGTTGGTTAGTTGACCAGTCAGAGCACACTGGGCTAATTAGAGGTGGGGCATGAAGACAAAAGAGCTATAACGTAAGAGGGTTTCAGGGAGAGGATGAATAAAGATGTGCAGTATGAAAAACATTTTCATACTGTAAAAACATTTTCGTACTGTACACTTTTGGAACACTTAAGCATATACATCTATTTTAGTAATTGATTTAGTAATTAAATAATTGAAAATATAACTAATTTTATTTTGCTTTGAACTAATTTTATATATTTGGACTAGATTGGTAGAATGGCCAATACAGGATATAAAAGAAAGAGCTGAACAGGTAAAATCTGGTGCTAAATCAACGCACTGACTTTGACATAACAATATAATAACACAGTAACTTCCCAACAATCAGGTTATGACAACAAAAAGTGAAAAATCATACTAAAAGGTGAAAATAGGAAGTCCACTGGTAGAATCTGGATTGCTGTGTGACTGGATACTACATACTATAGAATAAAAATTTTGTCTGCGTCTTAAAAACAAATTCAATTCCAACAATTTTTCTCATCTGAAGTGATCTATTTTTGATGTTCTTTCAAGAACTGTGAAATCACATCAAAGAAACAAGGCAGACTTGTGAATTAACCTCCTGGCCTCAATTATGTAAATGCACTGTTTGCACCTGTGTCCATTGCATCTACAAACCCGACAAGTATGGCTTTTGAGATTGTATGCGAAGCAAAGAGCTGTTACATAAAGATGTGCCTGTGGGTTGGATATTTCCTCTCTTGCCATGAAATATTTGGAGCTCTTTGATGAATCTAAGTGCTTTTTTTTGTTTCTTTGACCTTCATGGCTTGCTTTTTGTCTTATGTCTCTACAGCACCATTCCGTCCTGCTGATACAGACAACATTGTTCAGTTTGATGCTTATGGAGACAGCTTGGGCCGTTACAACATCTTCCACTATCACAAAGAGGACGGCACGTACATTTACCGCAAAGTGGGCTATTGGGCGCAAAGTTTGAGTCTGAACACTAGTGTGATTCCTTGGGAGAATCAAGTACCTACCTCTCAGTGCAGCGACCCCTGCAGAAAGAATGAGATTAAGAGTATGCAGCCTGGAGACGTCTGCTGTTGGATCTGCATCCCGTGCCAGCCCTACCAATATCTCCTTGATGAATTTACTTGCGCAGACTGTAGCTTTGGCCAGTGGCCTCTTGCCAATCTGACTGGGTGCTACAACTTGCCTGAGGAGTACATCCACTGGGAGGACGCGTGGGCCATTGGACCAGTCACCATTGCCTGTTTGGGTATCCTCTGCACACTCTTCGTGATTGGCCTCTTCTTGAAGAACAACGAGACACCAGTGGTAAAAGCTAGTGGGCGAGAACTTTCATACATTTTACTGCTGGGCGTGCTCCTCTGTTATTGCATGACCTTCATCTACATTGCCAAACCTTCAGCAGTCGTGTGTACATTACGTCGACTTGGGCTGGGTACCTCCTTTGCAGTTTGCTACTCAGCACTTCTGACCAAGACCAACCGCATTGCCCGTATCTTCAACGGCGTCAAAGATGGAGCCCAAAGGCCGAGGTTCATTAGTCCAGCTTCACAAGTTGCCATTTGTGCTGCCCTCATTTCCTGTCAGCTGTTGGTGGTAGTTGTCTGGCTTTTGGTGGAGGCACCAGGCGTGAGGAAGGAGGTCAGCCCAGAGAGAAGAGATATAGTCAGGCTGAAGTGTAACAGCAAGGACTCCAGCATGCTGCTGTCGTTGACCTACAACTGCGTCCTCATTATCCTCTGTACCTTCTACGCCTTCAAGACCAGGAAGTGCCCAGAGAATTTCAACGAGGCAAAGTTTATCGGCTTCACCATGTACACCACCTGCATCATCTGGCTGGCTTTCCAACCCATCTTCTATGTCACAGCCAGCGACTACAGGGTGAGCAGATTTGTGTTGTGTTGTACCTCTCACTGCAGATTCATTATACATCACAGTATTGTTTGGAATTTTAGCACAAAGAAATGGACAAAGAAAAGAGCACAGCAAAATTGCTTTCGAAGCAACTTTAGGGTAAGCAAAAGCTATGTTTAGATCAGTGGGCTAATTAGATTTTTCCTACATACAGTGCCCTCCAGAATCTGGCTCGTCATATTTGGTAGAGATCAGCAAAAAAGAGTATGAGAAAGTTTCTTGGTCTTAGACTGGAAATATATGAAACCTGGTAAAACTGATTGAAGAAAAAACTTGGTGTCACATCTGTTGCTACCCCATTAGTTTGTGCACCCTTCCTTTACCAGGATAACAGCAGCAGATATTCCTATAACACTGGACGATGTAAAAAGACCCAAGTCCATTCCTCCATACAAATCTCTCCAAATCCTTCAAAGTCCTTGGTTCTCGCTTCTGTACTCTTCTGTACAGCTCACCTCAAAACCTGATTCTATGGTCAGTGAACCATTTCTATGTGGATTTGAGGCATGCTTTGGTTTATTGTCCTGCAGGAAAGTCAAGACAGTCCTAGACACCCAGCAAAGGTCAGTCACCTGATATAAAATCTACTGCTATGCTCCTACGACACTACTATGGTCATATAAAAATATGTGGTAGCCAATGATGTCATTTGGACTTTTGGAAGAACAACAGCTTCACAACAAAACAGATTCACCTCTAGTTGGGCAGAATATCATCGCTGTTTAAAGAAAATCATACTTTTTTTTTGATTTTTTGATTTTCATATCACAACACATCAGCTGCCATTTATATTGTGTAAAAATTTCATAATGAATGGACCAACAGAAATGGCCCAAAATTGCTTGGAAAAAAACTCTGGTGCCATTGACTTTAACATGACATTGACATTAAAATTAAATTAGGTTTTTGCCCTCTCCTGTAAAGTTGCCATTTTGGAGATACTTGTTTTTCTTTGGACAGCGATGTTTTGTAGATATATGTAATGATGGTTACTAAATACACTTGAATAGCAGATGTTTATTTGCCCATGTCATGATATTAATAAGACATGCTTTGTACATGTATATTGTGGCATAGAGTAACAATATTAACTTGCATTACATTACACTACATGAACTTTCATTATATACCTATAATATTAACACAGAAAAGAGTGTGTGTTTTTTATCAGCCCAGATTTTAATTCAGTTGAACTGAACTGCATTCATATATTCCTTCACAAACTATACTCCTGCACTACAATCACATGCTGAACATTTGTAAACAGATATATCTGATTGGTTAAAACAGGGGTATTGCATCCTGCCTAAACATGCCCTATACGATTTTGATTCATTAATGGACTTTTAATGACTTTTACTATATACTGGTGGCTGCCTGGTGCTTACTAGCTACACAAATAACCCCCCAGTCATCTCTGTTGCCTGAGATGACCTGGATTTGCAGCATGCCAGTTTTTAAATGAGTTCCCACGCAGCAATGTTTAATGAGCCATGTCCTAATGAGGTGTACTACCTCAAGGCAGTAACAGAAATTTAGGCTTCCTCATTGTGCATGTATTCCTAAAATGCTGCAGATCAGATCAGGCCTACTGAATCCCTCTATTATTAGGAGAACAGGATCTACACCACAATGTGGTTGATTTAAATATGTTTTATTATGGAAAACCGTACCTCAGTGCGGATCAGTTAAAGCAAAACCCCAATCTCCTGAACTATTGTTAATGAACCCTTTTGCTCAGATCTCTGGTATGACACATTTTCATATTCATATTTTCATTTCTTTGAGCACAATACCAAGAGCTTTCCAACCAGTCTGCTCTGACAATTGCTTTACAGAGACCACTCTCAAGACACTGACTGCAAGAAACATTTAATTTCTAATTGAAATAATGAGTTTACAGGATAAATACCTCTCACAGATTCTTGAACCGACTCTTTGTTTTTTTCCTGACTTATCCGCTGCATGTGATTCAGAGACTTTGGCTTATCGCCACTACCTGCCGATTCAGATGACAGATAGAAAAATCTCTTTGATCGACTGTCTATAGTCATGATAAAAGGAGCGGCTCTCGTTTCATGTGGCTGAAAAGCTGCTCAATAGAGAAGAAAGGAAGCGGGAGATGATATCCTGGCAAATGATTGCACTGTGAAAACACTGAATGGGTTCTTTCTGAAGCTCCTTCTATCAAGTGCTTAATGACAAACACCTTTAGATAAGTGGTTATATAATCTTCTAGGGCTTCTTGGTCCATGGTTATGTGCTTTAGCGTTTTACAATGATCATGGCTGGTGTGTGTGTGTGTGTGTGTGTGTGTGTGTGTGTGTGTGTTTTCATTCATTTCAGGACAAAAATGTCCTAATATTGTTGTACCAGAGAATACAGGGCTAACATGCAGGACCAAAACATAATCTGGCTGGGTTAAAACAGAGCAAATAAGCTAATAAAACAACACAAATGTTCTATACAACAATATACTACTGTTAAATTCAATACTGTTAAATTCAGTAATGCAAAACAGTTGGGACAGCGTGTTACGTCACCTTTCCTTTTAATCATTTGGGATAATATTTTTTGCAATTTTTATGCAAAGTTTATGTCCATTTTTGCTTGATACAAGTCTTCAGCTGCTCAACAGTCCATGGTCGTTGTCTCCTCTTCAGGATGTGCCATACATTATCTATGGCGGACATATCTGGAGTCCAGGCAGGTCTGTCATTGTCTTGCTGAAATAACCACAGACTTACCAGGAGAAGGCATTGTCTTAATGGCAACATATGTCTCTCTAAAAACCCAATATACGCCTGCATATCAATGGAACCTTCACACATATGCAAATCACCCATGCTGTGGGTACTGATGCACCCCCATAACATGACAGATGTTGAATCTTGCACCTTTCGCTGATGAAAGTCTTGATGGTCCCTTTTGTCTTTGTCACAGAGAATTTTATGTCCATTTTTCACAAATCAAGCTGAAACCTAGACTTATCTGACCACGGCACACATTTCCAGTCTACTGGACCATCATGTGATGAGCTCAGGCCCAGAGACCTTGGCAATTTCTCTGTATAGAATTGATGTAAGGCTTTCTTCTTGCATAATAGAGCTTCATTGCTTGATGCAGCAGCATTTTCTGAAGTGCTCCCAAGTTTATGTGGCTATATTTGAAGGTCATGCACATTCGTATATATATATATATAGATATATATGTATATAATAGTAGTACAGTGCAAAGACAAATAGACAAATAAACAATATGTGCATAAACAGTAACAGTACTGTTAGTGTGCAGATCTGTATGTCAGAATGTGAATACTAGAACTGAGGTGCAGTTAGCATATGCAGGAGGCAAAAACAGCTTACTTTGTGTAAGTGTACATGTAGGAGAGTACAGTGTGTTGAGGTAGCAAAGTGTGCACTTAAGTATGTGGTTGTAAACAATATAAGATTGATTAAGTGTACAGTGCAGGTAGGAGAATAGCAGCTCAATGTTCAGGCGTACAGTATATAGATAAATAAAATACAAAGCGCAGAGAAAGTAAATGTTCAAGTATACAGGTTAACTGATTACAGGTGATACCCTCATCTGTTATCAGTTAACCTGCTTATTGTGGAATGTAAATATAACTTTAATATTCTATAAACTTTTATCCGCTCTTGCCAACTATTTTGAGTGTGTTCCAGGCATCAAATTCAAAACCAGTTCATATTCATAAATAACACTCAAGTTGTTCAGTCAAAACTTGTGAAATTAATTTTGTACAGTTGTCAGTTTCCAGGATCAAGAGAATGAACAAATCACAGATTCCTGTTTTTGTGGCTTTTTGCAAAATGTCCCCACTTTTCCAGAAATTGGTACACTGGTGTGTTTATGGTCATTATCTTTCCATAAGTTCACCTTCTGTTGAACTTCAGTTTATTCTTATATAGAATTTGATAGTGTTTAGAATTCATAGCTGCATCAAATAATGGCAGCAAAACAGCCCAAAACCATGGTACTGTCACCACCATGTTACACAGATGGGACAAGGATCTTAGGATGGGATGGAGTGTTCAGTTTTAGTTTACAATAACACTTCTCATTCAAATCATAGTTCTATCTTTGAGTCATCTGTCCACAGAACATCGATTCAGTAGTTTAATGGCTCATCCAGGTGGTCTTTAGGAAACTTTAAAGCCCCTGGGAACCTAATTCTGAGTTTTCTTTCTATTTAAGTGAACCATCAGCAATCCTCAAGATGTGTGAATTGATCTTTTCAAAACGTCAGTTCAGAGTGAAAAGCTATAAAACGTAGCTACATTTAAGTTGTAATATGAAGAAAATGCATCTTGTTGGGTTTTCTGAGTTTAGTGATGAAGGGCGGCCAGTCACGCATGTTCATTGAAATATTCAGGTCACAGACGGATATTTCTCAGAGAAAAAGGAATATTTAAACTTCTATTTAAACTTTGCTGGATGTTAAACATGTTTAGTATTACATAAAATAAATCTAGATTTTATAATGTGTTCCCAGGGGCTTTAAACAGTGAGTAATGTTCTTGGAAGTAGCTTCCTCTTTGCCTTCCTCTTATACACACTGTTCTTATTCAGTGTTTGCGTGGTGGTGAAATCATGGACAATGACATTACCACTGCAAGAGAGGCCTGCAGATCTTTCAACATAATCCAGTGGCTCATTATGTGGTTCATTATCTCTCCAAAATTTATATCTCTCGCTGTTGCAGTGCTTTTTGTGGGACAGCCACTCTTGGGAAGCCTAACAGTGGTGTTTTCTACATTTGCACGTTATCAGTCTGACAGTACCAAACTCTTCAGTTTGTTTTGTAAACAACTTTAATGAGCATCAAGATGACCGAGGCATGGTGTGAGCTGACAAAGTTGTGTAGTTAATACCAGAGTTCGATAGCAAAGAAGAGGTTGATATTTGTTGAATAGGACAGGGCTCCCCAAGGTCAGCCTGATAGCCATTCAATAGATGAACCTGATTCTAATTGTCTCATATTATAAACTCATTATCATAGTTTTTCACATACTGTTTCTGACACTGGACAGTGGAATTAGATCAATTCGTTAATTAAATAAAGTAATGAAAGTCTCTGTGTTATTTGTTTAATTGATCTGAAAAGAGCTGATCACATTAAAACCCACAGATCTAATACACAAAAGGTTGAAACCAAATTTGGTTTTTGTAACGTCTTGTTCCAAATAAATATTTTCCTTTATGTTTTAATAATGTATATGTAACCCCACCACCATAAACTTCTTAATGTGTGTGTGTGTGTGTGTGTGTGTGTGCGCGTGTGTGTGTGTGTGTGTGAAAGACAGACTGATAAAAAGAGGCAGAGTGTCCTGTTATAATCTTTTAGATGCATCTGTAATAGTATAATGGAAGGAAGAACATTTAGATGTTTGGCAGATAAGTAAGAAAGATAGGCCTAAGTGTAAGGAAGTAAGGGTGACCAAGCATGGGTGGTGAAGGTGAGAGTCTGGTGTGTTTTGTTGCGGAACAATATCAAATACTGCCCACTGCCAACAGGAAGGAACTATTAAGCTGATATGCAAACCAACAAATCACAGGCCGCTGTTTTAGAGCGACCTGTAGAGGCAGTACTACAACAAAAACAGACAACCATGAAACTAAATCCGTTATGCCTGTCTGCAAACAAGCAAGATATTTACTACCTTACTAACTTTTAAATAACCTTTATAGAAGTGTTTGTCTGGTAAAATGTATTGTGCTCTGCTTGTTGCAGCTTGCAAAGCAGCATACTATTGCTGACTAACCAGGACTTAGTTCAGTAAAAGCCAGATGTGATTTGACTGAGAATGCATAACTGGGAACAACTTGTTGAACTTTTTGTGCTGGATTGTGACAAAGCTGCCACAGTCAAGGCTATGCACCCCCCAAAACCGGCCTCCAAATTTCTCTGGTCCAGTACAAAGCAGTCTGGTGTAGTACAGCTAGTGAAACACTACCACCAATTAAAGGAATGGTTTTAACTTGTAAGTTAATGGTAATGTTTATTTTTAATATTCATGTCATAGGATCATGCGTGCCCTGTGAAAACATAAATGTTTTGCCCATCAGACAAAACCCAGTGCCTAAAAGTCTAAGTGCAGGCAGCTAATGAGTGTGACTGACACTTTAGAGATAGATAAATAACAGATGGTCAATGATGGTTCAAAGAAAAGCACGAATGGAGCAAGAATGAGTGAAACACAGGAAACAGTGTGAAAGATTATCCATTGTTCAGTGAAGTGTGAGTCCATGACATGCCGGAGTGGATGTTGAGGGTGAGGATGTGTTCTAGAAACAGATCAACCGGATACTACTGCTCTGCTCCACACTAAGCCTAACACAGCCTATAGGAACATGCTGTAAACACAGAGTGCACTGCTGGTCATACTTAGTGCATTGATGTGTGTGTCTGGTGTGGTTGGATGCATTTTGATCTGTAGGTAACATTGCTGCAGAGGGAGTTCACTAATGGGATGGAGAGCGAATAGCAGATACATTAAATGGATAAAGGTGTGATTTGGTACAGGGGGATTCCATGATTCTACAGACAGGAGTGTGAGCAGAGACAGACAAAAAGAACAAGGTGTCCCTCTGTATGTGCGTGTGTATGTGTGTGTGTGGTGGAGTGTTAAGGCATGGGCATCTGAATCCCAGCTGAGGCCCGTGCTTGGGGGAGCAAGGTGTGCTTAAGAGACCTAAACACGCACACACACGTTGTTCTCTGAATTGTGGAGTTCCACTTCCATGCATGTCCTCTAGACTTACCCCAACCTTAACCTTACTACTAACCTTAACCCCAACCTTAACCTTAACCTCACCCCTAACTTTAACCCTAACCCTAACTTTAACCCTAACCCTAACCTCAACTTTAACCATAACCCTAAATTAACCCTTATCCTAATCCTAACCTTAACTTTACCCTAATCTTGGTCCCCACAGTGTGGCATAAACCTGACCCACACACAAACAAACTTTTTTTTCACTCTCCCTCTCTCACTGTCTATCTCTCTCTCCTCCTCTGTCTGTCTTTTTCTCTTTCTATCTGTTTCTATATCCCTCTTGCACTGACTATCTCTCTAACTTTGTCATTCTTTCTTCTTATTTCTATCTATCTATCTATCTATCTATCTATCTATCTATCTATCTATCTATCTATCTATCTATCTATCTATCTATCTATCTATCTATCTATCTATCTATCTCAATCAATCTCTCACTATCTTTTGGGGAATCACTCTTAAAATTGATAAGCTAAATCTTTCATAAGGCTTGCCTTAAATACAGTATTGCTCCTTTTTGCATACAAGAGGCATGAGCAGCTGGGGCACCAGGACAGAACAGAGGGATGAATCTTCATTCAGCTGTCCTCAGGACTAAAACCATGTGTGTGTAATCCAGTATGGTTAATATATATTATTTTGTATTAGGGGCTCAATTATGTATGAGTATAAAAGAATGATTATTCTATTGAGTAGTCTTTGTATTATGTAACTCTGCTTATTAATGATGGAATATAAACTGTATCTGAGGTATTAACAGCGGTTAGATGGGCACTGCTCAGTAGCATGTTGAACAGTTCTCAACACGTCTTATCAGCCCATCAGATGAAAAGGTTGTATGGTGTGCTATCATCTGCTAAACAGCAAGCAAGAAATCAGATCTTTCCCCTAGAAATCTACCTCTAATACACAAAGCAGCCTGATTGTTAAAATCTGTTCAAGAGAAACAAGAGACGTTTCCATGTACGTCTCTCTGCCCAACTGTGTGTTGCATTATTTAAAGCACTCTGGTTTATTGTTATGCAATGTTTCTCTTTCAGAAACCCTCCCAAACCTATTTTTGGCAAATAAAAAGCAACGCTGTGCTCTTTGTAGATCTTAGGCAGGCAGTGTGAAGATATGCAGTCTGCCAAAAGGATAAAGAACAGAACATAGGTTCAGAAACACTTTATGTAATGGAGCAAATACAGTACACGTGTTTTAATATTCTGATCCCTGTTACACAGCTAAATCAATCAGTTAAACTGTATTCATGTAGGGCTTTTTACAACTAATGCTGTATCAAAGCAACTTTACAGAAAAGCAGTTATTAATATTCAGGCATAGTATTCACTAATTACTATAACTACCCTGTAACTACTATGAACTGATACCGTATCCATTATCCATGCTTTAATGTGGAGATATGAATAAATGATTTTCAGGGGTAAATGGCCCAAGATATGTTCACCATGCCACATTTAATGTGTCTCCTAAGTATAAATCAGAAGTCATGTATATGGCAATGACATTAAGCAGGTTTGTACAGTGAACCTAAAATAAGAACAGACTATCGTAGTTCATGTGCATGGTCATATTAAGCATGGTACCTCATATCATGTAATTTGAAAGACGAAATTCTTGTTTCCCCATAATCTTCAATCAGCATGCACTACTAGCATGAGTTTTGATAACATCACTGTGTAGCCAAATGCTGCAGGTACCCACTATAAACAATATAGTCTGTATTGACAAACCATCTTGGGAGTAGGGTAGATGTAGACTAGGTATTTAGACAAAGAGAAATCGGATCTAAGATCAGCTCCGGTGAAGTTGTGATCATTTCATAGTTAACTGGAAGTCATACAGTGCTGCAAGCAACTTCAAACCTTAATGAAAACCTGGATGCCAATTAAAAGTAGTTTTGGGCATGTATTTTTATGTAAATATTTTGGGGTTTTTGAGTGACTATTGAGTTATACTGTTTGCCAGCAAAGATAAGCACACTGGATAAGCAACTGGGAGATGAAAAGTTGGATAAATCAGATTTTAGTTCAAATTTATCGAAGTAATACTCCAGCAGTTTATAGTCTGCATACAATCAATTACCACAGACAAGAACTGTAGGGTCCAAACACTAGAATAAACTAAACAAATGTATCATGCAAATGTGTCATGCATCCAAACACTAAGAACAAAGATTTTTGTGGCTGTAATTATATCCCTTATTGTAAAGCACATCACTAGCTTTAATAAACATCATCATGATGAGCTAAAGAAAACACAACTTCACTTTAACTAGTCTGTTATAATGCATTTTGAGGATTTCTTTTTCTTACCTTTATACAGTTTACATGCAGCCATACGTATGAGGGTTTTATTGATTGTTTACATTTCTAATCTGTGTAATGATCAATAATTTTTTTCAGCAGTATTTCAAGATCAGTAGTGTGGAAGGCTGTGGTTTGGTGACCATAGATCATCACATTGCCATAACATTAAACCTTGAGCATTCTATTGCAAGAAAATAAAGAAAAACATAATGCTTAGAAACTCCAAATGTGCTTTCAAATGTGCAATTCCTTCTGTCAAAAATTGTTATAGAGCTAAAAAGCTGCCACAATAACAGTTTCAGTTCATACTTTTTTTGTTTGCCAGGTTAAACCTGTACGTTGTTACAGCCAGTCAGTAGACTCCCAGTCAGATTGTGTCTTCCGATCTAACAGTTCAGAATAAAATAAAAGTTACATATTTCCAGAAATGTAAACAACAATTATTGTCAAGTATTACACATTATATTTGAGCTATTATAAAATGTGACTGTAAATCACATTAATAGCTGTAGAATTACATGTAATTGACATTACTGTCATGAACCATGTAGATACACTACTGAATGCAGATTACATATACAAACATGGGACCTATTAACATACAGGAAACCCCACAAAGAATTACAATGTAATAAGATGATTTAATCAAGAGCTCTATTATAAAAGATAGAAGAACTCTATTGTTTCAGTTTCACTTGCAGTCACATCTCTAAAAAGTGACATCTTATAGGACTTACATTAGTATGCAGAGATACATCTTTACACACCTTATACACACTCTCTATACACAATGCCTGCACTCAAACCCCTGCAAGATGCAGATGAGAGACTTTGGAAGAGATGCAGAGAAACTCAGCTAAAAAAACAAAGCTGTGAGATGCACTCTAAAAAATAAAAGTGCCCAAAGGATTCTTTGGGGTTAAACCATAACACAGCCAATAACGAGGCCTTCAGTAAATGAGATGTTTCACAGTGAAGAACCACCACATGTAGTTCATTAAGGATTCGTTCCTGTATAATGTAAAGACTGTGTCTCAGTCTAAACTTGTCTATACAATAAAAATCATCTGAATCTAAAGGGAGTTCCATTCTTTACACTATAATTCAGCAGTTCTCTCACTCATCTGATTTAGTAACGTAAAGTTCACAGAGGGCTTGTGTTCTCTGTGTTCTCACAGGTTCAGACCACCACCATGTGTATCTCAGTGAGTCTGAGTGGTTCAGTGGTTCTGGGCTGCCTCTTCGCTCCCAAGATCCACATCATCCTGTTCCAGCCACAGAAGAACGTCACCACGCTCAGAGTGGCCACCACCCGCTTCAGTGTCACCACCGGCCCTGGCTCCAGCTTCTCCCAAGGTACAGTGATACTGACCATCAGCACCACTGATAGCCAAAGCCATTGACCACCAGTTCTACTGACTACCATCAAGACTGAAAACCAGCACCACTTACCAATAGTACCCTAACAAACAGCACTGACCATTAAGACCACTGACTACTTGCCACACTGACCAGCAGCACCACTAACTATCCGCACAAGTGACAACCAGCACCACTGACTACTTTCAACACTGACCACCAGCATCAATAAAAACCAACACCACTGACAACCAGCGTCAGTGACCATCAGCACCACTGACAACCAGCATTACTGACAGCCAGTACCTATAATCATCAGCACCAGAGGCAACTGAACACCAGTACCACTAAACAACAGCAGCGCTGACTACCAGTACTACTAACACCCAATACTATTAACAACCAGCATCACGGACCACAGGGCTGACCCAAGCCTAAGGATTATACAGCAGAAAATCTAGATATACATACGGTACATTTCCTCACTGTCACAACAAACAGTCTGGTAACTTCACAGGAGAATGAAAAGAAGTCTTACCATTATTGTACATTTAAAGAAATAGTTTACAAAAATATAGTTCCCAATACCAAACACAGTTCATCTGATAAGACATATTGTCTGAAGTGTGCTTATATTTGTGGAATTTGTGTTGGTTCATTTGTTATGAAATGTTAAAACAATGACATGGGCAGCTTTTATTTTGAAATGGTGTGAAAACATATAAGCATTAATATTACAACAATGATTTAGATTGTTATTTAGCCAGAAAATGTATTTACAGAAGTAATAAAATAAAACATATTTAGTTATATCTGGATGTACGATAATTAGTTTTGACACTTCAATAAAGTAAGAAAACGGCTTGCCTTTAAGGTATACAGGTAGGTATGAGGTTCCTGTCTAATAGAGCCTATCTAGACATGCTAGGATTATTTATTAAAAATAATACATGTCCTTTATTTTGCTTGTTTCTTATCAGATTCAGTGTCTTAATGTGTTGAAGCTGAAGCAGTGACAACAGTAACGGCAGCAAATCTGTGTAGGGCAGCACATGGGATTATGTCACTAATAATATTTTCTGCCCTGTAGCTTCAGCCTCCAACATCGTGCCAACAGTGTGTAACGGAAGGGAAGTAGTGGACTCGACAACATCATCTCTCTGAAAGACAAGAGTTCTGTCCATCTGCCAAACGCGGTATACAGATTAATCTTATCACTAGTCAATAAAACAGGTGTTTGCTGATATTAAGGAGGCCACTCTCAGTAAAGAGGGCCACTTATGTTGTTCTCAACGTGCTGTGAGTACAATTTCCCATTTCTCTCTCTTTCTCTCTCTCAACTCTCTCTCTCTCTCTGAGACTAGTTAGAAATGATCAATGGGATGCCAATTGAAACTGTATACCCCTTCTTTTTATGGAACATATGATAAAGTATTATTTGAGACATGGAGTAAAATGATAGTAAATCTGTTCAATGTATTATATACAGGATGTTTTTAATGTAGATTTTTGGTGATTCAGGTTTGTGCTTTCTTGTAATTTATGTAAATAAAATGTGTTTTATATGAATATTGGAATTTGTGGTTGATTTGATTTATTTGCAACATGACATGATAATGATGAGGATCGTATCTCTACAATGCTGGGTTTAATCACTATTTACACGCATTATGATTAACAGAAACCTTTTATGAATACATTTAGTTTTCAATTACATTGCATTCAGTTGCAAATCTACTTTTTAGTCTAGGACATTTTTTACATTTTCATACTGATTTTCATATTTCCAAGAATATTTTGCAATTATGTGGCGCACAAAGCATTCTGTCAACGGTCATAGCATCATGAATATTTGAATGGACTGTTATCATATCTGTCTGTGCACTGCTTTTTAAAAGCCTTCAGTGAGACCAAATGGTAAATACTAGGAGTCATCTAATTAATAAACATTAGTGTTTACAAAATAGCTTGAAAATATTTAATGGGTCACTTTTCCAGGCTGTTTTTAGGGGGAATAATACTTAGAGCTGAGCTGCATGCTAAACTATAAGCTTTCATGGGGACTTTGTATTTCCACACCATCTGCTGTGCATCCTGATCAAACACACCAAAGTTGCCTCATGAATATAAGAGTAAACATTCAGCCCAACACTGAAAAGAGCTCACATCAATTACCAGAGAAAGCCAAAAGATATACACAGTAAGAGACCAGACAGCTGGAAAACGCACACCCACACGATTTCTGCTGCTGTGTGTTGTTTCCCCCTAGTGGACACTGCAAAAAAGACAGCTGGGGCTGTTAAAGCTGAATCCCACCAATTTTCCACCAAAGCTACGCATAATTCAATTGTTGAGATGTAAACAAATTCATTCAGAGGTTCATTGTCGAATAACTTACTGACTCATATTTCTCTACAGCGGTGGTGATAGCAACCAGGGGTTGTAACATCTATGATGTCTACCCTAAATATAGGCACTTTATTGGCTTTCCAAAACCACCAGTGAGCCTACATGTATTTCCTGAGTTTTTATATGTAATGCCGATGATGGTAAAATAGTGGTATATACTGAAAAATATATAGTTTGCTTTGGTGACTATATTGCTTGTCAGTGCTCTGTATGTACTCCTCCAGGATGAATGGATTTAAAACTATATATATTATATATATATATATATATATATATATTATTTAGGCCAAAGATTATTTCCCATAAATCTGATCTTATATAGTAGTAAACATTAAAAAGTTGTTTTCTTGGAGGATTATTTTACCTTGTTATGCCCTGCGTGCACCACTCTGCTATGAATAAATATATGTTTTAGGCCAAAATCGTATTACAAAACTATGATAATATGTGTCAGGCATAAGGAACGTTTTTATAACTATGTCATGTAATAATCTGTCAAGGCATTAAACTCTTCAGATGTCTGGTTCCTATCACCTCCACTGTGGACAGTTCTGAAACAATACATTTCTCTGGAACGAAGCATTTCATGTCAAACCACTCTAAATGACTTTACGTCTTATTGAGAGAATTATGCAGAACATCTGTGGAATTCTCCGTCAACCTCCTAAAGAACTGGTTGACAGATCTTCTTTACCCCACATGTTGTTACCCCACATAACTTGATAGCTACATTAGCTCCAGTGCTAAACTAAGAAGCTAAAATCTTGGCTGGTTGACAGAGCTTAAGAAAAACCTACGTACATTTTTAGGGAACCATTGCTTTAAATGTACTGGACACTCTGGTCCAGGCTTCCAGTTTTCATCGTTCTCCATGTAGTTGCTGAATTCCATGTTTCCCACATATTTACAGAAATCTCAGGATGTTTTATAAGGGGTGAACACAGCTAACTAAAGAAAGAAGCCTACTCACCGATATTATTATGTAAGTACACAATAATTAATGTCCTGATGAGATCACTGCAGGTCTACTTTATTGTTCATTAAATCACTAATAAATGTCCTGTACTAATGGGGGCCTAGTTGATTAATCTTGTTTCCAGTGCATGGACTGTGGGAATCCAGACATCATGCTGGAAACAAATTCAAAGCAAATGACGCCATAAACTGTAATTGGCAGATTCCCAGGGATAGACTGTAGTAATTTGTCCACAGCCGATGCCATTCAAGTACCTGATTAATCAGGGGACAAATGTAGCCAGGTTTTTCATGGATACACATCCCAGGCAATATTAATCAATCTTTTCCATATCAAAATTATTGTAACTGAACAGAATGCTTTGATAAAGTACCTTATTCCAAATGATATTTTCATACGGTCACAGTCCCATACTTACATCACTGTCATCAATACACATTTCAAGGCATTTCCAGATGACAGCGAATTCCTCTGCTGTGGTCTGACCAGGATCAATCACAGAGTTATGGACAAAAGCATTTAGCATTTATCATAGTACATCACAGTACAGTTCCCACTATCAAATGATGTAGAGGAAATTGTCCTTTCAAGCTGATAAATTGATCTGTGTTAAAGTGAATTATTCATCCATTGTCTCTTTGGAAAGACATCATTAATAATGATCAGTTTTCTAGTGCCATTCTCATTCTCTACCTGTTGAGGTCCCACAGCAGGAAAACTGTTGAATATACTGTAGAATACAGATTTAAAGGGAAGATATAAACGGTTAATAAAAACAGTTAATAAAACAGAGTTAATAAATGGTACTATTTTTATGTCAGTCTTACCAAGATTGTAAAATTGGTCTCATACAGCTGTATGCAAATATTTGTGCACCCCTGGTCGACTGACATGTTCTGGTGAAAATAAGTACTCATTGCGAACAGCGAATATAATGCAGCACCTTTAATGCACAATTCCTGTTTATTTGCTGCCTAACCTATTTAAAAAAAAAAAAAAAGTCATGCAAAAGTGCAACATTTTATAATTTATGTTTTATTTGCATTACTACCTAATAAATGGAAATTGTGCACTAAAATTTACAGAAAAATAGACTAATATAAGCGTGTTCCCTGTAGATGATGGATTAACTTTCACTTAATACACAACCAACAAAACATGTAATTCACTGGGGGTGCTCAAACTTTGGAAATGGACATTTTGTACTAAAATTTACAGAAAAATAGACTAGTATATACATGTTCCCTGTAGATGATGTACTAACTTTCACTTATTACAAAACTAACAAAATGTGTAATTCAGTGGGGGTTTTCAAACTTTTGCATCCAACTGTACAAGTATCATTAGTGCTGGTAGGGTAGCGCTGTCCATTCAGAACAAGAAGTGTCTGAATTGGGATCGATTCCTTGACTGGGTGGCCAGGGTCCTTCCTGTGTGTAGTTTGCATGTTCACTTGGTGTCTGTGTGGATTTCATCTAGTTTTTAATCAGGTTCCTCCCACATTCCAAAGACATGCAGTCAGGTGAATTGGGGATGCTAAATAGATAATGTCTATTAGATAGATAATATAGATAGATAGATGTAATGCTGGGATAGGCTCCAGCACCTCCCATGACTCAGGAAGATAAGTGGCTTAGATGATGAATGAATAAACAGACAGACAAACTCCACAATGTGCTGTATGTTAATCTGTATTTTGCAAAAACATAATACAACCCCAATTCCAAAAAAGTTGGGAAGCTGTGTAAAATATAAATAAATATAAATAAAAACAGAATGCAGTGATTTGCAAATTTCATAGACCCATATTTTATTCACAATAGAACATGATATTAACTCATTTTGAACTTGATGGCAGCAATGCAACTCAGCATTGGGACAAGGGAAACTAAGGGCTGGAAAAGAAAGTGGTACTACTAAAAAAACAGCTGGAGGAGCAATTTACAACTATGTCACATGACTGGGTATTAAAAATAGCATTTTAGAGAGGTAGAGTCTCTCAGAAACAAAGATGGGAGAAGATCAGAAGATGAGATTTGCCAACCTGCAAAAAAGTGTGACTAAAAATTGTGCAACTATTTCAGAAAAATGTTCCTCAATGCAACATTGTAAAGACATCCTACCATCTACAGTACATCCTATCATCAAAAGATCCAGAGAATCTGGAGAAATCTCCTTTATGTGGCGAAATCTCCTTTATGTCTTTTATGTGCGTAAAGGACAAGGTCGACGGTCAGTTTTGATGCTTGTGATCTTGGGCACCACATTAAAAACAGGCAAGATTCTGTACTGACTGCACTGAGTGCACTTTAGTGCGACCCAGAAATGCTGCTGTCTTCTCTGGGCCAAAGCTTGTTTAAAATGGACTGAGGCAAAATGGAAAACTGTTCTGTGGTCAGATGAATCAAAATTTAAACCTCTTTTCAGAAACCACAGATGCCGCGTCCTGCGGACTTAAGACGAAAGGGACCATCCAGCTTGTTATCAGTTCAAAAGCCTGCAATTCTGATGATATGGGGTTGCATTAGTGCCTATGGCATAGGCAGTTTACACATCTGGAAAGGCACTATGAATGCTGAACAGTATATAGAAGTTTAGAACAGCACATGGTCCCATCCAGACAATGTCTCTTTCAGGGATAGCCTTGCATATTTCAGCAAGAAAAAGTGAAACCACATACTGCACCTGTCACAACATTTAAATGCCTTGTTTTAGAGCAGAATGGGTTTGAGTGGGCTTAAAATGTGAGTTGCTTTGATGCAACCAGTTCACTCACAGTTAGAACAGTAAAGTAGTAAATACAGGTAGTAATCTGGTGGTGTGACTTTAACAACTTTAAAGAGTTATCTATTGTTTCCATTTATGGCATCTGCTAATCTATAAAATGTAGAACAGGCCAAGGTGCAGTACACATTGTATAACCTCAGTAGCACTTTTCCATTCTCTGATGTTCAAACACTCTCAGACTGCACAGAGGTCCTCTCTATCACCTGATTATCAAACAAAAGTAGTGAACAGATCAATACTGAAGTAGTGGTACTTCCAATCCTTATAATCCTGCTAATACTGAGAGTTTTTTTCTTTAAGGAGTAAATATAAATATATTCCTTTTGTAGAACACCAGTATTTTAAAACATTGGAACTTCCACTGTGCATCCAAAACGTCACCTCAGAAAATAAGAAGAAACATTCGGCCCAAGACTGAGGAGAGCTCACATTAGTTACCACAGGATGCCAAAAGATACTGTAGCATTGTGAAGAAGAAGAGACCAGAGAGGCGACAATTCCTACTTGGAAATGATCTTTTATAGAACCACAGCAGAAAGGAAACTTCAGATTGCCTGTACATTGGGAAGGTCAACTAAAGTCATGCACTTTCCTTTACTGGTAAGCCCACAAACCCGCTCTAATGAACCCGCACCCCAACACAAAACCACACATGTAACACATACCCACACTTTAAACACTAACAGCATAAATGGCCATTTTTTCTGCCTCCCATGAGCCTCTTCTTAAGGATATTTGCACAGCCAAGCGTCTATACTCCTGAGAGGCTACACACCCCGTGGCCACAATATATGTGATAAGAGACTGGACGACTGGAGAATGAAGAGCAGCATGCCCACACCATTTCTACAGCTGTACGTTAGTTCCATCTAGTGGACACAGGTCAGCATTTTAAAAGGACCATGTCCTAGATTTGTCTTGTATATTATTGTTTTTTCACAATTTATTTGTATGATGATTTTAATCTTCAGTCTGATTTTAATTTCTAACCTCTCTTAATCCCTTTGACTTTTTTGTTACTTTTTCTTGTTTTTGTTAGGGTGTCTTTGAAGGGTGTCCCCCATTTTTCTACAAAAAATTAAAACCTACATAATTAAATTGTTTAGACGTAAACAAAGCTACTCAGAGTGGTTTGATTTAAAAAGGGTTCATTGTAGAGAAACTGAGTCAGAATTGTTCACAGTGGTGGCAATAGGCACAAGCCACTGATACTTACTCCCTCTAGGCTCTCTCACAGAAAGCTCTCTCACTTTCTGAAATGGTTATGAATGTGCTGCCTGATGCCTAATGTCAGATTTTGTTTCCCAAAGCAGTGGAACATGTTTCAGTCCACTTAGATATCACTGTTGTGGCGGTAAATCAGGAGACAGTAGTAATACGTCAGTATAACTTTAACAGGGTTATCTACTGTTTGCATTTATGGCAGCCGCTTACCTATGAAACGTAGAACAGTACAAGGTCCACATGTATAAAAACAGCATTATGAATTCTATGCCGGTTTATACTAGTCTGGTGCTGGTTTAGCATAGCTTTGCTGTCCAAAGAAAAGCAGCTGCCATGCTTAAACTAAAAATCTAAAAAAGTGGATATGCATGTTTTTCCTTGGACAGCAATGATAGTCATGCTTGCTGTCTGGCTCACCATCATCTGTAATACAGCATATCCTGGTTTTGGTGGTGACCAGCATGTCAGCTTCCGTTACTAGTGACCAGCATACCAGCACCCATAAAACAACATGTGCTGGTTTGGTGGTGACCAGCCATGCTGACCTACGCTGTTTTTCTAGCGGGGTAATCGCTTATGTTCTTGGGATTTGGCTTAGAACCTCAAGAGACTTAATATCATAAAACAATGCTTGCTATATACAGTACTTGCTATACTGACAAAACTTTCCTGTGTCTTCTGAAGGTCTGAAACACCTTGAGCAGAATGGGAATAATACTGTTATTCTAATATTGTTAAAATAAATATAAATACTTGTGTGGGAGGTGTTGCATAAGTATAGCCTATGTGTGGTTTATGTCAAATTATATGAAAATTTTTACTTAATATGCCAAAATAATAATTTATTTATGTGAAGGTTTGACAGACTCATTAGCCCAAAATTACTTATTACTTTCCTGGAATTAGTTATTTTTTTTTATATTTCGAGAGAAACCAAGTCTGGATTCGTCTGGGCTAAACTTTGTCATTGGAGCTTTAAGGGGAACCACAGATTTTTCTCATGTTCTGCATAGTTAAGTTATTAAGATTGGAATACTCTGCTCTAGAGAAACTTACTGAGTCAGAACTGTTCACAGTGGTGGTGGTGACAGGAGTCAGACGTCTACAGAGTCTAAATAAGCTCCCTCACAGAAAGGTATTACATGAAATCCATTTCTACTCCATTAATGGTGGAGGAATACATAAAAGGTAAAATAGTCCCCAAAGAAAAGTGTGCTTCACAGATTTACTACTATTTTAGCATCATCAGCATTAAATATGAAAACTCAAAGGACACATGTAGGACACGTGTAGGTTCTGGTGATTTGCACTGCAGTATTTGCAATGTAGACATTGTGACCCCTGGTTACCACCATCACCACCACTGATAAGTAATCATTCTGTAGATTTCTTTACAAATGAACCATTTTACATCAAAACTATTTAAATGACATTCTTTACATCTCAAGCACTGACTTTTACTGGAAGTTTGAAACATCGGTGGAATACCCCTTTAAGACACTGGGCGTGTGCGTACAACACACAGTGCGAAACAAGCACACTTCCCGGAGTGGACTGACTGACTGACTGACTGACTGATTGAAATAGCAGAGCTAGATCACTCTTGTTAGCACGGTAAGTTTGGTACTTGCTTTGAATTAGTCACCCTAGCATGCAAAGACAACCGCTGTTAAAGGCTATTCGTTAATTATGTACATCATATCAAACATGATACGATGATGTCTAGCTGCGTCTTGTTCTTATGAATGGTGAATTACTGGTTAATTAGCTTCAGATGCGACTTCGCATGTTGTAACTACGCTAATGTTTCTCCAGCTACAATGCTAACAGGTGACTGGTCTGTCCACTCTGAATGTGTGCTTTCACCATTTGTAGCTAGCCAGACCTGAACTTCTAACGTTAGCTGCCTCGCACTAAAACTCTCCCTGCTGCTGCTGTAACACAACTAGCAGGCTAGCCAGCATAGCCTTCGGCACACTGTCTAGTGCCGACGTTAGCTGAATAAGTTTCTTTCCTCCTTGACAGCTGGTTAACGTTAGCATGGGGTGTTTAAAGCTACACACGTTGTTGTTGAGTCTCGGATATTACAAGCTAACTCGGTTCTGAGCCATGTGTAAACAGTTGACGTACTCTTAGATTACAGCGTTAGGATCTATATCTACTTCCTTTCAGCAGCCACTAGAGGCACTAGATGCAGTAGGCTGCTAGCCACTACTTACTGTAGACCCAGGCAAGTCCGGGCAGGCCTGCGATGTAGCCGCATCTTCCTGGAAGTGACCATCGCGGCCAAATCCAGATCCATGACCGCCCTACATCTGCACGCTTGGCTCAGAGCTTTCTCTGCTCACTGCTGTTATGCATCATGTAGCTGTGCTTGGCTTGGCAGCCTCGACTGTTTCTCTGTAGGAGCTGCACGTGTGTGCTAACAATATAGATAGATAGATAGATAGATAGATAGATAGATACTTTATTGATCCCGAAGGAAATGTAGCAGCCAGTAGCAGTTACACAATACAGCACATTGATACAATACAAAAAGTTGTTGTACAGTATGAACATAAGTAAGTACTGGCTCAGCAAAAAAATGAACTATTAACTATAAACTATAAATAATACATTATGCTATAGATAAATATATCTCACTTATTACAATGAAATATACAAGAATGTCTGTTTACAAAAATACAAATATCACTGTAGATGACCGGTAGAAGAAATGTATAAATATGCATTAAGATACCGGAGTTAAAAAGGCAGTGCAATAATAAAATGAAAAAATGGATGCCAAGTATTAATATTGTTTAAGGGAATTTAGAGTAAGGTTTCTATGATAGTGTTTGCTTGACAATCCCATTTTTGTTCCAATAAAATAAAAACTGAAGTAAGATAAATGGATGGAAATCTTTATCCCTTCTGATGCTGGTTTTCTTTTGCAGACAGAATTAGCATTTGAAAAAAGGGGAATAAATATATAATGATATATGTTATCACAGTACTCAGCATATGGCAGTATTTTTAAATCACAGTTATACTGTATCATGACTTACGTATCATCTTGACATCGTACTGTGGGGTCTTTGGTGATTCCCAGCCCTAGTGCCTACACGCTGAACAATGCATGAAGGAGTGGTAGATGTATACACATGTAGAGCTGTCTATAAGTGTGCACACGGCTGGAACAGGGGTGGAGTTTGTACAGTTCGCGAAGGAGGCGAAGAAATACGAACCACCAAGAGAAAACTTTGGTGATAGCCATATACACAGCCAAGCAGACAACAGCCACTAAGGCCAAGAAGTCATATAGAAGAGGAAGAGAGTACACAGTATCTCTACTGATTAGCCTGTCCTCTGTCCTTGATTTTCAGTCATTTTGTGCATGTGCCCACCCATCCATATTTCTGTTGACTGATGTGCCTCCACATCAGAACCTGTTGCAGCAAATCCTAATAGAAATACAGTGCCTGATTGTATTTCTGTCACTGCGTTAGTGTCTAGTGTGTGGGCATCTGTAAATACAAAAACTCATAATATGTGTGTGCATAAAGAAAACCATTTTACAATGTGTGTATCATGATCTCTGGTACTTATCACTAATGTGAAGAAATTCGGGCTGTACATTTCGTTGTATAGGGGCTTATTTTCCGTCAACACTCTGCATGACTCAAGGCACTGAAATGTCTTTTTTTCCATTCTTTTCAATTATTTTCTATTACTATTAGTCAAACATTAGACAAAGCATGTACCTGGTGAATCTGGCCAAATAAACACTGAAACAAATGTATACTGCTATACCTGTTTTAGGAAAGGAGAGAGGATGGCACCAAAGAGAAAGGCAGCATCTGGAGCCAAAGCGGGAGGGAAGAAGATAAAGGAGGAGCCCAAAACGCCTGCGAAAGACAAGTTTACATCTGCTAAAGAGGCTCTGAAGGCCACAGGACCTCTGACTAAGGCTAAGAGGAAACCAGACAGCTTTTGTAACCTGTCAAATCCTGAGGTTGTGACAAAAAACTTTTTTTTTTTTCATATGAATTTGTTTTGGGTTGAGTTACAGTATAGAGACAGCATCCACTTGCATGACAGTACCCATCAGTTAAAGGCACACAAATAAATAAATTTATTTAATCATTAATATAAATCTGTGAAGATCCACTGAGTTTGCTTACAGTGACATTCCAGCGAAATGCTAAATACTGTTTCTTTATGAAAACTCACATACCAGTTGTTTGCTGTCTCGACAGGTGCACGAAGACTATGACTGTATGCTGAACCAGACCAACATAGGAAATAACAACAACAAATTTTATGTAATCCAGGTGTTAGTGGAAGGAGGAAGGTACTATTGCTGGACAAGATGGGGCAGAGTGGTAGGTTACATATGTGTCTATCTGTCTTTGTCTCTGACATAGAGGGGTGGGACCCCTACTTTTTTGCACACTGAGAAATTTCGAAGCACAAATAGGACACAGTTCAATTTAAAACATGCTTTATTTATTTAAACAAATATGGCCTTAACAAACATTTTAATTCATGCATAAATAAGATGGATACAGATGGATTTTATTATCTACAGAAAGGTTACTGAGACTGTTAATCAAAACAAATAGCCATAAAATAAACAGAGCAGCAAATTCGCACACATGGCCACTGGCACAAATGGCATCATGTCTCCTCGGTTGACAATGTGGATGTGCCAAGATATTGGCCTGTCATGGTAACAAGTGTAAACTGAAAACAATACCTATTCATTGTTTCTCGTTGTATTTAACTTCACCTATCACCGTTTGCTTATGTAGTGAAACAACCACACTAGCTACTGAATGTGTCCTTGGCAACGCATCTGTGACTATGCATTCCTGACAACGTGCCTTTGTTACTGAGCTACAGTTAAGGCTCTCATGCTGCGAGCACTGCACCCTCCTCTCCTTGCCTCTCCTAGCAGTGAAGACTTAAAGGGGCGGCTGTTGCAGCGCGCTGCATGAGCCCACCTAGCACCTCCGGCAGCAGTATGCCCAAGAGGGGTCCCCATGCCAACTCCTAGGCGCTGCCTTCTCGAATGCCAAACACACCTGCTGAACTATCACACTCAGCTTTGCCGCCAGCTCAAAGCTTCTAAAAAGCTGCTGTGCTGACTGTTTGCTTGCTGGCCACCATGCAAGCTTTGTTGCCACAACCTCATTTGCTCTGCATGCACCTTGCTCTGCTGCCGGTCATCGCCACACCCTGTTTATTGCTCGTCCTTGCAATGTTGGTTCTTGTACACTCTTTGGCTGGGTTTGTTCTTCTTTGCTGCTTGTCTTTTAAGGTAGCAAAAATCTTTGCACATATAAAATTATATAAACTATATTAAAATGGTGTACAAAGAAAATGACATGATACATGATAGGGCTATTTTCAAAATATTGATGCAGCAGTATATCGTGAATGAATGAGAAACAGTGGCTGCAACAAAGTTTATAAATTTGCTTTTACGTAGCGCGTTAATGTGAGAGTCTGGGAGTTATAGATTTTAAAATATACATTCCAGTCACAGTGTTCTACCTTGCTCAGACTGTGTAACATGGGTGAAGTTTGGCATATAATGACAGAATGTTTCGCTATGTTGTAGCATTAATGTAATTCAGTCTGTACCATTCAAGTACTGAATTTCGAAATCCAGCCCTTCTTACTTCTGCTCTTGCTTTCTCCTTTTCCTTGCCAGGGGGAGTCAGGACAGAACAATTTAGCTGGCCCTACAAATGTTGATGCTGCCATTAAGAACTTTGAGAAGAAATTCAAAGACAAGACGAAGAACAATTGGAGCGATCGGGAAAACTTTGTTTCTCATTCGGGGAAGTACACTCTGATAGAGGTGGACGGGGACCAGGAGGCTGAAGTAAAAGTAAATAAAGAAATTAATTACATGATACTGTTATTCCAACAATTGCACCAAAAATGACCTATATTTTGGCAGTTGCTTGTACTTTTAAAAATGAATGCTCCTAAGTTTGGATTGGCTTGGCTGTAACTGTGTAAAACCTTGGTAAAAGCTTTGACTGGAATAGAACTTTTATATTATGTGTAGGTTCTTATAAGTTTATTTAGGAACATTTATTTGTAAGAGTCTAGTGACTGACTTAGCTCCGACAAAGGAGATCTAGGGTTTCTCTTGTTTGTGTCTGTACTTTGTTTTATGTGTAATCAGAGACATTACCTGTGAATGGTACTATACATATTGGTTTAAAACCTGTCGATACTGTTTGGGTGACTCAGTCACTTTATCAGCTGTTGCTGGTTTTGTGTGTTCCGCAGGTTGATGCTGTAGACGGTGGAGCTGTGACATTGCAAAAGAACATTCTGCCTTGCACCCTGGATACTCCCACCCAAAGACTTATGAAGTTCATCTTTAACAATGACATGTTCAAGGAAGCCATGGAGAGCATGAATTTGGGTGTGACCTCAGTTCAGCCTGTTTGTCTGCTTAACACCTGTAGAAGGCCAATTTTGTTTAAATGAACAGACAGTACTGCAGTGGCTGACTGTTTTTTAAAGTCAGCCATTAAATAGTCAAGCTTGTTTGGCAGGTCTGACTGTTGTTCTAAGCCACTTCATCAGCACAGAGCAAGGCATGTTTGAAAATAACAGATTTTGCTACTTATGCCTGTAATTCTGTCTCCGTATACAGATATTAAGAAGATGCCGCTGGGGAAGCTGAGTAAGCAGCAGATTGCTAAAGGCTTTGAGGCATTAGAGAAGATTGAGGAGGCCATGAAGAAGAAAAGTAATGCAAACGTGTTAGCAGAGCTCACTTCAAATTTCTTCACCATAATTCCACATAACTTTGGCCGCAGTAGACCCCCTGTCATCAATGATGCTGCTGTCCTTCAGAGCAAGAAGGAGATGCTTCTGGTAACATGCTTCTTTACATTATTACCTTTACTGCCATACATTTTTTTAAATGCTGTTAATGCATTTTCCTAGTTTGGCCCTTCAGATAGTCCATAGTTCTTACCTGAACCCAGCTTTTGATATGAACACAGTTTCCAGTTCTCATATTTTACATATAGAGTTGGATTATTGAAGGTAATAAATACTTTCTTAGGAAGCTTATTTTGTATTTCCGTCTTTATATTTCCATAGTCTGCAGATTCTAATGTGTCGTCTTGAATACTAGAAAGGCTTGGTTGAAATCATATTTAATAAATAGTCAGCGCTTGGTTTCACTGGTAAATCTTTCATCCAAAAAAAAAAAAACAACAGCATTCCTTGTGGAGTCCCACGAGGTTAAGTTTTAGGGTCTTTGTTATGTGATGCCATTAGGAAGCAACATATACAGTTTCATAGCTTTGATGATTATTTGCAGTTATACATTTCCATTCCTTCTGATAATTCTGATAAAGACTCTGTTAATGGGCTTACCAGCGGTGTGTCCATTATTTCTCAATGGATGTAACATTTTTTTTTGCAACTAGTTCAAGGAAAAAAAAAAAACAATTCTTGGTACTAAATCTCAGAGAAGAAGTCTGCTGTTCAGCTACTCAGTCACTAGCTTTTTATCATTTGAGACAAAATGGTTGATAGCTTGACTGGGCTTCCTAAGAAAACAGTCCATCTTTTATAATTCATACAAAATATGCAAGCTTGGATTCTAACATGAACAAAGCAGATAGCTTATATCACTCCCGTTTTGATTTTACTGTGTATTTCAGGATATATTTAAAAGTTCTGCTACTAGTGTATAAAGCTCTAAATTAACTAGCACCCAACTACCTGTGATTATGTTCCAACACGTGATCTTAGATCTCCTTCTAAACTCCTTCTACAGTAAAAAGCTTCTAAACTGTGGAACACAATTATTACCTTTTATTAGACAGGTAAGCTCAGTGCACCTGTTTAAGAAACTTTTAAAAATGTGTATCTTTAAATTGGCTTTTTAATTAAACTTCTACATCTCTGTTACATTTATCTTTTTAATTTGATTGGTTTCATTGACTTATATGATCTCAAGTCAATGGTTTATTAGAACCATTATGAAACATGTTATATAAAGGATAACATTATTATTAAGATATTAAATTTAGTGAATTACAATAAAGTACTCAAACTACTGCCAATAATCGCTATTAATGATTAGATGAATTACATATATGTTAATAAACTGCAACCTGTGTTCTCTCCTGCTGTCATTTCTGGTAGGTGTTGGCAGATATAGAGATAGCCCAAAGCCTCAAAGCTGAGTCAGAAAAGGCTAAGGAGGAGATGGTAGAGATGGTTCCTCATCCAATAGACCAGGACTACCAGTCTCTCAAATGCAACCTCACCGTACTGGACAAGAAATCCAAAGAATTTAAGGTACACTGGGCTTTAATAAGGAAGTATATGCAGTAGTTTATACATGCTTTAAGTATAAACCTGAATTAAATGTTGAAATTGGGACTGAATTGAGAAATACTCTAATGTGTGTAAAAACCTAGCAGCGCATTTACCAGGTGTTGTAACCATTTGCTGTTTATTTGTCTTAAGATTATAGAGAAGTACTTGAATGCCACCGGCCATGGACTCAGCATAGTAGATGTGTGGGAGGTAGACAGAGAAAATGAGGTGAGATTGTGTGTGTTGAATTCTGTGTACATTATGTATATTGTCGCTGTCTAAAGAAACAAAATGGCAGCTTTACAGGAAAGGACCAGAACTTAGTTTAACTTTAATGCAAGTCAATGGGACCAAGTAGTCTGGGGCCATTTCTGTTGGTCCATTTATCATGAAATGTTCACACAGTGTAAATGGCAGCTGCTGTGTTTTAATGATGCATAAAAGTAAAAACCAACAAAAATGGAGACACATGGTTTTGTTTGGGCAGTGATGATATATTGTGTGGTTATGTGCAGTATGACTTCATGCTGTGTGACTACTGCAGTTTTATTTTAGATTTCTCAGATCCTGTATATTATCGTATCATATACGTATGTATCTGTGCTTGTGTAGGGAGCACGCTTCAGTGAGAACGATGCTTTGGAGAACCGGAAGCTGCTATGGCACGGCACAAATGTGGCGGTGGTTGCAGCTATTTTGAAGAGCGGCCTTCGTATCATGCCACACTCTGGTGGACGGGTGGGCAGGGGCATCTACTTCGCCTCTGAAAATCTAAAATCTGCTGGTTATGGTGAGGACTGGTGTTACTTTTTGTCAACACAGGAATTAAAGAGAAACTAGAAACATTTAAGATTGGCGTGAACCTTGGCCACTGTTTTCAGTGTGGCATCATCATCACTACTGCTGCTTTTCACTTGCTGTTTTTAATTAGGCCTGTGCAATAGGGTGATCGGATATTGGCAATGATTGACAGTTATACCAGAGTTAGTTCCCACCCCACAATGTGATTGGCTTACGATAATGCACGATAATGGCTCTGACCAGAACTCTTCTAGTATTACTCTGGTACATAGACACATAACCTAGCAAAGATATCAGCGCTTACAATAATAATAATTATAATAAAGCAGCATTTACTATATTTCATGTTATTGTGGTAATTGTAGATGAAAGCTAAAGTGAAACAAAGGCAAAATTTCGAGATTTCATGCTGTTATTTGCACGGCGTCCCAAACCACACGTGTGTACACTAAACACAGACAAGATGGGTTTAAAACAGAGCAGTACTCATCAGAAGTGCTGCTAGGTAGGTAGGTAGGTAAGGAGGGTCACGTATGTTGTGTGGTTTGAGACACAGAATTAGATCAGATGATCAGAGGGAGGTGATCTGCCGCACCATTTAAAGTAGCGGGGATAATTCGAATACAGAGCAGGCAAATATGAAACAAAGTTCTGCTTCACATGAAAGTAAATTCTTAATATGTGACAGCTTTGGCAGTGTGTGTTGCCATGGGATTAATACAACTTGCCAAATGTTCCGTCCGTTGCTTGTAACCCTGATAATTGGACAATTATGAACTGCTTCTCGACTATTATGACTGATAGGCTGATGGTGTTTTTGCAGCAGGGTGCTTCATAGAATGGAACTATTTTACCTTGCAGAATGTTGAGAAACAAATCTAAGCCCACAAACTCTCAGAGCGTAAAGACCTTCACAATTCAGTTCTTTCTTACTATGTTACAGTTTAGTACCTATAATTAAAGCTGTTGATAAACCTCAAACACAAAATTTACTGTACTGTGCTCTGTTTTTTGTTTTTTTTATTTGACAAAAATTAAGTCTCAACTCGCCAACCCAGTTAACCATTAACCAAAGACCTAGTGAATTAGGCTAATATTGTTCTTGTGGGTAAACAGTGAACATGTACTAAGTAAACTCCTTGAGTAATTTCTCAGTGGCCAATAAAAACCTCATATATTTCACTAAATGTCCCCTCTCTTGACATAAATTGGATGATCTTAATCTTGGATAGCAATCACAAGGCTAACACACAAAACCTGCCCATACAGTTTCAGAATCAGAGAAATCTAGTGAGCTTAGGCTAATCAGCATAACCAAAAGCTACCAAGCTAGACCACCCTGTCTGGAGCGTTCATTTGTTCATACATGCACCCACATTGTTTATTTGTTCGTTCTATCATTCATACATTTCTTAATTTGTTTGACTGTCTGCATATCTGCATGTCTGTTTGTCCGTTCCTTTGCATGTGTCAGTCTGTCCGTTCATCTGGACACTTTTTTGTCCTATTAACGTCACATAAAAGCTGGATAATAATTTTATTTCTGTATGAGCTGTAGAGCAGGCTGTAGGACAGAGAGCTTTTAATGAATGATACATTAGTTCTTAGATTGGTCTGATCATCGTTATTTAAGCCACTGTAGGTTATTTTCAAAAGGTGTTCTTGCTCAGTATTATATTATTGAACATGCCATTTTTTTATATATTGTCATGAAATTAATAATCAAGTTTTTTTAACAGCAAGTTATCATGCTACTTATTGTTTACATATCTGCAATGCCTTGTTTGCACATGAATATTTGGATTTCATGTGTGCACAGAAATGTTCCATCTAAATGTCTTTTTAAATGTAATAATCTTTTTCGCAGTCTGCCCTTCCAACAATATTGGGATCATGTTTCTGAACGAAGTTGCTCTGGGAAGGGAACACACCATCACTGTAGATGACTGTAGCCTAAAACAGCCTCCTAAGGGCTACGACAGCGTTGTAGCACGTGGACAACAAGAACCAGGTTGAATGATCTTTTGTTTTCTCAGTTTAAAATAACAAAAAGTGATATAACATCTGCAGACATTTGAACAAGTCTTAAGTAAGGTTCTTCATTTTATAAACATTCTGTTCAATCACTGTGCTTTTTGTACTTCACAGATTGCTCAAAAGATGTCTTCATTGAGTTGGATGGGAAAAAGGTGACAGTGCCACAGGGAAAAGCCATAAACCAACCTCAGTACCAAAACAGCAGTTTCTATAACAGTGAGTATCTAATTTATAAAGAGAGTCAGTGTCGCATCCGCTACCTGCTGGAGCTCCGCTTCTAGCTGCTGCTTCTGTGGACCCGGGGGAAGACTGTTCTGCTTACAACATGAAGGTTTAAGTTGCACTTTACCAAGCAAAAGAATTGCTCGAATGATACATGAACAGTTAACCAAAGTTTGTTAAGAGATGTTAAGCATAGTTTCATATGCTTAAATGACACAGATTGTTACCTGTTTGTGAGATCACTTGGCTACGGAAAAGTGATTTATGAATGTACTTTTTGATGTGACAGAAACTTTGGTAAGTGTTTTTGTTTTTGTTGCTTTATAAGCGGCAGTTATCCTTGCTGCATTGTCTTCCCTTTTTTAATAGAACCTTTTTGAATGTTGGCATCAAGGCACTTAATGTTCTTCGTAAATCTCCTAATCTGTCAGCTATTACAGTAAATGAACATACCTTCTAAAATAACCTCATAAAGATCTGAGATGTTTTGCACTATGTATGTGAAAACAGATACATTGGTAGGTACGTTTTTCAAGCCCCAAATTTAACATTTTCACTTCTATCATCGTTTTCTTTTTCAAACTTAAGGTTCGTGTTAGACTTCAAATCTACAGTTCTGTTTCTTTGTTTAAATCTTGGATGCATGGCGCCACTGTATTCATCCATACTGCTTGAGGATTGTATGGGCAAATGTGCTGTGTATGCTCTGGACAAATCTTGCTAATTACATCTATAATATGTTGGCTTTGCTTGTATTGTCTGTGTGATGTAGATGCAGAGCAACAGTCACTGAGGTTTTTGGCTGCCGTCCAAAAGAACTTTATTTTAAATGTATGTAGCTTTGTCAGATTATATGATGCCATATCAGGTTGCTTCAGAATTGGCTTTTCAAAAGTCCTGCCTGTCATCTGGCTCCCAGTTTCTTCAAGATACAGTATACTGTAATGTAGTTGCTCATGTTTTTGTCATAAGCACCGCACTCATCAAACACTCTCTCACAAAAACTCCAATGAACATCCACCCATTAATCAGTGACTCGTTTAAATGTGTTTGTGTTTGCTTGGTCATTATCTCTTCATATTACATTACTTATAATGTTGTGAGATCACTTCATGCCTCTGCGTCATACTTCCAGAACCATGACAGATCAGTAATAGTGGCTACTGATGTTCTTTGAAAATGTTTGAAAACTGACACTTTATGATGTATGCCTATATATTGCGTTACAGGCTATTCTGTAGATTGTATTTAGGCAAAGCCATTTTTTTCTTTTGTACTTCTTGAGTTACATTGCACAAGTGTAATAGTTGGTTTTGAATGCATGTTGAGGACCTAAGAGTGCCTTGGGTGACATCATTGCTGTAAGAACTAAAAATAAATAAATAAATAATTGTGTTAACCCTTCAAAGGCTTGTGGTATTATTGTTACTGTAGCCACTAGGTGTCACTGTTGAAAGTAATAGAATTGACTAACCTGTATATTGCACTCATTCTCTGTTGTGTGAACTTTCATATTAACATACTGTTTGTTTAGGCAGACCAGCAGTATGCACAAAAGGCTTATTCATTGAAGCAGAGTTCACTCTTAGCATCTCTTAGATACTCTTAGATATTTAGTGTATAAATATCTAGGTATTTGGTTAGACAGCAATTTATCTTTCAATGATCATATCAACAAGCTACAGTCAAAGGTCAAGGCCAAGCTTGGTTTCTTTCATAGAACTCGCTCTGCTTTCACCCATGCTGCCAGAGTTACCCTGGTACAGATGACTGTTCTTCCTCTGCTGGATTACGGGGATGTAGTTTACAGACTGGCGTGTAAAGGTGCGCTTCAGAGGCTGGATGCTCCCTATCACTGTTTTGTTACCAATGCCCCTTTTAGAACACACTGCTCCCTTTACTTTCTGGTCAACTGGTCGTCTTTACACACACAACATAATATTCACTGGCTAGTCTTCATTCATAAGACTATTCTAAGACAAACACCAGGTCTTCCCTCTATATTCAACTCAAAACCCCTAAAACTAACACCTCCCATGGCTCCTGTTCATTTCAGTCTGCTGCCGCACACGACTGGAACTCGCTACAAAAGACTTTAAAACTGGATTCTTTTATCTCTGTTTCTAACTTTAAGAATCGCATAAAGGAGATTTTTACTGATACCTGTGCCTGTTTTCTCACCAACTGAGTATTTTTAGGCCCAACATGTGTCTGGTGATGTTTGATGTTGTGTTAATCTTTTTTTTTTCCCCTCCCCCTTCTGTGTTCCTTACTGTTGCTGTGTTCCTCTGTCTGTCCTACTCAAGTGGCGTTGCTGCTTGCCAAGGCCACCATTGTAAATAAGAATTTGTTCTTAATGACTTGCCTGGTTAAACTAAAGGTTAAGTCATTATTAACTGATATTTTCTTCTGTTGTATCTTAATCTCATAAAATATTTTTGATTCTTCAGAGTACTCCCCCTCAACTTTGGCTGTGAATAAGCTTAGAATTGGTGTTCTCTGTTGGAGCCTCAAAACTGAAAATGCTTATAACTTGTGGAGTAGTGGTAATTGGGCAAATGAATATTCTGTTAATTAAATAAATGCATAACTAAGACCTTTTTCAGTTTGTCTAGTTGTACCCAGTAGATAGGTGTCACATGGTCACATGATGCTACAAAGCACAGTGAAGCTTAGCGTATGCTTCCTCTGGGTTATTCGATAGCTCAGTGCACTTGGGAGAACACTGATTGCTAATTCTGTTGCATCAGCTACCATACACCTGCTTGGCATGTGTAGTATAAGGTGTAGTAGGCTAGCATTGGGCTGTTTGTGGGGGTGGGGAGTGATGCCAGGCTGTGGCATTTTTTGTAACCGAACTTAAGATTTAACAAGGCCAGTGCTTGGATGATAATGACACCTTGAAGCCCCATAATACCTATATAATGTATGTTTTTGAACATGGTTTTATTACTTAAACCAGCACAAAACTAATGAAAAACAATAAAAACGTAAAAAGTTGCGCAACTCTCCACACCATGCATTAAGAATTAGCTCATTTGTTGCATATACTCTAAAGTGGACAGTAAAAAAAATGCCTGCAAGATCATGAAAAACATGCATTTGGTTAAGCATGTTTAAGATTTGACTTGCAATGCGCATAAAATGTGCAAATTATCACACTTTTTAGCCTTGTTGTGTAAGGGCATTTAATCCTAGTAATCTAACATAATGAAGTTTCTGACGTTACACCACTTCAGGAAATTATTGGAAATTTTACCATATATTATTCAATTACATTATTTTGGTGTTGTTGGGTGTTATTTTATTTTATTTTATTTTATTTTATTTATAAAAATACACAGATGTGATAGAAAGCGTTTCACCGCAGTTGAATATAGGCACTATAGTTAGACCAGGTGCTTTGATTTTTTGAGAATTCTAGGAATTTTATTTTGATGAAAAAACATTTCGCTTGCCACTTGGAGGTCATTGCAATGTAATGAATTTATACATGTGTATCTTCAACCACAGCACACAGCTACAAGACATAATGGAAAAACATCCATCTAGTAAAACATATTTGGATACAAAAATTCACATTACAGTCATATACTCATATTACAGTTGAGCACCTCTGAAAATGAATGATGTATGCCTTCTAAAGCAGGCTACAATGGATTTCCCCTCTCGCTGCCTGCAAGCGAGTGTATACTAGGACCCAGGGGAGTGCTGACTTTCCCGAGGACAGAGGAGCATGTGTCTGTTTCAAAGAGGAAGAGAGAGGAAAAAAACCTACAGGGAATACAATGTGTGACAGTCACAGCCCTCCACAGCACTAGAGACAGAGCAAGAGCACAGAGAGCATCCTGATAAGACAGTGACCTAAATGGCACAAAATATTTATCAACACCAGCGGAAGCTGACATAAGAGGTGGCATCCTTTCTTCTCACCTGGGACTTGGAGAACACCACAGGACACCTGTTCCACTTCTGAGCTTCTCCGGGACTTGCTGAAAGGATCCCTCCCCTAAGGACACAAACTGGATGCTAACACATCGGAGCTGGACTATGTTGCTGCCAGCATTACCTTGTCTCACCTGACAGGTAATATAGGCTGTGATGTGGACCACCTGAGGAGAGCAGAGGATTGCACAGTGTTCTGTGGGTGAAAAAACACCACAATGGTCTGGAACCTGCAGGTATACAATTCTTTGCCCGAATTTCTCTTTACTTCTCCATACGTCCATGCAAGGACTTTTTCACCCCATACTTGTTGAAATGTTTACAGCAAAATATCTGATCTGATGGAAAAGTCAGACACAGAACACACAGACACTAAATGGGTGAGAGAATATAGCTGCTCACTTTTGGGATATTTGCACTAATCATCAAATGGAGCTCAATCCGTTTAAAATCCCTAATACAAAATATGAATATTAAATGAATCAATTATTTTTTTATTCCTAATATACCCCTTAATAGTCAATCAACAGCAATCAGCAACACAATGTACTGACAAGCAGCATGGTTTTCAGTATTAGAGTAAAATGAAGTGCTAGTGTATTGTTATGCATCAGCGCATCATTGAAAGGAAGTGGGGGATGCAGGCATCACATGGGTTTGGGGGGAGGGGGTCGCAATTTGTAATCAAGGATGACTCATATGTGATTTACACAGAGATAAGATGTGTGTTGTGTTTTCTCCAATTGCAATGATCTCTAAAGGTCAAATACCCCCTCTGCATTATGTACTGTATATGTCAATGTACACAGGCGGAGGAAAAACAGGCTATGGGTGTCCAATAAAAGAGTTGTTCAATGTTTGTGTGTTTTTCTGCAGTGTAAGAGTGAGGCGTGTAGTTCTGAGGAGTCACTAGATGCCTTACTAAGGTAGCTTTTAGATTCATTAGACTAAGCTTTTGGTTGCCTTTATAAGCATTTAATAAGCATTTATTGTCCAATGCACTTTTCAGGCAAGTGCAAACCTTTAAGCTATAATTAAAATCAGTTTCTGTATTACTAATTTTTTAGGATGTAAATAAAGTCATTCGACATAATTCAGATGCAAAATGCTTAATTTCAGAGAAAAGTACCAAGTGAGATTAGTTCATAGTGGTGGTGATAGGAACCAGAAAGTTATTAAATAAAATTATTATTTATTTATTTTTTTCACATTTTCATTTTCACATTTTTACAACATTTTTACCATGTGTATGTATATGAGCAGGTTCACTGGTCATTTTGGGTAAGAAATAAAAGGCTGTGTCTGTATTGTAACCCTTGGTTCCTTTCAGCATCAGTAATAAACGCTCTGAATGAATTACTTAACCTTTTAATGTAGCAGTGTTTGTCATATTAGCTGTAGAAATGGTGAAATATGTAATAAATTTGTCACGGTCTATTTTTTCTGTCAGTGATACACTGGAAAAGAGGACAGAGTTACACAACATCATCTTTATCAGTTTAAAATCCTTTGGCTGGCATTTTGTGTTATGAACTCCATTTATATCTGTATTGTTTTGTTCATTTGATATCCTGTAGGCTTATATGTCACATGGTAAACAACTATTTAAATGACTATGCAGGCAGTCTTAAATTTCCAGCTGGAAAAATGTGAATAGTAATTAAACGATTGATATTTCAAATATAAAGTATATAAAACATTATTTTCTTAGTTATCATAAAAACGTGTTTATATAGTACATTTCAGTTCAAAACAACCAACATGACCAAGCATAACTGCAATGCAAAACTCTCACTTTAATTTTTGTTTTTAGAAATACATCTGAAAATTGGATGGACATCGGCCATGGGGGATCCTGACTTGGTGTCCAGACTCTGAACTATGGAGAAAGCTAGGTCAGGTCTTATGCTGGGTCTCCTGGCCAATCAAACAACTTCAAATGACACATCTAGCCACTTGGGGCCCACCAAGCCTACCCCACCGAGCATGGAGGAGGTCATCCACTCTGAGTCCCAGATTAAGGATCTGGTGGGGCTATTCTGCATGGTGACCCTTAACCTTGCTGCCCTCTTGGGCAACACTGGAGTTATGGTGGCCATTGCCCGAGCTCCACATATGAAGAAGTATGCGTTTGTGTGTCATCTCTGTGCAGTGGATCTGCTTTGTGCAATACTGCTGATGCCTCTAGGGATAATATCAAGTTCACCCTTCTTCAGCACGGTGGCGTTTACGGTCCTGGAGTGCCAGGTCTACATCTTTCTCAACGTGTTCCTAGTCTGCGCCTCTATCCTCACTGTAACAGCCATAAGCGTGGAGCGCTACTATTACATCGTCCATCCCATGCGCTATGAGGTAAAGATGACTATCCACCTGGCCGTAGGGGTCATGGTGTTCATTTGGGTGAAATCCATCCTTTTAGCTCTGGTTACCTTGCTTGGTTGGCCAGCGTATGGCAACCAAAGCTCCATTGCGGCAGCCCATTGTTCTCTTCACTGGAGCCACAGTCGTCTCAGGAAAGTCTTCGCTGTCCTCTTCAGCGTGGTGTGCTTCGTGGTTCCCGCCATCATAATTTTCTCCGTTTACTGCAATGTCTACAAGGTGGCGCGGACAGCCGCCCTTCAGCACGTTCCTGTACCCACCTGGGCCGCTAATCAAGCCAAGTGTCGTTCAGACTCCATCAACAGCCAGACCACCATCATCACCACCACCCGCAGCCTGCCTCAGAGACTGTCCCCAGAGAGAGTGTTTGGGGGTGGCAAAGCTGCCCTGACCCTGGTGGTGATCGTAGGCCAGTTCCTGGTGTGCTGGCTGCCGTACTTCAGCTTCCACCTCCACATGTCTATCACAGCTCCTCTACAGAGTCCAGGAGACATCGAGGAAGCCGTGACCTGGCTGGCATACTCCTCGTTCGCGGTCAACCCGTTCTTCTATGGCTTGCTCAACAGGCAGATTCGAGAGGAGCTTATAAAGCTGAGGAGGTGCTGCGCTCCCAGCAGGCCTGTTGAACTCGGAGCCTCCAGCCATGAAGGGTCTATCCAGGAGAACTTCTTGCAGTTCCTACAGAGGACCAACAGCACTGCAGAGACCACAAGGTCCAGTTGCGTCAACTCCAGTCCCAGGAACACTCTGGATCATGGGGTCCGGATACCTGGACAGATACCCGAGGAGTGACAAACTGTGATTTAATTTATTGTTGGATCAATAATTTGGACTCTGTTGGATGTTGTTCTGCGTTTCATTCTCAAGGCATAAAATGTGAACTGTGGGGTGAATGTACATTCAGATGCTAAGCCATATTAAAACTGATGGACTTACCAATCTATCAAAATATAATGTTTCATGCATGACTGATTTGACTGATGACTGATAGTTTTGAACAGTAAGATTGTTGGTTTAATATATCTAATGACAAAAAGCAATGTGATATGATAAAATACAATGTGTTGATACTGTAACCATCACCGTCACTCCAATAATTCAAGACAACAACATTCAATATTTGGTGTAACTGGATCTTACATGAAATTCCAAGATTTTGGAAACTTCACAAAAACAAACAAACAATACAACTTTAAATCCCAAACGCTGCTGTTCTTGTCATTTTTAGTCCCGCACAGCTGTTCCTGTGACGTTCACTGAGCTGATTCTAAGTGCTCGGCGGCAGACTTCCTCGGGAAGCAGGCGAAGCTCCGATGTAGCTGGCCAATTCCATCCACCTGTCACCATGGAAATGCTGTGAGTCTAGGCCTTGCATAGCAACAGGGCTCTATTGAGCTCGGTCCTTTGCTTGTAACGGGAGAAATTACAGACAACTGCATCAGATCTTTCTATCTAAACTGAACTGCCATATTACTGTACCTACAGCTGGGCATTCATTCATATGTCACCTCATTATTGCAGAGCTTCTTTCTGGGTTTCTATGCATTTATGACTCGGCGACGCAGAAACACGCTGGTCAGGAGCTCTGAAAATCATTACCATGCAATGAAAGTGCTCAGGCTGAGATAACACAGTCTGTTTTTATGGGCTTTTCACTACTCATGTTGGACCATTACAAATAGAGAGCACAAATCAGGTGCCGCATAGTTTGTCCACAGCAAACAGTGACGATGGGCATTTTACAGGGCGGTGTCATCATACAGCTCTTCTATTTACTGTCATTATGTAACTAAGGCTGCGCACTCTCCATTCACCATGTGGGCCGTGTGTTTGCAGGAGAGCTTAAACGGCAGTTCAGTAAAGACACTGAATCCATACAAACACATACAGACAGGTTCGCTCACAGATACAGAGATTAATGACTCTGCTGACTTTCTCTCTGAAGGCATGAAATAGACAGGAAACCCTTCTGTTTCTCTTTCTCCTCATTTTTCATTTTCTCATCTGGTTTTCTACCTCTCTTTTCTTTCTCTCTCATTGTTCTTCTCCTATTTCTCTCTCTCTCTCTCCCTTTTTTCTTGTCTTTGTCTGTCTCTCTTCTCTCTGCACCGTCTCTCTCCTTTTCTTTCTCTCTCTCTCACTTTTGTTATCTCTCCAACATTCTCTAGCTTTCTCTATTTCTCGTTTTTCTCTATCTTTATTCCTCTTACTCTCTTCTTTATTTCCTTACTTAACATTTCCTTTTAACTTTCATTGTCATTGTCACTTTTTCTTTTTTTCCTTTTTCTCCCTCTTTCTTTCTTTTCTCTTCTCTTTTCATGTATCTCTTTTTGTCTATTCTGCCTTTCTTTTTTCTCACTCTGTTATTTCTTATATATCTCTTAGTTTCTGTACCTCTCTGTTTGTCTTTCTCTTGAAACCATAAACGAATTGCAGTATTAAGGCACTAAATGCCAAGTGGGGACACTAGTACAGAGCCAGGCAGGTTATCTGTAGATTTGTAGGGCGTGGAGATGTGGCGACATCTTAAAACAGCTCTGACTACATGATAAGACGCTTCCTCATCAGTGACTCAATACACAGTGATCTGGTCTGCCTTCTCGAACAATAAGCCAACCATGGAGGCTGAGGGAGAGAGAGGGAGGGAGGAGAGGCCGAGAGAGCAAGTGAGCAAGAGAGAGGCGTACATGTGGCATGATTAGAGATTCATAAACTTGAGTGTCCCTGTCATGATCAAAACAAAGCCAGACCAAAATAGAACCTGAAAGGATTTAGAGATGTTGAGGTGAAGATTAAAGGAAAATGATTAAAGAGAGGGGTGGGTGGAGGTGGTGGGTGGGGTGGGGGTATGGCCAGCATCCTTTTGTCTCTGCCTGAATGGTGGTGGTGGTGGTGGTGAGAGATGCAGAAAGACTCTTGGTATAACCTGTGTTAGAATGCCTGGTATCATAGTTAAAAACCTGACTATAGAACATCATCATTTTAATTTTTACTAGAATAACCATACCCTCATAATTTATACAATGTAGCTTTATCATATGAACCAGATGTTGAAAAGCCATTTTGGATGTTTTGCTAATATCATTTTAGAATCATACCCTTGTATCTCCAAACAAGTAACTTTTCAGGCTTAGGTAGCAATGTCAAATACCATGTACATGAAAACACTCATCATCAAAGGAATAGTTGCACCCAGAAGGAAGTGCCAGATTGCAATGCTATTGGGAAGGAAGGTAAAGGTTACCAGGAACAATAAATGATGATAAATTTAGACTAATACGGGCAATATGTATTGAGCTGCATATTCAGAAGTAGTGTCTCTCAGTATGTCGTCAGGCCACAATGTTTGCTAACGCAGCATGCCAGACGTCTCAGCGTGGAGTTGTATAGATTCCTAATTGTGTCCTGTTATAATCCATCCCATGCAGCTTGAATATTCTCACACAGTTCCTGCAGATTTTGTGGTAGGGGTGGAGGTGGAGTGACACCAGGCCTTCTGAACATCTTGGTGCTGACCACGGTGCCTCCACACACAGATTTGTTGGTCTTCTCCACCAAGACAAAAGCGAGACTCGTCACTGATGATGACCCACTGCCATTCTGAGTCATTCCATGACAGTTTGGCACGACACCACTGCAGTCTTTGGTGACGTTGCTGTGGTGTTAAGAGCAGTCGTTGTAACAGTCTGCGTGCATTTGTCCTGTGTTATGCAGGCATCTGCCAATGGTGCTGGCACTAACAGGATGACTCAGCTCACTGAATGTCCACAATCATTGCTGTTGGGTCAGTCAGGTACAGCGGCTCATCCTTACGTCACATGCGCATCATCTGTATGTCTTACAGTGTCAGACCTACTCACCAAGTTTCATTTCTGTTTGTTGATTCCTTCTAGGTGCAACTATTTGTGTTATTTCTGCATAGCACAAATAGTCTTATTCTTTTGATGATTGTATGAGTGTATAATAACATTTTAATCCAAATACTTGTGGAGCATTTTACTGTTCCATTCCTCATGAAATGTTTGCACATTAAAGAGAAGTAGATGTAAATGTTTTTTTTTTTTAAATACAAACATTTTATTTAAATTGAATAAAATAGAGTTATGAGGGGTTTTTTTTCATTTCACAGTAAGAACATGTGTCTTCAATAAAACTGGTTTTGTATTACTGAAAATGTTAATTTTAGACTTGTTGGAATGGTAGTGTATGTATGTTGGACAAAGATGAAATACATATTACAGCTACTAACTGCATAAATTACTTTAAATCACGTCAGCAGTACAAAAATCCTTTATCACAGTCCAATTAAATACACATCAGTATTATCTTGTTTACAGAAATATGTGACAGCAGTTCGACTGTACGCTCTGACAGGTTTGAATGACTCTGGCAGCAAATGCCAGTTCAGTCAGTCAGTGTCGCTGGGGCAAATCCAGCCATCTGAGGGGACAGCTCACCGTCTGTCGGTCAAAATTCCATAATTATAACAACAGCTGGAGGGACAGGTGCAGGCGTCGGAACACAGTGCTCCGAATCCAACCACTCAATTGAATTTAAGCTTCTGAATCTGACCGTCATTACATCAATGTGAGGTTGATTACTGACCACCAGATGACTGTCTTTTGCAGACAGAGTATCTCTGGAATACATGTGATTTTACAGACCTTTGCCTTGTTTCATTTAGTTGACTGTGTTATCCTAAAGTGTACAAAGTATATAACATGGGCCCAGTCCAAACCACCCAGGATGTCCAGGTTTTTAGCAGGAGAATACTCTTAATTGCGTATATGTCACGTGAGGACAGGACGAGGAGGCAGGATGTAAGTGCAAGTCTTTAATAGGATTCAATTAAAACAAAACCAAAGAAACTAGTACACTAAGAAATGACAGAGAACAGGGTAACAAAAACAACAGACAAGGAGACAAAACACCAAGCAAGAACAAAGGGAACAGCAGGGAGTATAAATGAACAAGGACTAACATGGAACACCTGGGAAGGGGCGGAGCTACAAAATAAGGACAGATGAGGGGCCTGACAAGAGGGTGGAGTCAGGAGGAGCAATGACCAAAACAAACAGAAGCACATGGAACAGGACAACAAAAGGCACATGGAATGTATGTATGTGAATCACAGTATGTGAATCATGTGAATCATGGTGCTTAAAAGGTCCATATCATACATTTTCATTTTAGTTCTGTTTTCCTGTCGCATGTCCACATATGGTATTTGCATGCTCATAATTCATTTTTTAAAGTTTTTTTTTACAAAATTATATTGAACTGAGCTTATTTCGTATTGCACTTAATTTGATAAGCAATCCAGGCAGAAATATACAATATAACCTCTGTGTGAATGGGCAGGGCTAAACTTCTATTGGCTGAATAGGTGGATATATGTAAATGTGCTGGTTTTCTGACATCACAGAAACACTGTAGGGTTCCAGCTGTTGGTTATTTGAGTAATCATGTATTCTAGTGATTATTACATTGATTAATGGAGTAACCGGATAAGAAGTCTAGATTTTGCTTTGTTAAAGAGCAATAGTACATATACGAAAGGGAAAACAAGACAGGTATTTTAAAATGAACAACCAGGAAGATTTACTCTTTAGAAAAAACAACATTTGTGTTGCTAAATTGCATGCAATAATATTTAGTATCTGTCAAAACTAAACCCACTTAGTGCATTTGAGTTTATGTGTGTGTGTGTGTGTGTTTGTGTGTGTGTGTGTGTGTGTGTGTCTGTGTGTGTGTGTGGTCGGGCTGTTACCACATTGTGGGGACCAAAAACTGATCACACACATCTGTTACACCTTTTGTATAGACTTTCACTCGTTTCCTGGAGACTCCCCCAAACCTTAACCAGTATTACTACTAGCCTAACCCTCTATTCCTAACCTTAACTTTAACCCAACCCTAATCCTAACTTTAATCTAGTCCGAAACGTAATCTTAACTTTAACCTTAAACTTTAACCTTTAAACTTAAACTTAACCCTAACCCTAACCCTAACCCTAACCCCTAACCCTAACCCTAACCCTAACCCTAACCTTGACCTTACTTGGACCCTAACCTTAACCCTAACCTTAACCTTAACCTTAACCCTGACTCTGTCCTTAACCTTATCCTGACCTTAATATATAATTTACATTGTGACCAGCATGTGGTCCCCACAAGGACAACAAGTTGTCTGTTCGACGCTCACTCTTTTCTCTCCCTTTCTCCATTTTGCAATCTGTGAATCATGTCATCATGCCACAAGTCTACATTGTAAGCACATTGTGTGGCAGCAATAATCATCACTGAAAGTAAGCTGTATATAGTTATATGGATTAAATGAAGTTTCAATGCAAAGAATTTGCATCAAATATTTTGAATATTCAAGTTCCTCAAATTTTGTATCAGTCCTGAATCACTGAGTTTATAGTGGACTGTGCAGGCTGGGAAGTGACCAGTATGTTTAGAAAGTTTAAAAATGTTCATATACTACATGATATGGACCCTTTGACAAGTTTCCAGGATCTAGATGTTTCCAGAGGGAGCAATTGGGTGCATTAGTGTACAGTTACACAACCATGTGGATCAATCACATTTGAAAAAGTAGCAGTGTGAGGGGAAAAAGGGTTCAGGTCTCTGCCTGACAACAGCTCTGAACATGGGGGGAGGGAAGCAGATCAGTCGAGTGTGGAGGAGGGTGGGTGAGCGTTGAGGGCCAGAGAAATGAATGAAGCTTGTCTGGTTCATGCACTGAATGCAATCAGGGGATGTTATAAAGGACCTGGCTCACATATGTAAGGGAAGTGTTGACCTCATCAGGGGAATCTTGTGTGCGGTACTTGACTTGAACACAATGACGCATGGAGGAACGCAAAGCTGTCAATGGCAAAAAAAGAAAGAACACATATGTAATGTGCTGGACTGGAGATGGGGCTGCAGAGTGCTAGGACGCGAATGAGCTGCACTACTGAAAGAGACTAGAAAGAAATATAAATGCTCTCCACTGCCACTATAGAATATTACCACTTTTCCGCTGTAACTATGAAACTATACAGGACGTCCAGAAGATATACATTTGAACAGTTACACTTACCATATACAGCACTGTGTAAAAGACAACAACAGGGGCATCACTAGAGATTGATGGACAATGACCCCAAAATGTCTGTTCCTCATGAACCTTCAGAGTAGCAATGGGTGGAAAATTAGTGGCACACAGAAGACCTGTTACTTTATGTGTATTAAGCTCAGATCTTTTATGACTTAATTAATACTATCTGTCCACCTACACAGATCACAGATCAAACACAGATATTAAAGTCTAGCAATACTCTCTCCTGTCTCTTAGATAAGAAGCGGGTCCCAAATATGTTATTCAGATTGTAGACTGATACCGTCTCAGTTTGTGCAAACAGAGAGTGTGTTCTGTAGTTGTACTTGCATGCTTAATAGTCTATGTGAAATGCTCAAAGTGACATTTGACAGCAAAAACAATTATATGTTATCAATTTACTATACCCTTTATAAGATCTGCTTCTTGAACTCCGTTAGTCTCCACCAGCTTCCTTCCTTCCCTGCTGTTGTCTGAAATGGCTGATATTCTGATCAAATGTTTCTGTGTGTCTTGTGTTAACTAGATTTTATTATGCAACTGTGGGCTAGTTAGCAGGATATGATAGTAATTAAATAAAGACTGTATATTTAGTCAGGTTTAATTTATTAGACTGAGGTTAATCTCAGTGTATTTAATTTCACCTCAGATTCACTGATACATTTCTGAGCAGATTTTCCACCTGATTTAACTCATCTTATGAATTAAATGTGAGGCCTGAATTAACCCTGATTTGATGGACCTGGCTTGCAACTATGTAAAGCTCATGAAAACATTTGTTTGGTAGCAACCACTGGCCAGCATGGTACTAATGACATCTAGTTTGAACTTTGTGCGTGTTAGTTAGATATGTTGCTCAATGTTATGTTGTAGAGTAAGAGGTACTACCATATACTAACAACTTCAATTCTTATCATTTACACTAACATGAACAGAAGATTTGGTTGTAAATGTCCAGGGTTACATCCTTGAAATGGCAAGTGGGAAATTGTCAGGAACTCCACTGAATCGTCCTGGTATCCAGATAGATATAGCTAAGCAAGCGCTCCTACTGATCAGGATCTAGATAAAAGATCACAGCAATAATTAGCAGCTGACAGTGGAATCAACCTATTATGTGTAGAAATTCAGTGGGTGGGGCCAATTTCATGAGAAAAACTTACTAGAGACCTTTTGGAAGTCCTAGATATGTCACTGGCTGAAGATACACATGGTAGCCTCTCCAATGGGTTTCAGTCAGATAGCAGAAATGGAAAACAGCTGTTGCAGCTCTGCCAGGGCTCTGCACTGAAAGAGACTGTAAAACTGCTACATATGAAATAAAATATACTTTGGGATCAGCATCGAGTAAGACTCACACAGTTTCCACCACAACAATTGCTCCTTATTCAACACCAGGCAAAAAGGCACATAACATTACACTGAAACAATGAAGAAGGCTACAATTAGCCACAGACTCCACCACTCCATGGTGACCAATCCCCAATACAAAACACTCACATCTACAAACACAATAGAAAACAAATAACACGTCTCTAAACTAACAAACAATGACCTTAAAACAATTAAACCAACGTACCTCTCATAGGCCTCTTCGCATGGCCTCCTCACGGCAGCATGAGTCAGTAGCAGGATGTTACATTATGTTAATGTCTGGCTTTAACTAAAACACTGAATGTCTTTTATAAGCTTTAAATGTCCACGTTGAATCAAGAATGCTCAAAAATGTTCATGTCCAATGGGTGACCACTGGCATACAGGTACAAACACAACATACAGTACCAGACAAATGTTTAGACACGGCTACTCATAGAAGGCCTCCTTATGTTTATATTAATGCTAAAATAGCATTCATGGAATTACGCAGTAATCTTTAAAAAATTCCAAAATGGAACTTTACAGGAGGATAACACAGCTTTCCTAAATAGCAATGGAGGTTAATATGACAAGTTTTTTTCTTAAGCAATTTTGGATGAATTCTATTGGTCTGCCTATCATGAATATAAGTTGGAAGGGTAACTAGAGCTTTTAAACTGTTCAGAAAAACTGTGCAAAAGAAATTTTTAGTTTTTTTTACTTTAATGTTTACTTTTTTAAAATTACTGTATATATTAGCAGTGGGCGATATGGCAAAAATGTAATATTACATATACATCAAGAGTATTTGTGGTATATAAGGACATTTCAGATATCAGCTGGAACTGTTAGATGTGAGCCTGTAGTGTCTTTAAGAGAAAGAAAACCATCCATTTAGTTGAGTGTGTCTAAACTTTTGACTGGTACTATATACTAACATGTCATTAGCATTACAGTGTCACTGCTGTGCTGAGAATGGTCCATCAATAAACAAATCAGCAGTGGCCCTGTGATGGTTTCTATCTATGGACTGATGAGTTAAACTGATGACTGATAAATTGTACAGCAACAGATGGGCTACAGTCATTAACTGTAAACCTATAAAGTGGACCTTGGTGTTTCTGATTAAATGGCCAATGGGTTAAAGTACAAGGCAGGCAGCTAATAAACTGGCGATGTGTATATATGTTTATGCACATAAGTACATGTATATTTCATTCAGAATTCCATGTTAAGTCCCCTTCGTGTTTGCGTTCTTAAGTCAGTGTAATGTAAATTCATTTGCAAGTCATTTTATGCAGTACAGTAAAATCAGGCTACAATAACAGAGCAGCACCTGCCATGGCCAACGCAGCCTACCTGGGACAGGTCTGTCCAGGAGGATTAGCCTATGTCCTAACATGCTGGAAAAAAGCCTCTCTGCTGCAGACATTCAAGGCTGACAGTGGTTATTAATAGATGGCTGTGGAAGATGATCTCTTAATGGGTCCAAAGGTTGGAGAATGATGTGAAATCCTCTGACCCAGTGCGTATGAGAGAGGCTGCTGTCATCACAAAGATGACGGGGATTTTCCACATGCGTTTGCAGGGAAAGCACGGCCTACAATCCAATTTTCTACAGCAAGCATTTTGCTTTTCTTTTGTTTCACAGCAGCAGGCACAGTTTTTAAAGATGAAACCCATTCATCATCAGTTCAAGACGACTAGCTGAAAAGTAACTCAGATTCACAGATACACTTTTAAGCAGATTTTCTGACTGATTAATTCAGTTTGGGAATTAAATGTGTGTCCTGCGTTAACCCTGATTTGATGGGCCAGACTTACACATTTGTGCTGGTAAAGGATTTGGTAGCCATCTATCATTGGCCAGCTCTGCACTAATGACATCATCATTAAAATCTCAGTTCTGATTGATAATATATGTCAGTGCAAATAATAGATATGAAAATACACTGCCTAGATCTACAGATTTAGTACACTTATTATCATAATTAACAATGACCAGCATTGTTTTGTCCAAATGAGCAGAGCTCGGTCGAGTAAACTAAACCCATATATAGGTAAATGTATTGGTATTTCAGTGAAATAGTGACTCAGGTAAAAGGACAAGTACCTCTAGAAATTATTCAAACTGAGGTACAAAAGTAGCTACTCAGAAACCATTTAAATACATCCTCTATAGATACACTTCTGCACATTTACTGCCCAATTACTGTTCATTTGCTATGTACGTAAATGTCACCCATGCCAAAGTTATGGAACATTTTATGTTTTATTTTTTCCAGTATGTTAAACTCAGCATATAAATAGAAATTGTGTGATAATTAGTTGACAAATGTCATTTTCAGGTTTGTTAGTTGTAAAGAAAGTGTTAACTTATTTTCAGTTAGAATATGAGCAAAATATTTTTTGGTATATACATAATTTTGTCAGGTGTGTTCTGACCTTTGCATACAACTTTATTAAAGCGTGCTGATTTATGTAACTTCACACAAAACCATGAATTCAAAATGGGTTGGTTTTGCAGCTTAGTGTCCATATATGGACTGAATGGACTGGAGCATGAATGGTATGCCTTGAGAACTTAACAATTTTTCATACAAACTTTCATTTTAGGATAATTTGGTATGGTGCAAGGCAGCATATATACTTAGGTAACTGACCCTGACTTTTGAGTTGTAACATGTAACTGCAGCTTGGTCAGCCTCCTGTGGACGTGCTGCTAAAATCAGTAATGTGTTTCTTGCATACTGTCCTCATATCCAATCATAGACTGTTAAAAGTAAGCTGGAAAGTAGGGAGCTGTTAATGTGAAGCTTATATATTAGACAGATGTTAAGTTAATTATCATGAAACTCATCCTGTTTTTGTTTTTGTACCTGAGAAAGCCTATTCTCATTGCTATAAGCGCAATGCCTCAGATACATCTGTGTTGGCATGCATGTGACCTACCTCTGACCACAAGTGTGCAGGAACAAACTTATGGGCCACTAGAAGTGCTTTGCTGTAGTTTCCACAAGATTGGTTTCGAAAGAAGCACAGACCCCTATTATTGGCTCTAACTGCTCATCGACCAGTCGATAAATGCCCTCTTAGATTGCTTTGGCACTGAATGAGATTTTTGGCACAGGCATAGACCTCGCCCCTGGCACAAACGACCCATGTTCAATTTCTACTGATTAAACTTATATAGCCTGGTGAGTCATCACAGCTGTAATTCAACTGCTTGGGCCATCATATATTCACTCAGGCACTGACGGACATTTGGTTGTGATATAAAAAATACAGAACTTTGGGCAAAATAAATCAGCAAAGTGACCATCCCTATCCCATCTGAGTATCAAGGCCTACAGAGTGCTTATTTATGAGTATCTGTTTCCTTTCCAGCTAGCAGGGAATGTTCCCAGAACTTTGGCTGATGTTACCTACAAGTTCTAATAAAGTTTAAAAGAAAATGTTTTAATGTTTTAATTTAAATTTTAATTAGAGATGTTTGTAATTTCAATAATGCTTCTATAAAGTTAAATGTTAGCTAAGACATAATGTTTTAACTGCAACATTCAGAGGATGTTTTGAGGATGTTGTCAGGGCCACAGATTATGTTACATGATAACAAAAGTAGTTCCCAGTGCAACATTGGGAAAATGTTTTATGGATGTTACTGAGACCTGAGATGACAGAATGTATTTTACAAAATGTTCTCCTGCCCTTAAAAATAACATTTTGGGAACCAAAAGAAAACTTACCATTAAGAACATTACTGGAACATTAAATTGTTTGTTCTCAGAACGTTTTAGAACAAATTATTTCTAGCTGGGTCCTTGCTTTTTTATCTTGCACTACACTGTGTGCATTCTGGTACAACTGGAGTCTTAGAGCGCCATTCATAATAAGGACAAGCTTAAATCAGTTAGAACCCATCCTGTCTATGTCCTGTAACAAGGACGGATCTGGGCCCACTTCATATGACATTCTTGCTAAGAAAAATAAAATATATTCAGTCATTTGCTTTGGAAAAATAAATGTCTCTTATCATGAAGGATGACTGGAAAATATCTGCATATGGAAAGGTTCCCTTTACACAGCTCATCTACCAATCAATCAGTCTTGGTTAAGACTCTTCCTGCCTAATGCATTTCATCAGTCTTCTTGTTCTTTATCTCCACATCGTCTTATCTGTTGTTCAAAAGGCAGACAAGGACAATGGCAAAATCTGCAGTCATTTACAATATATCCGCCTGCTGTATCTCAATGATAAAGACTATTAAGTAGAATTTTAAAGTGTTTTTAGATGGATAAGATAGAAAACAATTGAAAGTTTTATCTCTTAAACAAGTTATTGTGGGTTTGTTCATTGGCCCGTCTGACTTTTAGGTAGAGAAGATGAGGACAGTGGTAATCTCATGTCTGGCCGACAGGGAGTGCCATAGAGCCACAATTATAACACTGATTGTAAAAGCTAAAGAGAATCATTTAAAAGTACTCCAAACTAACTTAGAACTAGATCACTAGGTCATCACAACTCCAGCTTTACAGTGCAACCACTGAGAGATTGTAATAAACCCTAATTCATTTTGCAGTAGCAAATTATAAAACAGGAACACAAACAAACAAACAAAAAAACAAAACAAAACAGAGATTTCAGTATGTGGATTAAGCAAACAAGACTAATGGCAAATTTGTTGGCTAATCGCTAATCTGTTTTCTATTATGTGCTTTTTTTTAAAGTAACAGACAGCGAAGACACCAGTGTTTACTTTCTCCTCTCCCAAAACTCACTAGAGATAAATACTCTAATGTGAAACACATGCGCTGGTAGGTAACCTTAACAACTGCATGTATGTGTATACACAGTCTTTAAATGCAATGTTTTAGGTCACAGTAACTATGTCACAAAATCGTAACAAAGATGAGCCAAAATAAAAAATAAAAAATAAAAAATTATATGTGTGGAGTGATAAGGTGGTCTACTTTACAGACTTCTATATTTTATAATGTACTGTAATTGCTCAGTGCATGTAACTGACTTACCATAACTACCCTATTTAGTGAACTGGAAGAAGAGAACAATGTTCCAACAGCAATATTCCACCCTCTCGTAATGCACAGTAGGTCAAGAACTGATGCTAACCCACAAACAATTCTCACTGAGGTGCTGATGGTGTTTCTATTGGAGTGCTGGGCAGCAGGGGCCTTTAGACCCTATCTGTTAGGACGCTGGAGAAATAGAGTGCTGTCATCCTCTAACTATGTCCCACTTTGGTGTAACTGACAACTTTTTCCTTAAGGATCAACTCATCCTCTTTTACGGACCATACTGTGCCAGAGTGCGGTGCTGAACCTGGCAGTAATGGACAGGGACGGCCCTGCACAGGAAATAAGGATAGAGCTGGAGGATTCTGTAGAACAAGAGGAGATTTTTGTCCTGGACCAGCACGGGATTTGTCCCAAGAATATTTCAGAGATCACAATGGAGGAGGACTCAGGAAACCAAACAGCAGGGGATTCTACTCACAAGGGCATACAAGGGCTTATAGAAGACAGGGACCCCAAGGGGATAAATAAGTGCCTTAAGGTAGGCTAATTCATTCTCATCTTCAGAACCTACAGCCACAGATGAAACATAGACTTTGGACCAGGATCAGTGGTCCAAACAAGTGCAGACTGGGCAGCAGTAGCACTGGCAATATGAAATACTGAATATAGAAACTCTGTAAAACTACTTGAAATATATATATATATATATATACCATTTTGGAGATTTTTTTTTTTTGGATAGCAGTGCTGTTAGTTGTCAGGGCTTGAGGTCATGTAACGGGGGTCATGATGTTATACTGCCCTCTACAGTTATGTAATGGTATCACAGAACCTCTGCATTTGAACCCATTAAATCCTCTTAGTCAAATTGTGTGGGTGCTCTCGTTTAACCTCTGTGTAAGTGCAACAAATTTGTCGTCCTCTGAGTCACATCAGTGTTTATGTAATCTCCAATAAATGCTTATGCTTTTATGATCAGTCTCAAAAGCACACGACTGTTAAGTAATCCTTCACTGCACATAAAAAGCACTTTAGTTAATGTAATTCATTAGCAGAGACATTCCTGTTTAACTGCCAGCAATACAAACCCCAATGTACCAGTGCACAACTACTGCAAAAATTCAATTTTACAAGAAAATTAATTAAATGAACCCCACAATGTCCATGATTGACATGGCTTCATTATTGCAACTGTGCTTATGAATTAATCTTAACAGCACGTTAAGTAGGACTATTGAGTATGACTATTCAATTTTGAGGAGAAATGTTCAAAGCTGTAATCAGAAATAGCCCCCGCTAATGCCACAGTTGCCCGAGGTAAACTGTATATTTTGGTTCAGGTATTTAAAAATTGCTGTTGCATTGCTACAAATCGGGCTGCTGGTTGGAGTGATTTCTAACAGGGATGCTGAAGGTCAGTCATAGCACTTGCCAATTCTCGTAGTTGAGAGCAATAAGCCAGAACCTAGATCCACAGTCTTAAAAATAAGCCTGCCAAAAGGGTTCTCCAGAGTGATCTCAGAGAACAGTGGTTTCCAACTCTAGCCCAGGGAGCCAACTGCCATGCAGAGATTCAGGTATTCCCTGCACCAGCATATTTAATCTAGCTCACAAAGTGCTTGACGGCAACATCTCTTCTTAATGAAAATAATGCATGGCCTTGACTTAGTTGGCCTTGAGATAGTTATGTCATGACTATGTAGTTATGGGAATAAGATGGTTTTGTCTTGGCCACAGCTTAAAGTTAAAGTAGGAATAAGAGATATAAGTTATGACCATAATATTGTAAGGTGTAGGAATGAGATAAGTCGTGGCCACTATTCCTTTCTCCTAACCCTTTCTCCTCTCTCAATACTCTAACATGAAACACATAAGCTGCTAGGCAACCTAAACAAATGCATGTATGTGTATGCACAGTCTTCAAAAGCAATGTGCATGTACTTAGTTGGGTCTCATTACCTGTGTCACAAAATCGTAACACAGATGAGTCAAAATAAAAAATCAGTTGTTTGCGGAACACTGATTATATGTGTGGAGTGAATAGTGGTCTACTTAGTAAGCCATATGAATGAGAAAGTTCTGATGTGGCTATAAAAATTGTGAAGCATGGGTATGAGAAATTCAATTCATGTGCATGACTTAGTAAGGTGTGGGAATGAGACAGTTGAGTCATGGCCACGACGTCGTGAAGGATGGGAATGAGGTGGATAAGTAGTGGCCACTACTCAGTAAGGTATGGGAGTGATATTGTCATATACACACCTTACTTAGTTGAGTTGTGATAGTTGTCGTGATCTTGTATTAAGACACCATTCAACCTTAGTATGTGGTGTCCACCTATTATTTTTATTAACTAGGGATGTCAAGAACAGGGCTTGGAATTAAATAGAGAGTTCCTAAAGGACATGTTAGTTATTGAGATGTACTAGTGTGACAAACCTTTTTAAAGTTTAAATGGCATCCAGCTTTCAAAATCCCAGAATTATGGTGCTGCCTCAGACTGTAAGACATTTACTGCTTGTGTCCACTCAGGTGACCTTTGAGGATGTGATAGCAGAGCCTGCGTCAGTGCGCAGCTTGGATAAGGTGTGGCTGTGGAGTCATGCATTGTTTGAGGTGTCCAAGCTGTGGTCCTATCGGCTTATCTCTCTACTGCTGGCTGTGCCTGTGGCTATGGTCTTAGGACTGCTGTTCGCCATCCTTACCTGCATGCACATCTGGTGAGTTAGGCTACACTGAGAGTGATGAAAAGCCACGGCTAAGCTGATCAGGCAGAGGGTGCCCTAATCACATCCCACGCATACTCTACCTTCTAAATATGTCTGTACACATTGCACAATTTGAAATCACTTGGCAAAATAGTTTTAGTGACACGGTTTAAATATCAGTGACTAGTATCAGAAACATAATCTTCAGTGTTTTATTCAAAGTATTTTGGGAGCAACATGTTATAAAATGATTTGAGATTTGATCAAATATAAGATTTTCTTTATATTGATTTATAATTGCTTTGTTCTTGAGGTTAAGTTTTTTTTTCTGTCATTTTAAAATCATCTACAGCTCCTTTTTGGATAGACAAAAAATCACTTTCCATTATTTAATTGAAATGTGTGATGTTGCAGAGGAATAACATAATAAGTTCATTTTATACACTGACCTGCAATGTACATATGCAATAAAATATTGTTTTAAACCTGAAGACCTTTGGTTAAATATGTTTTGTTGATGTTCTAAGAAGAAATAAGTTATCATGTTCACTACAGAGAATACAACTCATTTAAATACTCATTTTAATACACATACTGTGTTTATTTGCTTAATTTAATATAGGAAGAAGACAAATCTAATGTGGCACATGCAAACATTGTGGCACATTATATACTTACGTGTTTTATTTGATCCAATGTGTTAAATTAAAATAGTGCACAAAAATGGTCAGAAAAATGCTATGTTTAAATGTGATGTGTTAACATATTTCCATTTAGAAAATTAGTAAAGTGTCATTTGGCCAAAGGTGTTGCATAGAACTATGCATGGCTGAATATGCCACACTGTCACAGTGTATTGTTAGGGTTCAGATGTATCAGTTAGAAAGAGATGAACATTTCTCCAAGATTCTTCTGCCTTGTATCAGTCAGTAGCCAGTTAGTGAGTATGATGTCACACTGTGTTTGATCTCTCCCCTCAGGTTGATAATGCCCAGCGTGCAGCTGCTGCTGATAAATATGAACTGGGTGAAGGTGGTATGGGCTAGTGTGCTGGACATCACCATCTCTCCTTTCTTCAGCAGTCTGGGAAGATGCTGCGGAGCCATAAATATTCACTGGGGAAAGGAGTAACTCAGCCAGTTACCATTCTGCTGCACAGGACTTGCGTTAAGTTACAAGATACAGACATAGAATAGTTTATGTTATATATAGATATATATTTTATATATAGATATCTCCACAATCCCAGTTTAACAGCCAATGATGGTACTGTTACCAATGCAAATGCTCCTAACACTGGACATAGCCAGTTTAGTGTACTTATTGAGAATATGTGAGCCCTGTCTGTTCTGCACGGAATCACCACAGGACGGTTATAGTTATAGTGATAATGGACTAACTCTTAAAAATAATAGTGACAGAAAAGAGTGGAGGCAGGGCTACAGACAACACACAGTTGAGATAGATTACATTTAGCTAACGCTCTTACCCAGAGCGACTTACAGGGTTATTGATATTACAAATAGACCAACTTTGCGTTAGGAATCTTGCCCATGGACTCAGCATAACAGCATAGCTATCCAGGCCAGGAATCAAACCCAAGTCTCCCACATGGGGTGGTAGCTCACTTTCAGGTGGTGGTATTATCTGCTGAGCCACACCAACCACGATAACAAGAAGACAGGGCTGGCAAGTAGACAAAAACCAAGACAACGTCAAAAACACATGTCTAGGTAACGGTGGCAGACTAGCCTGGATCAGGAACAGGAAAGGGCAGAGAAAGTCCAGGGAAACCATGATAATCCAGCTCCCTTGATAAGCAACCTGCCTCTTTATTTCCTTTTCTTTTCTTTTGTCATTAAATTCTGCTCCTTATTATAACATTTGCTAATGCCAATGTAGCTCTATTGTAGAAAAACAAAGCATGAAAGAACAGAAAAAATAACACACTGAAAAAAATGTACCCCAGTGACACCTCTGCCATGTCTTTCGGTGCTTGATAAAATGAAAGATTTGCTTTGAATACTAAAAATACTTTTCCATCTGGTGATGATAAATCAGATAAATTGCGAACACAAAATGATTACAACAGATTACAAATCAAAACAGCCTTTATTTCAGTTTTTATAATGAATAAAATAATTTCTGTCTGAATTCTATAAGAAACGTTGAAAGAATATCATAAAAATAAATACAGTCTAGACATAGAAATGTTCATGTAATAATGTCTTCACGTACATCAATAGACAAAAGGTTTAAGAAGAACAAGCAGTTTAATAGAAAATTCAATAATGTCACACACACTCACCACACAAAGGTTTATATGGACATTAAAGAATATCTGATTATTAGAGTTTATATAATTAAACAATCATTAAATCATTTGTCTTCATTCTGTGGGCTATGGGATCCACTGCTTTGTGTTTTAACTAGGGTAGGCATCATCCCAATACTGATATCCTGATTTTGATATGGATTCCAGAGCGATGCTTTTTTGGATCCCTTATATGTGATTACAGTCTGGAAGTGGGTGTGGCTTAAAGCATAAATGAGTGTGATTTTCAGGGAGTGGATATATCTAACTAATCAAGAAATGCTAACATTAACAACTTGCTTACAGAATGTAATTTAGATCAGCCAATCAGCAGTCTAGATTTTGGAACAAGCATGCTTATTGACTCACAGATATTAACTGACTACTGACATGTTGAAATCTGGTATTGATCATTTTTTAATAATCTGTAGAATCTAATTCCACAATTGCTTGGAAGCACCAGATTTATGAGACAGGACCGGTTTTATATTTCTGAAATTTGGAATACAGGAATATTGCAAATGTTGCAAACTCTACAAAGCACTGGTCCATTAACAACACTCCTCCAGTCAATCGTTTAATGAAGCAAACCCTGTAAGGAAAAAGAGCCTGTATGTTGTGTATTCTTTTGCACAAAACAACAAAATTCCACTAGTTTTTTAGATGGAAAGCACCTTGTGATCCCCTTGTGTAATTCCCTCCCTCCTTCTATTCCTCCCTTACTCACATTTAACAAGATAGTCCACAAGGGGGAGTTACTGGCACTCTAGTATCAAGAGTGAAAACAACCTTGTGTAAACTGGCTGAGCCAATTAAGCATCTATAGATACACAAGAAGTGCATGCTGTCTAGGAGCTTTGGGGCAATACAAGCTGGTGCTTTGCATCATTGACACCTTGTATCCTCAATTCTGCTGTGGACAGCCTTTGAGTTCATAACTGGATTATTCTCAAAGTGTTTCTGCCCTGCGTGTTTGTTTCATGTCCTGCTCCTTGTGACCCCAGCATTATATGTTGAATTAAGGGATATATTATTGCTGTCCAAAGAAAAACATGTATCTCCATTTTTGTTGATTTTTACTTTTATGCATCATTTGATCACAGCAGCTGCTGTTTACACTGTGTGAACATTACATGATGAATGGACCAAGAGAAATGGCACAAAATTGCTTGGAAAAAATTCTGATTCCGTTGACAAAAAATGTTGTAATAGGTTTTTGCCTTCTCCTGTGAAGTTACTATTTTGGAGATGCATGTCATGGCGTGGGTCACCATGTGAAGGATTAAAAAGCAGTGGTTTTGCTTTTGTAGTGTAAAATATATAAGCTGTCTGCTAAGGTGATGTTTTATTTGTTTCCCCAGAACCTAATCAATTACACAATAAAGCCAATCACTTCCTTCTGTGGGTATAAACACTACATTCACATACATGCCACTGTCAGGGGTATTTTTGTAGCTCTTTCCGCTGGGACTCCAGCCCCACCCCAGCTCACAGAACACTGTAAATATTTCTTTAATTAGAAGAGCGGCAGAGGGCATGCACCTCTACAGAATTCCTCCTCTGCTCCCTTCACTTTTGGTGGCTCAGAAGAATGAGGCAGACATAAATATCTTTCCAGTGATAATCAGTCAGCATGCTTTCGCAGTGAAGTACAAATTTATATGCTGCTGATGTTGCCAAATGGAATGGAGCAGATCTGTATAGAATAAAGTTATAAATGTGTTTTATGCAGTAGATTTGGCAGTGGATCAAAGGTCTTTAAAAGCCGTACTGAAATATCAATGGTGTTATTACTCAGTGTTTTTGTTACTACTTTAATGGGTCGTTACCAGATTCTGTCTGAATCTCTTCAGGATTCCCATAAACATTGTGACTCATAGTGGGAATCTCTACAGGCTTAATTTTGGGTGGGGTATTGAGTTTTACAAGGTTCATAAAGGTCTTTGGAAAGATTCTTGCTGTAAATCAGCATGCACTGTGTATTCATATGGAGTATTTTAAGACTTTGAAAGCATTCCATTATCAGCCATAAGCCTTGTAAGGCTTTCAATTTCTCAAAGTAGTAGATTGCTTGAAGCATGGTTACACGCGAGATCTGAAGTTTGTAAAATAGCACTTCAGTATGAGTCTTCAGTTCATGTCCACAATATCTTTGAAAAGTAAAGATATTCAGTTTCCTACAACTCTGTCCACGGTGTTTTCCACCTTCCGCCCAATGAGTACTGGGATAGGCTCCAGCACACCCCACGACCCAGGAGGATAAGCGGTTTAGATGATGAATGAATGAGTTTCCTTAAATGCTATGAAAAAACTCACAACCGCTGGGAGCATGCACATTTTTTCAGTTTTGGAATCATCTGTTATTCAAGATGTCTTCACTAATGACTTCTAAAGATGTTCTTATTTAACTGGTTTCAGTTAATTGATTATGTGCTCTCCTGTTTTGCTGGAATCAAAACCTGCAGCCACACTGGCCCTTTGTGGATAAGACTGGACACCCCTGCTTGAAGATATTTTTTATTAAACAGAATATACATAATGATATTTTGTTGTTGATAAGTTGGGACAATTAAATTGCAATTAAAGTGCAAGTTGTGCCATTTTATTTCTAATAAAAAAACATGCTGTAATGTATGTAATTATCCAGGACTTATTCTGCTCTGTTTGTAAAGACACATGCAGTTGGTCAATGTTCTTTAGGTACTGACAATATCTGCAATATGCTTTGAAAAGAATACAGTTGAGCCAGACTATTTATTCAAACTATTTATTCACACTTTATTTTTGATCAACTTAAAAACTGACTCTCATTCTTCTAACTTCGCTCTAACACTCAACAACCATGTACTCCTCTAAGCAGCTGGACCTGAAAATGAATGTAATCTGATGCCTACAAAGCAGGGGAAGGCTATAAAAAGAGCACTTCCAGCTGACAATTTCCACTGTGTGTAGAAATGTCAGTTAAGGGGAACTGTAGAAGGTGATATCTGGTAGAATCAGAATCAGAATCTTTATTCACAGGGTACCAAGTGTACAAGGAATTTCTCTTGATGCAGTAGAAGAAAAGTCTGATAGAACTGACAGAACTGATCATGATCATAATCTTGACAGCAAATAACTGGCAGGAAGGTTTAACTGACACAGTGGTGATGCACCCTTCTACTGTAGGGCAGTGATTGCAAAAGCATCATCTGCATTGAAGGGTCATCAGATGGAAAGCTTAGCATAATAACATCTTGGTCACGATCATCAAAGGTATGTTTGATGGAAAAAAAGAGAAGTATTGGGGGTGTATTGTTAAGCTTGGGGTGGATCTATTATTCTTTAGAGTTGTGTAGCAGCTAGTGGCCCAACAAATATTGCATGGGTAGATGGAATAATGGATTTCACCTAAGACACTAGAAAGGTGCCAGATTCACAAAACCTACATCAAAATCTAAGAAGCACAAGGTGAAGTTTTTTGAATGATTCTAACATTCCTCTGACTTGAACGTCAGTAAAAATCTGAGGGTAGAGCTTAAGCTATCCAGAGAATATTACATAATTAGATGCAATCTGCAAGGAAGAGTTGGTGAAAATTCCTAAATCAAGGAATACTAGAAGACTAGCTGAGCACACTGTGACTTAATGTGACAGTATATTATTCTGGGGACTGAATAATCTGGGTGTGATGAGGTAGAAAGCGAAAAAAATATTTATTGTTATTTTTCAAATCAATGTTTTAATATGCAATTAATGTATTTTATGTAATATAAGTAATACAGAACGTAACATAGATACGCATCTAAGCATAATGGTTTGATATCACATATCAAATTTTATTAGTAATAATTGAGTTGGAACTTCAATGGCTGTCACTGTGGACATCATGTGGTAACACTTTACTGTAGTGTGCTGCTCATAAGGCTACATGACACCTACACTGACATATCAGAAGTCATGGGATAGCAGTGTGTGAATTGATCATGAAGTGGTGTTACCTCAGGGGACAGTTCGGGAATGCCCAAACCTGTGTAAATTGTGAGGTGTCATCTTGTGAGTGAAGTTGAACTATGGCCCGTCTGTTCATGGCAAGGCAACGTGAATTATTGAATGCATGATTGTTGGTACCAGAAGGATGGGATTTCATTTTCAAAATTGTGAGAGCATTTAACATTCCTCAGTCCACAGTGTCATGTCAGTACCACGATTGCATCATAAAAAGCATTACCTACAGATGGATGCTTTTTATGGACAGAGCAGTGGCTGGTACCCATTACGTTTCACTGCTTGGTGACCATTTGCAACCATTCATGGACTTCATGTACCTCCACTGTGATGGGATACCAAAGCAGGATAATGCACCATGCCATTGGGCCCAATTTGTCCAGAATTGGTTGAGGAGCATTAAGGAGAGTTCCGACTAAAGGTGTGACCAGCATGTTCGCCTGGCATGAGCCCAATCATTCCACTATCATACCTCATTTGAACTCTGATATTTCATGTCACTTTGCCATGAGCACACTGGCCAGTGTTCAACCTCACATACAAAATAACACATCACAACTCATACATTCCCAAGCTATCCCCAGAGATAACGCCCACTACATAATCACTTTACACACAGCTATCCCATGACCTTTGGTACTTGAGCTTGTCATAATAAGCTTGTCATTCCAGTAGGCGTCATTTGCTATAAAAGTTAGATTTGACAATTTTTATCAGAAAGTAGCCTTTATGACAGGTGCTGCCAACTGGAATAAGCATTTATAAACATTTATGTAGGGTTATGTCTGTTATCATGACAGGCTAATGTAGGTGTCATAAAGGTTTATAAACAGTACAGTAAAGTGCTACCAAAATGCCTAAATAATAGAATTATAAGACACAATTTTTAACCTAAATTAAATATATTTTTTGGCTTGAAAAATACTTATCAGCATATTTTAGTCCCTTGTACGTTGCATTGTATGTTATGGATTCAAATGGCTCTTCTTTCAGTGAAATGACAAATAAATCAAAATGACCGAAACAAAGCTGTTCAGTAAGGGGCATTTGGACTGACAGGATTCATGATGAGCTCAAACAATCTGTGATTTCAAGAGCTCCAAGAAAAATGTAATGGTTTGATTGTTTCACGCAGGTATGGTAGATACTGTATAACTTAATAGAGACTCTGGATATTTCTGGTCAAAGCATGTACTGAGAATGTTCTATGGGAATCAAAGGGATTTGATTACACCATTCAACTTCCATTGATGGAATCACAGTTCATTCTTTGAAATGTCAAGCGCCAACCCCACTTTCATGATAATGAGTGACTAGAAAATTGCTGGAGTGCTCCACTGATAAGTGTGCTAACACCTGTACATTCTAAACATGCTACCTTCAAGCCTGTAGTGGTGAGTTGTACAGTATGGAAGGAAAAGGTGACAAAGTTTAAGGGGTCACAGGAGCACACCAAGGGTTACAGTCAGATTGACATAACATGTAGAGATCAATGTTGAGACACGAGCAACATTTTTTGTCTGTTGGGACAAATAACAGTAATTCCAGAATAGTAACTCCACCAGGAGAAGGAAATAACCTTCCCAACTTTGACTGGATCTTAATGGAAGAAGCTATTTTTCTGAGTAATTCATGCACAGTTCAAAACTATTTGGAAAAACTGGAGATAGATTTGTTATGAAAAGTAATAGAATGCAGAATTTCATTGATTATTTTAAAAGTAAGATTTAAGTGTGTGTAAATGCTTATGTCAGTCAGTACAGCCCCCTCAGGCTGAGAGCTTTTGTATACCAGTAGTAGCATAGCCTCTCTTACCCTGGCTGCAGCCTTCATTTTGAGACAAATGTACCAATATAAAAGAAATGATATTTCACTGGCCTGTTTCAGGACATGATGTCAATTAGAATTCACTCCCATGAAGACCCAAACACAAGGATGTGCACAAAGATGGACTAAAGTTGCATGAATAACAGCCCATTTGCCGGCTTTGGCTGAGCTGCCCCTCTGGAGGAAAATTAATAATAATAATACCCTCATCATCAAAAGAATAGTTGCACCCAGAAGGAAGTGTGGGATTGCAGTGCTATTGGGAAGGAAGGTAAAGGTTACCAGGAAGAATAAATTATGATAAGTTTAGACTGATATGGGCAATATTTATTGAGATACACATACAGAAGTAGGGTCTCTCAGTAAGGCGTCAGGCCACCAGGTTTGTTAGCGCAACATGCGAGACGTCCAATGGAGCTGTAGAGGTTCCTAATGGTGTCCTGCGATAATCTATCCCATGCAGTTTGATTGTTCTCACGTTCATCTTAGCACTAACCACGCTGCCTCCACACACGGATTCGTTGGCCGTCTCCACCAAGACAAAAGCGGTACTCGTCACTGACGATGACCCGCTGCCATTCTGAGTCACTCGATGACATTCTGGCATTACACCATTGCAGTCTTTGGCGTTGACATGGTGTTAAGGGCAGTCTTTGTAACGGTCTGTATGCATGTAGCCCTGCGTTGTGCAGCCAGTGGTGCTGGCACTAACAGGATGACTCGTGGAGGGCATCACTGCTTGCTGAATATCCATAATCTTGGCTGTTGAGTCACTCAACCCATAATTACTACTTGGACCATTAAATTGCCATACAACATTTATGGTTTTTTGATAGGCATGGCTAAAGAACCAAGGAAAAAAACAAACAACAAACAAACAAGTAACCGAAATGTGACACAAAGCAACACCGTTTGCCTCCTGTCATGTGTGTTGTGCGAGAACTCAAGGTGAGTCTTTTGAAGTTGTGGAAATGATTAATGACAAATCATATAACCATTAGCATTCCCTGTGAATTAAGACTTCCACGTGCTGCCTGTCATTTTTGCATCGGATCACACAAACAGATTAAGAGAAATGTTAATTTGTGACATGAAATTGCTAATGTGGGCATTAGCTTCTTTCTAGCTTGTGACATGAGCTGCTACCTAGGTTCTCTGAATTAACATGTTTCATTCAGCCATAAGCTTGTAGCTGGTAGAAGTCACCTTATCCAAAAGGAGGAGAATTGAACAGAGAGAGAAGGAGCTGAAGGAGGCAGCTGGATTTAAACAACCAGCAGGCCAGCAGATTAAGCCTTATGAAATGTCAAGCAGCCATTTCCTGCGCAGTTAATTTAATATGAATTAGGTCTATTTTTTCAAAAGCATTTTTTAAAAGCTTGAAGTAGGCCAATAACAAAAACGAATATCTCACGCTATCATAAACACACAGTATATTATATATGTGCACAGTAGTACTGTGAATAAGTTTCATGCTATAAGAGAGTGCTTTCCTGTAGGGGGCTAACCCCAAAATTTCTGTTGGAGAGTCTGGTGATCATATAAAACAAATATGGGATTGTAGAGCCAGGGAATATGTTCATGAAATCCTACATGGCAATTTATAATTGTTATGTATTCTTGTACATATTTTTAAATATAAAAATACATATAGCCTACTCCAGTCTAATCCCTGGCCTTCTCCAGAATCACTGAGTAAAACTATTGTCTGTACCATATCCAAATTCAGGTGACTATAATGAAGTGTTCAGTTGTTTTATTGTAATTTTGCAGAGATGAAATCTGAGAATTCAGTCAGAATTGAAAATTTTGAAAATTAGAATTGTTGGACTAGCATAGCACAATAGTTCTACTATGCTCAAGCCACTCTGAATAAAAAATATTATAGAGTGAGGGAGAGCATGCTGAGCATCAGGAGACATCAGACAGGTACATGAGGGTGGTAATGACCGAGTTACTATAAAAGGGCCCTGTCATTAACATGGGAATAAAGAGAAAGACAGAACCAGTGAATAATGGTATTCTTAAAGGCACATTATGGAACATATGCAGAATCATACTAAGACTCTGAACACTCCACTCCACTCCAATTTTTAAAAATTCCATACCAAACCTAAAACAATTCGCACTTCAGGTTAGAGAAACAGACCCTCAAAATGTCTGTGAACGTCCCTCCCCAGATGTATTTTAAATATGCCATATGAAAGTCATAGCCATACCACCCCTAGTGGTCAGCGTAACCAATCAAGGTGAAAATTCTTCTCCATGTGACAACCAAAACTTCTGTTAATGCCTGCACAAGGTGGAATTCTGAAAACCTTTATACCTCTGAAATGTAATGAGATTTCATCATATACACACAAGTAAATTTGAAGCACTCACGAAATATAACATAATAAAAATAATTAACACATTATGAAATGCTGCTGGGTATAGAGCTATGATCCTTTGATAGATAGGAGCAATATGACATATAGTGTTACTCATAATGTGTAATGTGATCCCTCTTAAACTTTGAGACTTCAGACCTCTTAAGTTTACCCCTTAAGATCTTTTACATAGGCATGTACCATGGTTGATTATTCTGTAAGTACATAAATTACAATGCAAAACGCATTGAGCAATTATTAGATTATTAGAAGTGACCCTCCAGTTCAATTTCTACAGTGCCACTCCTGGGTGGAAATTCATGGTAGTGTGTGACTCCTGCCTGGCTGACCCCTCAGTTAGGTGTGAAATCTGACACAGGCTCTGGAATCTTCTTTAAGCACTGCAATTACAAAGTGCGTGTATGATATGGAGTGCAGTGTATGGGATGTGTAGAGCAAGGGAGGGTAAAGAGCTCTATAGAGAGAGACAGAAAGAGAGAGAGAGAGGGGGAGAGAAGGGACCGGGACCCACCATAGAGTGAAGGCCAGGCTTGTGCAGCTGTCCTCTAACATTCCAGACGTGTCGTCAGATCAGCGCCGGGAGCTTCAGGGGCAACTGCAGAAGCGTTTGTGCCCTCTTTAACTTTAGCGACTCACTCGCTGGGTGTCAACCCACGTTCGGACCCTCTCTAGCTTCTCCACTCCGGTCCCATTCCGACCATGGCAGATCAGTACAACACCTACGAGGAGAAGATCCTGAAGGACAGACACGCCAAAGAGATCGACCTGATCAACAGGGACCCCAAACAGATCAATGAAGATGTCGTGAAGGTATGTGGGTGCTCCAATGACACCACCCTTTTGATTCACCACATTCTGCTTATGCAGAGAATGGCACAGAGGGGCCTCTTTCAGTATAACCTTTGGTCCCTTTGAGGATAAACTCACAGGTGCTAAGAAAGCTTCAGAGAATGTTCACAGAAGAACCACTTTTGGTTTTCTAAAGAACCTTTCCAGTGATGCTATTGAACGATTTGTGTAAATGAGGAGTGCAATCATGAAGAACCTTTTCAAAGTTTGAGGAACCACAACAGAAAATATGAAAGGTTCTTCTATGATAAAAACAATATGTATTAAGATCATACATTATAATATGGTACAATTCATGTTCTGGTTAAATGTACAAACATTGGTTTCACTAATGACTCTAAAATCATGAGCTTTATGAGGATCTGACTGAAAGTGCTCCTTAGAGACAGCTCTGTTTGCATGTAGCGTGCAGAGCTCTATGTACTGCTGCAAGGCAGGACCCAAAAATAGCCAGCAGACATACTTATGCCAGGCCAGGCCGCACAGCCATTATTTATGGAAGGGGTATAAGGGTGTGTCAGTTAGCTTGTAGTTAGTTTGTCTACTGATATCTAAATTTCTAATGGATATCCTGCCGATAGTATATGTTTAAAAGTAGTTTATAACATGTACCATGTGTGTGTACATTGATAAAGAATAATAAGGCAATACCTGGTAGGAAGCTACAAAAAGATTTTATTATTGGAGCTGAATGAGTCATGCCTTATGCATGATGTGTACTCATGTTGATAGCAACCCCCATGTTACATTTATATGCATGAAGTAACAGTGCACGGCTTTTGGATCATTATATTCTTCCGGAATACTGCTGTATTCTAGTCAGGGAACAATTGGAAACAGTATATTTTATTAGCTCACTGTCTCTGAAAAGCCTGAATCTCATCTCATCTACATCTAAGCCTTTTTTTGGGAAACTTGTTGAAACTGATCTTCACGTGGATATTACTATTGGTTTGATATTTTTAATGTTTTGTTTGAACATGCCATTCTTTAAAAAGCACTTAATGGACATATATACTACTATATATTTTATTTTGGTCCCTGAGATTTATATAAAAGAAACTAAAAAAACATAATTCAAATTCACATAATTAAAAATAAATTTTTACATTTTACCTTACATAATTTCCAACCTCTTTTTATTACTTAGATTTAAATGAGCTGTGTTTTTTGTTGCTGTAGCTTTAAGACTGATATATGTAATTGGCTCTGTTCTGTGGCTCATTTAAACAGCATGAACCTATGAGTGGGTGTGGCTAACAAATATATATTATGGGTGGGACTAACAAATATATATATATATCTGAGCTGTTGTCAGAGTAACTGCTGGGCCAGATGTGATCTTGTAATGAGAATACATCTCTACTAGTCCTTTAGTCTGTGCTCTGCTAACATTCAGAACACAAGGATAACACAAGTTAGCTAGCAAAACGTTATCATTAGCTACCACTACTGCTTTTCTGTTGCATTAAGTAATATGTTCCCCACACAAGCAACTACAGGCTTAATTCGGAATTGTTTGGAGGGTCTTTTCAGCCACACTAACTTCTGCTACATCCAGGGACTAACAACAGACTGTTTGTCCATTGGACAATGTTGAGGAGCACACTATTGCCCCCTACTTTGAATTCTATCTTCAAAGGACATGGGATTGGTTTAAAACTTTCCCCCTCAGGCTGTCCCCACCCACATTTACCACTATATTTCTCCTGGGCTTGCCACTATACCACTATACTACACATACTACATTAATGAATGCACTCGTAATGGTGGTGTACTATTTTTGACACACTACGCAGTATGGTAGTACGCAGTTTGACTCACAGCCATGGTTGTCCCCAGATGTTTTCGTTATGAGATCACGCCTGGCTCCGCAAAACTAGTGGATGCCCGTGCCTGCTACGTGAGCTCTCTTTACTTTGACCCTCTCTATGGTACAACTTATAGCAGACTAATGTGATGTGATACATTTAAATACATTGATCACTGTTATAGATTGATTTTGTTTGGTATAAATCACATTTATTCTAGCTGAGCATGTGAAATGTGGTCTGATTTAAATTATTTGCATCGAAGAATTGACCAGAGTTTCACGAGTGTAGATGTATGACCTGTACAGCTCAAATTAAAGCAATTAGATTTACACTAGTCTTAGCCTCAGCTGTTTTGTTTATGTGTGGGCCTGTGGTAGGAAAAGCAGCCCACTACTGTTGCAAGTTTTCAAGTTGCATTCTGTCTTTCCACACATCCAAACTTCTGCACAGTAGGTTTCATCAGTCCAATACAAAACCGTAAATGAGCCTTTCTCAGGAGAATATTAGCTCTGTTGAGGAAAATTTGTGAAGTGTATGGCTGAACATCATTATTCATAAAGTTGCATTTAGAAGCATGATATGAGCTTTTTTTTGCTGGTTTGTTTTTGTTGTAGCCCTGGTTTGAAAGTCTCCCCTAGACATCAGTCATTCCCTCTCAGAGCAGTCAGTTCTTATACAGCTTAGGGGACAAAACATGTCAAAAGCTCTGACAATTTGCAGAAGTCAGGCTTCAGAGACTAGATTACACTGACAACAGGCTCAGATCAAGACACACATGCAAAGTGTTTCTTAAATTAACTGATGTGTATTAGATTTAGAAGCCTATTTTGAGGCAAATATGTCCTATCATAAATATAGCCACTGTTTACAGACAGACCGAGTTAAACAGACTGAAATAGCCTCTATAAACACATACTGTTTTCCAGTGTTCCAGTGTTTGAAGCTGAAACATTAGTGGAAAGATTTGGCTATCAAATGTCATGGGGAACTGATCATTACCCTTTTAGGGAATACAAATAGCCGTACAGCACTCATACTGCAAATCTCCTGCCAAGCCAAATATGCTGGATCATTTGAACAGGTTCAACTAAAAATGCAGCAGCATGTTGTTTGACAGTCACTTGAAGTCACCATCATAACAGAATCTTATACAGAGGTTTGTCCGCATTTTTGTCTATTCAAAAATGCCAGTTGCCTTTCACAATGTGTCATACGGCATGAACGGACTGATAGAAATCATGCCTACTTTACAGTGGTGCCACAGTAGTCATGAAACATGAAAACGATGCAAAATCTTGAATTCTGTAAAACTGCACTATGGAATTCTACTTAACACAACAAACACAGCACCCTGGAATTGACACATCATATCAAACTTGCACTATGTAAGATGGTTCTTGTACTGAGTCAGGAATGAGATAAGAACATGCTCAAATATGGTGTGTGTGTGTGTATGTATTGCGGATCAACCTGTAATGTCTGAAATTTGAAAGTCAGAGTTGTTGGTTCCAATTTCATTGGGGTTTTTTGGACCACATCAGACATCTTTGCGCATTAGTGCCACATGCACAGGCCCAAAAAAGAAGGTCTGACTCAATGTTGGGGTCTCTATGCAATTTCACATGCTCCCCATCCGAAATGCTCCTGGCTCTTTTCTCAGAGCAGGTTAGTTTCTATCAAGAGGCTTCAGAAATACAATGAATATGAATTTAAACTGGTCCAAATGGACTGTGCTCCACCTGCTGACATGAACATCTTTTATTTTGCCCACAATCCAGGTAGATTTCGAGGATGTGATCGCTGAGCCTGATGGCACACACAGTCTGGATGGAGTGTGGAAGGCCAGCTACACCACCTTCACCGTCTCTAAGTACTGGTGCTACCGCGTGCTGTCGGCCGTCTTTGGCGTCCCCGTGGCTTTGTTGTGGGGCTTCTGCTTCGCCTGTATCTCCTTCTGCCACATCTGGGCCGTCATGCCCTGCATCAAGAGCTACCTGATCGAGACCCAGTGCCTGAGTCGAATCTACTCGCTCTGCATCCACACGTTCTGCGATCCGTTCTTCGAGGCGCTGGGAAAAATCTTCAGCAGTGTACGGGTGGCACTTCGCAAAGAGGTGTAGAGATCACGGAAGGAACCGCTGTTTACAAAAGTCTGCCAGGGAAAATTGAGGTTTTATTTTGCCTTTGTTTTATCTTTGTCGAAAGAGGTCAGATTGTGATGGGCGTAAAGCTGATCCCCATCACCTTTCTATGACGAAAGCCTGGATAGATGTAAGCAATGAAGCACTGTGTGCTGAATACTAAGCTGAATTGCTTACGCCTATGCAGTGCTTTTGATTTTATGGCATGCGGAGAGAGGGGTTTAGTGGGCAAGTCGGGTTGAGCTGCTCAAGTGTTCCAGGAAATATTTATGATGGCTCTGGGTGCTGACACAGGAGAACAAGTCTTATTCCTTCATGTCACAAGGCCTTCTCCCTGTATACTCAGTAAACATTTTATTGGGTGCTAGCCTAACAGTATGTTATGGAATGTCACAAAAAGAGAAATATTAAGAGGAACTTGCTTGTAGAATAACAAATTTCCCATAGTCCTGTGTTTTAGATACATGAGTTAAGTCTAAGATGTCTTGATTTTGTTTTTCTTTATCACCATGACTGTGTCTGCTGTATACTGTGCACACAATAAATACATTTTAAAAGGACTGAACAGTTCTGCTCTTTACACTATACAATACTGTGTAAACATCAGAGACATCCCATCAGTAATTCAAAGAAGAAAACCTGAGTGTAAAACAGAGGTGTTACTAGGATGTCATCTTTGGTGGGTGTTTGAATATTTTTGGTGGGCAACAGCACAAATTATATTTTTCATATATAGGGCATGTAAACAAGGCCACAGTCTAATTTTGAGAAAGGGGATTTCACATTTTGTTGGGGGCAAGGGGGTTCCAAGGCCACCACCCCTTAAAAATGAATAAACTTTGTAAAAAGTAGATTTAGATTTTATGACAAGCATTTTTTATGGACTATAGAGGAACATTTGTGGGCAAATTTTGGTTAGGATCTTTAGTAGGCTACAATAGAATAGAGTGGGCGGAGTCAGGCAGCAGCGGGTGTATGAACCACGATAGTTATGCCTAGGACAGAATAATGTCTAAGTACAATATAAATAACAGATGCAATTAGTTAATATTTTATTCTTATATATGTATGTATTTAATATTCTATATTGTTTTGTTTGTGTTTGACTTTTAATGGAGAGTCCAGGACAGTCAGCTTCTGCGTATTTACCCTTGGTGTCTTTTAAAACCATTTGGTCATTTGCAATTTCTGCAAGTTTGGGATCTTTCTGAAGGGTGTAATCAAACAGCCTAGTTAAAAAATCTGCCGCTTCCATATCCCCCTGATGGTGCCTATGGAGAGCTGTAACTCATTTACAGTGATAAACTGAATGAGTTTTAACATAGCACCTGTTTTTTCTATCTAAGTAGCAATACCAAGTAGTGGCACAAAACTGTCACCTGTCTCTGAGTGATGCTGATATTCCTGCCATTCCTGCCATCTAAAGAGAGGAATACTAGAGGGATCTTTAAGTAAACCACTGTCTCGTTCAAGCACTCGCTTTCAGTAAATGTACCACCGTTGGGTGAATATATCCTCTCTTTTGGAATTAGAAACACCAAATCTGGGAAAAGCAAAGCAAAAGCCAGCATCACACACACCCATAATATTCTGAGACTGGCACCAGCCTGTACTAAAGCCTTTCACAAAATTGCTGCCCTGACACAGAGACAGTACCACTGAATAAATGTGCTAGGCTCATCAGTAGGCATCGTGCACAGTGGTTGAGTTTACTTGTTTTTGAAATCTATGCCACCTATGGAAAATTGACATAGCTAGCTACATAAAACTAATCGTGTAAACATTTAAAATTGCTTTATACATAGACACAAACCAACTTCAGGGGCAACTACGTGGAAACATGTAGCTTGCAAACTGAAGAGTGAAAATATATACATCTACTAATATTAACCAATAAGAACCAGAGACAAAAATGTGCAAGAATCAAAAGGATGAACTGTTATACTTGGATTGCTACGAGCCGCTACAAATAGGTTTAGCAGTTCACTTAATCATGTCTACACCCCCTGTGTGAAGAAGTCTAGTCTAGTCTGTTATATAACTCTGAAGATTCTGAAGATACATGGTTGATATTCATCTTTAAATATTGGCTTCCTATTTGCCAGTTTCTTATCTGTATATTCCATTCCACCTTAAAATCCATGACACCATTTAAGGTACATCTGTGTAATAGTTTAATGCCCATTCCAGGTCCTGGAGATCTAGCACACTTTCAAGTTTAAGAATGTAAAAACATACTATACTTCTAGGTTTTTTGGGGTCATTTTAGGTCATTTCTTCTGGTTCACTGATCATAAAACGTACACACAACATAAAAGGGCAACAGGTGTTTTTAGTTTTGTCCAACAGCAACAAAATATAATACTAATAAACTATAATGATTTTCATTCATGTTTCTCTACAATGAATTCAATTAATCAGGTTAACTGCTTAACTGTGTTAGTGAGCTTCCGATATCCATGACATGCTCTATGCTCACATTTATCACAATAACCATGAAATATAGTTCAAATATTGCCAACCCTTATGCAATCAAATTTTCACAGCAATGTTCCAACATCCATTGTAAAGCCTTCCTAGAAGACTATAGGCTTGGGGACTACATCTCTATTAATCCCCTTGATTTGAGAAGAAAGACTAGATGAAAATGCCTCTACAAACATTTAGGCAAAAATGACAACATAATTTTGTGTTTCAGTTTCCTTCCTTCTAGCAGCAGTTGTGTTAGTGTTGTATTCATGTGGAAGTCATGTACACAGTTGAATCAAGTAAGTTAAATCAATTATTTCCAGCCATTATTCCATTGCACACTTTTCACACAGGGTCTTTCTCACAACAATACAGGCTGTGCATAATTCCCAAGTTCTGTACAGAATAGTAATGCCAATCATCCAATTACTGTAACAACTTGAGGACATTTTTAAAATGATATGTGGCTTAGAAACCATGACCTCAATGTGTTTTGCATAATGAGAGGAGACAAACGTTGACTGATTTTGCCATTCTGAATGTGGCTCATGTAATAAGTTATGACTGTAATTTTCTTCTAATACATTTTTAAAGTGGAAAACATTATAGATTAAGACTCCTTCAGTCTGTTTAGATGTCTGATGAGAGACACCTGGGCTCTGACATTGCTAAATTGATTATCCACAGTGCCTGATCTGATTTCTTTTGCTTTATTTCCCTTACACTTCTCAAAGCAAGCAACATTTATGAGCTCATGCATCTGAGGTTTAATTTAAACTATTTCATTAAACTGTTTTCAGGAATTCCCCAGATAACCAGCGATTTCATTTTAAAGGTAATGTGAGATAGGTGAAGAGAAAAGGAGATCTCTCTGGAGATACGTCTGAAAAGAAGCGCATTGTGCTAGTTCCTTTGCTTTTTCTCACAGCAGGCCAGCTGTTCCTGTAGACTTCTAACCATAGTGCTGCTACCATGGAACATTGCATTGAGTTAGTATTATAAAATAACACTATAATTCATTTGAATGTATAACATGTTGATTTCCAGTAAGTCCATGTTTTCCTGTTAAGGAGTTCAAAAAGATTATCATATAAATATGACTACGCTTAATGACATGCAGTTATGAATGGAAATGGAAAAAAGTGAAGCACCAAATTTTAATTTAATGATGTATATCATTTCCACGTTAATAAAATATTCTTTATGTCCAAAATTATCCAGACTGCTAATGAGTGAAATCAGCTACTTGGGCTGCAAAGCAATGGAACTGAGTTCTCTGGAGTGATGGGACTCTATCCAATACCTTTGGGATGTGCTTGAATAGTGTTTGTGATTACGAATTGATCATCCAACATCAGTACCTGCACTGTTGCTCTTCTGGCTGAACACAATCAAATCCACACAGAAATGTCTTCACAGAAGAGTAGAAGCTGCTATTATCTGCTGATTTCAGAAGACATATTGGTTGAGCAGGTATGTGTCTGCAAACATTGACACATACAGTTGCATTCAAAAATACCCCAGTAAAATGACATTTTCTGTTGATTTTCGTGAAGGTGAAAACAAGTAAACAAATCTACTGAGAACACACTTAAACTTGCAATTCTTCAGCAAATTTTAGTGCACAATTTCTATTTATTGAATGCAAATAATAAATAAATAAACTTGAAACTTAAAACTTGTTTGCTGAGTTTCAAACCACAGTATGTAAGTCATGGGGATTTGGAGAAGAACATATTTTAACATTGGTTGTGCTTTCTGAAAGAGTGTTCAAAGGAAACCCAGGCAAAACTTGTTAGCATCTGTTAGCACATCGTAAAAAGAATAAAATATATAATGTATGTTTTTAGCAATTCTGTGACTCTTGGGAAAAGACAGAAAGGGGGCCCCTGAATACCCTCTAAAGAAAAGGATATCTTCACAAGTGAAATCATCTCAAATCTAGTTGTTATATCTAATAATTTTGGAGTTTGCTGTAGGAATACAATAAGGTTATTTAACCTTTTCTATATCACTGTATTGGTAACGACACATTTCTGTCATTTAGTTCTGGGTTTTTACACATTTACGCATCAAATTGCCCAGCAATACTGTAGTGCAATATACAGTTAAAAAGATTTTTTAAGGATTCAGTCCCTGCAAACCAGTTTATGATCTGTTATTCACAGCAGTTATGATCGTCTCATTTGCAATACAAGTGCCAAGCACGCAAAATCTAGCAAATATAAAAGATAAGGGTTGTGACTCAGATGTGTTTGTAAGGTGAAGTAGGCCAGCAAATCTGAAGATGAATTATTCATTTATCAGTTTAGAGATTTCTGAGTCAGGAGAAAAGAAACTCATCCATTCTAGCCTCAGTTACTGTATGTCAGTAATTCATGAAATTATTCTGACTCACACGGGTTTAACTTGCAAATGACAGCCAGCTCATTACAATAGTCTAAAGTGTGTGAGAACAGCAGACCCTATAGTTTGGGTATCTTACTTTTAATTTGGAAAAAGTTAAGAGGTTAACTCATTTCTAAATGTTTGTTTAAGTCATTGTATTAAGTGAAATCATCTGGTAATTAAACTGGCAGATCATTTTGTTTGCTTTATGAAATGTGCTTGAAACAAACAAAAGTATCTGCCAATATAGTCCATTTTATATAGTAAGTTAACGTAATAAGGAGTAATTACCCTGTCTTTACAGTGAGGTATATATATATATATATACACACGACTGTATACAGTAGTATGGTTTACACCTTTTGGCAATAACTGTGTTAATGTAATACATTGTATGTAAATCAATTTAAAGGGTCACAGCATGTCTCAAAATCTCACTGTTTAAATTTAAATGTGTCACTGATTCAGTACACCTTTTTGAGACAGGACCATCCTAATAGTACCTTCATGACTAGCTTGCTTTGAAAATGGTAAATATGATACAATACACACAAAATTCCCAAATTAAGGCAAACTACTATTGTTTTTTTCAAATTCACTGGGGCCTAAAAATCTGACTTAGCTCTTTCCCATTCTCAGAAAATACATACAAGTTTACCTGTAAACATTCAGCCATAGTCACATTTAACACATATACTTTATTGTCAATAAATTACATCATATTCTGGCTTATATTTACTGTAAATGGGCATGACAATTTTCCAGAGGAAAACTTCAGTAGAATTTTAAATAAGATAAAATAACACATCACTAAAGAATATGACCAAACACTGTGAAAGATGAACCATCCATCAGATTGTCTCAGGTAGCGCATCCCCTTTACTATCCTCAACAGGATGCAAACCTGTGAGCTATGGCTATTCACTGGGTAATACCATACCCTCCATTCTCTGCACAGCCAGAAAAATGCAGGCCTTTTTCTTTCTCACAGCATCCAATCAATGTAAAAATGTTTTTTCATTGTTGGTCATGTAAACACACAAAGCTATTTGCTTTCAAATATTTTGAAGATGCACCAACAAGACAAGATTTATCATAATTCATCATAATTGCAAAAGAGTCAAAAGTTCTTTGTAATTTTGCACTTCAAAACAAACTAAATTGTGTTACTGTACAAAACTAAGAATCAGGAAAACGGAAAATTTTAAAGGAGAATGTTGGCAAGTGGACAATGGAAAACAGACATGAATAATGAGAAGGAAAAGGGAAAGTAATGCCAAGCTCCTAATGGGCCAAAGTAACACTCTTTGCAAAACAAATAACTGTCTTTTGACATCAGTTAAAAAAAGGAAGTTGGAAGAAAGCTACAGTGGACACAGGCCCACTGTCCCAAACTGATCTGTCTTCGAGTTAACCCTGGAGCACAGAGTTTAGCTCATGTCTTCATTACTGACTTGAAAGTTCAACCTAAAATATGTATGTAAATCCACAAAACATATGCAGCTTCACTGGATGTGACCTTAAATGAGAGGTGAACAGACATATGCAGGGTTCAGATTTCTTTCTTTTTGTAGACAATAAATTGACATTCATGTTATGAAATTCCAGTAATGGCAAAAGGAGAACATATTTAGGCCATTAACAACACAACAGAAGCAAGGACTCTTCAATATGCCCTCTGTTCTTGCAGGTAAAACTCGACTGGTTCTTACAAAGCCACATGTTTTGCTGGCCCCATTTAAGGTTGTGTGGCACCTGCTAAAAGATCGCAGTCTCTGCAAATTTTCTGGCACTCAGAAGTAAAAGAATGGTCTTTTGTCTTGTCTAGGAGCATAAGGCTTAAGGACAGAATGTTCTAAACATCTCCAGGAGGTAATCACAGTGATCACAAAACCGAAGCCCCTGTTAAATCCAATAGTCCCATTAGACTCCTGTCTAAGTTTCCAGAGCCCTCTGTGGCAATGCTGTCCTGTTATTTCTGTGTTGTTTTCTGGTCTTAGTTTGTGATTACTGTCAGTTTGGACTGGATAAGCACTTATGTTGTGGACGTCTGGGTGATGCTCCGCTGGCTGCTTGTGCTCTTGATGGCATAAGTGGAGGAGTTGCTCTTGCGGCTGGAGTTGTGCTCCAGGTCGCAGCGGCACTGAGAGGATTTCAGGTAGAGTGCCGGACAGCAGAGCAAATTCTGCTTCAGATCTTGGAAGAGGTGTCCTGCGAAGCACATGTAGATCCAGGGGTTACAGCAGCTGTTCAGACTGGCTAAGAGCATGGAGATGATGAAGGGCATAGCTGAGAAGAAAACAGACAAACAGAGGTGATTTGAGGTGTAATGTTCACATCTCAAACATTTAAACACACCTTTATACCTACACAGTTGCACTCAGAAGGACCGGAATGAAACTTTTTTGAGACATTTTGAGACAAAATGATCAGTGAGCAAATGATTCAAGTTTCACGCTAGGCGGTGCATGTGATGTAAGCATGGACAAGCCTTATCGCTGTACCTGACTGACCCAACAGCCATGTTTGCGGACATTCAGTGAGCAGTGATGCCCTCCATGAGTCATCCTTTAAGTGCCAGCACCATTGGCAGACAGCTGCATGAGGCAGAACAACATGCACGCAGACCATTGCAACGACTGCCCTTAACACCACGTCAATGTTGACAAAGACTGCAATGGTGTCGTGCCAGACTGTCAACACACAGCTGTCAGAATGGCAGCGGGTCATCTTCAGTGACAAGTCCTGCTTTGTCCTTCTGGACACAACCAACGAAACCATGTGAGGAGGAACCGTGGTCAGCACCAAGATGAACAGTTTGTTGTCACGTGTCACACATACAGAAGGCATAGTGTGACTCCACTTCCACCCCTACCACAAAATCTGCATGGCATGTTGCGTTAGCAAACATGCTGGCCTGACGCAATACTGAGAGACACTACGTCTGTATGTGTAGCTCAATAAGTGTTGCCCATATCAGTCTAAATTTATCATCATTTATTGTTCCTGGTACCCTTTATCTTTCTTCCCAATAGGATTGCAGTCCAACACTTCCTTCTGGGTGCAACTATTCTTTTGATGATGAGTGTATTTAAAAATAAAATATCAGCATTAGATTTATGTTTAAACTAAAACTGAGGATATATTTATTGTACTTTAGAAGATCAGAATTTTAGCTGATGTTTGGATACTGTCCTAACTCTAAAAAATGTTTCCCCATATTGCTAATACAAGTACATTCAGTACATCCTGGTAAAATATGAGTTCATATACAGACAAAGGTAACAGCTGCATTATCAGCATATCAACATTGGCCCATAATTCCAACATTGCAAAGTACAATTATCTTATATGTAAAAATATGTTAAGAGAGAGCTGTTTTTACTCCTTTTTGAGTGATGTTATTAAGTTTAATTATCTCTCTAATTATCTGAAATAAGATAAAATCTCTCCCAGTATAGCGAGAAAGGATAGATGTCTAGAAATAAGCTAAATAATCTTACAATAAGCTTATGACTGTCTCAAAGAGAGGAATATAAGATATATCAACTAAGATATTTTTTCTGGCTAAGATATTATTGTTGCAGTGAAAAGGTAAGTTGAAGGTGAGTGTATACCTTAGATGATTACCTTTCAATAAATCACATACACTCTGAGTTATATTGGCTAAAATAAGCATACTAATTCACATAATCACACACATGCACATGCCTATACATCAAGTGCACATAAATTACATTTCTGCATTGGAGAATTTTGGCTGAACCACAGTACTGACACTTTCCAAGATACTTGGAAATACTTGGGGTCAATGGGGAAAGCTCATGTTCTGCTTTGAAACTCTCATTGAGCCAAAGTGACCAACTCTTCAGCTGCGATAATAGCACTTCACAAAATCTAAACCAATGGGGACAGTCAGTGGACATGAAATTACGGGGTTTTATTTCTGCTTATTTAACACTCATTTGCCAGTACTTTGATTAATGAGGGTTGAAGAACCTTGGGACAGCGGTCTTCACACTGTTGATCTGTGAAAGTGCTGGGAGGAAAGCCGAGACAAAAACTTCCATTTCAATCAGTAATATAGCCCAGTGTTTTCTGTCTGCTACGGCTGAAGATATCCATACATGGTGTGTCATGAAAAATGAACTTGTCTCAAGAATCTGAAGCATGCAGCCACTTCTGAAGTCTCTTTTTTCCTCTGTATTGTATTTTTCCTTTATGTCAGGTTGCTGAACACTATATTTTCTTTGGATACTCACTAAAAGCAAGCAACAAGACTGATGTGCAGCCAGCTGAATCAACATAACTGTGTTTCTTTCTAAACATTTTAGTTTAAAAGTCTTCTGAAACAGATACTATACTAAACATATGGAATACTTCTTCAAGTACTAAATCTGACAATCTCTCTTTTGAGATTACATATGGTATATATATTCTGACAGTGCATTTGTTGACACAAAATCCAGTGTTGCTCAGGGTGAACCAAGATCTATCATTTCAGTGAGCCTAAATGTTACAGTAATTGTTTAGAAATTGATGTCTTGAAATATTACAACACCTACATAAGGTAAGAGCCTTTGCATGCAATTTTAAGCATCATATGGAAATGTGATTCCTCTCGAACTTGAGACAGTCGACAGTCATTGTGAATGTAAAAGGCGTTTATATAGCACTGGCCAAAATGTGTGATGTGTGGGCTGCTGGAACTCAGTGTCACCAACCTGACACCAGTTAGACTATTAAGGCTTGTGATTTCTGAAAACCATGAGGCTGTAGGAATGCTAGCTGGTTTTGCCTTCCAGGCAGCAGTGCAGAGCACTCAAAACACTAACATTTGAACATCCGTCTGAATTTGAACATTTTTGGAGCACATCCACAGAAATCTGACAAACCATAACAAGGCATGCATTTTCTGGACACAGACTGAACCTCATCCTTCACTAAACTGCAATTGCAAATTAATTTTTCCATCCTGGACCAGGCTTAAACGTGTCTGGAAAATCTCAGGCACTTATAAACTTACTCTAACAGTAAAACAAAGATGACACGCAGTTTTCCTTACAGTTCCATCAAGTTTGCATTAAATTTTACATATAATAAATAAACCTATATGTTATAGGATATCTGAGCAAGACAGCTAAACAAAAACAAGTTAGGCCAAAAATGTGCAGTCTTCTTTCTACCTTGGCAAAGATCTATGGTTATTATTATGTGCACTGAGGAAAACTACAATTTTACAAAACAATAACCTCAACAGCCTGAAACGCAGTGAACCGAAGATGACAGTGTCACATACAGGCTAACTGACTTATGACTGGGAGAGACACGGGTCCAGGACTTTTGGCTAGGAGAATCATACGGTCAGCCAGGGAAACTGAGAGGTCCTGTAAGAAGGATGTGTATGATCTTAAAAATAAAGGTGCCCAAAAAGTTTATTTGGACGATGCCTTAGAAGAGCCACTTTTGGTTGTGCAGTAAATCTTTCAGTGGATGGCTGACTCTTCTATTAAAGGAGCAATATTTAAGAGCAATCTGTCAAGTTCATACTTCACACTGCTTCTCCTCCTCCGTCTTTACTCCTCCTTGTGTTGCAAGTTCAGAATCAAACATCATTCCTTTACTCGCCAAGAGCAACTCTAGCAGTGAAAAGTATTACCAATATTAACTCTTATTTTGCTCCTTTTTTGTAGCTTGTTCATCTTCTTATATTCGTCTTTGGTTTGAGAAACATGTAACAGTTCACTCCTTCCACCAAACTCTTGGAAAATTGGGCATGTTTTCAGATTCACAGATATGCTGCTGTACAGCTGCAGTCAGCAAAGGTTCATTCAACTGGGTGAACCAATTAGCTACGGCACTAGCTTAAGGTAAAGCAGTGCTGCAGCTCTGGTTAGTCAAGACTATCAAAGACAGAAGCTCACTGTTTTGTGAGTGAGGCAAGTAAACAATTACTTTTCCCTGCACTTGCATTTGAGCCTCTATTTATTCCTAATGGACAGTGTAACATCATAATAGGTGTATTTTCAGGCACTCCACAGAATTTTGATTTTGAGACATTCAGGGAGTCCAGTAGGATAATTAGAGGAACCTGAACCTCCCGGGACCTCCTGTATTTTGCACCTTCATTCTAAAATTCTAATGAGCACTCCTGATTGACATCCAGAAGTCCAACACTCCTATCGTGCTATGGCACTGAAGCTTAAGCAAGCAAAAAATTAGTGAAATGGGCTCTGTATATGAAGGCTGTGTTATAGACTCCACTGTGTCTATGGCTTAATAAAAACATTATCCAGTTTTCAGATCTTCAAGGAGATAAGGTTCTTGTTCATGTTGATGCTGAAAGTGCATTAAGAGAATGCCGGCGTCGTCAGTTGCCTGAGGTTTAAATAAAATGTCCACATAATTTAAAGGTTGTATACTGGTTAAAGATGTTTCCTAGAACTAAACAACCAGGCCAAGAACCATTAAGGAACCTTTATTCTGAAGAGTGATGTCTGTAAGTCTTCAGGATCTGAGGGAGTGGAGTTTAGCAGTAAAGGATGGAAACTACAAACCCACATGGAGCTTCAATGAGCTGGATTGTTCTGAGTAGCTACTTCTTATTTGTTCTGAATTCACAGCAAGCAATGGAGAGCAGGAAGAGGTCTGATTTATGTCGGGGAAGAAAAAGAAATATCTGCTTTCATTTGAGACTCCGAGGAGAGCATGTATAATGAGATTCCAATGTGCAAACAAAATTACAACTTAATTTATGATCTTTATCTTTAAATCTGGGAATACTACCTGGAATAGTGACATACAGATTAGGTAGAAGAACTGGGAAGACATAAGGGATTAGAGTACCTCCATAATTTCAAGAATGCTTCAGGGATCAAGTTTAAACTAGTTTGATGAACTTCTTGAACTTCTTTTGTGGCTCTTGTCACTCATCTAAATTGAAAATGTTTCTTTCAATATGTCAAGCGCTGTGTTCTTAGAGGACGGAGAAAGACTTGGCCACATCTACGAGAAATTCAAGCACAAAGCCAAGCTGATGAGAACTGGAAGCTAAATCTCCTGCGACACTGCCAAACTCAACATGGTTATTCATCGCCAAGGTAGATAACGACCACATTTCAGTCAGTGTAAGTCAATTGCAGGACAATGTGCTGCAGTCATATTGTGCAGTCTTATTAGAAAATCAGTCAATGTTAGGGCTATATCACCACTGAAAGTGTCTTATCCCATCCAAGAAACTCATATTTTGTGAATGTAGCTGAAGTCTCTGACACTGCATTCTTCCATAGCGATGTCAGCAAACATTAGAACGTAATCCAGTTAATTGGTTTCTTTATACACAGCACAACAGAGGGTCAGCATGAACTTTCATGGAGGGTGTTTGGTACAGATTACAACACAGTGGGACATACTGGCTCTCTCTTCACTAATTCTCTTATTTGAAGTGTCCACTGTATGCCCCTGACAGGAGGAGCTATCAAGCTTCCCTTTTATCTTCATTAAACACAGAGGGCCCAATGTATGTTGGAGCGCAGGCACAGTGCAGAATGTGCCTCAAAACCACTCCACAATGCACATCTATTTAAAGGATCCTACTGTGGTCATTTTCAATGTTCATGATGTCATTTTTGGGGCTCTACTAGAATAGATCTAGCTCCTGTGACTGTTAGCCCCACCCCCCACTGAGTCCAGTGTGCTCTGATTGGTCTGCTCACCCACTTTGTTCTGACTGGTCAACCACTCAAGTGGCATCCTGCTACACCTTCTGCCACCACACTTCTGTGACTGTTCTTACAATGGTGTCAATTCTGCCAAATCAGATGAGCCAATATGCGATCTTGAAAGTAGAACCCGATCCACCTTCACAAGGTTTTAGCTCTCTGTGTATTGTGTTAAGCGTGTGTCAAACATTGTTTGCAAGCAGGCAGGCATAAAGGACTGTGTTAAGAGATGATGTCACCTTGTAATAAAGAAAAGGGCTAGAATTCCAACAAGACGTTTCAGGCAGTTGAGAAAAGTGGTTTCTGTGGGAGAGAGTTAAATCCCCTAGCATGTATTTTGAGCTTTATAATTTTGCAGACAGTTTACATGCACAAAAAAGTGAAATAATGCACCAAAGGCAAGGGAAAAACTGGAAAAGCATCATATGTCAGCTTTAACATTCGATACTGCAAACTGTACATAAACCTGTCCACTAACTGTGCCCTCACACGTATACATCTAAGAGCTTTTGCAGTAGCTTTCTTCTTTTCTTTCCTCCTTCCTTCCTTTCCTGTTGTCATATAATATATAACTGTTGTTATTTACCAAGAAGTTAATAGGAGAAAAGATTAATAATATGTTCTAAATTGTACAGCCATTCTAAGGAATTTTGTAATTTAAAAATAAACTTAAATGTGGGGTTAGTGCAAAAAACATAATAATAATAATAATAATAATAATAATGGAAGATGTCATATGTAGACAAGTAAATGCGTAAAGTAACTTTAAAATGAAATATTACTTCTAGTGTTGTTTTAGGCCCAAATAAAAAAAAAACCAATTTTATAAAAGGTGCAATAATTTTGCAGTTTCATGAAAGCTCATGACATGAGCTGCAAAACATTTTATTGAAATTCAAATCTATGGCTTTCTAGTTATTGATAGGCTTTTTCAATGAAAGTGGTTTAAGCTAATCAAATATCTAGAGTTACTACAGTAGGACATCTCTACAAAGTAGTGCGATTTGTCAGAACACATTTAGTGGGTGGTGGTCACAAAGAGGACTCTTTTGCAGTGTTCTTCTTTTACATGTTTTGCAGACAGTGATCACCTTAAATCAAGTTTCTGCACTCCAAGATACGACCAAAATACGACCACACTTTGGAAATCTCTGGAGCGTCATCATTGCCTTCCTCCAGGTTTTCACTGACACAAAAACAAACCCACACTGCCTGCTGCGTCTGCGCCGCTGCGTCTGAGAGACCATTGCTGTATTTTTAACGTGAGCTTAGTGGTAATAAGCCACAGTTTTAGTGATAATTAACATTTGATAGGTAATACCAACCGTCTGTACTTTCGCCCTGGTTTATTGTGAGACCAGTAACCGTGTATACATGTGCACGAGCAGAGAAAGAGTGAGAGAGAGAGCCAGGTTAGAGAATGAGCAGTAAGAGAGAGAGAAGCTTCAGCTGTGGCCGACAACAGCTGGAAGATAAAACAGGTTTGTGAGACTCTAACACAAATGGACACCTGGTTTTCAAAGACAGAAAAATCTAGGGGAAAAAAAGGATGCCACAAGCATAAGTAAAAGTATGAGCGAGAGAAGCACATTGTGTCTAGGCCTGTGTGCCAGTTTCCTACACCTGGGCAGAATGCATCCAAATTGCACCTGAAACTGACGCAAAAGGCTTAGTACACTGGGCCAAGAGTGATGGAGAGAAGACACTAAACCTCTCCAGTTCACACAGTGAATGCCCAATAATCACTCCACGCAGTTCTTAAGTGATACAGGGCTATTACAGTTAATGACTAGCCTGCTCTCAGAGTTGAATTATATGCATTGCATGAGGGAGTTATGACATAATGGGGTGATAAAGGGCATTGTTCCCATTCTTGTCGAGGCTGTTAATCACACCGATTCAACCCAAGACGTTCTACGCTAACAGACGCAAAACTGACGTGGGAACACAGACACATTAATATCAAGGTCTTGCTTTACTGGCCCATGGACTGACCATTTATCAAAAGGAACTTTTCCAGGTTTGAAGATTTGTAGGTGTTCTCAGACAACCTGTCGTCCAATTTCTGTGTCTGTCTGCCTGAATTTCCCTTCAGAAATACTCATCACAGTTCATACAGTGACATTAGACGACTCTTACAACTTCCACACACAATAAGAGACATATTTTAGACAAATTAGGTGGTATCCGTGAATGTGTTCCCATTCAGAAGCTAACAGTGGTCTTAATGCAAGACACTTCCACAGACGACATTAAAAAATAAGGCTGTATTCTACATGTTTCTGGTATTTTATCATGTTTTTCTGACGTCTGTTTTCGGTGATTAAAAGTTTACAGTGTCATTCATATTTGTTTACTTCCAACCTATTTTTCCAACCTTTAGAATTAAAGATGCTGATTTTTCTACTTTGCTTTACTGCCTCTAAGGCTGATATGTGTAAATGCAGGGATGCACTGATATGAGAATTTTGGGTCAATGCCTATATCCGACATGTGTATGTACATATTTGCCCATGCTGAGACATTTGTAAAATGACTGTATCTATCTGGATTAGCATTCTAGAGTATTAAAGCAATTATTTCTTTGGGGTTACAAATGCTGCAATGGACTAGCGGCCTGTCCAAGGTATATCCTGTCCTCCTCCCTTTGAGAGCTGGGATATGCTCTAGCACCCCCCGCAACCCGGTAGGATTAAGCAGGTTAGAAGATGAGAGTGAGATGAGGGTTACAAATGCAGTAAATGAATAATATGCAGACATTTAGTAACCCAGCCTCACCTGAACGATCTGCTCCAAATATCCATCCAATGCTGATATTCTTTTTCAGCATGAATCTACCTGATTGGCTGCCCTGTATATAAAGACTGAATTCCTTATCAGACATCAGATTTAATAAACTCTTTTCAGGAGTCTTAATTCTTTGGAAGGCTGCAATTAAAAATGTGTTTCCTTACAGCCAGGAACAGCACAAGGCTTAATTGCATTCTTCCACACCTTATGCTGTAACTACACTGATGCAGACTGTCTGCAGTTAACAACTTTCTTTATCACTTGACTGCAAATGTGAATGGACGGGCTAAACTGCCATATGGGCGACCCTATGTAAATGAGTTGCTTTTGGTGACATCATAACCATGATCAATTTAAAGTGGGCTGCACTATAAAAGTAATTATTTTATTTAATGTCACATAACTGGCTTTGATGTACAGTATGATTTTGGGTACCAGCATCGGCAGATCATTACTAAAAACCAAAAATATCAGCAACTGACACAATATTTGCCTTGATGAGTCTAATATTTGATGATCATACAATTCAGAGGAACAGAACCTGTAGGTGATGCTGGGCTACTACCCAAACATTCTTCTTCTTAGGTAGCTCCATACAAATGCTATAAAGCTATATGCCTCTGTAATGATGATTCAGTTTGTAAGTCATTCATTGGCATTTACAGATTTGTGAAAAGTACTGAATATTGGCCTTAGCCCACAAATCCTATATCCCTACTAATAGGCTAATGCAACACATTGCCTACAATTAGAGGTTCAATCAGCTCAAAATTTGAAGCTTTTTTTTTTTTTTTTTTTTTACTTAAAACAGCTTTAAATCTTCATTACCACGTGTTCTGGTAGCTTAGTTTGCTTATACAGACATGCCGATATAGTACATCACAATTTTATTTCAAGAACCAAGGAACATATAGCTTTCCATGATATCATCACTTTAAGTGCATAGATTTAGACTGTTCTCAATGACAAAGTCTTCAGGAACTGCCTAACTGACCAACTAGGGTTTGACTGGATCCATTTTGACAGACTTTTACCGCAAAGTTCTCAGCTTTGCAGTGGATCGCTACATGCATCGTGACTGAGTCAGAGTACTGCAATCCTCTGAGACAATGGCTGTTCACAATTTATCGTCTGATCTTTCCAATAGGCTTACTTAGATAGCGGATCAGGCTGTGAGTGTGCTACGGGAGAGAACTGCATCCGCTGCATCAGTAGGTACTGGAGCTGTGCCTGATGCAATAGGCAGTGGTCTCATGCCCCCCCGCCTCCATACCCCCTCCTCCTACTTCAGAACGATGACTGTCTACTTCGATTTCGTGCGCCACACAGTTCTTTTCGCTGCATCTACAGAATCACAGAACACTGCACTCTATGAATGGGACCCACCCAATCTATTAAAACCAAAACGTAGAGATTGGAGGAAATGTAAATCCAACATCCAGTAATTCACTGTAATATCCATAATCAACTCACATGGTTCAAACATACAACCAAACAAGCAGTAGGTGAAGCAGTAGGTTTGCTTGGTGATTAACAGATTATGTTCAATAGAAAAATAAATGTCAGTTTCAGAAAAATTGGAATATATATAGGAACATTTGATGTTGCATTCTCTCTGTCTGAGACACTGTGATGTAATGGTCCTCTAACGTTTTTGGAGCTAAAATTATAAACCTATCACTCGGAACATCAATTCCCAGTGTTTTTCCAAGTAGGAGCTCCAGATTCCAAACACGTTAGATGCGCATTAATGCTCGTGTGTCACCAGTCTGAGCTCAAATGGTCTCTAATAACTTCCTTTGAAAAACATTGGCACTGTTTGGTATAACAAGCGACATCCAAAACATTCTCCCTAAGCAGCCAAGCCTATCACGGGGCAAATATTGCCCTTATCAGCCGGTAGCATAGATTTTGCCCTTTGGTTTGTTTGGATGGATGGAGATACTGTAGGACATGAATTATTCCTTATGCTGCAGACAGTCATGTTTTAATGGGCACACTTCTGCTAAATATTCAGATGTTTCCCCAAGGGTGTCCGCCCACTATATGGAATAGTAATGACTACAATGTAAAACACCCGCATCATCCAACTGACCATATGAACTGAATTTCGTTCTAGGAAAACTGTTACACTGTGTTAAAAAAGAGCTTTCTAAAAAAAAAGACAACAGAGGATAAAAGAGTGTGATGGAGAATGTGTTGGATCCCTTCACACTCATGTGGTATTTTGGTGCTTATAGAAACAGGGCAAATGGAAAGGTTCAAGATAAGATGCACGGTCGTGTGCATGAAGAGGGTGAACGGATTTGGAAGTAATCTGCGCACCTATATGCACCTGCACACATCACACAGAGTGATCGGAATTCAGCAAAGGTTATGTGCAGGCTTTGGGACTGGGCTGTGGTTGTTTCGGGGTTCATGCATAACACTTTGTTGCTCTAGCTTCACTTTCACTGCATATTAGAACTTGAATGTACTTGATATAAAAGTCGGTTGCATCATGTAAAATCATCATGTAGAATCATGAATCATGTAAATGAGCAAGGTATTAAACAAACAAACAAATTAATAAAAAATACATAATTGAATGAACGAACTGTGGCTTAGGACCCAGAAGTACCCACAATGTGAAACCCTCAGGCTGTAACTCACCCTCCCTGGGCGCGCCCGGGTCCCACGCGGACCACATCTGCACCACGAAGAAGGGCGTCCAGCACACGATGTAGGCAAGCACGATGACGAACGTTATCTTCACCGTGGTGATCTTGGCGCGCGAGATGAGCGCCACGCTGCTGACGTGCCGCTCGCATTCGCGCTCGCGCCGCGTCTTCAGGCGCACGTTCTGCCAGATCTTGAAGCAGATGAGGCCGTAGCAGGCGCTCAGGATGCCCACGGGCACCACGTACACGGTCAGGCTGATCCACGTGATGTATGCCTTGGCGCCCCACGGCTGCACGAAGTCGCCCCAGCAGTCGTAGACGCCCGCGCCCACCTCGCGCAGCGAGAAGATGCCCACCTGCGGGATGCTGAAGATCAGGCTGAGCAGCCACGAGCACAGCACGTACAGGCGGTCGGTGCGACGCCGCAGGGAGCGCAGCGGCTGGCACACGGCGAGGCAGCGGTCCACGGACATCAGTACGAGCATGTAGGTGGACGCGAACATGCCCACGACCTGCAGGTACTTCACGAGCCGGCAAAGCAGGTCGGGTCCGTAGAAGCGGAAGGTGATGTCCCAGATGAGCTGCGGCAGCACCTGGAACACGGCCACCACCAGGTCGGCGATGCTCAGGTGCTTCATGAAGTAGTACATGCGCGAGGGACCGTGCTTGGTGGTGCGCAGCGCGAGCAGTACGCACAGGTTGCCGGCCAGGGCGAAGAACAGCACGAGCGCGAGCACGGCCACCTCCACTTTAGCCACCTCCTCGTTGCGCTTGAGCGGGTTCACGGTCTTGTTGGCCGCGGCGCTCGCGTTCGAGAAGCTCGAGAAGTTCTTCCACGACTCGTTAAAAGCCCAGAAGGGCTGCTCCTGGGATTCGTCCTCCATGGCGCCAAGGCTGCATCCACAGCGGACGTTTCCAGCGCTTTGAACGCGTCCAGGGCGCGCGCGGATCAGTCCGCGCGGACGGTCTTCTCGCGCGCGCTGGCGGGACGCAACGAGCCCTCCAAGACTGGACGGAGTGAAAGAAGCGGGAAGAAAAGAGTGGAAAAGAGCGGGAAAAAAGAACTTATATCAGCTGTAAGTTTATATAAGAAACTCGGTCGTTGAGAGCTAATCAGGAAAAACAAACAAACAGAAACAGTGCATATATAAATGTATAATTATGGATTTATTAAGTGGAATATGCTGTATTGTAATAGATGTATGGATATACTTACAGTGGTTCTGCATTTTCCAGGCAGTTCTGTAAGTAACTCTAAGGGAAAGTCCTCGAAGAGGAGCCTCAAGCGTCAAACCTCTCTTCTCTTCTCTCTTCTGCTCTATCACAGTCCCTACATCCCCTTCTCTCTCTCTCTCTCTCTCTCTCTCTCTCTTTCTCAGTGTGCGTGAGAGAGCTGAATGAACAACGTCAGTGTTGTTTCTCCCTCCAGATCTCCTCGATAGAAATTTTACCCGTGGCTTCCACTAGATGTCCGTATGAACCATATACCTACTGACCATGGATCTACTCATACATACATCCCCTCATGGGAAATGTAGAGAACATTTCATTCAGTGTTTTCGAGGAATCCACTTGCACATGAAAAGCGGGACTCCCAACAACTCCCAAAAGACCTGGAAGACCACCAAGACAGAAGTCCCTGCCGAACAGAAAGAGAGGAGAAAATCAAGCTTGCTTCAGAAGTGCTTCTGTCCATCCGTCCACCATGTGGAGAAGACAACTCTGCTATGGGTTTGAAAGAATGTGTAGCTGCCAAGAAGCTGCTATTGAGAAAAGCAAACAGACAAAAAAGGAAAACATTTGTAAATCAAACAAAGCAGCCGCTTGTGTTCTCAATGCAGTGGACTGACCACCCTGTGTCCACTGTGTTTGGGACGTAGTGAGGTGTTCTAAATTGGAGGTGTCTTAAAAGATTAAGCAGCAAATACACATACAGTCACAGTAATTGCAAATCTGAGTGTCATTATAATGTGGCACATGTAACTGACACACCAAATCCCTGGTGCTCTCTCTGTGCGCTCCCATTCTGGACAAAGTGTATGCAAATAAGGTTAGCATGCTGTTGATATGTGGTGCTGTAAACAGTTCTTTCATGCTCACAGTCAAGCTACATGCTAAGATTCAACACTTAAACACAGAGATATAATGGTTGGAATAACAGCTGATGTATATTAAGGATGGGGCGGCACGGTGCGTAGCACTGTCGCAAGAAGGGCCTGGGTTTGATTCCTGGCTGGGGTGGCCAGGGAGCTTTCTGTGTGGACTTTGCATGTTTTCCCCCTGACTGTGAGTTTCCTCCAGGTGCTCCAGTTTCCTCCCACAGTCCAAAAACATGCAGTCAGATGAAATAGAGATAATGTATTCGCCCTAGGTGTGAATGTGTATGTCTGCCCTGTGATGGATTGGTGGCCTGTCCAGGGTGTTATCCCAACACTGGGATGAGCTCCAGCACCTCCAATGATCTAGAAGGACAAAGTGGTGTAGAACATGAGTGAGTGAGAGTATTAAGGATTTTGAATATTGTTGTGTTGGTTCATTTTTTGTGTGTATAAAAAGGATTAAAATTAGATGCTGCTAAGGTGCTCAGTAATAGCCTCTGCACATGTATAAACTCCGGGCTTCTAAACTTGCTTGAGCAACAGCGAGGGAAGTGATTCAGCTTGTAGTAATGAAAAACCAATGTCTGTTTAAACAGTGCAGGGGTACCGCATATTTTGTAAACACAAAAATAAAACAAAATAAAAAATATATTTTTGGCTGTTTAATAGTTTTAGCAGTTGCAGTTAAACAACCTTAAAATTTAGGGGTGCTGCAGCTGCTCTCAGCACCCCCATTTCCTGCATCCCTGCTGGATCATTAGAAGCAGAAAGTGCAATCAATTTCTAAGACTGAAGTTTTGGGTGTGGAAAAATATCCCTGCAAATTTCTTCAGTGTCCCGTAAAGTGTGGACCCACTAATACTGAATAAACTGTTAGCAAACATGGCAGCCATCACCATACTGAGAGACACTACTTCTGTATGTGTAGCTCAATAAATATTGTCCATATCAGTCTAAATTTATCATAATTTATTGTTCCTGGTAACTTTTAACTTCTCTACCAACAGCATTGCAATCCAACACTTTTTCGTGTATCCAGTACTTTTTTGGGGTGCAACTATTCTTTTCATGATGAGTGTATTTTCTATTTCTCTATTTGTATTTATCTTCTTAATTCCACCTGAATTAAACTGCTAAAAAAAAAATGAAATCTATGTGAAAGAATGAATGAAGGGCACATAACATCTTTAAAAAACCTGAGCACCGTGGAGCACGGAGACACGTTCGGAAGGCCTCTGGGTCACGTCGTGCCCTTGCGTTTGTGTGCAGGGCTGGTTAGTATGCAGTGAAAGAGCCGCACCATGCAGTCCCTGGACTGCAGCCTGGGGGGCAGGACACTTTCTACAAGTCAATACACTCCAAATATAGCATAGGCCTAAATAAAGCAGGCAAACGATGTATACAACACAGTGCTCAGTCTGTCCAGATGTTTTCTAAACACAGAAATAAACCTGGCCATAGTGAGGAAATGGCTGTTTAGCAGGTCCTGTTAGCATAATGACTGCATAGGTGAATTGGGTCAGAGCAGCTTATATGATCTATCTATCTATCTATATATATATAGATGAGATATCTTGTCTGACATCACTTTGGTAGACCTTTATTCTTGTGATCGTATTAGAGACACACAGACAGAAGAAGAGAAAAGGGCTTCACAGTTGGCATGACCTAGCTGACATAACATGAGCAGTATTATCAGGGGGTTTATTAAAGAAGCACAGATCCAAAACATCATGATTCACAGTGACCTGTCCTATCTGACCTGACCTGACCAAGCCTCACCAAATGAGCTGAAAACATTTGAACATGCCCTGAGCTATTGATTCAACAGCTACTGAAAGACAAAGTACTGACCTGAGGGAGCACACTATGGTCTTCTCCTTTGAAATGATGACTAACTGCTCTGATCTTACAGCACTGTATAAAAGCTCAGATCACAAATAGTTGTTTAATAGTCGTATCCAAAAATTCAACTCATATATCATTGCTATGTGATGATAATGTTTCACCAATAACTTCTCAGTATCGGGTGTATGCTGGGTGCAGTTTAGTGTATACACCACAGGTTTATCTATATATATATATATATATATATATATATATATATATATATATATATATATATATATTCAGTTCCATTTTTAACTGAATTGCACAATGAAGTTATTTTATACTTACTAAAGTTATTCTTATTACTAATTATATAATAATATAAATACTAAACATATAAAGCAAATAAAAAACTAACTTAAGATTCTAATAAATAAGTGCACAGTTATAGTGCACAGTAATAATAAATTGCACAGTTGGGCCAGATTTGGTGGATGCCTTCCCTGGCACAATTTCCTGAATTTCCTGTAGAGATTTTTGCCACTGCTGGTAAACCTGTATGACCATACGCTTCCATACACCTGTAAATTCAGCTACTTCCTTCATACTACGGCCTTTGTCACGCCCAAATGCAATTACTCCTTTTATGCCCCATTTTCCACACGAAAATGAACGAGACATTCACTGCACTGTACCACCTCTTCTCAGTCTATGAATCCTGTCACATACCCTACAGGTACTTATAGCCCAATCATCCTGCAGTGTCATCTGCAAGAGCCTGAAGTTACTACCACCTTAAACATGCAAGGTGACTAGCTGTTTGCCATTCAGTCAAGCTTTCACCAAAATAAACTATTTTGAAAATGCAATTTTATAACTATCAGGATTTAGTTCAGTTCAGATTTAGTATTTCAGAGTTTGTATCAGTATCAGCCTATATTGGATCAGGTATCGTTATCGGCATCAAAAGAGAAAAAGTGGTACTGCTCTTATAAATATACACCAGGTTTTATTTTTTTCAAAAACTATCTATGTCCAAATGTGTTAAAACAGACAAATGCAGAACTTTGGAAAGAAACTCTTCTTGTTTTGTTCATTGTTTATTGAAAAAAGGGAACAAAGTTAAATATGATGCTTTCTGTAATTTGTAGTGCACAGTTTCTATTTATATGAGTTTAAAACATGGAAAAGAACAAAACATGAAATATAAGTGCCATAACATTTGCACAGGTCATATTTAATGCTTTATTTTTTCCCCCCAATATGTTAAATTCAGCAAATGAATTTTTGAACTAAAATGTTGCACTAAAATGTGTATAAGTGTGTTCTCTGTAGAGGATGCATTCACTTACTTTCACTTAGAAAATCAATGAAACATGTCCAAAATAAACAAAAAATGTTAAGCAAACAATAAATGATTAGTTTTGCATAATTGCCCACTGGACCCTGAGTCCTGAGCCCATAGCACCAGACTGTAAAATCCTCACTCCATTGCAATGTGTCACAAGGGCAACATGAAGTGCACTCAACTATGCAGAATAAATCAGTCTGCGCCACTGACACTCTCATGCTAGCCAATGCCAAGACACTTTCATCCAAACTCAATCACTCACCATTCACACTCTCTGTGAATTATGTCTCAGCTCAATAGATGATTTAGTCTCTTAATGTATCCATTATATAGCTTCAAAAGGGGACGCCATTTTCTCTTGAATCTGTCCCAGACACTCTCTGGACCTACTTCACTACTTTAAAGCCATTTTCATCTGCAGTCCACTCTCCCGCTGCAGTAAAAGCCTCACCTAGAAGCGCCACGTGCTCCACAAACTTTCCTAAGTGTCTACCATTACATTCCTCTCAGGCTTTTATAATATGTTGCAGTTCTGTTCATGTCCATCAAACCCTGAACTCTAAACTATTCTCATTTTTGAAACCTGCTATGAGCTCAAAATAAACTTCTTGTTCTGAATTGTAGCATGTAGTACTATCTATATCCAACATAACGAGCAGTCCACAATTAGCTGGTTCTCACAGATCTTTTGTCTTTAATCCAAAATTAAAGAGAACTTTTCTTAGCAAAAAGGTTCTTTTAATGGGAAACCTTTTTGGTGTTACATAGAACAATTCTTTAAAAGGTTCTTAAAAAACATAAGCAAAATATCACAGAGAAGAACCATTTAACCAGATAACAAACCATTTAAGCATTCACGTTTTTTTCGAGTTGCCATTGTATTACATTATATATCCTCATCATGAAAAGAATAGTTGAACCCGGAAGGAAGTGTGGGATTACAGTGCTATTGGGAAGGAAGATAAAGGTTACTAGGAACAATAAATGATGATAAATTTAGACTGATATGGGCATTATGTAGAAGGAAAGTCTTTCAGTATTGCTTTGGGCCACCATGTTTGTCAACGCAACATGCTAGACGTCTTGGCTGTGCAGCCGTCTGCCAATGGTGCTAGCACTAACAGGATGACTCATGGAGGCTGAATGTTCTCAATCGTGACTGTTGGGTCAATCAGGTACAGCAATAAGGCCCATCCTTGCTTACGCCACATGCGTGGCTGAGTGTGAAACTTGTGTAACTCGCATGTTTTGCAATGTCAAACCTATCCACCAAGTTTCATTCCTGTCAGTTGATTCCTTCTGGGTGCAACTATTTGTGTGACTATTCTTTTGAGGATGAGAGTAGAACCCTTTACTAACCCTTTAGTGGTACTTCTAAAAAAATAAGTTCTCTTTGGAGAAAACAATATACCACTCGACCACAAAACATTAAAAATACATATTAGGACAAAGCTTATCTCAGCAATATAGAAAAACAGTACATTATATTTGTAACATATTCATAACCGTTTAATGCAATAACTTCCTGAGGGAGATTTTACTTATCAAAACAGAGAACCCAATTAAACGAATGACTCAAGAAATATATTGTTTTTTTATTCATTTAATGAACTGAGAAATGAAACATTAAATGTCTTGGTTGGCAAAAGGTTGGCAAAAACCTCTGTTTTCAGGAACTGGTGTCACCAAACCCCCAATCCCCCCCCCACCCCCTTGTGCAACACTGAACTATTATTGTTCAGTTTTTTGCCTGATGGTGGCGAACACTAACATTACCTATGTAAAAGAGAGCCTTATGTGTAACCCTGGGGTTCTTTGTGACCTCCCAGAATATTCTAGGCTTTTTCATGGTGTAATTTTCTTTGGATGACCTCTCCAGGGGAGGGTAATAATAGTGCTGATTTTCCTCCGTAAATAGACATAGCTCAGAAATAGTATTGGAACCTCTTCCAGTCTAATGAGCTTTGGCAAATAATCTTCCCGAAAATCTCAGATGACTGAGACATGGAGCGCATTAACAAATGTGTGCGGTAAAGGCCAGATTTTGATGGTGAAGACTCAAGTTGATGTTTTTAATTAAGGTAGGGTCGGCCACACTCACATCTGATTGTCATCCAGTTAATTGAACCACCTGAAACTAATTATCATCTACACAAAAATGATAACAAGGTTCACATAATATTGCCAACAAAGACATTAATGTTGGATCACTTTGTTCAGTAAAAGAATAAAAGACTTTTGAATTGTTTGTGTTAATTGTTTAACTGGGTTCTTTTATGTATTGTTATGACCTAAATTAAGTTCTTAAATAACAATCAAATTTTAGGTCACATTCATGCAGAATTTTGCAAAATGATAAATGGCTTACAAACTTTCAAACAGCACAGTACATTTTAAACATTTAATTATGCAAAAATGGTGCAAAATCTGTGGAATTTCTGACACTGTCACTTTCGGACTTATCATTCGAGCTTGGAACCAGATTTCTATACAACTGCATTATGAATGCAGTAAAAAGCACTGGATTACGTGTATAAACAAAACTTGACTACATTTATTCAAATAATGTTGATGTAATGGAGAACTCTATGTAAAAGAAAGGTTTGATACATTTAGATGCTTGGGTTTTGAGGGTCATCCAGGCAAAGCTGAACATCCTCTGAACTGAAGCTGTTCACTGCATCACACCTTCCAACACTTCAACAAACACTTGTAAAATTATGTCTTCATACGTTGCTTTAAACGTAATGTAACTGTACTTACCTGAAGTGATACAGAGTATACCTGGCCATATTACAGACTTATACATATTACCTAAGGAAGCAAACCCAGACAATCCTCTTAATTTGGTAAATTATAGTCTTTCGTGATCTGCAACCTTTTGCAAGCTCCTCCCCTGTGGTATTTGGATTATGCCCGACCCCCTCCCCAAAAGATGTGTTCTTGATTCTCTTTATTATGTAACTGAAGCAAAGTTTACACAGCCATTAACGCAAACTCTTTGATAGTCCAGCACTAGCAAGCAGGTTTGAAGAATTTGCCTCACCATCCAGAGAAAAGCCTCACTGAGACCACACCTGGCTGTAAATTACACCTGTCAGAGATGAGTCAAAAGTATGGCACTTCAGCTAAAACCTCAAAGTACACTGTACGTCCAAACCCAGACAGTATTCAGACAGCCCTTCTAATTAGTGAACCCAGTACTTTAAGGTGTATCCATTACTGACATTGCCCTTTGATTGTACACATATACAGATTGACAAATCTCCATAGGACCGCACTATGAATTGAATGGGACGCTCTGGAGCAGCTGCACATATCAGTAATGTCACGATGCCTAGTGCCAAGCATGGCTAGAGGTGGACGAACAGGGCTGTGGCACAATAGAACTGCATTTCATAAACTAATGGAGCTCCATCCAATACCTCTGAGATGAACTGGAGTGTTGTTTGTGATCCAGAACTAATCATCCAACATCAGCAGCTGAGCTCACTAATGCTTTTGTGGCTGAATTCAACTAAGTACCCACAGAAATGTTCACATACTGGAAAGCCTTCTCAGAAGAGTAGGGGCTGTTACTGCAGCAAAGGAGATCAAATTCCTTGTTAAGACCCACAATTTCAGAAGAAAGGCTTAATGAGAAGTCTACAAACTTTTGGCCATATAGTGTAGAATCTTTAAACTATTAGAAAGACACCTTCAGTCTTTTCTTCAGTGATTATTTTGGCATCAGTGACACTCCACATGACTGAACCACTTTAGACCATCTCCCAATATGGCTGTAACCATCTGACAGTAACACATCTCTCTGGCCCCAGTGAGGGGTCATCACTGTGATCTATATAATCTTCTGATCCAGTCTGAGAGCCATGCTGTTTTGAGCTCATTCAGGCAATAACCGGACCTTTCTATCTCTTTAGGTGCTTTGGCTCACTGGAAGAACCGCTTATGTCCTTCCCAGGTCTCAAAAATAAACGCACTTTGAGATGAAGGATACTTTTGTAAAAGCTTCTTCTGGAATTTCTGAAATCATTTATCAGTCTCATGTTAAAATATGCCTAGTTATTTTATCTTATTTAATTGTACTTATTTCATTTGTACTTAAACTGGAGCTCTGTATGGATATTGTGACGTCTTGGCAAATACGCAGACTTGAGAAACATTGCACTTTTGGCAAATGTTCTTTTTTTAAACCACAGCAGTGAAGAATCTGCTGTTAGCACTACCAGAATGGCTGAGATGGCAAGCAGGTCATCAACAACCGTATACTGTGCTTCCCCTACATGGTGAACACATACTCGCTAGCCAGCCCCACAGTCCAGCACAACAAATCAAAATAAACACATATATCCAGCTTTTGCTAACATGAAGTTTAAAGCCTCTCTTCCTGCTTCCAAATACCCTTCCAATAGCATCCATGGACACATGAGCCAGCAGTTCGCTACTTTATGCCCTTACAATGAACTGTGGAATACTTCCAAATTCATATTTTGGGGTTTATTATTGGTTTTCCTCAAAGAATAAATCCTAAATCCAGTTGTAAATATGCAGGAAATTGCATGATCTAATCATCTATCATTAAATATCAGGTGTGCATTCTCAACCTGTTCATCTTTACTGGTCCAGGAGAGTAAATATTGTCCCAAAAGGTTACATCACAATGGAAAGCAGTTATTTTGACATCCTGTACAAAAACAACTGACAAAATAGGTAAGGTCCATTATGGCACCAATAATGAAATAATCTTTTGATGTCTGAAAACAAGTATTTAAAAAATATTTATCAAAAATCCAGCTAAAAAAAATCTGCTTCACAATGCTGCGCTTGTTAGGAAAGATTATTAGGAAATCATGTAAGCTGCAGCTGATTAGACATCAGGTTTGTTATGGTTTGTTTGGAGCTTGTTCAAACAGTTTATTCCAATGGCTGAATCTGAACCGAGACATCAAATGAAGGAAAATGTCATTGTTCTATACCAGCTGGGTTCAAAATCAACTCACTGATCTCCTGGAAACCAGGTTGCTCTTTGTGGGCCGGTGTCCTTTCACGCTTCATTGACGTCCTGTTGATATCGGCACATGTGTTAGTCATTTGTGAAATTGTATGTGTTCCTATGTGACATTGGCATAAGCCAATACAGTGTATATACACCCAGTTGATTGCGGAGTTCCTCCGTGTAGTTACTGTGGTGACCTCGCTGAACCATTTGATGTTCAAAAATTAGTTGCAGGAAATTCCTGCTAATGTGATGGAAACATCCATTCTTGGCTGCTGTTTGCCTTTTAGTTATTTATTTATTTACTTTCAAATGGACACATGTTTCCCAGCTTTTAAGTCAATGCACAGACTAAAATGAAATAAAAGCAAAAGAAATCACTGAAGTACACACAAACACATACGGTGGATGTAAGTATGAGAGAGAGGGAGGATTAATTTAGGTACCTCAAAAGAGGGACCAAAAGAAAAGCAATAACAAGATGACACCAAAACCATTATGCAACGAAGATGATCTAATATACAGTGAAAATTACAATTCATCAGGACAATTGAAATTAACTGCATGACAAAAATCTCAGATTTCTCCAAACAATAGCTTCTGCACAAAAAAGTAAATATCCACTTTATTACACATCCACTTTATTATAACGAATCTGGACAAAGGGTAAAAATATTTTCCCAGTGCGATTTGCCATGGGCCTTCAACAGTCAAATGAAAGTGCCTTAACTCTATTTTAGTCATCTTGCAATAAATGTTTACATACTAGCACTAAAATCATACCAAAAAGTGTGAATTGCTCGAATGAATATGTCTTTAATTGGAATGAACTAATTGTATGAGCTAATGAAATAATTCAAGTGCATCAGTGTTGGAGTGCTTGAACACATTCAAATAGATAATAAATATTAAAATGGATTATAAATATTACTTATTTATTCATGTCTTCATTCAATATAAGCCAAGAATTTTATCTTGGTCAAAAGGTATAAGCACAGTATACATAAGGCATAAGTTAAAACACAAATAAAATGATCTATGTTCATTTATAAACAGCTACATATTTCATATATTAATGTTATGCCCAGGAAACTGCTAAAATGACCTAGGGCTATACCTAAACCTCAATACTCAATACGAATGTAAAGATTTATGAATATGCATGATTATGCAAACTGGACATGCCCCCTTCCTGTCCTGTTTCTGTGGTTCTACACACAAAGCTACGCACAAAAACACAGATTAGAGTCTTTATCCTCTAAACGTGTGTCAGTGAAGCTTAAGTAGTTGGTGTAAAGCTGTTTAGACATCCTTGCTAAGATAACACTAGCTTCTAATGATAACGTCAGCAACACAGGGTTATGTCACTTCCTGCAGCTTGTTGGCACCTGGTACAGTCTACCATAAGCTTATTTTAGTGTGTTTGACCATGACAGGTTAAAGCTCATTCATGATGTACAGCACTAAGCTGCTGCATGGCACCCACAAATAGTATTTAAGATGACCTGAAATGTACTTGTGCTTTCAATAGAAAAACACATGAACAAATATAAGTCTATATAATCATAGTTAACTATCCAAGAGGAGTTAACCATTAAAACCATCTTCAAAAAGGTTTGAACGATTGGCTAATGATGACTCAGATGGGCTAAAGTAGGCAAATGGAAAAGCAGGAGCTCTCCAGGACTGGGAGACATCATTGGAGGCAATGAAGCAGCAAATGAACACTCCTATAGCTTCCAAACTCTACTGCTGAACTCCCTCAGCTCAGAGAGACCTACAGCTACAGGCTCCCAGAAGGTTCCTGGATTGGAAATGATTCAATCAGTGTAGAAACATTACTTCAGACTTTTAAGAGCCCAGGTAACAGAAATCATTTTTCCTTTCCTTCATTACATAAAAGGGTTTGATGTGGTATGTACACATTGTTAAGGTGTCAAAACGCACCATTCACTCCTTGGACACATAGTCCATATACAGAAACCAAGCTGCAAAAACAGCCCATTGTGAATTCATAATTTTTGTGATGTCACAAAAATCAACAGTTATACATATATCTGTGTTTGGCTACAGGTTAGCGCCGCCCATTCACACTGACATTGTAAGGAGTGTTTCAGCTTGGACTGCTTTTTGAATAAGGCATAATGCAAGACAGCCAATCAGAACAGAGCCAGAGTAATAATTTCAAATTATTTCAAAGAAAGATTTTTTTTATCAAGGCTGTAGATTCAGAAATACAGAGATAAATGTGGGACACATAAGTGCTTTTTTTTGACATTTTAAAGCACAGGATGATACTCGACATCACTCAGTCTTAACTTGTAATGTACAAGTGTGTGTAAGTGGCCTGCCAGAATGTTCTTTCTAAAGGTAGGAAAACGTTCTCTAAAAGCATTCCGTCATCTCAGATCTCAGTAACATCCATAAAACATTAAAAATTAATTCTTCTTTTGTTATCATGTAACGCAATCTGTGGCTTTGACAACATCCTCAAAACATCCTCTAAACCTTGCATGTAAAAACGTAGTTAACATCTAACCTTATAGGAACATCATTTGGAATTGTAAACATCTCTAAAATGTTCTTTGAACATTAGATTAATAATAACTTTATTAGAATTTGTAAGTAATGTTAGCCAAAGTTCAGGGAATGTTCCCTGCTAGCTGGGTTCCTGTTTTAGTCTATAAAATTGTTTACTGAACACACTTTACTGAAGTAAAACACATACACAAGTATAAGTTTCATCAAATTCAATCAATCAGGCTTCCTTCATCAGAAATGAGCATTTTCTTTATCGCACCAGTAGTCATATTCAATCAGAACAACTGTTTAATCAGATTCTGTGAAACACTTCGTACTGAACAATCAAGTATGCTAATTATCTCAATCAAGCACCTTAAAAACAACAGAATTAGGCCTATGCTGTCTTTCCTCTTCCCTTCCTCTGCTCTTCTCCTGACTATTTAACATTGTGAGACATTTTGCTCTAATAAATGATGAAGATCATCATGTGTTTGCAACAAGACTCTAGAGATCCCGTGCTCTGTCTGATGTGGCCGACAACAATTTCGAGTCGGATCTGAATCAGAATCTTTCCTGCACTAACACAGTTTTTTTCTGACTGTATGTTTATATCCAGTTGTAAGTGACCGGAAAAAAACTGACCCAGAAAATTACTCTATCTCTGGAAATGAGGCCTCAGTTTGCACTTCTATATCAACCCCTAAATACAACTCTATACTAAATACAATTTCTGCAAGTTTGCCAATCTATTATGTAGGTAGGCATGGTTTCAATGCCCAATGCCCTAAACCATTTACACCTGAAATTCCAGCAGAAAATGAGAAAAAAAAGTCTGGGAAACAGTCAATCCATCATTTCTTTCTAGTTCGTCAGTACTACAATAGAACAGAAAACAGGATCCGTTTTACCAAAGGAGGTCTGGCTATGGAATATGTGTGTGATTTGACAGACTGACTTGCATGGGATAAAGGATCTGCGTAATTTCCCCAAATTACCCAAAATAGCCCAGATCCCATTATTATTGTGCAGATAATTATGTCAGCATTATGTGACACGGGTCAAACTTCTAAACAATAACAATGTCTTACGAAGCTAAACTGCATACAGACTAGCATTAGGCTAGTAAAGCTGGTTCATTCAGCTCACCAAATGCGGCTTAACAAAACAGAAAACGCACTGCCTTTATGGAAGAACCTTCGAGCTCATTGTCCTTCTCGCTGTAATTCAGTCAACATCAGCTCCATGTTAGCTGTTAGCCTTGCTTTCAGGTCAAGGGGAGGCACCAATTGTTATTGCCCAGTGTTGTTATTCCGTGATTGTGATTCAAACTTGACTACTGTTACTGAGGGATCTCTGAGTTCAGTGAATTATAGAAGGCAATTCACTCTGGAATTATTACTTACTAAATCTGTAAAAACTACGGACATGGAAAATTCATACCAGACTCAAATCACAAGTCTCGTCAGTAATCACCCAAATCACAGCACATCCCCATATAATACTAATCCAGCTCGAAAATGGCTTTACTGTGTCAATAATAAACAATGCTGTAGATGTACTCTGTCTTCCATTTCTTACAAATGATAACCTTCATAAGGAATAATGAGGCAGGCTGGAGAGTTGGGCCAAGTGTTGGACTAAACTTGGAAAACCAATCAAGATTTGTCATATGGAGGATGTGCTATGGCTGTTTATTAAGTTCCGGCCACTAGAAGTTGCTGTGATTTAAGTGTATTGTTATAAAAGCACAGTAGTGCAGTATATGGCAGCAGGTTGCTCTGGGTATTCTTATAAAGGGTCTGAAACTGAGTGGGTCAGTGATACAGAGTGAAAGATATCCAATACTGTCCTCATTCTGATCATAAGCCCAGGCATGTATGGTATATTTATATCCTTGTATCAGACTCAGCAGTGCTGCTGGAGTGTTTAAACACCTCAGTGTCACTGCTGGACTGAGAATAGTCCACCAACCAAAACTATCTATCCAACAGCGTCCTGTGGGCACCGTCCTGTGACCACTGGTGAAGGACTAGAGAAGAGACTAGAGTGCTTTGAGATATGAGGTCAATTTCTGAAACAAAAAAATGTTTTGACTACAGATTTCAGGATTGTGTTCAGATCGTGGCGCATCAGTAATACATGAAATGAACTCTGTTGTAAGGCCAGTAAAGGTTTTGGTAACAGTTCCAAAGCTTGGCGGATGACAAATGTGGTAACATCAGTTCTCTACCTCTCCCCTCTCCCCTCTGAACTGTTTCCCCTTTTGTTTAGACAAGAGTGACATAAGATGAAAACAGCCCTCAGGACTGTCAGATGAATGTCAGATATGGAGGCTTATTCAAAATCAGAAATTTGATACGCCCATATTAGTCATTTTTCCCCACAAGGTGAAGGGATAAAGTGAGATAGGACACCCAATCTGGAAATCTTCGGAGACCAATCCCCATGGATTCAACTCTCCTAAGTGTGTTATTGTGAAGGGACTTTTGTAAGGGGGAAAATGTTTTAGAAAGATCTTGTCCCTTAAAAGCTTCATATAGGGGAGGGCAACGTGACAAAAATATTATATCACGACACTTTTACGATACATGATATGCTTTAAGATTTGTAGTTGTCTGAGATGTAATAAGTGGCAACAGACGCAACAGAAAAAGAAGTACCATATATAATAATATATTATAAAAATAAATTAGATAATAAAACTGAGAAACCTACAACTACAACCTCATTTCCACAAAACATTTTCCACTTCAACTCAGTGCATCTTAAATGAGCTTTAGCCCACAGAAGGTGGCGTTGTTTCTGGATCTGTTTATATCTGGTTTCTTCTTTCTGTGGAAAAGTTTTAACTTGCCTTTTGGCATGCAGCAACAAACTTCACAGACCAAATGGTTCTGGAAAGCCAATGCAGTGATTTCCACTGCAGAATCGTGTCTTTAATACAGTGTAGCCTGAGAGCCCAAAGATCACCACCATCCAATACTGTTTTTTGGCCTTGTCCCTTGTACACAGAACTCTTCCCAGATTCTCTGAATCTTCTAATATTGTGTACCACAGATGATGAAACCCTCAAATTCTATCTATATTATGTTGAGAAACGTTATTCTTGAATTAGATTGGTGACCCCCTCCCCATTTTTACTTCTGAAAGATTCAGCCTCTCTGGGATGCTCTTTTTATCCCCAATCATATTAGTGACTTGTTACCAATTCAACTAATTAGTGACTAATTACTGATGTCCCACCAGGCATCTTTGCCCCTTTCCCTTTCTTGTTTCAGCATTTCAGTATGTTGTTTTATGTTATTTCCAATTAAATGTAGAGTTCAAATGATTTGCACATCAATGCATTCTAGCTCCACATGCACACTATGTGTGTCATCATCTCACTTTTAAGATAAGCGAACAGGAACAAGGGAATAAAGTTCTATCAGAAAATTAGGAGGGTTTAATGATGTTTTTGTTGGATGGAGTCTGGGAATTATGGCAATGTGTCCATTTGTCTCATCCTATACAAAGAGCAAATCCCAGCCTGCTAGAGCTCATTTGCTTGAATCAAATCCTTTAAGCAGATGAAATTTAGCTCATCACTGATGACTTGGGGATGGGTGGGTAAAGGGACTTTTTTTTTCCTGTTCAAGATTAGAGCACATCACTCTCTACTTCATGTGATACCCATAGCACAGCAGTGGCTGTAAAGAAGTGGGACATTACAGCAGGCAAGAGAATAAAATACAGCTATTTTCCAGGTACTCATCAATACTGGCATTCTAGATCTCCAGTTCAGACTCAATGCAGAGCAGCAGTGAAGTGTATGTGGTTTAAATGTATGTATGTGGTGTATGTGGGGCACTCAGCAATAGCATGGGCGGACACATGCTCCATTAATGATGCTATAGGCAACCAAAGAGAGATTTCAGGAAAACATCTTGCATCCTATAATTGCTGAACCTACAGTACTACACAAAAATCAGAGACCACTCTTCATTGTTTAATGAAGTTATTTGAATATATTAATTCATTTAAGTTAATTCATTTTTCAGTGTCGGGAAAAACAGCAGAAACATATTTAACATAAATACGAATAATTATCTACAGTATTTTGTCTATCCACCATTTGACTTATTACCCGTTTTTGGGTAGTCAGATGCATGAACTGTTTTTTACAATCCAATCCCAAAGACATTCAGTGATATTGAGGTCTTCACTGTTCTGGGGTGGTCATTCCATTGTTCTGAGAACACCAGCAGCTTCTTTGTTTGATTTGCAAATATCCTTTTCGTCTATTTCCTTTTCTGAGTAAGATCTTCTTGACAGCTACACATCTTTTCAGACCCACAGCGTTGAGTTGTCTTCTCAGAGTGGAGGAATGGACAGAACACCTGTGGATTATTTCATATCTGAAGAGTGGAGCTTGATTTTCTGCTCTCTCTCAAAGATGAAAGCTTTAAGTGCTGTTTATCTGGTTTTGGAAACTGCTGTTTTTTCACTCATTCTCCTTTTCACTCATTCTCTGCTGATATTTTCCTTCTTTCTGCAAATGAATATCACTTAATCACTTAATACCTAATCTCATCAGAAATATCTCCTGAAAAATGAATAACTTGTACTTAGTGGCTATTTGGGCTGGTATTGACATAACTGGAAGTCGGTTTCAGATGTTTCCACAGTGCTGTATAAACCGTAAAAACACAAAAAATACAGTACATAAATGCAAAATATCTTATCTCATATCAAAACGTTTTTTCAATGTATATTTTCACATCATTAGAAACATGGTCTATTTCATTGTGTAAACCTTTCTTGAGGAATGCACTAATAGAAATGTGTCTGTTCATTATGAAACGTGTCACATTAACTTAAAGTAAACGTTGAGAATGTTTCTCATGAAGTTATAAAGTTGATATTGCAGCTATACGAAATAATTTATTAAGCTGTGCAGTGAATATGGTGATTTACATGAGTGTTGCAAGGCTAGTTTTAGGCAGGCTTTGATCCTAGCTAAGTGTACCAGTCTGTAGTTGTAGTTTCACATCTGTAGTTTGATCTGTAATAGCAGGCACCTGGGGGTGGTGCTGCCTTTGATGTGCTACCAAAGACAGACTAACGTAAGGTACACTTAAACCAGTTTATCTAATCATATGCCTCATACATTGTAAGCCAATCGAATATAATATACACAGTAAGTTGTTACAGAGTGAATATATTAACATACAATGTGTGGTAAATTAAGGTCAGTGTAGCTGGCTATCAGGTTTTTACCTGGCTGCTTGTTAGTTAGCTAGTTTTGCGTTTGCGTGAGGCAAAGAAATGGGGTTAGGGTAATGCTAACATTAATTAGTTAGCTGACTAGCCAACTAGTTTTACTCATTTTTTACTATATTTTCTGTTTTTATACTTCTTCAGAATTTGGAAACAGAAACAGCACCTGCTATATATTGTTGTTTACAGTAAGTTCATGTCATTGAAAAGGTGATATTGTGTTGTTCATAATGCTAATTTACATATATATCCATAAATTCCTCAACCTGTAGATGGAAATTTGAAGCTCTGCCCCAGACCAATCAGTTGAGAAGACCAGTTACTAGTTAAAACAGAAAAATAGCATGAATTGATTTCTTCTTATTATGAATATGTGTAAGCCTGAGTTTAATAAAGTAACGTATTACTAAACACAGGCAAGGAGAGGGAAAGAAAGAAGCTGAACGAGACAGACAGACCTGAAGAAGCAGATCTAATGGAGGTTAGTGACCACTTAACCATTTTTTGATCAATTTTCCCACTGTTGTTACTCCTAATGTTCATGATGAACAAACATTTGGGTCCATTAAGAATTCTCCTGGGGGGAGGGGTTAGGAGGGGTCATGCCCCCATTATCTACTACATTAAAACGAGCAATTACCTCCTCCTAAAAAATCAGAATCATCCACTTCCACACCCACAGCAACATCTTTAAAGACATGAAACAAATAGGAAATGAAAATGTGTTCAGCTGCAGCAGATGAGCTGGAGGAACACAAAGAAAACATAATGGAAATAAGCAATTCTGCCTGGCACAACAGAGAACGTGTGGAAAATAAGGCTCATTAAACCAGAAGAATAGGGCATAAACATGACAACCTTAGCCAAATAAGGCATTTTCTCCTCACCACGCTATCTAAGCACTTTGTAATTTCATATGGCATTTTGAAACTGCTTTAATGGTTATTTCAGACATGTTATAGTAGATTTCACGGTGACATACAGTCTTAAAGTCTCAAAAAGTCTTTAAAAGGTAATATTATGAGAGAGCGCTCTCCAGGCCATTGCGTAGCTAATCAGATAGAAATTGATTTACAGAGTAAATATGGTAATGAAATCTGTTACAAATGAGATGCTTGTTTACAATGATGTTTAATGTGATATTTATAGTACCTCAGGGCATACAGAGTGGAGAAACATCTGATCTGCTTCTGCTGAATTGATTTAGTTCTAACTCCATTTTCTTTTTCTGGGGGAAAAAGCTTGATGCCCTTTCTTGGATAGCCACTCTCTGTTTTGTTGGTGTTAGGGTCAAAAGGCAATATGGTGTTCAAGTTACTTTGAAGAGAAACATGGTCACATGAGCACGGACGGTAGCTATATTTGGTAGGTGACCAGTGACGAGCCAGAAGCTGTGCGTGATGAGCCCAGATGTTGACAGATGCCATATTTGGTTAAGGCAGCACATGCTGTGCTTTGTTGCATCTCGACCTGGAGACCGACTCCATTAACATTACCCTCGTGTTCAGTGCCACGTGTTAGCTTCATGCCCCTGCATATCTCCCAGAGTCAATAAAGAGCACAGCTTCACCCCATTTCACTCCCATACCTGCATGTGTCTCTGTGAGAAAAAAGCCTGGCGTGGATGAAAGAAGAAGGATATCAGATCGAAACTTTATTAATATTCTACAGTTTTACGTTTGGAAATAGCATAATGTATCTCACAGTAATATATTCTCACAGTAATAATCCAGAATCATTTTAAATCTTTGAAAAAATCTTTTTTTTCTTTTCCTCAAGAGGAGCTACATGATTTTGTTCCCATGGCATGAAAGTTCTTGCACAGTATGTACCAGAAGTGAACAGTACTGACAGAAAGAGTGCAATGAAGAGGACAGAAAAGAACAGGAAAAGAACACAATATTACAACAAATGGCACTGTATAATAAGGGGAGAGAGAGAGAGAGAAAATCAAGAGAAGGAGGGAGACAGAGTGACAGAGAAAGAACAAGTGAAAGAGAGAGAAAGAAACAAAGCAAGAGAGAGAAAGAAACAAAGCAAGAGAGTAACCAAGAGAAAGAAAGAGAGAATGAGAAAGAGAAAAGAGAAAGAGAGCAAGTGAGCAAGTCAGAATGAGAGAGAGAGAGCAAGACCAAACCAATAAAAGAGATTAAGCAAGAACGTGAAATAGAAAATAAGAGAAGTGAGATGGAGTGAGAGGGTGACTGAAAGTGACAGAGGCCAAATCAGACAAAAAAGAGAAAGAGAGCAAACAAGAAATAAAGACAGAAAAAATACAGAAAAAGAGAGGGAGGGAGGGAGAGACAGAGAGAATTAAAAAATTAAAGAAAGCAAGCATGAGAACAAGAGCCAACCAGTGAGAGAGAGTAACTCATTTCCTCATCTTGCTTGTTAGAATAATTGGGTATTCAGAGTGAGGGGGGTGTCGAGAGTTGAGAGGGGACAGTAGAGTTCCCAGTGCTATACACTTACATATGTATATATTGTACACACACACACACACACAGACACACAGATGCTGTTTATATATAAACAAAGAAAAACAGATTATCTCCATGATTATGATGGTCTTTGACACATCTACACCTGCATCCTGGATGCTGCTCTGCATGTCTAAAACCATTTCTACTCTTCGCTAAGTATCCTTCTGTCATCTGATGCTGCCGTCCTCAGTGGTGTGGCAGCTTGCTTGTTATTGTTAAACTCACCAGTGTGTCTTCAGTTGATTTTACAGATCTTCATGTTTGGATTATGTCTCTGGCTGATTTATTTCAACATTCTCATGATGGGCTGGCTTACTGGCATTGACACTTTTTGGTCTTCATGTTGAGAAACAGGAGAAACACACTCCAGATGGAAATGCTAGAAGCAGCTCCAGACCTTGCACTAGCTCTCTTGCTCTGAACTAGTGATGTAACTACACGCAGCTGGCGGAAACAACCGAGCAGCCATTTAGCCTACTTTACATAGCCTAAAAATAGGAGCACTACATAAAAAAGGGACATAATTCATGCCAAGCTCATCCAATATGGACATAAATACCCTCAAATTTATGCTGACTGTCTACACCTTAGCCTCACACTGCTAGTCTTATTTCATATCCAGGTTGCTGGAGAACAGGGACAGAATTACAAGACAAATGCTGCACCAAGGAAACATCTATCTCTATTTGTATCCCAGAGGTTTCACCATGAACTGCCAATAGTTGCTGTCTTTTACATTGCGGGAAGATTTCATAATGATGGACCAACAGAAATGCTTTTCAAGTCACTTTGATTTGAATCTTGTTACATATCTTATATTGAAAGCTAAGGATCTTCTTGCCTCCTCCAGGAAACTCACCATTTTGGAGGTATATCCCTTTTATGTTGTTGTTGTTCTGTTTGTGGGGCAGCAATAATAACCACTTTGAGGTGCAAACGCTACAATAAAGCATGTACACACTCCTAAACAAATTCATAAGTGGCTCAGGAACAAATGCTTTGCCTCCAAGGCCAAAGATCTAAACATCTTTGAACGCTTTTGGAAAGTTCTGGAGCACGGAGTGTGAAACTGGATCTCTACCTTCATCTCTCTGGAGAGAATAGGAGGCTTTCTTATTGACAAATAGTCCCACATCCCACTACAGGCAGCTCAGCTTTATTATGGTATATGGTACTGTGTAAGTCTTAGGCAGCCAAAAAAACACTGAAAACTATTTAGCTTGGTGGTATTTGCCTGTTAGCTGAGAGCCTTGGAAGCGGTTAAAGAGAATTCCACTAAGTTTGAATTATTCCTGCATAATTAAATCGTTAAGATGTAAACAAGCCAAGTACAAAAAAAAGGCATTCAGAGTGGCTAGTGTTGAAATACTCTGTTCTACTGAAACCTACTGGGTCAGAAATCTTCACAGTGGTGGGGATAGGAACCAGATGGCTAAAGTGTTTAATGCCTCTAAAAGCTCCCTCATGGAAAGATATTGCATGAAATGGCAATGAATATTCTACCTGATGTCTGAGACTTTGTTTAACCATGGTTTTCACATAAGCATTTTAATCCATTAGGAACAGAAACGTACAGCCACGACATGGTGCAGTAAAATGGCAATCAAAGAAAAAAACTCTACATCACATCCCATATTTATATGACCTTATCAGACCTGCCATTTATCATTTCACAATAACAGCACTAACAGTTGACTGGGGCAGATCCAGGGGAGCAGACATTACACAAACTGACTCTGGCTAAGGTGATATCCTATGACAGTGCCAAATCACAGAGCTCTTCAGTACGACCCATTCTACTTCTGGTGTTCGTCTATGGAGAATGAATGACTATGTGCTTGAGGTTATATACATGTTAGCGCTGAATGTTGCTGAAACAGAGGGGTGTCTGCATACCTTTAGCCATACAGTGTATATATAGTGTGCAGTGTTTTTACATACACTTATAATAATCTGATCTGCAGTTCTCTGATCATTCATGTGGCCATGTAAACAGCATACTCCGGTTGCCTAGATCAGATCGAGGCCTAGAAATCTGATTAAGAAATCTAATAAAAGAGAGCTGGATTTTAGCTCAGTAATAGGGTTTTTCAGGGCATTTATACTATTACTGTTACTCTGATTTCTTTCATTTTTCTCAATTTGCGCAAATGCAAAAGCAAGCAGCAGTTAACACAGCCACCACGAGATGGAAACAAACAACTTCTGGAGTGAAACCAGCAAACGTGCTTGACAAAATGAATTATATTCTATGTGAGGCATGCTCATAACGTCTGTGAAAGTGACTTGATGTTCAAAAACTTTTAACTTTAACTCCACTACATTTCAAAGTAAGATATCTTTGAATGTAACATGTCAAAACGAAAGAAGTGTGAAGTGAGACCAGCAAACAAGGCACGTGCTCTTTGTTTTGAGCTTGTTTTGGTTCTACCTAATGGAAACAGTTCTCTGGCAGTGTTTTGTGCTTATGATAATTGTAATAGACATCATTGTCTTTGGCCTTCTATTAAATGTTCTTTTACTCAAGCGGAGGTCTAAAGGGAGGAACTCGATATTTCTACTTTGGGTATCTCTACTTTATAACTCAAGTACATGATTTGTGTACTTCATCCACCACTGCCCATTATCGTTAACCCAAGTGAAAGTAAACATGGTGAAAGGATTACTGAGAAAATCAGATTTTATGCAGTTATCTGCAGTTATTGGATTACTAATTAGAAAGATTGGTTTCATTTAAATAGAGTTCAAATAGTTAAAGAACTTAAAGTGAGCAGGTGTGCAGTGATGGTAAAGCAGAGAGTGATCAGTCTATGTTATTCACGGTCTACAATGTTGAGGTGCATGAGTGCAGCCAGTAGGATGATTATCTTTAATGAAATTGAACTAAAAACAGAACAGAAATCAGAAATCATTAGGCTTTCTCTGAAGGCCCTGAGGGTTCCACACTGTACGTACTCACTGAACCTTAATCATACACATCGAGCTAGTGTAAATAATCTGTTCCTACAAATTAAAGCATAACTGAATGCAACTCGTTCAGATATGACTGAGGGGAACAGAACGTGTAAACACAGTATCAAATCTCTGTTCAGCTCTGTTCAGAGACATGAGCCTAATGGACCTTGGAACATTACAAGCTATATATTCCAGTGTGACATGACAAATGAAAAGAGGAAATGATGAAGAAAGTGAAAATCTCATCCATATATCATCCGTCTATGGCCATAGCCTCTTTTTATCAACTTGTCATCTCTCTTTGAACCATTTAAAAGGTGATGGGGTGGTGAAGGAACATATTTAATAGACTAAAGAGCTTTTACCGTGTTGGAAACTGATCTATCCTGCAAAGTGAGCACCAGATAACATGCAGAGAGCCAGAGTCTCTAGAGGACCCACAGTACAATGCCTTTTGGACAAAGTGTAAGGAAAGCGTCCACTCTCTGTGGACTCATTTAAGCTGCTTTAAAGATCAGAATAAACAGCGTTATGAAACTTTATCACAAAGTGCTGATGAGTCCATTTTTTCCCCCTCTTCCCATTATGCTCATTTTTTTAAAAAAAGCCCCATGGCGGAAAAGCCTGCCTTAATCAGTGAACTACTGTACAAGCCCATCAACATCTAAGAGTCCACTGGCAAGGCTTTCAACTTGTCTGGCAGTGAGGCACATACTGAATTATAAAATAGAAAAGGTTCTGCTTTGTTATGTTCAGAACACGTAGCAAGGACATCGCTGCAGAGACGCAGGCTGAAGATGTCTCTACCACAATATTGTTGTTCAGGAAGAATACTTTCATACTTGACTTTGAAAGATGTTGTCCTTCATGTTGTCCAGATGTTGAAGGAACATAAAGAAAATCATGATTCCACAAACATCATACCTACCAAATCTGGACACGGTTCTTTATAAAAAGTGGGTAAGCCAATCTCATCTATAAAACAATAAACAATAACTTCACACTGACCACAGTTAATCAAAACATTCAATCAATAAAACTCGTAATATTAGGCAACAAACAGAAGATTTTTCAGGAATATAGTTCTTTTTAGGAGTACTCTCCTTTGTACAAATGTACATTACCATCCAAATGAAGGGAATTACTTACCCTATTTACAGTTTATTCTGTTTTATATGCAGTAATTAAATAATCTGGATATAAATATGCCAAACTATATACATTTCACTGCTGCCCCATAAAGGTGTTATTAACAACCATTAAGTACACAAACATTACTCACTGCTGCCCCCTAAAGGTGTTATTACCAACCATTAAGTACACAAACATTACTCACTGCTGCCCCCTAAAGGTGTTATTACCAACATCAAATAAACAAACATTACTCACTGCTGCCCCCTAAAGGTGCTATTACCGTCCATCAAATAAACAAACATTACTCACTGCTGCCCCCTAAAGGTGTTATTACCGACCATCAAATAAACAAACATTACTCACTGCTGCCCCCTAAAGGTGTTATTACCAACCATCAAATAAACAAACATTACTCACTGCTGCCCCTAAAGGTGTTATTACCAACCTTCAAATAAACAAACATTACTCACGGCTGCCCCCTAAAGGTGTTATTAACAACCATCAAATAAACAAACATTACTCACTGCTGCCCCCTAAAGGTGTTATTAACAACCATCAAATAAACGAACATTACTCACGGCTGCCCCTAAAGGTGTTATTACCAACCATCAAATAAACGAACGTTACTCATGACTGCCCCTAAAGGTGCTATTACCGTCCATCAAATAAACAAACGTTACTCACTTCTGTCCCTAAAGGTGTTATTACCGACCATCAAATAAACAAACATTACTCACAGCTGCCCCTAAAGGTGTTATTACCGGCCATCAAATAAACAAACATTACTCACGGCTGCCCCTAAAGGTGTTATTAACAATCATCAAATAAACAAACATTACTCACGGCTGCCCCTAAAGGTGCTATTACTGTCCATCAAATAAACAAACATTACTCACGGCTGCCCCTAAAGCTGTTATTTAACTACAGCTTAAAAATCCCTTTTAAAGTGTCACACTATTATTATAATGATGGTCATAAAAGGTTAACTGTATTTTCGATTTCTCACATCCAAAAAGCACATTTACAGCATCTACACACCCCTAATATATTGATTCTATCTGTTTTAAAATAGAATAAGTTCTCTGCTTCCTGGTGCTGTCTCATTGTAAAAAGGAAGCTATTAAAAGCAGATCATTAAACGCACTATTAGCCTAAAAATAACTCAGCTGGGTTATAAATTCCACCTTTATCTCTCTGGGAACAGCAGTGAATATCTCTCCCCACTCATTTTTAACCTGTTTCAACAATGTACAGAAGTAGATACAGTGATTATAACTAGACTGATAATTATTATTTAATAAATACAGTATTTGCTAGACAGTATTGGTACAAACATGGAAAGATGTTTTCCTCTTTGAAACCTTACTTTATTCAGTGTAATTAAATATGTAATCAATAATGATTTGCACGATAACAAAACTTGCTGCTCTGCAAGCTCTGCACTGAGAATACTGTTAATATGAGGACATGTACATGTTGACAAACAGTATGAGAAGCAATGTTTGATGTAAAAATAGAACAGTTTAGTGCAGGTATCATGCTCCGAACAGTATGAAGAGGGAAGCATTAGCAGTAGCTTCTGTGTCTTGCTTCAGTGCAGGTGTGGCAGGTGCAGGCTGTGAATGCAAATGAAGCATGTTAATGTGCCGCAAATGTCGTCCTGATAATGATGTCGCAGTGACGCAGGAGGGTAGCGTTCAAAGAGGATGAATTCAGAGCCGACAAATGTCGTCTGCATCATGTGGTTGCCATTTTTCATTTCTGAGTCTAAAGCAGCCATTTTCATTCTTCTTATACACCACTGCCTAACTTTCTATTTCAGGAATGATATCTGCTGACACATTTTCACTCCACACTAAAAACATACCAGGACCTCAAAACTCTTTAAGGTTTTCGATTTTGCATCTCATGAATAAGAAGCTGTGATACGTAAGTATTAAAGTGTAAACTGAAGCTATATTTCTAATATTGTATCTCCTATTTTGAGTATATTAATAGATATTTCAGAACATTTGTTGATATTACTACTTGTTAAGATGTGTTTTTGCATCTAGTGGATGTAGAATGTAGAAAGCTAAAGCAGAGTTATTTAATGCAGTGTTATTTGTTGAATTTAACAAATTGTGGAAAAATTAAATATAAAAGGTGGCCTGAGTAAAAGTTATGACACACTTTATATAATTCTTTCAATATGTTAAATTCAGTAGATAAATACAAACTGTGAAGCAAAATGTACTGAAGCGTATTGTGTGTAGAGGACGTGTTAACTTATTTTCACAGAAATCAATAAAATGTCATTTTCCAGGGTTTTTCAAATTTGCATGACTGTAGTAACTTTATTCGTCCTGTTTTGATTTAGTAGTTGTCACTGCGATGCCTAAACTTTTCCTTAATGCTTAGTTGTAGTACATCGGTTTCTCTGTATACTTTGTAAACCCCCCATTTACCCTGTTCTTTAATACTCAGGACCCCCACAGGACCACCACAGAGCAGGTATTATGTGGGTGGTGGGTCATTCTCAGCACTGCAGTGAAACTGGTGTGTTAGTGTGTGTTGTGCTGGTGTGAGTGAATCAGACACAGCAGTGCTGCTGGAGTTTTAAAAAATGTGTCCACTCACAGTCCACTGTATTAGACACTAATACCTTGCTGGTCCACCTTGTAGATGTAAAGCCAGAGCCGATAGCTCATCTGCTGCTGTACAGTTTGTGTTGGTCATCCTCTAGACCAGGATGCTGCCCACATGACACATGACTATAGAGTATTTAGATCATCCGGTCAGTCCAATCACCATTACATTTTGCACCATGTTGAGCGTGGCCATCATATTCCAATAGCACAGAAATCTAAATTGACAAAATCGTTTTTTATGGAACAGCAATTTTAGGGAAGGTTATATATGGATAACAGCAGATTATACAGCTTCACATCTGCAGCTAAACAACATGCAAATCTCCTTCCTCAGACTCTCCTCTTAAAGTCCTCTGAGCACCACTTATTGAATTATCCAAAAGGCAAGGACATGATTTGAAAAAGGTATGTTGGCAACATCAAAGGAGCACATGTCCTATCCTCTGTGCTAGCTCTGTTCCTGAACAGATTGCAGGAAGAAATTATAATCTGAGAGCAGTTAAACAGAAGTCCTAGAGTAAACAGCAGATACATAGAACCGTGGCCCAGACTTGGTTAAGCTGGTTAAAATCTGCTTTTATCTTCACAAAAGGTACACTTTTATGTGCCAGTGGAAACAGTATGAACCAAAACCTGCCTCCTGCACTTTGGAATAAAAGGAATTTGGAAGAATGCTGTTTAGCTTAATCCACTTTGCAGCAGGCTCAGTAACAATGGGTGCGGTCATTCTCCAAAAAGAACATAAAGGATTGTCTCACATTTGCCAAAAAAACATCAGGATGACCACTAAGACTTTTGGGATAATATCCTGTGGACTGAGTCAAAAATTGACTTTTTGAAAGACATGGGTCTCATTACATCTGGTGTAAAGCTAACTCTACATTCCACCATAAGAACATCATACCAACAGTCAGGCATGGTGGTGGTAGTATGATGATCTGGGGCTGCTTGGTTTTGCAGGATCGGGACAATTTGGCATAACTGATGGAACCATGAATTCTGCTAATTCTGCTAATACTGAAAGCGAATGTCTGCCTGTCAGTTTGTGGCCTAAAACTCAAAAGCAGTAAGAAAACGATCCAAACGAAATAGGAAGTTCTCCTCTGAATAGCTCAAAAGAAACAAAATCAAGGTTTCAGAAAGGCAAAACCCTGACTTCAGTCCCATTGAGACGTTGTGGCAAGATGTTAAACAGGCAGTTCATGCTTGAAAACCCCCCAATGCAGCCAAATTAAAATGATTCGCAAAGAAAAGTGGGCCAAAATTGCCCCACAGCAATGTAAAAGACTCATCACAAGATTCAAAAACGTTTGATTGCAGTTGTTCCAGCCAAGGGCGGAATAGTCGGTTATTAGGTTCAGGGACAACTACTTTTTCACATGGGTGATACAGGTTTTGTATAGAAAAATTAGTTGGATGATCTCAGACATAAAAAAAAAAAAGCGCACAGTAAGACACAGTGAGATCTCATTCAGAATGCAATTATGATATTCAGGTTATCAGCCAGCATTAAAAACCTCCCCATCTCCTGATCTCTGTTCTTCAACTGAATAAACAAACCATATCTGTGATAGCAGCGACACTCTAACCTGAAGCTTATATGAGAAACCAGCAGGCAAATCAAAGCTGACAGGTCCAAGGGCACAGAATGCAGAAGTACTAAAAAGAACAATAACCGTTTCATCAAACAGAACCTTGCAAGCGCACCCAGATTAGACGAAGAAAAAGACAGCAAGGTGTTCAGGATGTAAGCTGTATCTGTTTCCCCACAAGTGAAGTTAAAAAAGATGCAAACGTCTGGGTTAGTACAATGTGTTGAGAGGAGCAGAACACAGGAGATGGGTAGCACGGTGTAATCACAGTGGCTTTGATGGGCTTCTCTGCACATCAAACATCTGGAACACCCTGTACCACCAGCAGCCTCCCCACTCATTTCAAATTAACCCACTGCTCCCTGCAAAAGCTGAACAGACAGGTTGCTCTCCTTCTACACATGGTACCAAACATGGGAGAAGTGATGTGGATGCACTTCTTTTACAGCGGTCCAGTAGGTCGCAAAGCAGAAAATCAGATAGAATTGATATAGTGGACAGAAGAGATGAGGTATTCCATAGGCTACCTTATGTGTCCAGCAAGCAACTTGCATTCAGTCCAGAATTAGATTTGGGCTTGGGGAACATGGGCTTCTATACTGAAATTAGAGATAGCATTCATTCATTCATTCTAAATTCTGAACTACTCTGCTAAACCTTGCCAATGTCTTATCAAACACATTTCTGCTGAATAAAAAGTCTGTGTGGAAAAGGCACATCACAACTACATTAAGCAAAACCAAAATGCAACACATATTTACAATGTGCATTACTACTTCTCTGCTACGGTGCCATTAAATAGGTTATTTACACTGTTGATCTAATGTGTAATTCTCACTTTCATTAAAGCAAACAAAGAAGCCAAAGAACACTCTGTGCTTTTCTGGCACTTATGACCACTATTTAGTATGAATTCTGCTATTACGAGAGCATTAGCTAAACAAATTTTAACACTGTTTCCGATACCACCTGTTGCTGTTGGGCTTTAGTTTAAACTTATCTGCATCTAACAGGTGGTAGAATGGACAGTAAACCTGATAAGGAGATGAAGATCAATATTATCGTTGCTTTATTTGCTGCCCTGCACAGCACTCACTCCAATACAGCATCAGAACAGCGTATAGGAACACTGCTGCTCTATTATGGTAATGTGATTCCTAGATGTTGACTCAAAGCCACTTTGAAAATCATGAAGCCGATTGATTTATTTCATAAGTTGCTATATAAATACTAAAGAGCGCCTGAAAACACAATCAAGAACAGGATGCCCAGATGGTTTGTTCTTGATTTAGGACTGCTGTATAAGCCTAAAGCTAAAGAAGATTTTGACATTAAATCGAACAATAAATGAACATTAAATGAACTTTTTGACATTAAGTGAACTTTTGACCAAGAACCTATGAGATGGGTCTAACTTTGCATTCCCACCTCCCGAATTAATCTGAATATTTCAGGAAGATTTCTAAGCACCGAGATTTTTTCTTGTGTCTTTCTTACAAAATCCTTTGAGCCTGGGTTCCTCATAAGGTTTCTTCCTCTCACTCCTAAGGAGTTTTTCTTCACTGCTATTGCCTTTTGTTTGCTCGTGGGGGGCTTGGACCCGGATTCCCTGCCTTATCTCTCTCCATGGACTCCTTTCTTTATGTTTTTATTCTTTTCATTTTTTCATAAACTGCTTTTCTGTAAAGCTGATTTGAGACAACATTAGTTGTAAAAAGCGCTACATAAATAAACTTTGATTGATTGATTGATTCATCAAGTTGAAGAAACACTTCGCAGCAAATGAAGTCTTTCATTGGAAGACATTGCCTTTTCGCTATAAGTGAAATAAACTAGCTTTGCTTTGTGGGTGATAGTACCACCTGGTCTACCTGGTATTTTAGGGGTAAAGAAAGGTCTTTCCAAATGGACGTCATTCATCCGTTTGCTGAATCAATGCAGCTGTTACACAAAACACTGTGTACTTTGGAGCATTGCATTGTATGATGCTGTGGTACACAATATTTCCAGCTACACAGTATTTCCTCGGTTTTCCTGCCGAACAGGAAATCTAAACATAAGCCAGAGAAGCATTACAGAACCTGACTGAACCTGAACAAAGACAATGTGATCAAGTTTGGATAAATTTCAACCCCTAACTGTAATGTCCCCCAACCAGTTTGTTTATCTGTGGATGTGTGGGAGGCATGGCCACCCAAAGGAGTGAGTGCGGCGCACAGGTGGTGCTGCAGCAGACATAAGAGAGATTAAAACTTGTAAATAGTTGAACTTGAAGAAGTGTGCAGGTGTCACTTGTGTCTTTCTAAACTGAGCTGTAGTACTGTAGCAGTGCAGTGTTAATGCCTACCATCAGGAAGATGAATGGCTGTTGATGACCTGCCTGCTGTTCAGTGGCAATAGGCATCTCCACTGCTGCTTTCAACTAAAGCAATATGTTACTTGCATCTCCTTATTCTACATCAGCACCACTACACCACAATATGCACACTGCTGGTATGTTCAATAGAGAGCATACAACAGCCCAACCCCAGGAATTTCAGCTAAATGATCTAGTGTTAATACTACTGGGATAACTGAGGAATTATATAGGATCTAGTCCAGAGCCAGTCCTGGCTCCTATACCCTGCTTGATTGAACAATTTTATTGAATCCTGCAGTAAAGAGCAACTGATACTGTATTTTTGAATAAATACAGTTCTGCATACCAATATTGCGATACTCAAGTGTATCAAGCCTTGTTTACACCTCTAATTACAGAACATACTACTGGCACCAACACTACACTGAAGAGAGGGCACTATGCCCATTGTTAAGTCGGTATGATGCAGGGCTAACGCCACTTTGGGCTCGCAAAACATCTTAAATGTTGCCCAGAGTAACATGAAATTAGGCATTAGAGATGATTTAGAGGTCTCTGCATCTTTCTGCATCCTAGATTCACCCAAAGAACCCGTGCGGCTCTGACCTTGAATGTGTCACACACTGCCCACAAGAGCACATGCAAGTATGATGAGTCCTTTTATCGTCTTTCATCGTCACAGTGTAAATAAATCACCCTTTGAGGGAAGGTATGTTCATGGTGTGCCAAGGTGCTTGGTTCCATTACAGTACGCAAAATAACAGATAAGATGCATATGTGTGGTAGTGTGTATGTGTCTGCACCTTCATTCAGTGGGTGAAATATATTATTTCACCCACTGAATTAATATTAATATTTTTACCAGAAAAAAAATCCTGTTTCAGAACCACGTTTCAACCTAAAATAGTCAATTTAGCTGAGCTCACCCACACAAGCCTGTGTCTTTTCCTCGTTGTCTCTCTCATTAGGGCTCCTCTGAACTGCCTACAGGTATAATAATGATGCATGCAATTATCACATGGTTTCTGTTGAGATTTGGTCATTTTTCACAATATGCCACTTTCATCTTTGACTTTCATCTCTTGTGTTTATGTTTACTGCCCTGGCTATACAACCTGTGGGTCACAGGACCAAAGCTCATTGCCACATATCAAAAGAAAATGCTGGGCTATCAAGATAGCCGACAAGAATTCTCCACGCAGTTGCATCTTCTGATGAAACATTGTCAAAACAGAAAAAGCAATATCTAACACACCACTGGAGTTTGCCTTCAAGTAAAATGGTTGGGACCAACCCAGACGATTTATCCCTCAGCACAGCCAATAATGAGACCACCTCACCAGAGAGAGCCTCTCCTGGAATAGACATTCACTTTTAAAGACTGCAAGTGGAAGATGAAATGGTTCCGGCCCAGTTTCTTTGTGTAACTTAACATCAGAGAGAGCCACCGGCTTCTAGTTTTGTTAAAAATAGCAAGAGGTATTGTATAAGCTGTGTTAGCTTATTCAAGCCAAATTACGTTCCAAAACTTCTCTATTCACTGTTTGTATATACAGCTATAACTTCACAAACTTTAGAAACTTTATGCGTTTCCTATATTTAGGATTTCACGGCTGTTATGTCAAGCTACAATTTATTATTTTAATGATTATTTTTCTACATCATACAAAACAGCAACAGGCTGTTTACTTTAGATGAACATTTCAAGAAGGGACCAATAGAAATGCTCCAAAACTGCCTGGAATAAACTCCACCTAAATTAACTTACCTATATTAAAGTTTTTGTCTTTGCCTGTAAAGTTGTACCAGGAGAAAAAAAAACTGAACTATACTTAATTTATACTTAGTACACTTCCTTGAACTTATAATTAATGCACTGGAAGTGTGCTATTTTCATATGCTATATACTTAGTATGCTAAATATAATCATTAGTGCTATTAAATATATATACTTATATATTTAGAATTAATTGTATTTACTGTATTATTTTGAGACACCTCTTAGATTCATTTAGAGATACTTAAGTACATATTAAAGCACATTTCTAGTACATTAAAATATACTGTCCCTAAAATGTACTTGCTGGTACTAAAGTACATTAAAATATACTTAATTTTTACCTGGGACAATTTGGGATTAGGCTTATATTTTTGTTTGGACAGTAATGATATATAAACCAGTTTTGAATTAGCAGCACTGCTAACTAGTGAGTATTACTGTGAACACTGTAACCCCATGTACCATTCCCACTTTTGCTCAAATCACAAGTGGTTAGATAGAAAAGACTAAGAAGGGTGAGAATATTTCTGGCTTTCATGACATTTGCCTTTTATCAAATAATAAGCTTTGGTTCTGCTCATGTATGAGCCACTTGCGTTCATTAGCGCTATGCCACTATATACTGACAGAATTAACAATTAGGACAAGATTAGTGCACACAGCACTCTTTCTCTCCTTTAGAAGGAAATCAGGCCAGGCCAGAGAGAACCCTTTCGGTGCATGTTTTCTTAGGCATATTTATGAGATGCATGTTTTACATTTGCATGTATAAAATGATTCTAAAATGAAGTGAATATGCCACAACTTCATAAGCTTACAACAATTAGGAAGCTGTAAAAAATGAAGAAACTTCAGACGCATCCGGAATGATAAATAGAGCTGTAGATCAGTGGTCACCAAGCCTGCCCCTGGAAATCTTCTTTCCTACACACTTTAGCTCCAACCCTAATCGACCCCACATCATCCACTTAATTATTGCCTTCAGACATCCTTGATTAGCTGAACGGGACTGGTGTGAGGTGTGGGTTGGAGGGGAAACCTGCAGGAAGGTAGATATGTGGTGGGTGGTGGGGTGTCAGTGGTGGCCACTGCTGTGGAAGAATCCATAGTGACAGATAAATCTATAAAACACCGGAAATTAAGCTAAACTAAAAAAACAACTAGAAGGCCTTACATATCTGAAAACTGATGATGTTAAGGCAGAGAACGTCCCGTGAAGAAATATTTGCAGATGCCGTCAAGTTGCTGTTCCTCAGTCCTACCGCAGGTTATATAAAGGTTTAGTTCAGTCTTCTAGCTCCAGGTGGAAGCTGCCCAGAACTCCAGCCCAAGTTTTCAGAGTTTTATCCCCTTGTTTAATCAGGCTTGCCTCATACCCCCACCCTATGCTGAAGCCAAATGCAATGCAATAACAATGGCAGCCATTACATAGTGCTTATTCACGGCACTCCTTTGACTGTATGGTCGTGGTATCATCTGAACACAGCCATATGTCTGGTTTTATCTGGTGAGCTTTACCTCTCAGCACCACTTCAGCTTTCATTTCTCATTGTTTTGACTTTTGTGAGGGAAGTGGTGAGTTCTGACAAGAACTTCTCTTCTTGTTACTTCTCTTCTGTGGAGCCAAAATGCAGTCTCACAGCCCCAAACACGTACAACACAATCAAGGAAGTTTGCTTAGCATTTTGCCAAAAACAACTGCCCATTGAGGGTATTTAGAATGTGCCTGAGATTCTTATCAAAACCATCAGCACTTTCTTCATGAGCACGAAACCTTCCAAGACACACAACAAAACACAAACAAACCACTGAATGATGACTGTTGTTGATGTCCATTATTGGCCATTCTATATAAAACATGGCATCGCTTTACTTTAGGGCAGTGTTCATAAATCTTCATCACGTCTACATTAGCACTTATAATGGTTTATTCCGACAGGTGTCGCCTGTCATTAAGGCTGATTTTGTTGACCAAAGTTGACCAAAACAGCCTTTATGAGAGACAATTTATATAGGTTATGTAGGTGTTATGTAACTTAACGAGCACTACCCTACAGTAAACCGTTACCCATATCATTGGACATTCCTTCTAACTGAATATTCAAAAAAGATGCATAAGATTAATGTTGGCCTCAGCAAGGCCTCTGTCAGTAACAGAGAGGTGAGCAGTCTGGATCTGACTCATATATGGTCATATGACTGGAAGGATCGTGTAGCAGATTTGTTCTTCATTTCTTTTTTAATTGTCCCCTAATTTCAAATTGACAAAAGGGCACTCAGAGCACGTACAGGTGGGACATATGGCAGAAGAGAATTCCTCTTGTCCTCTTGAACTTCAAATTATGCTATTCAGAGTTGCACCAGACTCTGCTTTTCAAACAGGTAGAGGGCAAAGAACATCCAGTCATCTTGATTAGCAATAAGCTCAGCCCCTTATGTCTCTGCAGAGGGAGGAAATGACCATCTAGTGGGCTATGGTGGACCTATAAATCGACTTGTGGTCAGAGATCATCAGTGCTGGGGGATCAGGGATAAGGACCCATCCTATTGGCACCACCACTGTATTGGCCAATGGACAGAGGCCAGTGTAGCCACTGCTGAATCAGAATGGTGCAAGGCTGCCACCACTTCGGGCTCAGAAAGCATCTTAATTGCTATCGTGCCTGAGCAAGCATGAAAGTAGCCACTAGAGATCTGAGATTTAGAGCTCTCTCTTCATCCTAGATTCACTACAAGAACCTGAGCAGCTCCGACTCTCAAAGTGCCACACGCTGTCTACCATACCACATGCAATCACAAGCCCTTAATAAATAACAGGAAATAATAAATCCATCAAGAAAGAAGAGAATTGTGAATGTCACACAAACTTTACCATCTAAGAGCATGTGGACAATTAGCTTAGCCTTTTGCCTGATTCTGCTTCGCCTGATGAACGAGAGCTGAGACGGTTTAACTGAGGCCAAGATCAGTCAGTAACCTGACGTAGGAGTGAGATGTCCTAAAACTACACCTCACCTAAGCCTCATACCTAGCCTCTGTGAAATCAGGCACACAAATCAAGCTCTGAGAAAACATCAGATCTGACTTTTCTAAAGCAGAAATCAATAGAGCAGTCTTTCCAAAGGCAATACTACAATTACAGATGTAATCCCCCAGCATTGTTCTAGCAGTCCGAAACATGTTTTGTGACCTTTAAACAGAAAGCCAGATGATTCAATTTTCAGTTTAGATTCAAACACACAAACACATGAGGGGATAAAATGCAACCTCGCTCAAAGCAGTAGCATAAGTCGCTAGTCAGGAAAGAACTACATTAGCAGAGTGCATCACGCACACGATACACTTTCAGAGAATACAAATCCACTAGCTACAGAAAATCTATAGTTATTATCCACCAGGCATGCACACACACACACACACACACACACACAGACACATCTGCTCTCTCTCGCTCCTTTCCTGTCTTACACACACACACACAGACACCAAGTCACTCAATGGTCAGCCTCCTCTAATGACTCTGACCTTTCGCCGTCATGTCCTAGCAGACCAAACACGACTCACAAGCACAACAGAGCAGCAGAATTAGACCCAATGTCATAGCGACACTCATTACAAATGAACCTCACACCTTCCACTATTAGCACAACTACCGGCAATGAAGCCTATAATTACTATCAGCATCATCATATTTAACATTGTGCAAGCCCTGGTATCGCCAGTGAGCCCGACATGCCCTCCAAGGATGTAATTATTATTTTCTGATCAAAGCAGCCGGGAAAATTATGATGCTTTGAAAGAGCACAATAGAGGTGAGAAGGTTCTGCTGCAGCTCTGGAGAACTGTAGGCCTGTATGTTTGGGGTAAAGGCACCAGGATTTTGGATTATAACCCAACTAATCCCAACTACTTCCATGCACTTAATAATCCAAACAGAACCTGATTTCCCCAGTTATTGTTTAAATGGTGATGGAAACAGCATTCTCAGTTTTTTTTTTTTTTTTTAGAAATTTGATTAAAACAGCTGATAAAGAGAGCTGGATTCAGAGGTGGCTAATAACTAGTTACATTTACTAAGTACATGTACATAGTACATTAGTGATTTAAGGAATCTACTTTTCACTCAGTTACATTTCAGCCATTCATATTCAGTTACTAAATCCTTTTATGTGTTTAATTTCATTCTGCTTTGTTGTTGACATTTGAAATGCTTTGTGCTGGGTCACATTTCTGACTTCGGAGCTTTAGTATTTAATACAAATTTCTGTTCCATTCAAACATCAGTTTCCGTGCTGATCGATGGTGGATTTACTAAGTAGTACCACTGAAGTTCTATATGTCACTCAGTATGTATACATAGTTTTTTTTTCCTTTATACTTCTCTACTTTTACTCTTACTTTTACAGTTGCTTTGTTTTCACTTGTGTCAGTATGTTACCCAAGCATCAATACTTTTACTTGAGTACTGACTGGCTGGATTTTAGCACAGTAATCAGATTTCTCACTGCATGTATATCCTTACTCTTCTTTCTGAGTGTTTAACACAGCAACCACAAGATGACAGCAAACATTTTGGAGTGATGCTGAAGCTAACAAACATGCTTGATGAAAGGATTTAAATATTCTTCAACATTTACATGATATATGTCATGATTATAACATGATTAATGTTCATGTTCAAGTAAGTGAAAAAAATGCAACATGGCATGATGTTTAAGTATTACATCACGTTTACATCACGTGTTCCTCTGTGAATTTATTGGCTGTTTGCAAAGCAGAAATCCAATTACTGACTGACACACATAGAGCCAAGTTTTGCCATTATCTGATTACCCTAGTCCATGTAAACTTGAATTACTGACAAAATCTGATTTTCTGCAGTCATCAGATTATTGTATGTATGTAAACACATTCAATGATGCCAGACAAATGGAAACACGGTAGTTATGTTTGATCACTATAATGAGCACTATAATGGCAGGTGATGATCATAATCATTAGCATTTAGTGTGTCCCCTCTTTGCCTTTATTACAGCCTCCATTACATATCAGTTCTTCTAGTTTTTTAGTCTTAGAAGTTCTTTGCATTTTCTGCCTCTCATGATTCAGTGATGTTGAGGTCTGGACTCAACATCACTGGTGGCCAGTCCAATGTTCTGAAAACACCAGCAGCTTCTTTGTTTGATGTGCAAATTTTCCTTCTTTTTTCTTTTTTCCTGCTTCCTTTTCTCAGTGACTGCTTCTGGACAGCTACAGCTTTAGCTCCTTTAATGGTAGCTGCTGGATGTAGGAAGGTGTTCCATACAGTACTTTTTTCCAACAGCTATTTTTGCACTAGCACTCAAGAAGTTTGGTTTAGGGTTTAGGATACTGCTGAATATACACACTTCTCAGATGTAATATATATTATATAGGATGAGGAACAACTATTATGTGTTGTTGATGTCGAAAGTGGATGGTGACTTATTATTAAATGGCTATTTAATATTTCTCATGTCTGTTCCTGTTTCTTCCTACGTTCTCCCGTACTGTGTTTACCATCAAAATACCATTGAGTATAGCATGCTTTAGAAAGTCTCAGACACCTCTCAGCCAGCAGTGCCCATATTAAGCATGCTTATGTGTCTGGGAAAAGAGTATGTGTGTGTTTATGTGGTCTACAGGGACCAAAAGGATCAAGGTATGCGTGTGGTTGAGGCAAGATATACACACTTCAGTGGTAGAACGTAGGAGCACCCTCACACACAGTCACACAAAGTCTTCTCTCCACACTTTCTAAATCAAGTGACTTACATAAGACCTTATATCAGTCTGAGCCCTCATATCACATCAGGGGTACAGCAGTGACATGAGAGAGAGAGAGAGAGAGAGAGAGAGAGAGGGGGGGGGCAGAGAGAGATGGGGGAGAGAGAGAGAGAGAGAGAGAGAGAGAGAGAGAGAGAGAGGCACTCTGGAAACCAAAGCCAAGAAAGAAGAGCAGCAGAAGTAGAAGAGTAGAAGAAATGGAGAGATTCAACATTCAAGATTCTTCACTGCCACACAACAAAGTTGGAGGTGGTTGGAGGTGTTTGGATTCATACCAGCTGTGTGTGCACAAGTCTGCAACAAACAAACAATATGGTAAACAAACATTTGCAAGACAACACAACAGTGCACTGCACAACATCAGAACACAATACAAAAAAGTATAACAGATGGATGGAAATACACTGTCATTCTTCATGATATCCACTTGAAGGGGACCTACCCAACAGTTCTCTTCTATTGTATCATTTTCCTGAGGAGCACTTATGCTTGTGTGTTCATACACCAGAAACAGCCGTAATTCATTTCTCCTTAAATCTGCGTTTTTCTTACTGTGCCTTTTAGACCAACATTTCTTTGTCTGCAGAAGTTTGAACACCACCAGTCAAATCACATGTTCTGTTGATTTTGTAAGTAGAAATAAGTCAACACATCCTCTACTGGGAGCCTGATTAAATATAGAATTTTCCCACCATATTTATGAGTTTATCATACTGGAAAGAAATCAAATATAAAATGTATGAAATGCTTTGTGCAGTTTATATTGTATGTTTTATTTTATTTGTATTCTTTTTAATGTTTTTTTGTTTTTAAATGTGTTTTTATGTTTATTTTTATTGTTTTCCCCTCAGTATGTTAAATTCCGCAAATAAACAATAATTAATAACTAGTAATTGTGTACTAAATGGGCAGCAGTGTGTTCTTTCCAGAGGTGGTGTTTGACCAGAAGTGTTCATAAATGTTTGCGACATGCAACCGCACGCAAACATCCTTTGTTCTGATTGGCTGTCCTGTATTTTGCCAAAACAAAACAAAACAAACCAAACAAAAAGCAACAGCAGAAAGGCTGCTTATAATGGGTGGTGTGAATGGGTGGTGCTTTTGGCTGAATAGTCGAATTTGTATAAATATTTTGGTTTTCATTAGAGCTTGTTTTACATTCACATACACTGGTGTTAAAAAGTGTGGAATCGCTCTTCAAAAGTTTGAAATCAAAGTTTTCAACCATTTAAAACCAACGTGGCTTCAAGTACATAAAATGAACATGACCTAGTTCAGTGTGGCACATACACTGAGAACACTCACAGGACTCACGTCAGATGTCCAAATGTCTGTGGTAGGGCTAATGGATGTCAACACTGAGCTTGTGAATATGAATCGCTTGTGCATCCCTAGTTAATACCAGCTAAAACTTGTGTTTTCCTTTATATGCCAGATGTTATTCTTCACAAGAATTTGTTACATCCAAAAAATGGTATAAGTGAAATGAAACTCTTCAATAAGTGATTAGTAATGAGGTCATATCATTTGTAGCAGTTTCTGCCTCCTGTTCTTGTTTTTGCCAAAATGAATGAACGAGCTTTTGACACATCTCAGACAACGGAGCAGCCGCGCCGGTGTGTTGAATCGCTGACTGCTTTTATTGTTTACTGTGCTGCCCCTTCCTAATACTGTCTATTGCAAAGAAGCCACATTTGCATTATGGCTAATTACCAGTTCATCCCTGAAATGCACAGAACGTACAAAGGCAGGGATTTTAACAAGTCCATAATCCAGCCTCTGAGAGTTTTAAAAGTGGTTGTTTCTGAATGCCTTTCAGTGTGGGAGAGTGAGATAGAGAGGGCACAGGCTACTGCACAAGTAAAGAAAGAGACTGAAAAAGTGTGCTCTGTTGCCATGACAGGCTTAGGCAGGTGTGTGAACGCGTGTCTCTGTCTTTACGGGTCCATGCACGAACACCATGATGATTTTTATTTTGGCTCTAGTGATAAGCTCCTATATGCCTTAGTCGCTTCCAAAACCGCAGCTCAAAGAGAGCTCAGCTCTGTCCAGCACTCACTGATGTACAGACCAAATCAACAGCCAGCCAGCAAGAGAAAGAAAGAGAAAGAGAAAGAGAGAAAGAGAGAGAGAGAGAGAGAGAGAGAGAGAGAGAGAGAGAGAGAGCAGACAAAGCCGAAAAGAAGAGCAGCAGAGTAAAAGACATAGAGACTCAACATTCAAGATTCTTCACTGCCACACAACAAAGTTGGTGGTGTTAGGATTCAGAAAAGCTGTCTGTCCACAGGTCTGCAACAAACATTTGCAAGACAACACAACAGTGAAGTCCACAACATCAGAACAGTGACAGAGTAGTGTTAATAGTCAAGTCAAATAAGGTTTATATTGGGGGTGGGGTGACAGTGGGTTGATGGGGCCCGGACCTTTCCACTTAAATGATCAGTGTTGAGGGATCAAACACATCACAGTTTAAATGGACAGTATAAAGGTAAAGATATTGCTGATCAGATATTAGTAGTGAAAGTAGTTCAGTCAGTGTTTTACCTAAAGCCCTGGAGAATCTTCAGGATTCAATAGCACTCCTTTACCTCTACTTCTACTACTTAAACTTATCTCTAACACTCCCTGCATGCTTTTGGACCTGTGACCTTAGCCTACACCACACAGACCTGAACTGGCAGTTGATTTGCAAGAAGATATTAAGAAGATATTCATTAGCATTTAATTATTTATTTCACATCAACTGATACACCATAAATCTCAACACAGATTTCATGGGACTTTAAACTTTGAACTGGTAAACTTGGTTTTAAATGCTCTTCAGATGCTCCCGGAACATAGGAAATGTTTTCCTGGCGGTGCCCCCCAGTGAAGCATCTCTAGGAAATCTGCTTTCATGTCCAGCTTTGTTTCTGCTTGAAGAGGATTCCGCACTAAACATTAAACTCTGCCATAAGAAAATACCAATGGCTTCTTTGACCGCAGGGGAGAATAGACGGCACATGGATCACAATCTAATGGACTTGGATGATGAGAAGCAGACCAGAGAACACACCCAGCTTCTAGGATTGAACTTTGGAGGTGTGCAAAAACATCCTTGCAGATTTCCTAGAAAAAACTGAACCCGAGCCTCCAGAACAGAGTGGAAGCTGTAATAACAGTAAAGAGCAGACACACTAAATGCTCACAAAACTATATTATACTTAGTTTGCTTTACATGTAATTTTATATTAAACATGTTTTTAGTTTTTTCCCTGACGTAGAAAAACAGAGTCACTTTGACTGGAAATGAAATGAAAGAGGGATGGTATTTGAGTTTGCACAGTACCGTATTATGTCCAAACCTGTGTAACCTGCATGTAGAACAATGACTTTTGCACCATTATGAAGATGTTCTTTAAACTTTTATAGGTTCTTTGCAATCACATCTCATTTACAAAACTTCCCGAAAGAGGCATCAGCTGGAACGTTTTCAGAGAACCAGAGGTGGTATTACATCATGCAACAAACAACTGACCCTTTTTGGCACAATTGCTTTCAAGAGTGGTAAATGCGCCAGCTACCTGATTTGTGATTTGTGAATGTGACCAAGAACAGTGTGCACCCAACAGCCTGGGATTAGGACGCATGCTAATGTGAAACTCATGGCTAAAGTTTCACATGCGGAAGGGGAGCCCAAATCTCACCTAAAAAGGTCAGACTCATTCGCTGTTCAAAAACAACCAATTTGAATCACAAATATTGTCTTTTGTGGGAGCTGTTTTTGGATTGTTTCTACTGGCTGCTTTCTAGATTTTCAAACCACATTAGCCAAATTCATTATTTTAATCAAGCGTAACCAGCTGTGTCTTGTTTAGAGTAAAGGCAGGAAGAAATGCCTTTTCTGTTATTGGTTATTTCTCTCTAAATCAAGCACTCAAAGGGGCTATTTAGTTTTCCCATATACTTTCCAACGGCGCAAAAAACATATTTAACTAGTTTCAAGAAGCTACAACAACACAGTGGATAAAAGATACATATGCAAAGGTCTGATTTTAAAACTGCCATATATGAAAATCTGTACTCACATTTAGTAAGGTTTCGACATGAAAACGTGTAGACAGATGTGTGTTTCCAACCTGACACAAACGTCTGGCAATTAGTCCCTGCCACAGGATTAGTTAAGCCAGCACCAGATATAAATGAGCAGGGTCATCCACTGAGGTCCTGGGGCGGTAGGCTATTCTGGAGTAAGTAAAGCTAAGGGACCACATATTATAGGGAAGAATATCAACAACAAGTTATCAGTCACCTACCCTTGACCTATAAGCAAGTCATCAAACACCTACCCTTTCAGGAAATCTGCAGACTGATCTCCCCACAATATCCATATAATCCAGCCAATGCAGAGTGATGCATTCAAACTCCACTATGTTAAATAATGTAGGCTAGTATTTCCTCAAACCGAACTTTGCATGCACTGCCTCTGCTTTGGTGCCACTTTGATTGGTTTGTTGCATGCTACTATAGAAGCATTTACAATCAGTAGGGGCACCCTGACACCAGGCCTGGACCTATTTTACTAGATTTACCTCATAAAGATATATTCATAAAGATATAATCCAGTATATTTAATCAGAATTCTGCATGTATTCAATAAAAAAAAATAATAAATGAACATGATAACTGATTTAAATCATTGATGCATAATAGGGACTTATTTCTTTATCTATTTATTCATTTATACACACTTATACACATACACACATACATACAGTACATACATTTAGTCATTACCAGGGCTATTTGCCTATGTAATTTTTGCATCTGAAGTGGGCTTCATTTCCCCAGTTCCCAATCTGAGGCCTGCAAGGCCTCTGGTAGCCAGAGGCACCTGGCCACTGGCCTAGTTAGAAATCCATCCCTGCTGCAAACTTGTTTACTATAACACCCATATAGTCATTATTTATTACGGACAGACACAAGCTAGGTTACATTTAGCTCTTTGTGTGTAGTAAACTGCACATTTAACAATGTTCCTGTTGAGTTGTTAAGTTGCACATTTAAAATTATGTCGCAGCGTTATATTCTGAATGGAAAATAACCCAAAGTGAGACAGCAGAAAGCAGCTGATAGCCGCTCCACATGGAAAGCTCATTTACTGGCACTCATTTCTGCCACCGTTTGTAATTTAGAAATGACTCAGTTGCACTACAAATGAGTGTGCGTATATATTAAAGCATACACTCATTTTTAAATGATCTGTGAACGTATTTAGTATTTTATAAATAAGGTCCCAACTCTTTACAAAGTCAAACAAAGTCATCAGGCCCAATTCTGTCAACATTCTCTAGAGCTTGTCCAACCTTAAACACTGTTGTTTTAACACATCTGGTTTAAGAAACACTGTTAACAACAGTAAGAGAATAGAGGGAGTGTAAAACAGACTACTACTGTCTGAGTTGCAAGGCATGTGAAAGGCATAGAAAAGTACCACAAAGAAACTAAGCAGTACTTTTGTGTCTAGACTACACAGTGACCTGTCCTGGCCGTCTTTCCAGCTTTGTGACCCTGTCCGAGAACCTGCTCAGCTGTTTTAAATTACTGTTTCTATCTCCGCCACACTCCTGCATCTCTTCCCTCACACCTTTCTTCTCTCTGTTCTTAAACCTTGAAAAGATTGAATTATCCTGGCCGTATGCTTTCAAACAAACACAGAATCAATCTGAGGGCTGTCTACAGAGAGCAGCAGGTACACCAATAGCAAATGACAGGCAAATTCAACAGCTCCCAGGTTCAACAGGCTAAAGCTTCTAAACAAGGGAGAAAAACAGCATATAGCCACTGTTTAACCCGAAAGGTGGCTCGGAGAAAGGCAACTGGGAATGTCATTAAGAATGGTCTAAACAAGCAGCCTTCCACTGTAGTGATGGGTGTGTGCCGCGACAGGCAATCGCAACACAGAAGAATGTGCTCTCTTGTTGCCGTGCTGTAGAGTACCGTTTCAGGTTACCGGGGTTGTGCATCCACATGTTCCAGTGGTTTCCAAGCATAACATACACAATTCCAAATGTGAAAATCCAGCACAGCCCTCCAGTTTTTGTCGGTTATATGACTGAAAACATCAAATGCACACTTACCACTAAAGAACCTGAAAAGCATGTGCATGTGCAGCCTTCAATGGCAAAGATAAACAGCCAAACAAGTTTAAGACTCGCTTAGTGGTAGCAGTCCAGCTGGATGATATGCATACTTATCTAAAATGGTAAAAGGAAAGCCAGGTCAAAAATAAAAGTAGCTATGGACGCTTTTCTGCTTTTCACAGTTTGTACCTTAGGGCCCATCATATGGCTTTAATAAGGATCTTAGAATTAGAACCTCAGGTCAACCTGTAACCCAAGCAATGAGGGGCCTAGAGTGAATACCACAGCATAATGTTCAACAAATCAAACACCTTCAGTTCAATATTAGATTCTCCTTTCCAGTATGTCATATTTAGATGTCCACCTAAATGCATGTTCAAAGCCAGGAATTTTCTTTAACTCTCCACAGATGTGAAACACTGAGTAAAGTATGATTCTATAACACGGACACTCTTTACAGATGGAATGACTCAAGCAAGAAAACATGCATTCATCAAGAATCCCCATACTCTCCTTTCAAACACAAACTTTTGAATCCTTGAGTGGCTTAACTACATGCAAGCCTGAAGCCCCCCTCAATACCCCTTAACTCTGCTCTTCTCTTTCACAAGGAAGAATGCAAATAATCAATCCATGCTTTAGCGCCAACAGAAGGACTGCCAATTTGTTTTGCACAAGTGGAACACAAGTGCATTAAGTGGAAATGGCCTATGGTCTTCTAATTGAGCACACATTGAGAAGAAAAAGGGGCTCTTTGCACGCTAAGCTTCAATTAGGAATGTAATATATACCGTGTACATGCATGCTGTGACAATCAATCAAACCTCTTTCAGATGTTGAAATCTAAATCCTCATACACATATTCAAGTGTATAAACAAGGATGCTATCCACAATGCACAACACTACTGTTATCTGATTTATATTCTTCTTCCTCTTCTTCGAGATTTTTGTCTGCTAACTAGTCCCGGATTTCAAGATATTGACACTATTCCAACTGCGCAAGGTTCGGTCTGATGGAATGGTATGCTTGTATGCAGCTTTTTGATTCGCCGCATGTTTTTTATTTATAGATTTATTTATAGATTTTTTTTTCCCCATTAAGAATGAATAAGAGGTAAAAACACATCTATCTACTGTATTCCTGCTCCACTGACAGATACCATTTCACATACACAATGTCAGGGTCAACCCCTAAGCACAATTTCAATGTTGGTCTGACCCACAGTTGTAATATTTGATGCCAACAGTACGTGCACACCAGATCATCACACCTATATAAGCTTGTTGAACATTCTGTGACGTTGGATTAAAAGGCCTGGCTCGCAATCAGCTTTATCTTCAATGTGCTGAGTGGGGTTGTAGTTCCTCCACACCAAACTTTGTATGCTGCAGTATTAACATTACCCTTCACTGAAAACAGCCCCAGACCGTTATCCCTCCTCCACCAATGGAACTATGCATCCCAGGAGGCAGCTGATCATATCCTTGTGCTGCTCGGTCATAGAATCAATTTCCTGACTCTATGCACAATTCTTGTGTTGATGTTTACAGAGGCAGGTTAAAACTCTGTAGTGAGTGATGCTCACTATACCACAATATTAACAATAATACAGTTGACAGGGGCTAATCTATTTCATAAACTGACTTGTGATAAAGGTAATCTAGTGTCATGTTTACTATGTAAGATTTAGATCTGACGATTATGAGGGTGTTAAAATAGGATTGAAAGAGGACAGAAAACTTGGGAAAGGATGCGTGTTCTTAGGATACAACTGCCATTATATTTTCCTCAGTACAATGTTACTTTTGCATTTGAGGCCTTGATATCAGCCTGGGCCGCCTTCTTGAGTCCGTATGACATCCCACCAAAACACTCAACCTCCCGCCTGACTGTTTCAGGTTTTACAAGATGAGTTGCAGCAGCAGCACACGCACACACCACATTCTAGCATGTCTTTTTCTCCCTGACTAAGTAATGCTACTTGAAATTTAATTAAAAAGAAAAATTGACATAACGCTGCTTTAAAGTCACTGAGCCCTCCAGTACAGCCCAGTGCTCGTCCAAGGAGATTGCATGGTTGTGTGTTTCAATTTTATGCACTTGTTAGCAATGGAAGTGGCTAAAAGACCCCAGTTCAATTAATCTACATATATTCTGGCCACAGTGTATATTTATTATACAGGTAGAATATGTGGGTGACACTTATATAAAAGGTCTATAATTAAAGCTCTTAAATGTTTTGTTAATTTCACTGCATTTCTCTGTAATGCTAGTGTAGGTAGTGACATTTCTACATCACTTTGTTAATACAATCAGGCAATCAAACAAACAAATACTATATTACTGCTATAATTATTATTTTATAATGATGTGCTATTTACTGGGACACAACAGGAACAGTGTTTTAGAACATTTTATTTAAAAATTCACTATGTACAAAACCCATAATGAAAACATACATCAGACAAACGTATAAAAGCTTCATCGCTGACTTTAAATCAAGTCCAGGAGTCACACTGGTTCTTTCCACCAAGCTCAGCAGAGTGAGTACATTTCACCTGTATTTCACCCGGAGCCTCTGGCTGTGCGTTAGCCTCTTGGACCGTTCTCCAGAGCTCTGTGGAGAGAAATTCAGAGAAATTACCTGTCGGCTGTAACGGTAATGCTCAGGTTAATTGAGCAGAAGAAGAGATAACCAAAGACGAAAAAAAAAGGCATTTCGCAAAAGCAGAAAAATATCAAAAGCCTGGTCTGAACAATAAGCTCAATCACACCTCCACCAGCAGCTTAATGTATAATTGCCATATTCAAAAGAAGTTATCGCACGGTTGGGGTGATTTCATTACACCAGCATTCTCTAATTGCATTCGTTTTTCCGTCAAAAGCCTTTCAGTCTTTCCAGTGTTAGTGCAAACGACCGGTTTCTACACAGGGGGAAAACAGGAGTACACAGCCTAATGATAATTAAATGGCAGTACCAGACTAAATAGCAGGGTTTCCACAGAGACCACCGACTGGGGTGGATTGATGCTGGCCATACACACTCACAAGGGTCCACAGAATTTCCAAAGTTTTACCATGTTACCATTAGCTCTGAAATTAGATCCAGTTCTAGTGGCTACACCTACTTCCTTTGTTATGAACGGTACATGGCATAGTACATACATAGTGGCATGCTCAAAGGCAGAAAAAAGTGCCTTATTTTTCCAGAAAATCAGTTACAGCTCACTCATCTCCTCTTGGCCTTTGGCCTCCTCTCTATTCAACTGCTTTTCAGAATACTAAGAATACTGAGACAAACCACATGACTGTTCTTTGAAAAAACTTTTCAAATTAATTAACACCCAGGCTAACCTGCTTCTGGGTCAATAACCTGCCAACTCCATTTCCTGCTTTCCATTTCGAGGAAGATAATTCAAAGAGGCATGGTTAAATAGGAAGCATCATAGGAGACAAGCTAATAAGAAAGCGCACCCATAGGAAGGCAAGACGTAGGAGGTTATTATTATACTAATATAGTTGTTTTCCCCTTTATTCTCTAAAGAAGCTAATATGAGGTGCATTAATACACTTCATATTCTCCACTCCTACTTGTGGGCAAGTTTCCCATTATTTATGATGACTCGGATGAGGGTGTCTTTCATGTTGCTGCCCCAGATGTTGCCCTGGATCGTTTGAAGTGAGCCTTGAATATTCCTGTTTGTCTACTTGAGCCCACTTTGCTTCGTTTCTGCATTATTATCTCATGATAATCCCTGTCTGAATCTGATGTCTGACTTTTGTTGATGTCTCATTTCATCAACTTAGATACAGAATACTTTTTTCTAACCTTGGGCTGACTCATCAGGACTGCTTTCCTGTCTTTCTTTAATCAAACAAAACACTCCTCTCATACGGCAATAAGGGGTTCTGCACAGAGCAAAATGCAAAAGGACATCTAAAAACCCCTGCAGTTTCTTCATTTGACAGCTGTTTTATGCATACTTTACCTTCTGTCAGCAACGACACTTGAAGAGATAAAAGCAGAACAGAGGAAAACATTTACTAAATTAATATGGGTTGTCACAAACAACTACATCAGTAATTTAATATTCTACCCATCAGTAATTGAGTAATGGGGCACATTTACAAACCACGCTCAGCCTTTCAAAATACTTAGATTCTAAAATTGATGAACAAAAGAAATCTTTAAAAATACTTAAAAAAATGTATATATATTATTCCACCAATTTGTTAATTTAGGAAATTAACTGTGCATTAAAGTTGACAGAAAATGCCATATTTTATGAGCGTTTTCTATGTAGAGGACGGGTTTAATTATTCTCACTTAGAAAATCAACTATACATGTAATTTGACCTGGTTTGTTCATAGTGGCACAAATTTGGTCTGAAAGTGGAGAGAGACAAACACTGGCTAAAGCTTACATACAACATTTCAAAGGTAACACATTGCAGAATGTAGTTACACTTATATTAATACTGATATGTCATGCCTAGTACTAGTATGTATCTCTTGTCAGGGAGAAACTTATTTAAGGTATACAGCTGATCCTTTAAACCACATCTTTATGGGGATATTTACATTCTCTGTATCTTGAGGAATGGAAAACGTACCTTCGCATTACCTTTTTTTCCCTTTTAGTGTGTTATGGGTTTAAAACTATAATTCACAGCTTTAATATGACTGATATTTGACAGCTCTTTATAAAAGGTGCCATAGAATATATAACTGTATTTACATCCTCATAGCTGATTGTATAACAAGAGCTCAGCATATAGAAATGAAATGCCATAAACTTCAAACGCTTTTGTTCCTCCTTCAAATACAGATACTGTGTTTGTCAAAAAGGGCAGTAAAACAAGCTATTTTTAAAATCCAGTCCTGACTCCAAAATGATATCCCAAATTTACATATACCATCAAATTAACTGGAGAAGGAGCCTAGCTGTGTTTCGTTATACTGTACAATGCTGTATTGGTATAATGACAAAGTTGAATAGAATTTTACGGCAGTTCCAGCCCAGCAGAAACAACAACAACGGATCAAGAGCAACTGCGGAACATGCATGCAGAAATCTAACTTTCCAGGCTGTGAAGGAGATGTCGTCGCTTGTCATGCCATTTCCAATCATCTGTTAGTGAACATCTTCCAATCTTTAAACTCTACAGCTTGAACAGTGGCTAGCAGACTGTGCAGAAACGAACTTCGAGCCTGTGGAAGGGATATCAACACTTTTCATACCCTTTTCAGGGAATTCTGAAAAGGCATGCTGATGTTGATCTTTAAACAAGACTGAAATTGGCTTCTTAATCAAATGTTCCTTTCCACCTTAAAGGCTTGCTCAGCATGTAGCTGCAGCACCATCATTTAATTTAAAAAAAAAAACAACAAAAAAAAAAGGCTCCATCTGGCTTCTTTTCTTATTGTAGGGAAAAACAAGGTGGACAATTTAAACAAACGCAGCATCACATAAACCGCCCATTTAACACTGTACTTATTGACAAAGTCAATTTTAACACCCTTTTAAATAGAGTAACAGCATCTAATCAAGGACTCATAGAGCTTCTATTGCAAATCGTATTAAACTGTTTTGGTAAAGCACTTCACAGCACAATAAATACATTGTTTTAGGTGAAACGGTGCCTTTGTACTACAACCATGCAGCAAAAAGGACAAATCTGGATATTAGACAAAAGAAACACAATTTGAACTTGACAACTGAACTGAAAATAGATGCTGGTCACACAATGCGATCAGGCATCAGGCAGCTCAGGCACCAGGCAGTGATGGCACACGCAAACCCCCTGAAGCCCCCAGTGTGAAGGTGACACCTCTTCTGCACGATCACCTGCTGAACTCACGGATTGATGACGCACACATTTCATTACAAGGGCTTTAGTGTTGGGAAGCATTGGGGCTCAGCCATATGTTTTCATTACACTCAAGCAGCTAGAGACGACTGGAAGCCATTCCACAGGGGAAAAAAAAAATTGACACAGAGACTATTAATCTCAGTCGCAAAGCAGCTTGGGTGGGGGGTGGGGGCAATGTGACCATTTGAAACACCAAGATAATAACACTCCTTTGCAGGTCTGGACACTTCGTTCAGCATTATTTGCGGGGCATTTGCAACGGTGAAGCCAAGTCCAGTGATCCTAATATTTTCCAGCTATACTGCTAACATGTGGTGCGAATCAATTGGTTCCGTCTAAAACGGAGGAGTTTGAGGTGGCTTCACAGCCTGAGCAGGAGTCACTGTGGGCCAAGGACTTATGTCAAGCGAGATGGCACAGTTAGGGACACAGCACATCAGAATGTTCCTGCATAAATAGGGTTTGTCCTTGAGGCTTCTAATCCAAGCGTTTTTCAGACAAGGACACAAAAGGGAATGATGCAAAACAAGGGAGACCTGGAAAATATTTAATGAGTCACTGAGTAAGGCCCACGGAACGCATGTGTTTTTTTGAAGAGATAAAACTAATGCAGTGGCAAATTAAGGCAAGAATAAGATTCAGTAATTTGCTCATTTAAAATAGCATTTATAGCATGTGCAAATACACCTTTTTCTATTGCTACACACTGTTTTATCTATGTCTGTTTTCTGGTATTCTATGTGCTATAAGCTTAAGCATCGTTAGGTCTTTGAAAGTGCTTTAGAACGTCGTCTTCTTCTTCTTCTTCTTATTATTATTATTATTATCATCATCATCCTTAAAAAAAAAACCCAGAGAGTAAATTCAACTGATTTTCATATCTGCAACAGGCTTACATTTTTCTGTGTAATTGTTTTTCAATGCAAATATCACACAGCTGTGAATCATGTTCTTTTTCTGGGCAGATTAAAGTAAAATGTCATCTAAATCAAACCTGTAAATAAAAACATTGCAGGGATGTCCCTGAAAAAGACGTTAACTAAAAAGCATCAATGTTGCTCCATGATAATATATCTCTCAGCATTAATGGTACCTTCACGGATGTGCAAGTTAACCATGCAATGTGCACTAAACTACCTTCAGACTCCAACATATCCTGGATTTTAAACTTGATTCTGGAAACAATTTGGACGGTCCATTTCTTCTTTGGTCTGGAGAACATGATGTCCATTATTCCCATTAACTATGGAAACTCAGACAACAATACATGTTCACACTGTGCATCGGTCAGTTTCAGAGGAGTTCAAGAACAGTGAAGTCATTCTGCATGTTGTTGACTTATGGCTCCTGCTGTGCATAATATAGTCTAACCTGCATTTGTGAATAAAGTGTGTCTACTGTCAAGAAGCATGCAAATTTTAATGCTATCCTCTGAATCTTTAGACAGTGAGTGTTGACACCAACTTAACTAAATTCGCACTGAAAACTCGAAAGCACAGAAAACTCGAATGATGCAACCCTCTCAAACAGCAACTTGAGGGCCACTGCATTTTCCCTCCAGTGAAAAGGATGATTTACACTCACTTCTGGGACTTGCTATTTTACAGTCCCTAATACCAAAGAGCCTCCCATATGGAATCACTTACTCTTACATGAAGAGGATCCTATATCCTAGTTTACCCTTCAGAGGTACTTTCGTTCACTGTCAGAGAGCAAGCCATGGACGTCTCGTCTACACTGAAAGGAAAACAAAATTCCACCACTGGAATTTGGGTTGCATGTTCACATACATAAAAGGCAAGTTGGGAAAACTGTTTGTATGCATGTGACATGTTATGACCCACTCTGAAAGTCATCCATGCTATTTCCCCTCTACCATCATTGCCCCTGCAAACAGACTCATTGTGTCACAGTTAACAACAGCAAAGCAGTTCTAATTGTAAATACTATCTGATTGGCTGAGCCACATTTGACGTATTTTGCATTACAGAATGCTTGATATGCAGACACATATACCCAGACATAAAGCATGCCCTGCACTACTGTGATCATGAAATAATCTTTGAACATTACGTCATTTGCAAGGACTGAAGAGCATAGTATTGACAGCTGGGGCCAGAAATCAGGGTATAGATGAGATAACATAGATGACATAGCAGACTGTATTAATTATAGTCTATAGTTAATAGTTAATTTTTTGCTAAGCCGGTACTTACTTATGTTACTTATGTTTCATAGTGTACAACCCTCTTTTTTATATTGTATCACTGTGCTGTACTCTGTAATTGTGTAACTGCTACTGGCTGCAAAATTTCCTCCAGGATCAATAAAGTATCTATCTATCTTGGCATCTTTCTATCTATAAACAGGCTCCCATATTATCATTTTGAGTTAAGCTTTAAACTGAAGTTGAAGTGTCTGTGTTTTACATAGAGCTACCATAAGCCACAGTAAACCTAGTGTGGGAAATGAAGGCTACCACTGTTAGTCTGGCATAAACACAAAACTGCCAATCCCACAAGGATGCTAGCAGACACTAATGTGGCAGTCAGCCAAACAAAGGCTACCACTAAAGCTTTCTTCAGTAAGCACTGCTACATTACGCATGGCTGGAACATGCTAATAAATATATGACAAAAAAATACTAGAATTTATAACCACTGAGTAATTCGACATAAATAGGTTGCAGTTCTGTGGCAAAATGTCTTGGGAAAATTTTTTAATGGAAATAAATATGTATTTTATATTGTTGTATGTTGTTTCTCTGTGGGATTATTATTACCTCATTATGACACAGGCTGAAAGTTATAGATAAGCTTTTTAATGGATGGAAAAACTCACCCATGTGCAAAAACAAAAAAAACCCACACAAACAAATTATACTTTCCCGCAGTCTGCCACACAAAGCTCTTCAGAACCAGCGACTGACAATAAGCATTTTCTGCCTACTCCCAGAACAGTCAGATCAAATGCAAAACAAATGGCATTGCTGGGTAAATCGTGACAGCCATAAGTCTCACGGGTGGTTTAACTAAATAGAAATGGAGCAGGGGGTCTTTATGCTTCATAAACACAATGGCAAGGCCAATAACAGGCAGATCCATTCTCAAAACACACCAAACCATTGGACTTTCTTTTGTATTACAGAACAAGCTCTCAGAAGAGGCCAGGATATTTGGCACTTTGTTCTCAGAACAAGAACCAAACAGCTGGGGTTTTGGGGGTGGGGTAAGATCTTACTTGGGTAACATCTTAATAAGATCTTACCCAAATCATGCATCATAATTTAAAAGGAAAGAATAAAACCTAATGTTCCTACTGATCATTCTACTAACAGAAGATCACAAAGGTAATCCATTACAGTTACTGTTGAGTATAGCACAACAGTTTACCATTATTCCACAAAAAACATAAGTAATTAGTAAGTATTCAGTAATTCTGTATAATGTGATATTAAACACACAGTAATGTTACTGTGAATACCTCGGAATACCGTCACTTCAACTTTGTCAAACAGGTAGCAGTTTCACCTGAGATTGTTTTAGACATTACCTCATGCTACGAATTTAAACCCCAAGCTTGTCAATGAAGATCATTTCACTCCATATGGAGGCCCTAGGGGTCTTTAACTTGAAGGCTGACAAGAAAAATAAACAGATTTCTATTATTCTGGAACCCCGTGAGGATTCATTATGTTAAAAAAAACATCATGACTGAGTATAGGGACTAGTTATGCTCCGCTTGGTTGGCTTTAGGTCACATGATGACAGGAAAAAATTAAGCCAATGATGCCCTAACTTACTATAATAAATATAATATCCTCTGTGGTCATGTTTTAGAAAGTGCCAGAACTGAGAGCAGAAAGTCAGAGAACAGCTGGTGTGTATTCATTCTGAAATAAGAATTATGGATATTCCTGAAGGCGATGTCTACATACTGATAACTGCAAACAGAGTTGGAAGAGATAAGGGGGCTGCTTCATACATCTGATAACAGTGACCATAAATGTTGTGGCTTCACTGCAAGGTCTTATCTGACATATAGCATGAAATGGGATCCATTTTTATCCCCTGACAAACAGGATTCCTGTCCACCTCTGCCTTGGCCAGAGCTCCCAGCCCCTATTTTCACAACAGCACAACAATATGACACAAAAATATGAACCTAGACTGGACATCATATGCTGAAGACGGATGTGAGGTAGAGGTCTAAAGTGAAATTTCACGCTTTTCTACAGAGACAGAGCAATTACCCTTTATGTAGTCACTAATGCCTCCCTGTAATATAGTTAGAAAATCTTCTTTAGTCACAAAATACACTGAGCCATTTTATAATTTCACCAAAATATTTCAGTTTTCGGTTTGCAACAAATACTGTGCGTTAACATGTTAAAAGTAGCCATTAGAAAAGAGGTCAATTGTGGCCAAGAAGATGGGTAAATGGGCGATGACCAAAAGTGTGCAAAGAAAACAGTCCCCGCACACCAGCTCCACAAGCCAGGACTGTTCACACAAGGCAGGCTGGGAACATGAATTCATGATGTTGGAGCCGAATTCTGACTATATTTACTATTCGAGTGCCTCAGCAGAAATCAAGACTCAGGCTACGTTTTTAAAGTCTTCAACTACACAATTTTGGTGAGTCAGTGTCCACTGCAGCCTCAGCTATCTGTTACTGGCTGACAGAAGTGGGACCTGATGTGGTTTTTCTGCTGTAGCCCATCCACCTGTAGGTTTGATGTATAGCGCATACCCTGCTCACCACAATTGTACAGAGCGATTATAAGAATTACTGTGGCCTTGTTAGGCCAGCTCAAACCGGTCTAGCCAGTGTTCACGGACCATCAACAAAAAGTCAACAGTGTCCACTCACTGTACACTCTATTAGACACTCTACTCACGGTCAAAATCACAGAGATAACATTTGTTTGATTGTTAATGTGAACATTACCTGAAGCTGCTGGCCCGTATCTGCATGATATTCTACACTGCCATGCTGCAACACGACTACTTGATAAGATAAGTGCATTAATAAGTAAGAGTGTAGGCATTCATAATAACGTGCTTGGTAAGTGTAGGTAACACTGAGGCAGGACGAGCTGCAGAATGTTAAATGATTTAAACATCTGCTAATACGTCTAATTAGCAGCAAAGGATACAGCTTATACAGACTGCATTTTTTTTTTTTACTTCCACTGCTCACATAGGTATGAGACTATGATTAAATTGCTGCTCTCTTCAGTTATGTTATTAATTCACACTACATAGAATGTCACTTTAAAAATGTAAACAACAAACCAATGACAGAAATACATGTTGGAAGATTTTTTCCTTTCAAAACTGACAACATCAAATAATACACTATTAGATTCAGCCCTATGAGGAAGTTAAGGCATGACAGCTGATTTCAGTTTATTTGCACTTTTACTGAACACTATTAATAAGGCACATATTAATGTCAACACTGCCTACTAGACTTATTTTGAACTTCAGACATAACCATAAGTACATCAATGCCTGTAAAAACGCTGCTTCCGTCAGCTCCAACTTTTGCCTACAAAGATGTGAGATGAGATTTTGTTACAAGCACAAATTGCTACTGTTCATTTACCTATAACTTATATATTACTAACATAACTGCAAAATCAAAGCACACTGGAAATTCTCATCATTGTAGCATCCCTCACAGGAAACAGGTTTCCAAGAGGAAAAACTACTTCCTAAAGTGCTGCTTCCCTGGTGACCTGCTCTGAGTGGGAGTGATCACTCCATCAAAAGACAGCAATTTCTTTCCCTCTGCACAGACTGCAAGGAGGCCATATTTACTCCACATATGGTGCAGTAACACATAAACTGCTGGGGCTAACCACCAGCTAAACACAGAGGTTCCATTCGATAACTCTGGGGAGGGCTAATTCATGAGCCAAAAACTGTCCATTCCAGCAGAGAGGAAGTGAGTTATGGAAAAGCTGGCAAGCATGACATACAGCATAGCAGTGCATTAATGTGAATGACAGTATGCAGGGAACACAGGATCCCTAGAGACCTCAGTGCACTTCACTAATGAATCAACAACCTTCTTTCCTTCTTGTCAAAAGGTCATAAACTGCTAGGAACAATTAACATAAGCTGATGCATGGCTGAGTCTGATAGAGGTCCGCAAAAGAGGTCAGTGATTTCATGTGATACAAGTTTCAAGATAGATCCACTGTTCTAAACAAAAGAAGGTAAATTCATACAAATGACTGTTCTTCTTCATCAGGTTATTCATTTTGTGAGAAATACAATATTCAGGACGCTCATTTAAACATACATTACAAGAAACACCTATTTAACATATTACAAAGACCTTATTCTATGTTATAGTAGAGGAAGCATCACTTACTGTGAAAGCATCTACAAGGTCCTCAGTTGAAAACATCAGAAATGGAGCTACAAAACAAAACCAAATACTTTATTCAGTATTTCATATGAAGCACAAAGAGACTTGTAAGATAGAACGTCATTTACACTTAAGCCCTACAGACAGAACAGAGGACAAAAACACCATCAGGAAAAATGATAAGCCTACGCAGACCTTATTATCTGATGGCATTTAATCACCAGGGTTGGTGTACTCAAACATCTGGTTGATGTCAAATGTGTTTGCTGTGCAGCCTCTTGTTAGCGTGTACTGTGTCTCAACTGTTTGTCCATTCTTTTGTCCATCCTTGCCAAGAGAGATGAGGTATTTTCCAAACACCTGAGCCAAGGTTGATTTTAAAGCTGCTGTAGCAGACATGATTCACTGATCAACCACAGATGTCATCATATACGCTCACAGTACATTTTAATCGGCACACCTACATTGTATCTAGACTCGCTGTCCATTTTATGAAATCCACTTGTTTTATAGGAGCACTTTGTACTTCTACAATTACAGACTGTACTCAATTTTCTGCATGCTTTGTTACCCCCTTTCATCCTGCTCTCCAGTGGTCAGGACCCCTACAGGACCACAGAGCAGGTATTATTTAGGCGTTGGATCATTTTCATGACTGCAGTGACTTATCAGTGTGTGTCGCACTGGTGTGAGTGGAGTTTTTAAACACTGTGTCCACTCACTGATCACTCTATTAGACTCTCCTAAATCGTTGGACCTCCTTGTAGGTGTAAAGTCAAAGACAATGGCTCCTCTGTTGCTGCACAGTTTGTGTTGGTCATCATCTAGTCCTTCATCAGTGGTCACAGGATGCTGGCCACGAGACGCTGTTTGCTGGATTGCTGGACTATTCTCAATCCATCAGTGACACTGAGGTGTTTAAACACTCCAGCAGCACTGCTGTGACTAAACCACTCACACCAGCACAATACTAACACAGGCCAATGCTCATTGCAGTGCTGAGAATGATCCACCATCCAAATAACACCTGCTCTGTGGTGGTCTTGTGGGGGCCCTGTAATTGTAGAACTATGAAGTGCACCTATGTGGTAAGTGGAGCTCATAAAATGGAGAGTAAGTGTATCTAAAATGGAGGTGTATCTAAAATGTGCTTAGTGAGTGTAGGTTAAGAAATGTAATTGTGCAATCATCTCAGTGTTCAACTGTTTGTTACATCTTTCTGATATGTAATTAAAAAAAAAAAGATAGATGCAAAGCATCATCAGTAACACATGTAGTGCTTTCCAACCAATCCATTCCAAATCCTCAGGGCTGCATGTTCTTTTTATTATTCTGAAGGGATTTTAAATAAGCACAGGCGGCATTAAGGCCTTTTACAACAAATCTGACAGGTAACTCGCAGAGCACTTACATGGAGATTACAGAGTGAGAGAGACAGAGAGAGAGAATGACAATATAGGGACAGAACAAGAGAAAGAGGGAGAGGGAGGGAGTAGGGAGAGAGAGAGAAAGCAAGAGAGGGAGCGAGACAGAGAGGGGAGGGGGAGAAGGAGAGAGGAGAGTAAGGAGAGGAAAGCAAGCAAATAAGAGTAAACAGAAAAGAGAACGAGAAAGAAGAGACAAAAAGTATGAGGTGAGTAAGAGAGCAAGAGAGAGCCAGAGAGGATGAGAGGAAAATGGTGAGAAAGAGACTTGGAGAAAGAGAGCAGGAGCATTAAACAGAGAGATAAGAGGTGGGATAAGAGGAACAGATAGAGACAGAGAAAGAAAGAGAAAGAAAAACAGTGAGAGGTGCAGCGATAAAGAGAAAGGACAGACAGGATGAACGTGATTGAGGAGGGAGCAAGACATGATGAGATGGGACAGAGGGGAAACAAGAGAAGATCAAGTGATGGAGAGAAAGAAAGAGAAAGAAAAAAAGAACTGAGAGGTGATTGAATGGGAGCACGTGCACAATGGGAAAGTGAGAGCGAGAAAACTGGAAGAGCGGGGTCAGGGAGAGCGAGCGCGAGCGCGAGAGAGGAAGGAGAAAGAAACAGATGATGGGGAGAGAGACAGAAAGGGAGTGATAGAGAGACACACCGCAAAACAGCGAGGCAGAGAGCAAGGGGGAGAGCGAGGGGCAGAGGAGAAAGAAACAGAGAGAAGATGGGGAGAGAGAGATGGAGCGAGGGAGAGAGATGAAGAGGGAGAGAGAGATGGAGCGAGGGAGAGAGATGAAGAGGGAGAGAGCGCAGTGCTCGGGTCCAGGGCTGCTGGTGAGATGATTATAGAATGGTGTTCCACTAATGAAAAGCACATGGATACAATAAGCCACCAGTCAGCCATGGACAAAGTGAGGAAATTGTGAAGCTGGAGACGGTCAGGTGAGCAGGAGCCATCGACACCGGGGTGATGGAGAGGTGGTGCAGCAGGAAAGTAAAAAAGCAAGGAAAAAAAAAATGAAAAATTCCTCCATCTCCCTTAAGGTTACAGTGACAAGTGAAGCATGCAAGCACTCCAAAGGAGTGGAAATACTATTTTAAATGAGGAGAAGAAAACTGTCATGCACTGTCATGGCAGCTTCCCACTGGAGGCACACAAGCACACCATGGCCATCTGCACAAAACACATCCTCACTTGTTGAATACAGCAGGTTTGGACTCTTCAGAGAGACCGAGGCCAAAATTCAGCAAATGGAGGCTGTGATCTAGATAATGCAGATATTATTGATGGGGAACGGATGACAGAACTCCACACAATTCAACTCAAAATGAGATTCTAATGGAAAGCTTGTTTAAGAAAAGATTTATTTAACAAAAACAAAAAATACGCAGTGCAAAAGATACTCCTACTTAAAAGATACTCCTACAGAAAGGCTCATGCTGACAAAAAACACAATCAACAACGGCAACAACGGAAGAGCTCCTGGATTAATGTACAGAATCAAAGACAGATTCTGAACAGTTAGTGTTTTAATTGGTTAACTGCATTTAACCAGTCCACAGTCTGCTCGTTCTTTCTAGGTCAATTCATGTTTAGGTTTGCTATGCATGGTACCCCAGTAAAAGTGTAATTCTGCTCAGCACAGTTCCTCAGGTACATTATGATTCATACAGAAGTGTAAATGATGAAATGTTAATTATGAGAAATTGTGTAATAACAGGTTTCTAAATCCACCATGCTGTACTGCACTGCCCTAAGACAATGAGAACTGCAGGTATATACAGGAAGGTTAAAAGGGGACCAGTCACACTGTGAACGTGCCCTGATCTATTTTCCAGCCCCCCTCTGTGATGACACTCTGCAGTGTAGTTTTAGAGATATTGAGCTGTTTTTTTCCCCAGAATCTCTAACACTTGATTGCTATAGTTGAGCCAGGCAGTCCTTTTACTATTTGATAAATGACCAAAAATGTGATTGGTCCATTTTGCTACCTCTTTTTTCCCAGCACCATGTAACATTAAAGGGGGATAGTACAGTAAACTACTACTACTACCTGATTTTGGTTGGCTTAAAAGCATTAATCAATTTATAAAACATAATGATACATTCTGAGTAAAGCGGGGTGAAGGAGAGAGGAAGGAGACAATGTGTGCGTAACTGCAGTTTATGAAAGAGTAATAAAAAGCATTAGGGCATTTGGTTCAAATGGAATATTGAACTACTTTCCGGGGCAAATATTACAAAGCTCATGGTAATCTATGCCCTCAGTAACACTTTCATTTTACTCAGTTACAGTTACTTGGATCTGGCCCAGCTCAATTGTGTGTGTGTGTGTGTGTGTGTGTGTTTCAGTGTGGAGATTTTTGTGGTTCAGCACACAAGGACGAACGTAACACACCAAAAAATTCAGCAAAATAGAAGAAATGTATTTATTTATTCTTCAATTATCTTAAGAATTGTATCCAATAGCTTTATCCAGTGCTATCCCTCAAATATATTAATGGGCCAAATATATTCTTGATAAAATGCATATTCATACACTTTATGTTGAAAACAGGCATGCTTAAAGCTATATTATGCAAGTTTGGAGACCTCTCTGGTGGAAATGTGCAGCTGCACACAACACATGGAAGGACATTTCATAAGTGATGGATGTGTCTTCCGGGATGAACAAGTGATCTACTATTGTCATCATGCCTTCATCAGTACAATGTTGATGTTGCCTTTAAGACCTAGACTTTGAGCCAGGCCTCAAACAAAATCTGACCCAATTTTAATTGCAGCTTTTCTTTTCAATCTTTAATGATCAGATATATTATAATCAGAATAATAAAATTAAACTTATCTCTATTTCTTTATGTTAGACTGGTTTAATTACTTAAAATTTAATCAATTAGTTTAAACTCTGAATGTTTATATAGTTTTAACATAATCAGGTCACTAAAGCCTGGCCTGACCTCTATCAAAAACTTATTCCCACCATAAAATCCAATGTCTCGCTACTGCTCATCTGCCACAATTAAACTTGTTTCCTTACAGCTGTACATCCATGCCAAGAACCACTGAGACACCTTTATAAGTAAGAGTGTACTAAAAAAAAGTGTGATATTGTCTGGGGCTGATAACACTGATATCACGGAGTTACACATTCAGGACTGCAGCCCAGAGTGGTGTCCACATGATTTACAAACCAGAAATGTTTACTGGATGTAATAACCAAGGAAGACCACAGTGCAAATACACTGCACTGGGGGTCAAACAAGGAGGGTCAGTAGGGGAGGTTGCTCAGAAGGCAGCGATAAATGCTTAGAGACGGAACAAAAAAAAAAGGTCTTTTGAATAGTCTATTTTCTAAAGTTCAGAACTGTGCAGGCTTGCAGGAACAAACCAGCAGCATGTGGCAGGTAATAAAACAGTCAAAGCCATTGGTAATCAATGTCAGACAATTCCACCACACAGTTATAATTATATAAATTATAAAATAGCTTTTATTCTGCTAAAGTGCCCAAGTTCCTGTCGTCAGTGGGTTCCCTCACAGCAATGGCAACAATTATTCAAACTACTCTGTACTAGAAAGTAAAAGATGCTGTTTTCTGAACATTCTGACTGAAGGAGTCGACGGTGCCGCATACTGAACCACAAAACACCTGCTTCATGGAGCAGTAAAACAGAAATTATGCTTAGAAATTATGAGTACAAGAGAAAACTACAGCATTAAAAAGGCAATAACGCAACAGACTGAATCATGGAACAGGGACGTCTGAAACCAAACGAATGAGATATGGCACACTGAGGAAGAATTTCCCAAATTAACATTTCTAGCAGTAATCTGTAAATGGCACTTGCCATTCCAAGTCAGTGGGTTTACTTTAAATAATTCTGTACAAATTATATATTTCACTACTATGGTATATATTTCAGTTCTTCCATTTATATATATAACTACAGAGTCAATCTTTGTGAGTCAGGAGTGATAATATAAGCAATAAACAGCCTCATTCTGCTAACGTACATGCTAAAAAAGGTTAATTTAAATGCTATACAGCTAACAACATTACTCAGCACTGCCCTCTAAATATGTTAAAGCACCAAGTTAGTGTTTTTGTTTTCATAACCCCAATGATGTCTCATTCAATGCATTTACTGCTTTCGTTTGTCTACAATTGTTTGTCTCAACACACTCACTTCACATTTAGCTTGTGTCAATACTGGAAAACTATTGTCATTTCGAATTACAGAGATTAGATGACTATGTGACAGGTCTAACAAGCCCAACAGAAACGGTCTTTGATAAATCCACCTTATTCTGCATTTAAATGAAAATCATAGAAAGATTTATGTTGTCAACTTAACTGTTATTACACATTCATCCTGAATTTGAAATATACATTCTGAAATTGATGCCTTCAACACGTCTTCGCCCACTTTGACTCACCACTTGGATGTGTATCATTCCTATGTTACACAAGTGGTCACTTCCAGCAGATGCCAAGGAGGGAAGAGTGTGAAGCAGATTATTCAAAGGGAACACACACACGCCCTTGGTAGCTTAGCCTCACTGAGCTAATTGTCCAGCCACGCAAACTTTGCCTAGCAATAGGTTTTTTGAGGAGAATACTACGCAAAACGTTCGTGAGTAACTGCTTTGTCTGGCTAACTAGCCAGCTAGCAGACTAGAGTAATGAAGTTGTCATGTGACATATAACAGCAAATCTAATGTTACGATTTGTAAATGTTAGGCATTTACAGTACTTTTCAGCTATGGCTTATAAACAGCTTTGTCATTACTTATGAAGGTGTGAAGATGTGGCTGACCTTGAGCGGAAGCGAAGAGGTGGATTTGCTACAAACAGACTATGCCGACCCATCAAGGTGAATTCAGTGTTTCCATAGGTAGCATTCCTCCGTGGCAGTCCACCACACCAAAATATTTGCAGACTTGGACAAAAAAATAATAATTCCATCCAACCAATTAATCATCAAATCCAAAGCCTCGGTGACTCGCCCAAGAAGGTCTGCACACCTAACCCCCCAAACCCCGTCACACTGCCCCCACACAGAATCTTTTGATCTACAGGAAACACTGGGCTTCCAGTTCTCTCCTCCATTTATCGCAGTTCTCACACACAAAAAATATTTACATTCTCGAGAAGAGACAAAAACAAAAGCTTAGCTCAGTGGTTCCACTGACTGCCAGTCACTCCAACTAAAAAGCTCTTCCTCTGCTTTAGATTCTCCCTACTTCACTCTCATACTGAGCTTATAAATCAGAACCCCACCCTTAATTGGGCCTGGACTAAATCAATGTCAAAAGCCTTGGAGTAATTATATTAATCAAACTCTTATATAATAAATCTGTGTCCTAATTTTATACCTGGCCAGTTACTAATCTTATTTTCACCGGTAAGAATCATTTCCACCCCTCCCCTAGGTCAACATGTATCCGGCCAGTTCCCAGAAAAGGACACGCGCAGTGGTGCCACAATAGTTCCGGGAGTTAAGGTAAGTGTTTACATTTCGTTCTTTGTCATATATTTGTCTTGTTACATATAACTGTATGTGTCTTTACTTTCACAAGGTGCCGTTAAAAAAGCATGTGTAGAACATCTATGAGAAGGTCCTTTACTTCTCACAAGACAGGCAATCTGTGACAGTGTGAAGGATCTCCGTTTTAGAAAAGTAAGAACAGAATGTGGTGTTTCGCTGAACCCACTAAACAAAGCAACAAACAAACTGGCTGAATGTCTTTACACTACACTACAGTCTATTCTGGAAAAGTAGCATGAGGAGATTCATCACTTCATTCAGAAGCTGCTTCCACCCAGGGTTTAATGTCATTTGGAATGTTATTTGATTTGTTAGCAAAACGTGCCACCCTTCTGCAGTTGAATATTTGAAAAGAACAAATGCAAGTATTTCCAATATTGTCACATGAGATTAAACCAGGTTCTTACACCAAAGAAAGAGAGGACTTCTTGGCTGATATGAGGGAAGATACCTGTTTGAGGTTTCATTGCTCAACAATGGAAGGAGTGTCTTTAAACATGCAAGTCTCCATCAATCCTCAATGTTCTAGATCTGATGTTTTGCTCAGTTTGACCAGCGTGCCACTGCCAGTTACTGTATAACATACTCTAAAACAGCTGAGCTGCTAACGTTAGAATTCTGATGTTTATCTTAGAACTTCTGGTTGGTGTGCTCTAGCCTTAAGATTTGCATAATGGAATTCCGCTTCCAAAATTAAACCAATTTGTGTCTTCAGTCAAAGGAAGGTTTTTGATGAAAGATGACATGGTAAACAAGCTCTTGTTTTTGAAATGTGTTACAGGCATTAATTTTAGAATGAGAGTGTATATGCACGCACAGATAAAAAGTGTTATATATACACAAATACTGTGGTTTTAATTTAGAGCATGTTAAATGTGTGCTAATTTATCTACAGTCATTATTATCATGATGATCTACTCGTTCATTCATTCATCCATCCATTAAATAGGCCACTCATCCTATCCCAGCACTCATTGGGCAGAAGGCAGGAAACACCCTGGACAGGTTTTTATAGCAATATTCTGATGTGTGATACAAGCAATGCAAAATGTGTTTCCAAAAATTCCATATTTCCACAAGACAAGGAACGTCGGATGAAAATAAGGACGGGGATAATATAAAAAAAAAAAAAAAAAAGTAGGGGATAATGTCTACCAGATGTTTAACACTAATAAGGCTTAGCACTTTCAGAAGCCAGAGGTTCAAATAATTAGTTCAGCTGTTAAATCAGCCCAGGGAAAGGGTTATGGAATGCCTCTTTAGGAGTGATCAGAACACAGCCTGCTGCACTCTCATCACTACCGGTCATTAAGAAACACAAACCAGGATAGATCACTGTTAATGTACAATCAGTTAGGACAGTGTTTCTCAAGCCTTGTTCTGTTATTCTCCTGCTTTAACACACTCATTTAAACTCAGTAATTATTTTTTATTATTTATTATTTAAATAACTTATTTTTCACAACAAAAACCAAGACAAAGACTAAAACAGTAACATCTGAAAATGAGAACTATGACGAAATGTGTTACGCCTTGTCAACACATAAAGCAGTAGTGTTAAAGGCTGACAAATGGCCAAATTCTATTTAATCTATTTATCTATCTTTACTAACTTTTCAAACTAGCAGTAACACTCTGTAACCCTAGGACTGGTAAAAACAGCACATTCATACCTAAAAAACAACCACTCCTACATGTGAAGTTGAGGCACACAGTGTGACATGCAGCAGCCTATGTTTGTCAGTATGGCTCTCCCTCTCTCTTTGGAAGAAGTGATTTATGAGATCGTTTCAGCTATGTCACCATAGAAAACCAAATTAGCGTCCTTTAAGATTTATTTAGGCATGCTGGGCAACATACATTAAAAATGTTAATGTTAATGAGTTAGATTTTTTCATGTTTAGTTTCCAGTGTTGTTTAATGTTCATAAGGGGTACCCCATTATCATTAGCTTAGGTGTTCATGTTATACTGGCCACTTAAACTGGTAGTTTGAATGAGTCTTCATTTGCCTCTGTGCCTTAATCACAGAAACATCTATCTCTACATCTTCAAAGCACTTCAAATACTGCCAACTCACTCATTTAACAAAACTAAGGGGTAAGGCACATCAGCTGTGTAAAGTCACATTAATAAAGTTAACATTAACTCGAGCAAGAACAAGTAAAAAATTAGAACTGCACACAGGAGAAGTTTGCCTTCAGGGCTTTCTGCCTAAAAGCCTTTAAAGCAAATTTCAACCCTTTTTTTCCTCATCATTTTACTTTTAACTGTTCTTGCCAGAAAGCCCTGAAGGCAAACTGCTCTCGTATGCCTTCCTGTAATATCTCATAACCCATGCAGCTGTTATATGAGGTTTAAAGGGGGTCGTGTGTTGTATATTTTTATGCAATGCAAAGCTAAACACTGTTCAGTCACAGTAAAACCATTTTGTATGTGCACACTGCACTATATCTGTGCAATTAGAGAAACATCATTTTAAAAGGTCAATAAATACAAATTTATTTAAAGAAGAAATTGGCCATATTCCATCCACAATTTTGGATGTTAACATGTCATTAAAGGTAGCATGAAATCTAAGATACTGAAAATTAGTAATAAATTGTACCTCTAAAATAGTAATAACCTTATAAAATGCATGACTAAAAAACTAAATACTGTAGATAACTGACTAAAACTCGACTATGTCTGTTTTCATTGCCTGAACAAGACTGAAACTAACAATAATTAAATTACTAAATTGTGACTAAAACTAATATATATATATATATATATATATATATATATATATATATATATATATATATATACAGGGGTTGGACAATGAAACTGAAAGACCTGATTTTAGA
>CM067476.1:28417686-28443678 GCA_034552555.1 Semaprochilodus insignis | reverse complement strand
ATATATATATATATATATATATATATATATATATATTGTAGTCTATAGCCCACGACTAAAAGTAAATCAAAATCAACTGCCAAAATAAACACTGTTAAGGAAGAGCATCTAATGCCATAGTATGCCAGTCATTAATCATTAAATGTCAATACGGACACAAAAAGTGTCTTAGCAAACGAGGAAGCATTCATCCATAGAGATGCCCTAGCTATGACAGAGCAGCCAAAGATCTACTGTAGGACTGTTAAATTGAGGGGGATTAGACATTCAAACCTAATCCCACATACGACAGTTCTGCATCAGCGCTCACATCAGTTTTTCTGTAATGAAGAGGATTATTACTGCCACTTCATTACAGTATCTGGAACGAACACTTCAAAAAGTGCTTGTGCTGTAAGTCTTGATCAAAAGCACTTAATATCACTTAAATGACAGAAACCAACACGGAATCAGACCTTGAAGATGAAAAAACTATTCAGAGATTTTGGCAGACTAAAAAGTAGTCCTTAGAACTTTTTCAATTAGTAATTTCCCTTTTAGAGCCCCTAAAATGAACTTTAGTTAGCACTTCAAATTTATCTCCTGGAAAATAGGGTATTAAAAAAAATTAAACTGAAAAAGTTTTGCAGTTATAAATATTTAACACTAGTACTTAAGTTGTATTGACTTTGCACAAAAAAAAATACTGAATTGGATTAACAGTAGAAGCTTGAGCAAATCCATATCAATTATGTCCTGTATCTTAAATTACACCAAGCACTGCAGTTCCAAAAGGTTTCTGTGGTCAGCATTCTTTTGAAATAGGAAAACACAATATGCATTAGATGTAACAGTTTATTTGGCTATAGAACAGAACAACACTGTCTAGCGCTCAGTGTAATTGGACATGTCCCATTAATCCACTTTAAATCCAGTGTGATCAGATTCGGTGGTCAAGGACAGAACTTAAAGGATAACTCCAAACTTTAAGCCATGTCCTCACTGAGAAATTAAAAAAAAAAGATATTAATGATCAAATATTTGAGGAGAATTAGCTCACAGGAAAATTAGCACCGACCTTAATAAACATAATACCAAAGGATTATTAAAAAAAAAAAATCAGCATTGGTTTAAGTACCTAATTAGATGTTATAGAGACTAAAGGGCAGCCAATTTAAAGGCACACACTGGGAGCATGGTAGATTTGCCAAGGTTGCATGAAAAGCCCTTACAGACAAGAACAAATATCACAATAACTCAGTAACCTTTTATTTGGAAGATGGTAGGACATGTTCATGTCTGTACTTTGCCTCCCTTTGGTCTGGACAACAGCAGGAATGATGCACTGTTGCGTACAAAACCAAAAGATATAGTACAAATACTACAAATGTACCAAAGCAGGTAGTAAAAGTGTTGTATATGCACGTCTCTGGTCTGTTTTGACTTCATCTTTCAAACTAACCGACTCCTCAGGGAGTCTTGGTCTATATATTCACATAAGAGAGCAATCACACCAGGGTTTGCTTTAATCTAACTTATTCCAAATTAACCTTACCAGAAAAGCAAAAAGTGAACCGATGACAATGTCAAAAACATTTCAATATACGGTTGTGAACTTATTTTATCAGGAGGCATGAGGACCAGATTTGCTGCACACTCTCAAGAGTCAACATACAAAAATCACTACAAAATAAACAGAAAAAGTAATGGATATAAACACAAGTCCGCAAAGGTTTAACAAGGTCAGATATGAAAAGTTTCTGTATGGATAAATGATCTGAGATCCCTCTCAATGTGCTTCCAAGTGACAACACCTCACTGCCTTTGTGAGGGCCAACACTAAGGTGGCATTTCAGAAAAAGAAGAAGAAGAAAGAGTGTTTAGAAACATTTTAGAACAAAATGTACTGGAACAAACTCCACTGTTAGCACAGTCCACCAGGTCCGGAGACTCCTCCTTATTACGCAGCACAATCCCCAGCCCAAAACCTAATTTTCAGACTTTGAGGAATAGATCATACAGAGCAGCCACATACTCGCACAGCATATTGTAGCTCTGGTAACATTTTTTGCCACCTTTTTGTAGCTTGTCCTTGACCTAGCATCAAGATGGTAAAGAAATAATTTTCTATTTTTCTGTTGCTCTTCTGTAGGAAAACATGCACTTCATCTTAAAACCATCCTGAATGTATATTTTCCATACAGCTGCCAAGAGTGCAAAATAAAAAGGCTTTTCTCTTGTTCACCTTGCCTCAGCCAATCCACTTAGCTATGTATTGTGCACTGGCAACCTATAAAAGGAATCCATAAAAACAAATTAAGTGACCTAGTGCCGTATAGAACAAGACGCCTGACAAAGTCAAATGGATGTTTTGAAATTCCTCCATTTCTATGATAATGAAGAAAAAGGTAGAACATAAATTGAAAGCGGATTCCACTTTAAATCTTCTCTCCTAAAGTACAAACAGTGACATTTTTAGCAGAAGGTATGAGGCGGGATTAGAGATGTGCACTCAGTAGAACCTTTCTAACTATTAAATCATGGCTCAAACCTGATTTTATTTCATTTCCAAACTGAAACACTGCCTGCATCTTGACAAATTCTAGGTTTTGGCATCACTGCTAATCACACAAGCAATGTAAAGTTAATTGCTGATTTGGAAGCCTACTCTTACAGTATGTGTCCAGAAGTACCAGGTTATAAAATGGTTCTAAATGTTCTTCACCATTTTGACCACCTTTATTTACACCCATCAGGCTTTCTAGCAGGACACCAGCACCCAGTAAACAGTGTCAAAATGGACACATGTGTACAACACTTTCAGAAAATGACGCTGATTTGATTTGCTAGAGACACAGCGGTAGTCTTCACCGTGTCTCAGGGCTGTCACTGGGAAAAAGCCGTAAGACAAACTATTTTAGGAGGCAAGCAGAGTATATAATGGACAGTAAGGGTGCAACAACTTCAGAAAATCTGAAAAATTATCTTTTTAAGTCTATAGAAATGTAAAACTGCCTTTTGTGGAAATGATGACCAAACTGATCAAAACTAGGCAAATGGGAACACCCTACTAGAACAAAGTGAGAGTGGCTTATAGATGTACGTCCTAATGACTGGACCGTATATTGATGTCATTTATAAACTTTAGGTCAAATACAGTATGTGCAGCACGTAATTAGAGCGTTGTCAAAGTAAGAAAAACATCTGATCAAATCCTGACTTCAAAATCAAAACTCCGGTTAAACCTGAAAATGTGTGTATTGTTATATAGATAATATGACCTTGATTTGTTTAGCACTGCATCCCCTGAGTCAGACCTTCAGCGCATACCCTGGCTGAACAAACTTATCAGTCGTCTAAACTGCCAGCCCATTAACCACTGGTCCTTTCTATGCTACCCCACCTCCGGCTATTTCATTAGCAGGCTGGTTTCTATTTACAGACTCATTAGGACTGTTATATACACACACCCTTTTTGTTTAATTTGAGTTTCTAAGCAGTTTTTCCTTCATAGTTTGTTATTCCTCTGTGGTGTTTTGACATATTGATTTGTTTTTGGAGTTGTTCCTAGCTATCAGTGTTCTATTTGACTAGGTATGATTTTCTGCTGTTTCCTGGTTACGTGCTTTTGAGTATACTGGCTTGCTTCATTACAACTGCCCTACACATGTGTACTGTTGTCTGGAACACTATGAGAGAGAGCTGTTGAGAGATTTCCCGATTTGGGCCCCTGTAGTCAATGTTCTGCTGATTTTCTGAGTGAAATTAAGTCGACACATCCTACACAGGGAACAAACTTAAATATGACATTTTGCTGTACAATTTGGCACACAATTTCTAGTTTTACATATGGGAAAAAATAAAACAAATTCTAAACTGTATGACAAGCCTTGCATGCAACCCTTTTTTTTTTTTATTTAAAATGTTAAATTCAGAAAATAAACAGTACATGTGCACTACAACGTGCAAAAGTGTGTTCTCTGTAGATGATGTGAATTTATTTTGTGTATTTACTTTCATGCAGAAAAATCAACAAAACATTTAATTTGACCGGGGCAAACAAACTTCAGCATATGTATGTATGTATGTATGTATGTATGTATCTTAGGTCTCACCATAGCTGCAAAATTAATGATTTTATATGTACTTGCTAATAACAGCTTTCTAGCTTAATGTCTAAAGTTAAGAGAATTAAGACCGAACTCTGGACCAATGGGATGCACGTTGTGGGAATAATGTCATACCTAATCCTTCAAGTACAAGGGCTTATAGATTTCTTCCATGAAGCTGAGGTGGACTCCAGTCTCTGAGACCGTATTTCACACTTTTATACATGCTTTAAAAAAAAAAAAAGATTCTTGAAGGGTTCTCTAAAAAATGATGATTCTACATACCGTAGAACCACAAACAGAAACATTTGCATGCTTAAACGCACAGTGTTTAAGCATGCACAGTGTAGAGGCTTTTCAAACTGAAGAAAAATGCATTTTCTATGGTTCTACAAGCTTTTTCAAAAATGTGTCTCTACAGCACCAAAATGTGTTCCGTTGTTAACAGCTTGACATTGTGACTACAGGACAATTTCTGGTGTTCTATAGAACAGTTTTCAAAAAGGTTTTATGTAGAACCATATACAACACATTTCTCCATTGATCTGAACATTGTGTTAAAATGTAATCCTTTTTTCTGGCTCAAGAAGTGTTTTAAGAAAAAGGAAAAAACCTCCTTAACTAAACAACAGTAGGCAAATCTAGTAACTCCTACTCAATCTTCCTCACATAAAACCATGAGAATGAATCTAAACTGAGTGCCTCCTATAATGTATTAAATGCAATGCAGTCTTCTTGCTAGGAACCATATTCACAAAGCAACTGTAGGCAAACACTGCCACAACAAACCAACGATCCTCCTCAAATGACAGATTAAATCCTGCAACAATAAACAAAAGGCTGATGTGTGGAGAAAGTGCTTTTTATTATGTATTTAATGTAATGCAAAACAGCAGGACAGTGGGAACTCGTCCTGCTCAAGAAATAATGTGGCAGCCATTCTAATAAACTGGCATGAAGTAACAGAAGTGAACAGAAGGAAAGAAAACCCTGAAAATGTGTCTCACACATAGAGTAGCTATATCTGCACAGATAAAAATAAAGCTACAGAAGATTGAGCATTCAGACACAAGAATTTTCAAATAACTCATTTGCTCTTTGGCTGTCATGGTTCAAGGTAACTGTAGCATTTTAATACAGCTGTGAAAGTCATTTAATACTACTGGTACAGTAATACATAGGTATTCCTCTGTGCAATAAACAGCCAAAACAATGGCTAATCATTCCAGAACGCCACAAAGTACAAAATGTGAGTGTTACATGGCCTTACAATTAGGCTTGAATTTTCCCTGATGGTAATATAATGATCACCTAACTATATTTTGCACATTTGGTTGGAAACCACTTGACTAACTTTTCTTCTGAACGGACTCATTCATTTCACTCCCTACTGGAGAGTAGATCTAATTTACTGCATGCCCAGTGTTTCTTTTGCCTGTTCCCTAGCATTTTTTGTCAGACTGAAATATACATTATAATTTTTGCATGTAGTGTTCGGAGTATGCATGTACTTAATTAGTTAGGAACAAGCTATTTGTACAGCCTATAATTATGTGCAGACTTTTCTATTGTACACATAATAACCATAGATTAAAATGACTGTATAAACAAAATAGTTAAAAAAGGTCATACAATGAAGAAAATCATGTGGCAAATAAAAGAGAATAAAAGAACAGTAATTTGCATAATATTGGAACTTGCATATTTAACAATATCTAATATAGGCCCAATTTTAACATAGAGAACCGAAGCAAAAGCACTAGAAGTTGAAGACAGTTTTACAGGGTTATTCTTGTTGACGATAAGAGTGCAGATTGACCGAGCTGTATCCATGCATCTCTGTATGTGTGAATAAACTCAACACGACGCTAAACCTCTAAATCTCCAGTCTCCTGACTCCTGATTCTTCCTGAAGACCCGAATTTCTAACAACTTTCAGTCAAACTAGTTATTAGTTACAGGTTACATCAAGTATGAGGTTCACCATGAGGAAAAACAAAATATATATTTAACAGAAAATTACACAACAAACCATTTATCTTGGTGCTGACCACGGTGCCTCCACACATGGATGTGTTGGTTGTGTCCACCAAGACAAAAGCGGGACTCAACACTGAAGATGACCCGCTGCCATTCTGTATGTCCGCAATCAAGGTTTTCGAATCACTACGCTCATGTCGGACAATTTGCCGCTTCTCTCTGTGATTCATGTAGGTCTCCCAGATCTTTTATGTCACTGGTGCGTGCTTTCTTCTACCCACTGCCACCAACAGTGTGCTATGGTAATATCTGACCGTCAGGTATGACGCCCACTACGTTGATAAAACCATCCTGCTTTCCGGAGTCCTATGATGCGACCCCTCTCCAATTCTGCTCAACTGCTCAAAATTACTTTTGAACTTTTCTCTGAGACATACGTCGCTTGCAAAGGATGGCAACAACACCACAATATAAGTCAAATGTAAAGTACGTGCAGCAGGACGACCTTACATAGTCAGTCAGGTACAGCAATAATAATAATGCTTGTCACATGTGCAGCAGAGCACACAACAAAATCTTTCACATGTCTCATGATATTTTATGAAGTTTTATTCCTGTGGGTTGATTCCTTCTGGGTGTAATTTTTTTTTTGATGATGAGTGTATCTTCATATTTTAAATAAGAAAACAAAACAATAAATATCTATAGACACCCAGGACTTATTGCTGTCAAGACCTAAGGATAAGCGTTTGCATGCATTAAGGTGTTTGTAGAAGACCCCGCCCCCCACAAACACTGCCAAGACCCAGGGTGATAATGGAAGTAAAGCATGTCAATACTGCTTTAAATACAGCAGGATGGCTCCTCAGTGAAGAGACTAAATGAAGGTCTAAATGAGGGAGAGAGAGAGAGAGAGCGTGTCACAGTTGAAGAGACAGACAGTACCTCTCACTCCACTCATTTCAGGGAAGACTCTTATCAGTGTGACGAGTGACAGAGCACGGAGGACTGGGAATGTAATTAATCAGATTGTGCCCACACCTGAACAAGTCCTCACCGACACGGTTTAAGCGCTGCTGCCATTCAGCACAAGGTAAAAAGAGATGTGGGGCAATGCACTGCATGTAACGAAAAACCCACTAATAAAAAAAGACCACAACAAGCCTAATGAAACCTCACACACACAGCAGCAAGTTCCATTTAGGTATAAGGTTTCTAAATTGTTGCAATATACCATGTGCTGTATTGCTTATATAGAAAAATAAAAATGCAGTCCTTTCTCTTGACAGAGCCATGTTCACCCAGGTTCACTGCTTTTGTACAGTGAAAAAGAAAAAAAAAAAAAAAAAAAAAAACATTAAATCTAAATGCTATTACATAATTTTCCCCCACCACTTCCCTGATACTTCATAGCTGTAAAAGGAACACTTCTGAACTCATGAAGGTGTGACGATCATATTAACACAGAGTTTCAGGTGTGACTGGGGAAATTTCAGGGCTTCGGGAGATTCAACTCAATTTATTTTTGGTTTATGTAACCCTCCTGCCAGTTATCATGAGTCCCATAATAACTAGAGATGCATCAATATGAGGATGCTGGCTCTATACATATACCCAATATATTTCATGCACGTGTCAGTTGATATTGATGTTGAGGAGGATGCTGCACATTTATAAAATAACTAAACTGGGAGTGTATCTACCTGGATATAGATTACTGAGAAATACGAGCATGAGACTTGTGTGTGCATCTAACATAAATGCACAAAATAAAAGGCAGAAAATCCCATATTTCTTCATTTCTAAAACAAACAGCTTGTCTTTTCTCCTAATTGCACTGAAGTGTGATGTGTCCACCCAAGGAAGGAAACTACCAATACTACTAAAAACATTTACATTCTGAAATGAATTCTGGCACTTTTTTTGGTATGTGATTAAACAATGCACTATCACAAATAAAAGCAATGTCTAAACAGATAAGAAAACATTTTCTACAAATTTGGCATAATATTAAATGAAGAAAAAACAATCTATGGAGCCAATCTTATAAAGAAATAAACTGTACAAAGACTTCTTTTGGATACATGAAAACTCAGTTTAACTGAAAGCTATACTATGCAAGAACTGGAAGACCTCTCTCAGAGACATGCAATTACACACACACACACACACACACACACACACAATATATTAAAGCACATTCTATAACATGGGTTGCGCTTTGGGACCCCTTCCCAGAGCAGATGAAACTGATGATTGTGAGCATGTTGAAACAGTATTGAAAGAGAACGTCTACCAAGGTTGTAAGTGATATTAATGTCATTGTATCTTCATCAGTATAACTGTGATTTTGCATTTAGGACCTAAACATCTTTTAACATCTGCACATGTGATGTTAACACAAAGATGTATGACATGGTCTGCAAAAAAAATCCTTTACAGTGCAACACTCTACAGCTCATGCACACCATATCTTAGAGTTGTTGTCTCCTGACTAATGCCGCTTCTTTTGATGTTAACAAAAATCAAAGTGATTTAAATCAATCCCAAATTTGAAATTCTTATTTTACATTTTTGGCTTGTTCAACTCCCTTAAAGAGAAACATTCACAGACTAGGTTTCCTAATTTCCAGTCCACTCATAGTTATTTATATTGCATTGTGCTTTAGGGTAATAAGCAGACTGCTACAGGTCAACCTTCTCTGTTTAGTTCTTGTCAAAAAAGCCATTATTAGGACAGAGGTCATGATGAATGATAGCTTAAGCAGATAGATCTCACCCACCATCTCCCTCAATAATAAAGAATTGATAAAAGCAAACTTCTAAAGCTTAAGAGTGAATATTTTGTCAATACAGCATGTTCACAAGTCATTTCATGTTTTCAAAGGCGTAAAGAAAACATAAATAAATGTACAACTGCATTTTTTTAAAGATCAGATAAACATAAGCCTAAATGTAATTGAAACAATAAAACCATGCTACAATTTTCCTCTTTATTCATAGTTATAACTTGTCCTGGGTCTCTCTATCACAAAATAGCATTGCCAACTGTGAACGCAGTAACTCACATATGCTTTTGTACGACATGCACGAGAGTAGTCTGCAAATATACTTTAGCCTGCTACGGCACAGCACTGTCAAACAGCTCCAGCTGCTCTAAAGAGTACATGTCCTATTAGAGAAAGAGAAAATATGTATGCTTGAGAAAAGAATTAGAAACCATGACATCCTCTTCAAGCCCATGAGCACCCTTGAAGCCCTGGTCAGGCATACTGCATTGCAACATAGAGGAACTTGGCATGAAACAGTTCATCTAGGCAGTGCAGTGCATTAGTTGGTTTATGGTACTTGAAAATGGGACTTTACCTGCTGACTGACACTTCACTGAGGGTGGGACTTGGTGATCTTGATGTAATTTCTATAACTGAAGTCTTCTCATGATTGGGGACTTCCAGTGCTGTGGAAATTGGTGTCTGGGTAGAGCTCTGGACTGTTGCATGATCAGCTATATGAAAAAAACAAAACAGAAAACAATTAATTAAATACAGAACAATTTATATAAGACACAAATGAATCTTTCACATCTACAAAGTAGATTTTACAGGTATGCATGAATAAGAGGATACTATACTGTACTCTATATTTTACCTGTGTGTAGAAAATATTTATTCTATAGTGTCAGAAAATGGTCACCGTAGCACAAATATATTTTACAGAAAATTACACAAAGCCGCAAGAACTAAATATAATATCAAATCTGTCAGTATTCAGTTTATCCACTCTTTACTTTTGGGCACCTTACTGCCACTCTTCAAATCTAACCTGCATAAGAAAGGGGGAAGTCAAAGGAAAATAAGAGTTAAAAAAGACCATCACTACTAGCACCATCAGTTTAACAGCACAGCAGAGCAGAAAAATCAAGCCCCACATTTGCTTCAAATCTGAACACATTTTCAGGCGTTTCCGTCCATCCTTCCACTGAGAGAACTCAACACTATGATTCTAAAATGATGTTTAGCTGCCAAGAAGCTGCTACTGAGAAAAAGAAACAGACAAAAAAAAAAAAAAAAAGATTTGCGATGGAATGCCAAAACTGGACATCTGTGTGGCAGAAGGTTTCACAGACTGATAAATCTAAATTTTGTAATTGGGATTGAAGCAAAATATGCAACCAGCTTCTAAGTCTTTTGGAGGTGTAGAAAAGTATCCCCACCAATGTATTTTAAAAAATGAAAAATGGAGGCCAAGGGTGGCCACACTAAACACTGAAATAATGATCATGAATTTAGCTGTTAAAGGGTTCTGTGTAATTTTCTGTTGGTTGTCCCTCCAGACACTACAAAATTAGTACCTTGTAACGGCTGGTTTGACTTGAAAGTAAACAAATACAAGGTGGTCTCTGACTTTTGCACAGTACTGTAGGACATGATACAAGCCCCACTTGATGACAGTCATAACTTCAAACTTTCTCATGATTAACTCAGGACCACTGGTTTTTAAAAGATGAGCAAAGAAATACAATGCCGTTTAACAAGAATACATTCATATGAATTAAGTATTTATGATTATTTTAGGATTAATCAGATTAAATGATTTAAATCATTTAAATCATTTACATGACATACACTTCTTAATAACTAAAATGGCTTCAGCAGAAGGGGTGAACTGAGAAACCATGAAGTCACAGGGGTTTAATTGATGTGACACACTTTTCTTCTTAACAGCTCTAATAAAAGGATTTCATTCAAGTCCTAATTGCATTTAGGATCAAGATGTAACCCTTATTCTCAATATATATTTAAAAAAAATAAAAATAACTGTTCTAAAGCTGCCTCTCTTGTGATTTGCTTGATATTCTATAACAATCCAAGACTGCAAATGTTAACTTTCTGTTAACCTAAACAATTCATTATTAGGTTAAGAGGTGCTTATGAGAAAATAGCGCTACTTGATTTGTCATTCCTATTCATAGTTTCAAGTAGATAAGTCTAGTGTTTGTCTTGATCTGCTAACTGTCTCAATAATGAGAAACCCTGGAGAAGCATTTGCCTTCCACTCGCAGGTGGCTCTTAATTACACTAAGCACCTGCTGCCTCCTTCGAAGTTCAACTGCACCCAGTTCAGAAAGTGATACAAGCAGGGCTGCACAATGTACCAGTGGCTGATTTACCATTCACCAAAAGCTACAACCCCAACACCGCATGTCCCCTATAAGCCCACTTGTAACACAAGATTCAAAAAAGGTCCATTATTGCAATCATCAATTTAAATCAAGGATGGCCATTTCGGTTAAATTTAATATACAAATTTGAAAGATAGTGTGTTAAAAAAAAAAAGAAGAAGAAAAAAGAAAAAAAGAAAGAAAAAAAAGGTGCATAGTGTTTTCTACTGGGATATTAAGATGTGTTCTTACTGCAAGCGGTCCAAGCACTTGGAGACCACATAGCCAGAGCAATGCCTTTCATGACTGAGAGCTTAGCTAGCATAATAACATCTCACCACAGAATGTGTTCAATTCTGGAATTACCTCACATGAGTTTAGAAAGAAAAGACAAAATGCAACCTGTCCAGTGGCTCTGCAGCCAAATGGGCTAACTTTTCGTTAGCACGGCTAACAGGCTATAAGAACCAAACAGTGCCAAACAGCGCGGCTGAACAAGTGTACTATTGGTGCTGGAGCGACCAAAACCGAACCTGTTCTATGGTATTTATATAAAAAAAAAGCTGTATGCCAAACACTCTGTCACAGCACAGGTATAGTTCCAGCCAACTGTTAATAAAATTAATAAAATTCTGAAAGATAAGTGGCTGGAGTGCATTCAATTTGCCATTCAAATGTGGAATAGAAACTTGACCTCATTATTTTGAAGCATCATCACTTTTAAGTACTATGGTATACCTTTTGACCGCATTGTGCAACCCTAACACATTTATATTCTTTGAACTCGCAGACCTATGGCCTTTATCACACTCGAAGTTGGACTGAAAGTTATGTTTAAATTGTTCCAACACGCCATAGTGCATGCTTCTTCCTTTGGCCTTTAAACACGCTGTTACTGTTAGCTTCCACTTTAAACCATAAGAGGAACTTAAAGTCAGTAATGAACAATTTTACTCCATGTGTCTAGTACATCATTTTGGCTGCATGTTGCTCTCAATAAGGCACAGAAAATGGTTTCTAGCCACACGTGTACATTTTACATGGACACATTTAGACGAAATATGGATAGTTTAAACACAATGGAAAAACTAGAACTACAGATATCAGATATTTAAGCGTCCTGTTCGACACTGCATACTTTTAAACTAGTTTTGGTGGCCTCTTAAAGAAAATCAGCTCACTACTGCAGCATGTAGACAATGTTCATTTAGCACTAGTGCCTATTTCTGCACAGGAAATTGCTTATTGACTTGAGTCCACCTGGACCAGCAAAGAACCTTTCCAGTTTCCCTTATTTTGGAGCAAAGGGTTGTCTCTGATGGAAAAATAGAGATGCTACCTCCTGAACACGACGCCTCCACTGACTTCCCTTCTTCCTGCTTCATCTGTGTCTTTCTAGAAGCCTCCAAACGACCTCTGACCTGGGCGATGAGACGGGAGAATTCACTGCTGTGCTGTTTCCCTAACAAATTAACAGACCATATTTGAGTGATGAGAATACAGTCAAAGTGATAGAATTACACAAGAATTAAACAATGCTCAGAATTGCAACTAATTTAGAATCTATACAAAAGATGGATGTAGCACTCAAGATGGGGAAATAAAGAACACATGGTTAAAGTCAAAATAACATCATCAGTTCACAGTTGAAAAACACATCAACATTAACAGAAGCAGATGGACTAACCTACAACAAAGTACAAAACTCAGACATTGATTGTAAACAAACTGACTTTTTTAATTCATTCCATTCTGTTTGAGCTCATGTGCAAATTCCAAGAAAATATAAGTTTACAAACAAAAACATTAAGCCATAACAATCCAGATACACAAACAGGACATACGGAGTAGTGTACAAAAGTCTTGTGCAGACATGAAATTTGAAAATCTGATTTTGGTGCAGTAAATACATTTTTGCCACGTAACAAGAACACTTTGTTTTGAAGAGACTTATTAATATGTTGTTTAGAAGAACACAGTTTGTGAACACTGACATGGTTCTTGATGCTTCAGTGCAATTCAGTCTTCCATAGATTTGTTTCATTCCAATAGCAGAACATTTGAGTTATTTAAACAGGGACTGATTAGCTGAAGCAGTTACTGGAAGGTAACTGTAAATACCACACACTTACTCGAGGAGAGTTTTGGAAATGGTTAAGTTACACACAGACAACAAATCACATTTTACTGCTTATTTACTTATGCTAATTTTAGAGCTTTTTCTCAAACATTTCAAAATATGTTTACTGTTCAACTTTTTCACAACACTGTATGTTTATACCAAATTGTGGGCATGGTGTGTTCCACTGGGATGCCACTAGGATATTAAGAGGTGGTTTTATTGCAAGTGGTCAAAGCACATGGAGACTGCACAGCAAGAACAATGCCATAGAAGTGCTTACTCACCAAGGTTTCTTCCTTTTTGCACAGAAAGGTACAAGCAACACATCCACAAGCACAGCGAGGGATAAATGCTACCTCATAATGCAAACAGATCTTTTGCTTCTCAAATTACGAAAGAATAATAAAAGAAGCCAATAGTAGATAAAAGATCGCTCTACAAAACTGCAACACTACACACAGCATTCACAGAAATTCACTGTTAGAAATGAGGGTCCTCTATCATAACTGCTATATTGTAGTAAAACACAGGAATATATATTTCGCAAATGATTCAACTTTTTCCTTTTCTATTAAAACTGAATAACGTTTTGCATAAGCCCTACTTCATCATTAAAAACATGTCTGTCACAATTTGGTAAATGAGCATGAGATTTACCACCTAAAATAAGATAAAAGGATGGTCACTCCTCTCATGCACTTTTTTTCCTCGTTAACCTCAGTTTTATAGAAAGAAGGCTTTAGGCCTTTTTACATGAAACAAATCAGCCTAAAATAACATATTACAGTAACATAACATACATTTACCACATATTAGCTCTAGCTAACAAACAGATACAGCCTGACTGGGGTAGTTTGAGGTTCATATGCATAGTTTAACCAGCAATTAACAAAAAGCAGATGTTTTGTCCTGGGACAGACTGTGTAGGATAGCTGTTAACTAACAAGGAAGTTGCTCATTTGCATTGAAGTTCGAAGTAAACTATGAAACAAACGCCCCAAACGGTAAAACTACATAGACCACAACTAGATTGAGTTATGTAACACTGCTGTTACTTTTCAGTGCATCTTTTTGATTGTTCAGCAACATCAAACGCTAAACGTTTTCCAAGTTTTGTTTTCTTCCAATATCCAATCCAGCAAATTTTGGTGGATAGATATCCATATAGACTATTGGAGTGGTACATCCTTAGCCCAGACACACCTAATTAGTAATTCAGCTCTTTTAAGTTGCACTCATTGCAGACATAGTAATTTAATAACACAAGTACTAACTTATGTTCTTGTGACTAAATACAATCTTTTTGTCACAGCAATGTTCCACCATCTAGAATAAAGCCTTCTCAAAAGAGTAGAGGCTGCAGTAAAAGGGGGACAAACTCCATATTACTATCTCTGATTTCAAAAGACAGATTGGACGAACAGGTGACTAAAAACTTTCAACATCTTGAATAGCATAATTTACATACAAACATATGAGAACTGATATGAATAAGTAATTTACCCTCATGAGGCAATACCAGGCATTTGATTAGATAAAAAGAAAACAGGGCTGAGCACATAACGTTATTACGTTATTCACAAAAACTGTACAAGCTGTACAAGCACATGCCATATGCACATGGCTCCAAATATCATTTATTGTGAATGCTCCTTTCATAGCTAGATGTACAGTATTTTCAGTTCCACTGCAAATTATACTACTCGAAACCTTTAACTAAGTTTGCTTGAAAGCTTACTTTATGATGGCCACTATTCTCTCACTAAAATCTCAAAATGAATGCCTGCTGCACCTCCATTGTGTCCACAACGCCCTAGCTGAGAAACTATAACAGCACGTCACCACAGCTTTTTTATTTCTCTCCATAAAGGTAATACAGGGAAATGTCATGTGTCAGGTCAATCAAAAGTGTTTTAATACACAGAATCACCGGACTGGCCAAACAGAGATGCACGGAGAGTAGTGCGCAAATGTCACACTGCCTACGCACACACACACAGATGAAATGTCATCTTCTGCTTCCGAAGTAGGACACTTCACATCTTTTCAGTGCATTTAGGTAAAGGTTCCTGCTCTAGAGTGAAGACTGCTTCACAACGACCGAAAATGGGATTCAAGAAACTGTAGACAATAATGAATTTGTGAAACCTGTCTACTCAAACAATTCCAAAGTAGACAAATGTTAATGGCATTGCAGTCCATAAAGAACAGTGCTCTGACATCATACAATCCATACTGAAACAATGGCAAAGTAAAAAGGCAAATGTTAATGGCAGTGCAGTCCATTTAGAGCAGCAGTCTGACATCATACAATCCATACTTAATGGATTCACATGCTTTACTTTTATCTTTTACTTTTACCAAAAAAAAAAAAAAAAAAAGTAAAAACCACTGACAATTCAGTCTGACCTCTTCTCTGATAGAAGCTTTTCAGACTGGAAATTATTAGTATCTATTCCACGTCAGCACAAAGTCTCAGACTTGCAGAGTTCCAGAGCAACTCTGCTGGAAATCTTCAGTGTCAGCCAGTTTGTTGTTTTTTTGTTTTTCACACTACATTTATGGTGAATAAGCACAAATAAATAAATAAATAAATGAATAAATAAATAAATAAATAAATAAATAAATGTGTCATGTAACTCAGAGTATATCATTTTGCACCAAAGGGTCTACGTCTAACTTTTTTTTTTCCTGCTTGCTTGCTGCTGGTTTCGGGCTGTGCAATATATTGTTTGTTAACCATTTCTGCAATACTGGGCTTGGTAATACCAATATCACAGAAGGTTGCAATATAAAAATGACCCCTGAGGCAAGTCAGTTTTTGTAATTGTGCTCTGCGAGAATCCTGACCAATCAAAGACGTTCAATACATGAGCTGTTTCGAGAAACTAACTTGATTCCACAAAGGTGGTAACGGAGGCCAATCTTAACCATGTGACCTCTATGGTTTTTAGGTACAATTTAGTGACTTTAATTTGATGACAGTTTAGAAGCCAGTCAGTCAGTGACTCATATTTAGCAAGTTTGAAGATTCTCCACAGGAGGGCAAACACTTCCACATTCGACACAGCAGAAGTTGGGAAAACATTATAACAGTGGCATCATTTACAACTGAGAATTGAAAGAAACTCGTCCTTAATATCTCTTAAGGAAAGGTGCTTATTTTGACATTCTTATTAATCCATTTACCCAACGGTCCCAAGAAAGATTTCCTAAGAAAGTTGTTTGTTCAATGGAGCACTGTCGGTTTGCAGAGAGGAGCAAGCTTGATAATGCCTACAAACTTTTCTTGCTACAGAAGCAACAAATGTCATTAGAAGTTACCCAACGAGGCTAGTATGGCTGCTGATTCCAGGTTTCAGTTGGTCTTATAACGCTAATTAAGGTGGAACCGCCCCTCTGTTCAGTCTCAAACATGGAGCGAAACCTGCTTGATACTGTCTGGTGTAAAATGTGCAGAGCAAAGTAACAACTCTGAGTTAAGGTAATCTAGCATCTTGTTAAATATGGGAAGTGGCTTCCAATTCCAATTAGCTTAATCACCAGCTTGTTTTGTGAAATTCCCGTTCCACCTTAAGCGGTGCCGCACTTGTTTTGTTTTTGTTTTAAAAGTACTTTTAATATTCTGCAATCACAACATGCAGCAATACAGTTACAAAACCTAGTACTGCATGCCTATTGCGCATGCCCGTTGTGCCATTCATAAAACAGGAAGAAACATCTCATTCATGTATGCATGGCTTTAATACAAGGGTATGAATGACATGATAATGCACAAGCAAAATAATAACGCATTCAGGCTTGTGTGTACTGACAGTCATTCAAACAAATGAACAACACTGTACAGTCTCCACTGACAGCTGTTGTGAGTAATCTAAAGCGTACGGCGCACAAATAAAGATCGTTCTTATGTAATGCATGTCGCGAACACAAAACACGCATGCAAGAACAAAAGCAGTTTTCTTCATTTCCAATCCTTTCTTCTTCCAGCCATGTCAAAACGACCCAGCTGTTCTGATGCATTATGAAAGGTAGAACTGCCCATGTGTAGCATGCATGTTTCGGCCAAGAATCCAATTTCAACCAGAGCTAAAACCCATATCCAGCCCAGGGCTGAAGACGCTCAAAGCACTCCTGCATGCTGAATGAAGGCTTTCACTGGAAGAAATAATGAATCACAGGAAAAAATAATGCTTTGTAAATATTCTTGACAGATGTCTAGTTCATTTTTCCATGTTGCACAGGATCTAATATCTTACTGGGCTCACAGATTCAAATTTGTTTATGTAAAGAACAGTTTGGTTTACTCTAGCCATAAACATGCAAAACAGGGCAGCCTAAGAGAGAATGGGCAGACGTTACAGCTCAGTGTTTTTGGATTGACCACTAAAAAACTAACACTGACCAATGCCCATCTCAGTATGTGTGAGAATTTCTGTCCCTTTTTCATTCTTTCATTCATCTCCCCATGTCATTTCCCCATTCATCAGCCGTTCAAGCGGGCCAGTGACTCATCAAGGCTTTCACTGATTAATCAAGAGGTTATCTCAGCATGGCTGCTATTTATAGAGACCCCTGTGCGCCACGCATCAATATTTCAACATCCTCTTTCTAGCGTAAATGTCTGACTGAGCTATTTTCATAGTCCTCATGCCAGGTCGATTATACATGGCAAATATCAACCGAGTCCCCCCTGCGAAAAGCACACAAAAACGAGCTCAAATGACTTAATTTCTTTTATTTGTCTCTGAAAGGAGGCTGGAAGGACAAGCAGTGCCAGAGAGAGGAGCATTTGGCATAGCGAAATCAACCGAAAGCTGCTGTTGAAACGGACAGCAGAGATTGGTGTGAGGCTTACTGAAGGACTCTTCCTAAAACATACCCAAGTACAAAATACCTCCTTCAACACAGTCACAGTGCACAACCCCATTGACCGGAATAAAAATAATTAGCATGATGTTTAAAAAAAAAAAAAAAAATCAGAATAATTATTGATCAAACTTCCCATCAACCACTAGCCCAACAAGTAGTCACGCGCAGCTTCGACCTACTGGGTGTGGTTTTTTTTTTTTTTTTTTTTTTTTTGATAATTAACTGTTTAATGAAAATCTTTAATAAAACCACATAGTAGCTAGAAACTCGGTAACCCAACTTTAGAAACCCCTAGAAAACTTTAGAAACTTCATCTGTCACTATAATACTGGTTACCACAAACATATGTATTCATGAGCTTCCTCTGGTGTAGTTTGTGGGGACTTGCATGCTAACAGCTATCCCTGTGGGAAAAACTTCAGACTACAAACAGTTTCCAAAGCCTTGCTCATGTGTTGTACATGATATAAATGAGGCCATTTTCTTGTCATTGTAGCAAAGTTTTTACAATTCAATTAATGGGACACTGAAGCTGGACCAAAAACACTAATTTACTCTGTAAATCGCATCCATCAAAGACAGAGGGATGTTTACCTAACCGTAGCCTTTTAAAGAATGTTTTAGACAAAACTGCACCACTGAGTGCCGCTTGCAGGCATTCTAAGGTTTATACTTAATGCAATCGAGGCCCCTCCGATCCTGCACACCAAGCTCAGAGATATTTGTACTTTGCACTCTTCACACTTCATTTAAAATGAATTCATCTGAAGGGAGATTTGCTGAGCAGGTTATCTACAGGAATGTAAACGAAAGCTCCAACATATTTTAAAGAAAATTAATTTCATGGAGACACTCTGCTGCAACAGTGTATTGAGTGCGTGCACACAACGTGGGTCCATTGTTGGGTGCTTGCCACATGCATTTAGCATCATGAATGTTCAGGTCTGCTGGCCACACAGCACAGTGCTCGCACATATTTTATTCTGTCAATTTGCTGAATAATTATAAAATGATTAAACTACTTCATTATTCGATACAGCAAACAGTAAACACCAACTACAGGTGCAGAATGGACCTGAGAAAGTAAAATCAAACACCAGGAAAGGCTGTAGGAGAGAACCACTAAAAAGTGCTTCCATACTGACAAGGCTAGAGTGTGTGGTAGTATTTACATAATAAATAATACTTAATAATAATAATAATAATAATAATAATAATAATAATAATAATAATAATAAAGTCTATGCAAGTCTAATAAAAAATAAAATTGTCTATGTTCATTTACAATAACTAATTTAATTTTAATAACTAATGTTTTATATTATTACTATTATTATTGTTTTCTATTATATTGTCACCATTATTTTATTTTTCACTTTTTTGTTTTTATTTTATTAATTGTTTTATCATCATCTGAATATCAGAAAATACCCTGATATAAAATTTAACTCATATTACCCATAACCTCCATCTGCATTTCCTGCTATTGTACATATAAGTGTTGTCACAATCCTGTATTAAAATTGATTCATGCAAAAGTATGTGCTGAAGTCGGTTTTATGCAGAGAAAAAAAAATTAACCAGGTGCATGTAAACATTTATATACAACTGCACATATATTACAAAAAAAACTTAAGTTGTTAACACCAAGTTGTTGAGAATTTGAATATTTGTCATCATCAGCTCCTCTTGTTTCGGTTGAGGATTTTCATGCCACAAGCATAATTGCCTAAATGAGAAAGGATGATAACGCAGGTGAAAAACACTGACTATATATTTTTTTTTTCAATAGTTAATCAGCCTTGTTATTGACCAAAACACTAGACATAGGTGAGGTGCATCTACAAAGACGAGCTTCTTTTGCAAATTCGATGCCTAGCTGCTCAGCAAGATTGAGTCTGTTTTTCCTTTTTTGAATAAGTGTTGTGTACAGGCTTATTTAGAAAGATCAGAACACTGAATGAGGCAGGATTGATCGCAAGGGCTCATTGCAGCTCTCGTCGTATTGATTTATCTCCTTAAAGAATCTGACACAGTCTCACACACGCACATCCTGGCAACACCGCAACTTATTTCAAAGCTTTTCGTTTGGGAGAGTCTCTGGAAAAAAGCTCAACAGAACCACTGAAAAGTCAGGGCATATTAACAGAAACCACCAAGACAGAGCGATGGAAAATTAGAGAAGGCAAGTTCTCGCTGTCCAGTCCGTGTTCCCTTCAAAATCTCTGCTTCTTAGAAGTATGCCAAATTGCATATGAAAACATGTCAGACTGTAAATTAGAGAAAAAGCAGCCTAACAAAGGAAGAAAGCACAGATGATTATGGCGGATATAAGAACAAATTAGAGGTAATAAACTAAGCCAGAAAATGAACAATTACACATTTTTAGATAGGCAAACTCAGAATGTATACCCAGCCTATTCATTTCTAGCCGTAAAGCTACTGTGGTTTTCTGTGATTAGCAAGGTTTGATTGCATATGGCTTGCCACTCAATGTCTAAATGACACCATGGCAAAATAAACCAGCTGAGAGGTTTACTGCTTTGGCGTTTGTGCTGAATTTGGAGAAAATCTGGGTAGATCTGGCACCGTCTGTAGTTTTCTATGCTGGAGTGCGTCAGAATTGTAAAAACACCCCCCCCCACCACTCAATCATCATTTGGCCCCTCAAACCACATTAGCTTCAGAGCAATATGCCAGTTGTACATGGTAGAGGCACTGAGAATCGTTTAGACTAACAAACAGTCAGACAGCAGAAAGGTAAAAGCACCTGATTTTTTACACATATTATAGTCACACAAGATTAGTATGAAGGCTTCTCAGTAAATTAATTAATGCCTTTGTGGAAAACTGACAACAGCAATTTACATTTGTGATGCCGGTAACACAAAAAGGAATAACACTCAGCCCCCTGAGAGACAAAACCCCAGTTGGCAATAACAGTTTCGGGAAGGGCTGTACATTTCTAAGAACCTGGATGTTTGTGTCTCATCTGGCCTTATGATCATGTCCTGTTTGTGTGAAAAGTTAATTATATTGTGCACATAAATTAATGATACTGATGATACTGTGCAACTGCAAGTGACTATAAAGTGCTTCATAAATGTTGCTGCCATTATATATTGGCTCTTAAATCAGCCTTCGTGATCTCGCTTCCCTGCTAGATTTGGCCTTGCTTCTCCTGCTGCTAATGCTCTCCCAGTGTGAGATAGGTGATGTCATATGACATGTACTTGAAAAATACACAAAAAACGCAGGAATACATTTCCAGATGGAATTATATTTAATCAAACCACCACTGAGTTTGGTGAAAAACAGTAATAAATTCAGCCTATAATTTTCTACGGAAGGAGGGAGAAAATAACGGACATGGCAGATCCAGATGGAAATAAAATCACTGAGGAGCACCTGTAAAAGAGGAAATTACAGCTGGATCCTATGCAAATTGAATCCGTTCTGGATAATGTACGTATTAGTGTTCCAACTTACGGTAGTTTGAGTGCAAGTGTTCAATTTCTTCAGGGGTTTGACTCTTTGTGATGGCTATTGCCTGTAATAAATAGATGAGACATACATCAGACTTCACAGCTTGTTATAGAAAGTGGCCATTTCTTTGCAGCTACAGCAGATATTATATTATCTTTAAACAAGTAGGCTGAAACATAGACAAGACTGGTACATACAGGTTTACTTTTAGTGTCCAGTTGATTCCTCGACTTCTCATTGTTTTCAACCTCTCTAGCAATGTCCTCGCCTGTCAGAAAGAGAAAGGAGCATTGTATTAACATCATAAGATGAGCAAACAACGACCCAACTAATGTCCTTTTTGAACTTTTATTGAGATAAAGTGACTAAGATACTGGGACATCAGTGGACACAAAATGTGCTCTTTGGACTGTAAAAACAATCCACACTGGAATGCAAACCCGAGGTCCCCATTAGGTCAGGTCTGCATTATGGAAACAAAGTCCTGACTTGATAAATGATTGCAATGGTAAATCTGTGTGACGTGAATGAGGTGTATTCCATTTAAATTATACACACATCCTGGAAGTGTCTTAAATCACTGTAAAAATGTTACTCTATAGATATTTCTACCAAAAAAAAAAAAACAGAAAATTAAACATTATTTGTACAAACGCATTTAGTCTTATTCTATTTTCAGGATTTTATATCCATTCTTCCTTGCAGAATGCTATAAGTTGTCTTAGAACATTCTTGGGTCATTGTGTGTGCACACCAAAATCAGGGGACTATTTGGGTGGGCTTCAGCTTATATGTCCTAATATTTCCAAAGTCGTTTTGTATGTTTCGGATCACTAGCCTGCATGCTTAACAGCAGGCAAACTTTTCTTTTCATCAAATGCTGCTTCTTTTTCTTTCAAACACATCTTTGGTAATGGCCAAGGAGTTCCAGTTTTAATCCTGCAGTCCACATTGTTTTTCCCCAAAATGCCTCTGGATTTTCTCAATGTTGTTTTGCATACTTCACAAGTTAATTATTGTGTTGAGGTCACAGATTTCCTTCAGAGGACTCTTCCATGCAGATCAACTTCGTGCAAACAACTCTGGACAATAAAACAGTGCAAGACCACTTGAGAGTCATCTAAACCCTCCAGCAGGCCCTTTTGATAGAAGGGGGTTTATCATTCTGGACAGTATTTGAGCAGATCTATCTGAATGTTTTCTTGGAATTTAAGATCTTGCCTGGACTTTCTCAGTTCCCCTTAACTGCCAAGTTTTTAACTATTCAGACAGTGGAAATTTCAAGCTGGAGGTGCTTTGATATCTATTTACTGCAGGTATGATTTTCAGCCCCTCATCCAGCTGATTAGGTAGGTTCAATCTTTCATTTCTTTCTATCCTTATAAAGTTAGTTAAAAAAAAAAAAACTGTTAATTTACATTTGAAGGAAAACATCATTTGAAAAAATAGATTGCTGCATTGGCTGTGTTGTGAGAAAAAAAAATTCTGCACTTTTGCACACCATTGCCTTTTAGACAAAATAAGGCGACTCATTTCAGCCTTATGCCATTTAATCACTAAATATGAGCTTGCTGTCAAGCTCATCACATTTGATTCCATTTTCCAGCTTTTTCAGTGTCGTCACTTTGTGACTGACCTACTTTCTCCTACGTGTACAGGGTAACTAGAAACCTCTTGACTATTTTGCGATAAGATTACTCCAAAGACGTGTGGCAAGTTTCCTACAGTCAGACCTTTACTGTGGAATTTCTTTGGAATTTGCAATGACATTTCACAAATACTTCACAGCACTTGCATTTTATGACAAGTGATCATTTTCAATGTTGTCTAATTAAAATAAATAAATAAATAAATAATTTGACAAACTAGCAAATGTTAATTAGAATTTTAGCACATCTGACTTCATCTGAGTAAACATAGGTCAACTGAAACATGTCACGAGAAATTAAAAGTAAAAGCAGAAAGTTCCTGCTGTTGGTTTAACATGTGGAGACCTTACAGGCAGGGTGGTCAACTGCCAACACGTATTTCAAGATAAGACATATATCTGTACAGTCAAAGCTGATATACTCATAGCAGCAAGTCATTTTATACAAGCTAAATACACACAAAAAATATACCAAGTGTTTTCTGCAAACCCAAGTCAATTCAACACAAAGGGATAAATTCAGCACTGTGGAAAGACAGTAAGTCAAAACAAACTTGGCAGGGGAGCAACAAGGCCAACAAGACCAAAAGAGTCACTGCTGCGCCAGGACCTCTACAGGTCGACTAACTCCCCACACGCAAATTAATCTTCAGCACCTACATGCTTTCAACAGTGGCAAACTGCAGCTTTCTAAACTATTATCCAGCATCTTGGCACAAACTGCATTACAAAAGGCATATACACTTTGTTCAGACTTTTCTCACTGTATTTACATGCAAGCAACATTTTGCATTTCTGTACAAGAGTTTGTGAGAGATAAGATGGAGACCCTTTAAGCTTGATGCAAATCCACACGTCTGCCATTTTATCTACTCTTTGGCCTCAATAAGTTCCCTAAAGACCAAGAAAAGTTTCTTATGGTATCCTAAGTCTTTTATAGAATCAGCCATACTTGATCTGGGGTTGAGCGCATCACACTCTGCGTTGTAGATGTGGGTGAACTCCTGGTGTCGTCTGATGAGCTGATCTCTGGAGCCCTGGGTCGACAGGTGGCACTCTCTGAGCCTTCTCTTGAGCTCAGCCATAGTCAGCAGTGTGTACACCACCTTAGTCATTGGCCTACGCTTTCCAGAGCTGCAATTTCAGAACAAAATAAGTGGCAAGATTTAAACATATGATACAGCTAATGCTGTTTAATCACATAGACAAATGTTACTACAATGTTCTTTAATTGTTCTCTACTGTAAAGTGATCAGCAATTAACTCTCAATCATTTAAACCGGCAAAACTGTTTCTTTAGACCAAACTTCATCACTAAGCCTTTGCTCAAAGGTTAATTGTGAGTGTTAATAGCCCATCAAGCAACTTTTAAAAACCAAAGCAAACTCTGCATGCAGTTATAATAATTTGCCAAAAAATTTAATTAGACCGCAGAGGAAAGTCATGTATAGGAACTAGGACTAGAAATAATTTACTGTAACTAAGTACATTCACGATAAACCACATTAGTTTTATTTATTCAAACAGAACTCTAAAGAGAGACCTGAGAGTGGATAAGATAAGCTTAATCATAATGCATCAATATTCATATAATTATGCCTTCAATAATACAACTTTTTCCATGTGAACACAGGGTTTACATGAAACTGAACATGAAAATCACAGAATTTCTAAAGGGTAAACAGCTTCCGATTCTCATTGCTGACGTCCAGTGTCTTCATGTATACACTATATATGTAAATGGATCCAACTTCTGTGCAACTGCTGCCCTCTCACTTTCATACAGATGTGTTACGTTTCGTGGGACACAGATGCTTTCCATTTTGATACTGCATTTGTTCATTTACTGCTCCTTGATTTATTTATAGCTCTCCATCAAGCATGGCCCAGCATAGCCTACCAAATTACTAATGCTGCAGGCACTAGCGGTGTGTTCTGCTTGTAAATGGTACTTCAGGCTCCATGCTTTTTTGCGCTAAACAAATGTACAGCATTGCAGAAGCTGAAAATAACATAGAAACATAAGGATGTGATGAACACAGCATTTGCCACTTAAAGGGGCCATATCACAGAAAATGACACTTTCCTGTTTTTGAAATTAAGGTTGCTTAAGTTTCAAAACATACTGTTCACTACGGAGACCCTACAGTCCATGTATTAAACCGTGCTTAAAAAGCAGCTTATTTTGAATTCAGTGTTTCTGTGATGTCATATCTTATTTACATACATACATACATACATACATACATACATACATATACTCACCCTACAGCACTCATGCTCATTCTGAGGTTAGTGTTTCAAGTGTGTTCAGCAATGCATTTTGTTTATTTCAATGTGTCTTTACCTCTAAAGAAAAAGTTCTTTGTAATGCTACTCTAGATGGATTTAGTCCAAACTGATACATTTTATAAAATAATAAATTAAATGGCATCACTCCACAGCTCCCATACCTGTGCATCACTACAAATAACAGCATTATGTTACATTATGCATTGCTGCCATTTGCTATATTAGAGCTGCCAAAGCAAAAGAGTGCTCCAACTTCATGTCCTACAGATACGCTAAAGGTTATATATATATATATATATATATATATATATATATATATATATATATATATATATATATATAT
>CM067476.1:28300487-28402742 GCA_034552555.1 Semaprochilodus insignis | reverse complement strand
TTATATATATATATATATATATATATATATATATATATATATATATATATATATATATATATATATTGTGCATCTTAGCAAATCACAATAATCTCTAAGCAGTGCTTCCTACATGTTACATTGTGTGACCATGTGTTTAAGGTTCTCTTAGCCCTAGTGCTAGCTTTAGTGTTATTTTTAGCATTAGCTCATCTGAAGTGGCAGGTTCAGCCATTCAAACCTTCATTTTGTTAGACATGAAAAACACTTTATTATTTACTGGCTAGATGTTTTAAATTGGCCCAATTTATGTTCACGTTTGCACAGAACATCTTGTAAAATCTTCTGTGTGCATCTACATTTTTTCATTTGTTTCAAGTCTTGCAGATGCTACCTGAGCTGGACGTTTGACAGACATAGCAGAAGTAATATAAGGGAGGTGGGACAAATGGTGAATTGTACTTCCAACTGTAGATGCTACAAATTGAATAAAGTTAACTCCCACATTCATGCAGGCAAATTCAATTACTTATATTTATTGTCATTACAGTTTGTTGTTTAATTTTTATTGCTTGACTTTATATAGTGCTGTAGTCATGATTCTTATTATGATTTGTTATACTTGTACTTATTTTATTTTCAAACATGTGAACGCAGTAACGCAGCAATCTTATGAACTGATATTTGCATATTATTAAAAAAAACAACAACTAATACAGAATTTAAGTAACCTACTCTATATTCTGTACTGTGCAGAGCAACACATTCAATTCAAGCTAAGCCAAGATTTATTTATATAATGCTTTTGTGATTGTGATATAATGCTAAAGTGATTGGGAACAACAACAACTCAGCCACAAAGTGGTAGGCCACGTAAAATGACAGAGCGGGGTCAGCAGATGCTGAGGCGCGTAGTGTGCAGAGGTCGCCAACTTTCTGCAGAGTTAATTGCTACAGATCTCCAAACTTCATGTGGCCTTCAGATTAGCTCAAGCACAGTGAGAGCTTCAGTAGAGAGCTTCATGGAATGGATTTCCATGGCCGAGCAGCTGCATCCAAGCCTTGCATCACCAAGCGCAACGCAAGGGCCGAATGCAGTGGTGTAAAGCACACCGCCACTGGACTCTAGAGCAGTGGAGACATGTTCTCTGGAGTGACGAATCACGCTTCTGCGTCTGGCAATCCGATGGACAAGTCTGGGTTTGACGGTTGCCAAATATATATATATATATATATATATATATATATATATATATATATATATATATATATATATATATATATATATTGGGTTACACATATATTGGGTTACATATATATATTGGGTTTACAAATGCAGAAGGTACCNATATATATATATATATATATATATATATATATATATATATATAGCTTTGGAAATAAATAAGAGACCACTCCAGTTTCTTCTTAAATCAGCATCTCCACATGTACAGCAGGTTCTTAGTGAGGAACAGTAGGTTCGGTTCTAGCTTTACTGGCAGATACAGTGAGCGTCTGGTTCATAAGAACAAGGTCAAGCAGCAAACACACAGGACAACACAGCTACAGACTGGCAGAGGGCGAAAACCACTCTCTACTGACCGCGATGAGCGCCACCTCATCCCAATGTCACTTAACCACCGTAAGATGACCTCAAGTGATATACTGGCAAGCGGTGGCTGGGTTGAAATGCACAGCGAGCATGGTTCAAAAAACAAGCTTCTGGAGGCGTCATTAGTCATTTTCTAAATAAACAGATCTAAAATACAATATTTGATCTGGAATTTGGGAGACATGTTTCCAGTAGTGTATAGAATAAAACAAAACTGCTCATTTTGGTCAAACACAAACCCAGAAACTGTAAAACTAGAGAAACTGCTCATTTTGGTCAAACACAAACCCAGAAACTGTAAAACTAGAGAAACTGATCATTTTGAGGTGGTCTCTTAAATTTTTCCAGAACTGTATATACTCTATAGGGCACGTGAGTGTTACAGCTGTACCTGGTCTGTTGAAGTATGAAACACTTCGAATTGACAGCAACAAAAAGCAGGTTTTATCACTCACTGGTTGGTTCCACATTGGAGGGCACACATTTAGTGCGATACTAAACGGGTTAAGGGGGGGGGTGGAAAGTTGAAATTGTAAAATGCGTTTAGGCAGACCTGCCAAGCTTAGGAAATATTTAACGTTATTAACATTGATATTGTAACATGATATTGTCCATGTGTCACAGGTCGTTAAGCCTGGATAAGACTTTTCATGGTACTGTAGTCATGATTCTTATTATGACTATTAATTTTGAACACAGTGACTTTATACTATAGTGCTACGCAAAGTACTTCCCCAAGGCTGGCAGGTCTGGTATACAGATCAACTCCCACATTCATTTAGGCCAGTTCAATTTCTTATATTTATTGTCATTATGGTTTTGTTGTTTAATCAGTTGTTTTTTATTATTGCTATTGCATTGTGTTTATTATTGTTGCTATTAATTTTATGAATTGCTATTTGCAGTTATTGATAAAAACAGCAACAACTAATGTAGAACTGAAGAAGCCTTTGTGTGGTACTGCAGGGAAAACATAAACTTGTACCCTTTATTAAGGGCACTGAACACTGCCATGAGCACATCATTTGAATAGAAATTACAGCTAAAACGCTATGATCAGGACAGACATTAAATTGTTCAGATAGATGAGAGGCTTACAAAAAAACTTTGAATGGAAGAAATCAACTGAGGCATTCAGGAGAAACGATCCATCAAACAATAGAGACTGATTTTGCATGTAACACGTGGATAAAAGGGATGAGGGTGACTTTGAACGGTGATAATAGCTGATCAACAAATCTTACAAAAGAGCTGTCAACACGTTCAAGGAGATGTGGAGCTCTCTGTGGAAACAGAGGGGGCTGGCGGTTGTCATAATAGTGGGTTTGCTGTTGGATTCTCAACAAGTCATCCTGAATCTTTACCGTTTGCAGTATTTTTAGCAATCCTATGCTCCTCGGCTGATGCTTGGCTGCTGTAAACAATGCTGTAGGCCTTGCTTTGTCTCATACCCTGGGGGGACTGTATGTGACACAGTTATTGCTGTGAATCTGGAAGAGTGCTGATATCGTACCACAGCACTTGCAAATTATAAACATGGAAATAAAAGTCTCTCCCAATTTAGGATTCCTTTAAATCCTTCATAATGATCTTCCATTTCAGCCAGTAGTCCATCATTGATATGGTTGTTTAGGCAGCCTATGCTGTTCCAGGGCTTCTGAGCACTAAACAGCATCAGTGATCAAAACATAGCTCAGTGAATGAAGCTCAGTCACATATTCCCCCATTCCCTCTCCGTAAAAACAAGGCTGAGAGCACGTAGCGCTTTCATAAACGGCTGTGAAATTGATTTTAAAACCCCTACTCAATGAACCGTTTCCTTTGAATGAACAATGCTTTGCAGAATATATCTAGTATAAAATTGAATGCTGTTGAATGAATCTATGTGTCTTTACAGCCTGAATACCAAATAAAGAAATCAGTTTTGTCCATTTGTCTTTGCTGAGAGACTGCTGAACGGTTGTGCAGGGCCATGTCTTTAGAATGCCACTGAGCAAAGCAAGATGCATTTTAATATGGACACGCTGATATCCCTTTGTTTTATTCAAGCAAAACCGGTCTGCCCCGCACTTTATCTCTGTCCCAAAGCAAGACTGCATGAGATCTCAGATGCTTTGTCACTGTATCACCTCTATGCAGTGACACCCGTGGTGCCCAGGAATAAAGAAGTGTCCATAAAGCTGATGAAGAATGTAATTAGGTCAATTTGCATATTTATCAGCCACATTCATAAATCCAGGGCTGCACTTTTGTGGAGGAAAGTTGGGCCGACGTGCATGCTGACTTGTGAGTTATGAAAAATTTCCACAAATTAACATTATTAATGTATTACTAACGTGTCAGCGGTGTTATGTAGAAACATTTTTCTTTTCACTGGAAACGTAGCAGCTTTTTCATCATCAAAGTTCATGAGTTACTTACAGAACTACTGTAAAACTGATTGTGTTACTCATTCTGCCAAGCAGTCACGAGCATATGTAACCAATTAATAGAGACTGGACAGCTAAAACCACTCTAATCCAATCTAGAGCTAGCACTAAGACATGAGGAGATGGAAACTAAAAGTATTGCGCATGGAAAATAAACTCTGGTTTCCAAACCACCATCCAGCCTATGTGAAATTAGCAAGATGACAAACGATGCATGTTCATGCATGGAAACCAGCAAGACCTAATCAACACAGACCGTTACAAGAGGATCTGCTGTCGTGTCTGTAGCTGGTAGTTTGGTTGTCATGTGGGAAACTACAAATTTAGTAGTCGCAGGCTACCAACATTGATTCCTCACCCTTGCACGTTTTAGAGTTCTCCCAGCTCCCAGTACACCCACTTCAAGTCCTAAAGGCTAGCTAGTTATCCGATTCGTTGGATCAGGTGTGTTGGATGCTGGACACCTTTAGGATTTGTGGATACCCTCCTAAAAATGCTCAGTGATGGATAGGATATTGGCATATTTGGTTGTTTCTGCCAGTGTTAAACAATGTAAACTAAATCTTTACAGGTTATTCAGTATGTTAATAGAATGTAAAACACAGGTTATTGTCCTCTACTGCATAATGGTGATTCAGGTTAACAAACCTGTTTTCCTTACCGTACAAGCACAAATTCAATGACAGTTAAAGGGTGAATAATAAATGGGTATTGAATAAACCAAAAGCACTTGTATTTGCTTTTTTCTGCTTTTTCTGGTATGGTGCAGCTTCTTTTTCCTCCAGATTCCTTCAGAAAGCAATCATTTTCCATCATAAAAAATATGACCCACATATACTGGAGTGTAATGTTTCATTTGTAATATCCAGTATCATATACCATATACATAGTTTGTGAAATTGCTTTAAAATATATGATGCATAGAAGCCACATTGTGCAACAGTGGAATGGTAAAAAGCTAGGAATGGGAGTGTCACCTACACAGCCACAAGTTATAAGACCCTCATGGACTAAGTCGTGACTGTGGGTTCATACTCAAATTATAAATCCCTTTTACCTGCTTCATTGTGTCTGATGTAGCCAATAGAATAGTAATATCACTTAATCTAAGTTGATTTTGTTGTTTTTAATTGGAAAATAAAGCAATAATTTCCAGTCATACTCCAAAAAGACTTGTTCAACAAAAATATGATGTATCAAATCACAACATATCGTCGCTGTCCAAAGAAAAACAAGTATCTCCAAAATGGCAACTTTACAGGAGAGGCCAAAAACCTCATTCAATTTTAATGTAAGTCAATGGAACCAGACATCTTTCCAAGCACTTTTGGGCCATTTCTGTTGCTCCATTCACCATGCAATTCTAATACAGTGTAAACGGCAGCTGCTATTTTCAAATGATGCATAAAAGTCAAAATGGACAAAAATGGAGATACATGTTTTTCATTGGACAGCGACGATATGAAAATACACTGAAACTCAAACAGCAATCACAATAAAACAGTCCTCGCTGGCTAACTGAAAACTATCTATCTATCTATCTATCTATCTGTCTGGCTGTCTGTCTATCTGTCTGTCTATCTATCTATCTATATACCTATCTATCTATCTATCTATCTATCTATCTATCTATCCATCCATCCATACATCCATCCATCATGCCAACCGGTGATGATGCTAGGCTTTTAGTGTGCAGTGTAAGGAGACATGTTCAGGACAAAGACCCTGAGAAGAAAGGCACTTGGAACTAGTGATGGATAAACATTAATAATTGTTTTTAATGAAAATGCAGCCCTCAGGCTCTCCATGTATTGTGCTCAGTACTGTGAAATTACTCTACAGGATGTTTTTTTGTCGCACATCGTCATTACCTTCTACGTGCACATGCATTTACATCTGTTAGTCATATAACATGACGCGCCATCCTTTTCTTAAATTAATCACTATTTTTAAAACAGTGAAGTCATCATAAACTAAGTAATATTACAGTTCTATTGCTCACATCAATCATAATTGAGCAGATACAAGTCATGTTTAATGGATGCATCTACACCTCCTCAGTTATGAGTAAGCTACAGACTAAGAGCTATAAGTACAGAGATGTATTAAGCAGCCAATCAGCCCCACAGTGGTGAAGGATCTACTGCACTGATAGCAGGCCATGATAAATGAATTGCTGTAACATGTGTGTATAATACTCACTCCCCAGACACTCGCAGTGTGTGACTCGTCCATACATTACCCATTAATCACACTCACTTTGACTACTGCAGTACAGAATATGCTGCCTTATTAGCTCAGCAAAAAGCAAAGTGATTACAGAAAATTACCAACATTTTACTGGCCTGGCTTTGTGTCCATATTGGAGGTCCAACTCATTAGGCTAGCTAAAGTTTTATATAGCAGGCCTATTTAATAATGTGCATACAGTTACCAAGCTTTTAAACAAATACAGTGATAACATGCATCACAACAGGCTGACAGGGAAGCACAAGACCATCATAAGCAATTACAAAATAAGTAACACTTCATCCATTATATTAGAATCATATCAGCACTAGCAGATATTGGCATGTTAAAAATGGCATTTAAACATTTAGATTCTTGCAGCAAAGAATTGCGCAGTTGGGCTAGATCCTTCCCTGGCACAACCCTGGGAATTTCCTGTAGACTGGTGGACCCATATGACCGTACACTTCCACACACCTGTAAATTCAGCTACTTCCTTCACACTATGGTCTTTGGCACGCCCTAATACAATCACTCCTTTTAGCCAATCAGTAACATCTGCTTGGACCCATTTTCCACACATGGAACGAGACATTCACTGCACTGTACCACCTCTTCTCAATCTATGAATCCAGTCATCTGCAGAAGTCTATTATTAAGTTACTACCTTAAACACACAAGGTGACTCATTTTTTTGTCTGTTGAGCTTACATGTGAGCTTACAGACACTACTGGAATCTGGATAATATTACACTTATATGGCTGTCGGTATCAGCTGGTCCATGACAGAGTAAGGCGGCTTCTAGAGCGGTAATCAGTCTGAAGTCTGTGTCAGGCTAAAGGCTAACCCCAAATGTATGGTCATTCCTTTATGTCCACTGCTTTGAACTTAAAGTGGAGGAGGTGATAAACAGACTGTATGTCGTGTTATCTGTGCTTATTTATAGCAGACTGGTATAACAGTAATGAAAGAGTCATAGTGGGGGAAGAATTGGTGTACCTAATGAAGTGGTTTATCACCCATCACTAATGTGTAACCTTATAGAAATGCATGTTACAAATCCCTGTAATGCTAATCCACATGGATTTAGCTCTACATTTTATACATGTTTTTGTATCTGCATCAGCAGACATGCACATGAAAAATATGAAATATTGCCATCACTTATCAGTCCGTCCATAAAAAATTAAATAGGTTCAGAGGCAGATTTAGTGATTCTGGGGCTCCTGGAGGGACATTTTTAAGAGTTGAGGTTCTGAGAGCCCAAGTGACGTATATCTTGGCAGGTGAGCTCATCTGCTTGATAATATATTTTGCGATGGTTGTAATATGTTGTGTAAGATTATTTAACTTATGTATAGATGTTTAAAAAACCAAAACACTCATATTACAACCAATGAAGCAGTCTTCCCCAGCTGTAAGCGGCATAGCACGATGCAGTGCGACGAATGTGGTTTTGATGAAAAATTGTTTCATGGTTGATGGTCACATCTCTTACACTTTAAAATGAATGAATGAAGAGAGACAGAGGGATCAGAAAAATCGCAATTACATACTCAAATCATTCAACCATATTTCCAAACTGTTGGATTTTGAGCTTAAAGACAGCCATTCAGATACATGTGTGTAGTCTTGAATGATGCTGTGGAAGTGATCTAAGCTCTGTTTTGATTTGGATAAACATGCTAAATTCTCATGTTACTTCTATAAGGACACACGTGGTACCTACACATGTTGAAATGCTGTGAAGGGCTAATGCTATCTAAACCAGTTTCAGTACTTTTAGTTGAAAATGTTCAGATTAACTTTAACAAAATAACAAAGGTTCTACTTTGCAGACAGATAAAGTGTATTCGTGTACAGGTCTTACATTAAAGGAGATGAAATGGACTGCAGGAAAAGGAGAAGGTGATGGTTAATGCAGGCTCAGTGCTGGGCACACAAGTACTTGTGTATCTTTTCCACTGGGCATCAGCGCTGCCTCTGACAGATACTTAGAGTTGCGGAGAAGCATGTATAAATGAGTGCGTGCTGTGGCAATCCCAGACTTCTGGTTCTCTTTCAAAAATCTCTTGAGTGTAACTAGAGGCTCAGAGCAGTAAACAAACAGCACACACACTCATACTCAGCCTTGTTATAAAACAGAGCACATGATGACTGCGTGCCTCTCTCTCTCTCTCTCTCTCTCTCTCTCTCTCTCTCTGTCTCTCTCTCTCTGTCTCTCTCTCTTTATCTATCTCTTTCTCTCTCTCATTCCCCCTCTCTTTCTGTCTCGGTCTCTCTCTCTCACTCTGTTTCTCTCTCTCTCTCTCTCTCTCTCTCTCTCTCTCCTGGAATTTCATAGTCACTAACAAAATAGAGAGAAACTGGTGGGGTGGATTTGAGCGATTTTCTGCTCTGCATGCCCATTTTGATGTCAGATCAAATCTGACATTAGATGAGATTAGATCAGTGGGCTTGATCAAACTATATCTGATCTGTGACAGGACACACAAACGATTTCATGAATTTACCCCCTAGGTGGACTAATTTAGGTGGGAGGGCTCAGTGAAAACTCAGAGATCTGAAGCTCAGTTTTATCATGTGGACAAAATGCTACGCTTCATGAGCTCTGAAGTTCTTTTGCTCTAATGTTCTGAGTATTGGGAGCTGAGAAGCTATGCTAATGAGACTACAGCAGCTACTGGGACAGTGTAGCTCTCTGTCTGTATAAGACACATTATTATTTATGGATATGTACTTCCTCACTGAAGAACAGTGCATGCAGGGCAAGAAAACCGAAGGTTTAAAGCAAATCTTTTATAGAGCATTTAATGCAGGGTAAACAGCCTAATAAAAGAAAAGAAAGAAAAGAACAAAAAAAAAAAATGGAAAAAATGAAGAATAAATAGTCTTATGTGTTTCCTTTAGATAAATTAAAGTATTAAAAAAATGTAAAACAAAAAAAAAAATTCTTTATAATATAATGATAAAAAGATATGATAATGAAATACATTGGGGCTGAACAAATTCTAGACCATTTTGGATTAATAATAAGAAGAAGAATATAAACCTAAAAAAGAAAAAACCAAAAAAAGACAGTTGGAAAAATGTAAATAAAAACACACAGCAATGATCTGCAATTGATCTTCAATTAAAGAAGGAACAAAGAAAAGATATTTAATTCCTGTAACACTGTGTAACTTCACTGTGTAACTTCACTGTGTAGCATCACTGTGTAACATCTCTATGTAGTATTACCGTTTAACATCACTGTGTAACATCTCTATGTAGCATTACTGTGTATCATCACTTTGTAACATCACTGTGTATCATTACTGTGTAATGTCACTGTGTAACATCACAATATAACATTAACGTGTAACATCACTCTGTAATATCACTGATTATAGTCACTGTGTAACATTACTGTGTATCGTCACTGTGTATCATCACTGTGTATTGTCACTGAGTATCATTACTGTGTAACGTCACTGTCAAAATTGTTATTACTTAAATTTACAAAATTAACAAAGCCAATAACATAAAATATTAACAAAGGTAAAACATAAAATATCAATTTTATATTGGCAGTTTTTAGTTAAAGACCTGTACAAAAGTTTTCACATCACTGCTTTCGCTGTTTATATACTATTCCAACTTGAAATTAGGTTTGCCAAATTAGGAAAATACTGCTACATCTGGGATGTATCTGGAGGTGAAAGGGATGTAATATGGAAGGGAAGGACCTGGATAGCATGCACCACGTTTAGTCAAAGTGATGAATAATCTATGAATAAAAGCATACAGACGAGCAGCACCAATAGTATAAACATGTAGCAGACTAACATGTTGATCCTGTCACGGGCCGGCCCCAGTACCTTTTGTTAATGACCTCTTGCTTTCCTTCTGCCTTCTGTCTGGATCAGTGCTTCCTCTGTGCTCTTGCCTCCTCTCGCCCTGGCTCAGTGGACTCACCTGTTCCTCATTTCACCCAATTAAGAACTGCTTTTAACCACATCTCACTGAGCAGTCATTGTAGGATTATCCCTCAGGTTCTCCCAAGTCTTAAGACATGTTAACCATATCACAGAAACCTCCTCTCTTTTTGTCTTAAGTTGTCTTAAGATCTGACAGGTCAAGATCAGGTTTTTCGCAAAAATTCCTATTACGGAAGTTAATCTTATAGGAATTTTATCTTATCTTACAGTGTCTTATCTTAAGTTAAGCAATTTTAAACTACTCAGTTAAGCCGACATGGTGACCATGTGCACAGCTGAAACTAAACATGTAATCAAAATACTGTTGAAATGTTAGTTAGCCAGACAGACAGCTACTGTCATAGAAAAGTGTCAAAACAAAACTAAAATATGATAAACTAGAAGTTATGAATATTGTGCAGAGCTCTGTGGTGTTTATCTGAGTATCACTGCTCCTAATAGTTTTGTTTCCTATTGCCCAAACGCTTTAGCCAACCATGCTAACATTATTCCTGCTAATAAACAGACCTGTGTTCTGCTCTGTCCTCTCATTATTCACCTCCATCACTGGACCAATATATCTCACGAGTTTTCATCTACTTTAACACACACAAATGTAAGAGGGGACTGTGGAGATCAGGATTATGCTAGTTCTATATAGAACTATATTGTCTGTCACTGCAGAGAACATTAGGAACAGTTAGGACGCTGCTGGGGTTGTCCTAAATTTAGGAAATTTAGTCTATTTAGGATGTTTGTGTAATACTGTTTTCTTATATAGAGTTAGGAAGAGATAATGAACTGTTGTTCTTGTAAAGACTTCTGTCCTGAATTCAGTCTGACACAGCAGATAGATTAAAGTTTCAGACGTAAGATGTGTCTGTAATATGGCCTCTGGTCTGGAATCTGTTAAGCTTTTTGCCGTTTTCTGACCTTTACCTGTTTTTTGGACTGAGCTGTTCTGACTGTTATTGCACTCTCTGCCTGTTGGAAAGATAGGAATGAGTTTTTCGTGTAAAGCCTGGTATTTTGTACTAAGATCTGCTCAGTTATATCACACTCTCTAATGACCATTGCCTGCGGATTACCACTTATGGTTCTGTCCTGACTGCCTGTGGGTCTGTCACCTGACTCTGAACTTCCTGAGGGTTCTCAAGTCAGTAATAACCACACTGAGATTACCAACCTGGGCGGCCAGCAATAAAGGTGGAACAAAATTACTAATTACCTAATTACCAAACCTACCCAAAATACAGCAGGCAGGACTCGCTCCTTTCCTGATCTGTCTGTGCAAAGTTATACCTGAACACACATAGCTCTGGAGGTAGAGGAACTGAGGGACCTGAGTGAAGAAGAGGAGCGTACCCCCATCCTTCCATGTTAGACCACCCATGGAGACCCAGAAGGATATCACGCCATCCTGGGAAAATGATAGTGAGTTCTCAGTTTTGAAATGGTGACACAAAGAGCCACTTTGAGCTGAGTTTACCAATAACAGTCTGTGGTTATGGCTTATATTCCAGCAGCAGGTTTCGGAGGTGCTGTAAGCAGAGATCTACCAGGGTGGGATCCTACAGAGTTTGGTAATAGGAAGATTACACATTCCTTCCATATTGACTAAGACGTAATGACAAGTTTTCCAGGGAATGTCACAGCAAGGTTAAGGTTTTTGAATCAGTCCCTGACAACTGTGACTTTCTGATAAAGGAATGTCGTCTGATTTGGTAACCTGGTAGCTTTCATAATTCCGGGAACCGCACCAGCCTCCGGAGTGTTTCTGATGAAGCTCATTATGATGAGCTAGGGCCATTTCTGGAGAAAAAAAAAACGTAGATTATATTGTCCTCTCCCACAGGAAGAAGGTATGACTAATAGAAGATGGCACGAGACAGGGCAGGCGTGTGTCTTTGAATGATATTGTATTTCTTCAGATGATTAAAATAGCACGACCCCTGGTTTTATCACACTGCTTCAGACCAGACCAGCATGAATATGGAGGTCATTCTCTCTCTTTCATTCACTCTCTCTCTCATTCTCCATCTCTATCTCTCTCTCTCTCTCTCTCTCAGGGGACTCGTAAATGTCACAGCCAATCAGTTCTCCTGCTCAATTCATCTCGTTAGCCAGACTGATTAAATACCTGGAGCCAGAGACGATATATCATCAACTCTCGCTCGCTCCTTGTGCAGCACAGCGGACGGCCCGGCAAAATATTCCACACTGTTATTGTTTATCTCATTCATTCTGGGTCTATTTTAAAGGGAGCCCTAATTTGTTTACCTGATTGTCATTCAGAGACCTTAGTGTTGTAGGGGTGGACTCCCTTTTGTTGCTTTGATACCGAATAGGAAAACAACATAATGTAACTTCATTAGGTCTTTCCCATCTGTGATCTTAAGCGAGGCTTGTACTGCTTATTTCTCATCTTTTCAGAAATTAAGTTTTCCCTCGTAGGGAAGCTACTTAACAGGCAATGACAGATGAAGGCACACGCACATGCACATTCCAGATAGTAACCAGACACTTTAACTGGCAGGCCTCTAATGTCTTGGGCTGTAATTATAAACCAAAGTGAGTCTCAAGACGGGAATCACCCTATCACGCTTCATTAATGTCCTCGTTCTGCAGGCTCTGCTTTAAATCAGCACACTTAAAAATGAAAGTCATGCTTTGAGTGTATTCATTTCAAATGTGTGCATCTTTTCCATGTGCACAAAATACAATAAAGGCCAAAATCGAGTTGGGCATTTCATTAATGGTTGGTTATATTTCATTAATGTGGAAATAGTGTAAACGTATGATTCAGGGAGATGTAAATGTGAGGCTTCATTTCCTCTCCAGGGAATGTTTTGATGTGGAATGCTTCACTGTATTGAAACTTACTGACACTGCTTTTTTTACAGTGGCGGTGGTAAGACCCAGGGGACATAATGTCAGCAATGAGTATGCTTACATGTGCTTAATAATTTGATAGCTGCAGAATTTCTAATGTTGTCAGTCAACACATTTGGTTGTACGTCATTCATCAGATAATGATTACGTGAGTAATCAGATAATGGGGAAACTCATTTGTGTAGTTGCGTTGTTATGAGTAATCAGATTTCTTCTTTGTAGCTATCCAATAAACTTACAGAAGATGATGTGGCATAAAAGTAATATTCATATGTCACTGTGCCTGACAATATGAACATACATCATTTAGAGGATGAAGAATTTTTAAACCCATTGTTTTGCCAAGCACATTGTTGGTTTTAGATTCACTCCAAAAGTCTTGCCATATCACACTGGTGCTGTCTGTTTTCCCACATGCACAGACTGAGAAAGGTGAAATCAGAGTAAGAGTACACGTGCACTGAGAAACCCAGTTACTGAGCTAAAAGCCAGCTCTCTTTATCAGAATTCGTAATCAGATTTCTAAGAAAATGGAGTATGCTGTTGGCATGACCACTTGAAATATCATGTAAATGCACTTACTGTCAAAAATATATAGCTATTTTATATAAAGCTATTATATAAAAATGAAAAAGCTACGCATTTCATAAAATAGGGGCAAATCTGAAAAATAAGTTTTCCTTCGACTGTCTTGCCTCTCCTTTTTTTTTGTCCCATGTATCGCCCATCAAAAAGCCCTTTGCAAGTACACTAAAGAGAAAATACTTAACTGCAAAAGTGGATAGGAAGAGGAGTGAAAGTGATTGTTTGAACCATATGGGTTGAACCCATTCACAGTGCTTTGTGGGATATGTAATTCATTCCGACATTAAACACATTAAACACAGAGTAACACTGTAAAACAATTGCCTTCCACCGCCCTGCATTTGCCTCTCCACCATGAACCTATTTTTTAAAATATGTTTTAGGCAAAAAAACAATCTCCAAACAATCATAAAGCAATGTCTCAAACATCAGGCAACATATTCATCGCCATCTTGTATAGTAGTTGTGGAAGCATTAAACATTTCAGACATCTGGTTCCTTTCCCCACCACTGTGAACAATTCTGACTGAACATGTTTCTCAGGAATGGAGTATTTCGTTTCAAACCACTCTAAATGACTTACCATCTTAGCAATTGAATTAAACACAACCTTCGATCCTGTAAGTGCTGCTGGACTGCTCTGATTTCACACCTTTTTTGTTGGTGATGAGAAAGTGTCCAAATTCATGCTTTAAGTAAACTGCACGGTTTACCCCGACATACCACAATGCTAATGATGGAGGAGGGATACATTTCAGTCACAGCCTATGTCACCCTAAGAGATTTTGAGTGCTGCAGGCTTCCATTACTGTCATCACATTAGCTACATTAGCCTTGTAGCTCCAGTTCAGACACTTATCATATCCTGGTTGATTGACTGCGTTTGGGGCAAGGGGCAAACTGTGTATATTTGATTTTTGGGTGACCTGTCCCTTGGCGTGACAGTGCTTGGGCCGGTGCCTTCTAAATGCATTTTCCATTATTTTGACAGTGTTCTTGTGAAAACGCAGACTTGCGGTTGCATACCAACTGCCTCAGCCGTCATCTGAGAAAGTTCAGGAGCTCCTGTCTCTGCCCCCCACCTGCAGAAAACATTACAGTGTCTGTTCTGTGTGTGAGGTGTTTGAGATAAAACACCATGTTGTCAAAGTGTCAAGACTGGGAGAGCGAGCCTGGAGGACGCTAAGCAGTCATCCTAGCAGTGCGCACGTGTTTACCTACACTTGTTTTAAGCTCTATAAATCTGTTGGGCTGCTTTCCAGGCAAAAATGAAGTCCTTTTACAGGAGCCTTAACACGCAATTTGCATTTGTTTGCAGGAGGTCGCTCGGATGAACCTTCTTTTTGCCAGTGTTGATGGAATATGTTGCAGTAGAAATGTGTATGAGTTGCCCTCAGCTTTGAAATCCAGCCAACCCAGCTCAAGTAGTAGTGCTAAGTTTAAAACCTGAACCTGACCCAAACTGCTCACACTCACTAACAGAGATGGATTACTGCAGACACGGTTCTACCGAACTTTGTATTGTTACTAAGCGCAGGGACACATTCACCCACTCCTCCAACTCCAGAGCTATTCTGAATGTATATGTGAAAAAGAGAGAGACAGAAAGCCTGCATACATGAGAGAGAGAGAGAGAGAAAGAGAAGAAAACAATTATTGGGCAAGTAAGCCCACCAGACAAAAAAATTAGTCACCTTGTGTGTTTAAGGTGGTAGTAACTTCAGGCTCCTGCAGATGGTGCTGCATGAGGATGGTGGGACTATAAATACCTGCGGGCGTGAGTGACGGGATTCATAGATTGAGAAGAGGTGGTACAGTGCAGTGAATGTCTCGTTTGATGTGTGGTAAATAGGTCCAAGGCAGATGTTACTGAATGGCTAAAAGGAGTGATTGCATTTGGGCGTGCCAAAGGCCATAGTGTTGAAGGGAGTAGTTGAATTTGCAGGTGTATGGAAGCACACAGTCTTATGGGTCTACCAGGCAGTGGTAAAAATCCCAGTCTACAGGAAATTCTCCTCAGGATTGTGCCAGAGAAGGCATCTGGCAAATCTGGCCCAACTGTGCAATTCTTTGATGCAAGAGTGGCTGAACATTGAAGTCACCCACATCAATAAACTTGTCCAATTGTTGCCAAATTGAATCTCAGCTGTTATTTGGGCTTGTGGAGGTATTACATACTAGTGGGTACGTTTCAGTCACAGGTCATTCTTTTTTTCCCTTGCAGTTCCCTTGCTGCACTTCCCCACTTACCTAGAAGAAACATTGTGAGTTCAGCATCAAACTTCATCTCTTTACACGGCAAAAGTGTCTCCAGCAGTGGAAAGTAATGCCAATGTTAACTCTACTATATCACTACTCCTGTGTCCTCAAATGATCTAACCAGGAGTGGTAGAAAGCAGAGCTATTTATTTATTCACATTCTGTGGATAATTCTAGTTCATTTTGGAGTTCAAGTTTTAAACTATAAATCTTGTACCGACATTGTATATTTATACTGATCATCCACACTCTGGGGGGTTTCATATGCATTTTCACCAGTATGCTTTTGTTGTTGAAATAGAGAGCGGCTGCAGGTCTATATACAGCTGAGTCAGGTTTTAGGAACCTTTAGTTTCTGATTTATGCACAGCAATATGTCGACGTCTGAGAGCTACTTAACCTTTTTTTCTGGGGTTCTGAGCAAATTGCTGAATAATAAGGCCATTAATTATTTGAGGACACTTGAAATGGAGAGCAATTAAAGCTTCCCTCTTAAAAATAAAGGTGTCACTACGGTTTCTTTAGGACAGAACCCTTTTGGTTCCCTGAAGAACCATTCAGCTGTGGGAACTGTAGGGAAACACCCATTGAAAGGTACTCCTACTGGCTCTAAAGTGCCTTTTTGTGTCACACAGATGCCTTAATGTTTCATACCACTGTGTTGGGAAGTTTACTGCACTGTATTTTTCCATGAATCTTTTATTTTACTTTAAGGAACATCGTATGCGTGTTCAGAATGGAACAGCAGCTGCTTTGGCAGCCTAACAGTGATGAAAGCATGTCCACGAAATGCTCCATCATTATTTTTCATTCTGCATTTGGGATATGCGAAAGCAGCAGCCCTGTAAAGGCCTCATCAGTTATCACTTGGCCTCCTCCCAGAATGCTCTACTGCACTCAGGAGGAGGCAGGTTTGTTTAAAGGCAGAAAAATAAAGCAGCAGAGGCACATGGAAGACGCCACGCTGAGTTCTTCTCCCAGGAGCTTTGGCATTCTTATGTTACTGTGGATTTTCAAAGTTTCTGAGGTGGAAAAGTAAACGAGTCTAGCTGCGCCGTTCTGTAGATCTAAACGGCTTTTCTCCTGAAGTACAGTGGAGAAGACTAATTGTGTATGATAAACTTTGATTGCAGACACGTTTCTCTATGCAGGTCTTGGCCCGAAACCAGCCTAAACGAGCGTCGCTCTTGTGCATGGAAGATCAGGTGGATATAATGAATCTGGCAGGTAACAGTGCTGCACTGAGGACTTAGAAAGACTTAGGAGAAGCTAGCCAGCTGTGCAGTGTGAAAAGCCACATAGCACTCGCTCTTAACTCTGTTTTGCACCTGTCAAATCTGAAACCTTCTTACCAGCCCCGTTCTGAGCCAGTTCTCTCCCTCGCATGGGTGTTATCCGCTAGCACATTGAGACGCCACGCACGGGTGAGTGACACTTTTTGACACTCTGGGTGATGATGAATAGATGACCGAGGTGAGTCAACCAATTATCCAATTGCATTAGTGAGCCGTCTGGGAATTTTCTATTCAGAGCTATTTAACAGAGCTAATTGCATACAACCGTCTGTCTCTCTCTGTCTCTCTGTCTCGTTTTCCTTTTCCATTAAACACCCGCACAGACTTCAAATACATCAAAACAAACACTGAAAAAGATGCTTTAAATTGACTTGTTATATCAACACAATTCCTACCCAGACAAGTAAAACGGCACACATGTGTACAACTGTAGTACATGTAAACACCATCTAGGAGAATGTTATTTTGCTAATAACAGTCCTAGGGTCTGCTAATTTAGCTAGAGAGCTACAGGTTTGTGAACCCTTTATGATTTTCTATATTTCTCCATAAATATGCAGAAAAATGAGACGCATTATGGCTGGAGAAAGAAAAACACTGCATTCCTATTTACTCTCTGGCATAACGGCACTTCTCACAAGCTGCTGGTATTCTATCTGATTCAGTTCCCCTCAAATTCAGGTTCCCTTTCACAAATCAGTGGTGGTTTTTTGAAAGCTTCATTCAGTAAGTACCGCAGCTAAATGATAGAGAAACAATGGCTTTGAACACTCACAGTGTTGGCTCACCAACGCTGTTGGGAAATACAGTCATGGGCTGGAAGTTAGGGAACCAGCCTTGTAACCAGTGGGTCGCTGGTTTGATCCCCTGCACCTAACCTGGAACGTAACTGAAGTGCCCTTGAGCAAGGCACCCAACCCCCAACTGCTCCCCGGACGCCGCGAATAGGGCTGCCCACCGCTCCAGGCAAATGTGCTCTCTGCCCCTAGTGTGAATGTTCTCTAGTGTGTTTGTGGTGTATGTGGGTGTTTCACTTCACGGATGAATTAAAGGCAGTAGACACATTCCTCTGTGTGCAAACACAAATAGTAAGTGGTCCTAATTTCTAATTGTAGTTTTAAAACGTTCCAGGTTCTCAAGTGCGTATGTGTTCACTGAACATAAACCAACGGCAAGCAACACTGGAACTACGGGTAGTGAAAATGTTTAGAAAAGGTTGTAGGGCTGTATGTATTCACCACATCAGTGCCAGACAGCGGAAGAAGTGTTCATCAGCACAACTGTTTGCTGTTCCTTTGAATTAAACATAATGTTTCATAACATCTTGATTATGCCTTATTCATGACACAAAATAAATAAATAAGCAGTATGGCTTTCTGATTAGTGACTGCATCCATAATAAACAGTGCGTTAGTGAATAACACAACATCATGTTGTATATGCAGTGATGTACATGATGAAATTCTTAACTTGTTTACATCTGAACACTGCAGAAAGCCTTGTTAAAAAGAGACAAACACACACACACACACACACACACACACACACAAACTTGACAGAACATACATACATATTATCCTACAGATATTACATAATTAAATTACTATATATATATTAAATTACTGGATATAATCCAGTCTTTATATGAGCTCTGCGGTCTAACATCACTCATGACAGTTCTCTGTGCTTTGGGGATAAGGATAAGAAATGCCATTTACCCTGCAGCTTCAAGAAGCCAGCAAACAAAGTGGCTTGAGGCATTGGCCATTCCAGCAGCCTCCTCTTCCTCATGGACACTGACTCTGGGCATTGTTTCCTCTGCGACACAGACCCTCAGGCGAGTGTCTTGCTTGCTTCACTGTTGGATGTGGGATCAAGAAGCATGGGCCCAGCCCTCAAGGCTGGCAACTGAAGCTGCATTCTCATGTATGGGAAACGTTTAGTGCCCAGTGGGCTTCAGCAGGCAGCAATTTAACTGGGACTTTCTATTAGCGAATGCATCCACCCTCCTGCTGGGTGCTGATTTCCTGGGTGCCAGTAACCTGCTGGTCGATATTTAGAACAGATGCCTCATCAATCCTAAGACATTTAGCTTACTCAGCAGCTCCAGCTCCTCCAAGTTGTCCAGCATACTCTCTCTGGCACCTCCTCACGCCCCCTCGCAGAGTTCCCAGGGTCGACAGACCCCACATTCACATCAGACAGCAGCAAGCATGGAGTCAAGCACCATATCACTACTACTGGCCCACCAGTCTATGTTCGCATCAAGCAACTAGACGCTAAAGCTGGTCTTGTCTATGGCCAGGTGTTACAGGTTCCTGGAGACTTCCTCCCTTGTGCCATGGGCCCATGGTTTGCCAGTCAACTTACCCTTTTCCCCTACGCCTATGTCTCAACATGGACTGCAGCATGCCTTGCATGTTGCACAATGTGGACTATGTGTTTGTATGGCATGATTCCCACTGTGCCCCCTGTCTATGATGGCCCTTTCTGGGAGACAAATGCATCATGGTGGACAGCAGAAGTGTGCCAGAACGCATCTCTCTCATTTGTGTCTCAAACCAGGTCACCTGGCCTTGGGCAGGCCTGTGGTAGTGGGACAGCTAAAGTGACAGGGGTGCCCACCAACAGCTGCTCCTCCTGTCCTGGGGGTGGCTGTGTAGGGGCTAGTGCATATAGATAAGCATAAGTCACACCCAGACTCATAGTCAAGCTCACTTGATCCTAGCCCTTTAAGCGACTACAGAAAGAGAGAAACTAGACTTTGGGTTTCTGAGTGTTCAGCCGACTTAAAGTTTCCTTCCTCTGGAATTTTGTTTTAAAGTTCACCTCAGCGATGTGCTTCCAGACTCCTTCAGTACCATATTTTATTCGTGTGCAACCAAATGACATTATAGGATTGTAGAAACTGAAGCATCATTTTTCATTTTTTCACACCATTGTCCACTTGTATCTACAAAATCCATTTCCAGAAAAGTTGGAACATTTTGTACAATGCAGTTATAACAGGAATGTGTGACTCATTCATTTTCTTTAAGTTTTTATTAACTGACAAAAGTACAAAGAAAAGATTTCCAGTGTTTTCACTGAACATGTAGAATTTGATGCTCTAGCAAAGTAAAAAAAAAGTTGGGACAGAGGCATGTTTACTACTGTGTTACATCACCTTTCCTTTTACTTACACGTTTTAATTGGTTAGGAACTGAGAATACTAATTGTTGTAGTCGTCATTCTTGCTTGACTTTAACTGGTCAAAGTCTGTAGTCATTGATTCTCCTCTTCATGACGCACCATACGTTGTCAATAGGGGGCAGATTTGAACTGCAGAATTGAGACCTGGCATTATCCAGCTGAAATAACCATGGACATGGAAAAAGACATCATCACTCTGAAATCCCAATTTTGGATCCTAAAAACATCTCCGTGACAATGGTACCTGCATAGGCAAGTCACCCATGCCATGGACTCTGATGCCTGCCGTACCTTGACAGGTGTTGGCATTTGTATCTTCGCTGATATAGGTCTGGAATGTCCATTTGGCACTGGGAACTAGTCGATTTCTCCCACGAACAGGCTGAAACATGGACTCATCTGACCATAGCACATATTTCCACTGTATTGCTGGTGTTTCTGTGTGGAGTTGCTGCTAGGCTTTCTACCTGCAAAATAGAGTTTCTAGTTGCATTTCCTGATGCAGTAGTGGACTGTATTAAGTAACTACAGTTTTCTCATGTACTCTCAAGCCCATGTTGCTATATTTAGCACAGTAGCTTTTCTCATGCAGTGCCATCTGAGGATTCAGAGGTCACACATATTCAACAATGGTTTCTGTCTTTGCCCTATGGACTGAGATTCCCTTAATCATTTTACAAAATTATGTATGAAAGACAGTGAAAAGAATTTTAATTGTTTGGGGACTGAGGATACTAGTTATTGCTTAAGCTGAACAACTGCCCATACTGTGTGGTCTGATCCTGAACAACAACAAATCCTCTGTGGTCTGATGGTTGCTTCATCTGCCTTGGCTGGGTGCCCACAGCTTGCCTGCATTTCTGACCAGTTTACCCACCATGGAGCTTCATGGTGTCCTATGCTATACGGAAACTTTGCCTGCATGCCACTGGCCCTCCCAAAGACTTTTCACTTTTCTTTTCCTGTTTCGCAGACTAATCAGACATTTCTTCCTCTGCTTCACAAAACACTGAACACTTCTCATATTCTTACTAATAGGCCATCATCGTGGGCTTCTATCGTAGCAGCTATTGATGTTTATTTTATTTTTTTCAGTGATAAACTATGTGCAGTGGTCACTGGTAAGTTTCATTCAGACTTTCAGGTCTGTTTCTCATTGCTACTCGAATTGGACTCTAGCAGTTATTGGTTATTCTATATTCAACATTGCATATATGTGTAAAATCTTATTTTTTATATTGCTCTTGTGCTTCTTTTGCTATCCGGTGTTGACCTGAGGAGGATGAGTTACCCTTTTGAGTCTTGGGTCCTCTTTCTCTGGCTCTTGGTTTGCTCATTTGGGGTTTGGACCCAGATTCTCTGTAAAGCTGCTTGGTGACAACATCTGTTGTAAAAGGCACTATATAAATAAACCTTGATTCGACTTGACCCAAATTCTTTGCAATCTTGCATTGAGAAATGGTCTTATAAACCTTTCACAAAGTTTGGCACAAAGTGGTGAGCCACGACCAATTTTTTGCTGGTCTTTGGTGGAGCTCCTTTTATACCTAATAATGATAAACTCACCTGTTGCCAATCCACCTCCTTATTGTGGAATGTTTCAGAACAGCATAACTCAAATATAATGTAAACCTTTCACTCTGCTTTTGCCTCTGTCCCAACTTGAGTATGTTATGGCACCTAATTCAAAATTGGTTTATATTTACAAGATGCAATCACGCTGGCCAGCCAAAACATTAACAGTCACTTCTTTGTACTATTGTCAGTTAAAAAAGGTTCAGGAAAATGAACAGATTCTTGTTTTGATTGCAGTTTACAGATTGTTCCAACTTTGTCCAGAAATGGGTTTTGTAGATACCCCTGCAGCATGCTCTCTTCATTCAGTTCATTGTAAGTTGCTAGCATATTGTGAGATGACCAGTGCACATCACTTATTTACAGCCGGGAGGATGTTATTGAAATGGTACACGGTGTAGACATATGAATGAGGAGTGCCTCCTGAGTCTTCAGTTGTGTGTGTGTGTGTGTGTGGAGCTTTCTTGCTCTCTCTCCCCCCCTGCTGTGCGGAGGGAAATTACGTTAGCATCTGCAGCCGCTGGTCTGGCCTACAGCTGCTCCAGCACTGCTTCGGCCTAATCAGCTGGCTGACGTGACAGATGGCCAGTGTTTACCTTCACACTCGGCCTGCTACCTGCCAGATTGCTCCCACCCTGGATGTGTTCAACATCACACTATTTCCGACTCGCTGTTGACCAGGCTCCGCTTCATCAAATTTTTATTTTTTATTTTCTGAATTCAGCGAAAAGTGTATTCCTATATCAACCATGAGGTTTACGCTGAGCTAAAGACAGGTGAACTCGGCATCATTTTTGTTGCAATAATTCTGCTCACGAGTTAAAATCGGTTGTCTGAATGCCTAATCTGATGTGATCGTTGGAAGTCGATTTAGGCTAGAGCAGGTAAAAGTAGTCCAATCTGACTTTCTTACCAGACCTGATTTTTATTGTTAGGTTCTTTACAGTGTCTTTTAAATGCTACTTATATCTAACATTAGTCTGGACAGATCACACTCCTAAGCAGACCCGCAAAAGAACAGAGCTTTACATGGGACACTCACCAGAGGTAAAGAATCATAACTGCCAATGGATGCAGTCATAGAGTGATTACAAAGTTCCAGTGGCTGACAGCTGTGTTTTTGCACCCAGAATGCATTTGGCCACTTTGTTGGTTCATGTCCCTGATCTATTTCCTTTCAGGCTTTTAACTTTCCTTTGACTCTGCAGCCTCAGTCTCTTTATTTCTAAATCTCTCCCAATCTATAACAATGAATGCCTTCTAATGCATCCCCACAAATGTTTATGAGGTTTAGGCAGCTCAAAATTTTGATCAATGTCAAATTGGATTGATGTCAAAGTCATTATGAATTCCAGTCAGACTGAGTTGTATTGTGGCATATTGGGCATGTATCAGATTTCAGTGCTTCTTATGAACGTGTCTCAAATTGGTATTGAAAATATCAGACTCAGTGTGTTTTTTTGCTGTTTACACTGCCATACAGATAACACGTCTGTGTCACATATGAAGAAAAACACTGGATTTGGGCCACTTGTACCCGCTGTGTGAACGCAGCCTTAGTGCTAGTTTAAAGACAACAGTTCTGGCAGAATGAGACCGCTGCTATGTGTAGCATTAAATTCCTGTGCACAATGGACATGCCCCTAATCAGCAACATGTTCCTTTCAAGCATGTACTCGAGACAAACAATGTAAAACACAGGGAAACAGACGAGGCAGCAAACAAACTGAGAGGAAAGACTGACTTGCAAGGTGGAGATACGAATGTAGAAATCGTACAGCAAAACACACAGAGGGGCAACACTGGGGTTACAAAAACACAAGCACTAACCAGACACGACTGGGGAACACTAAACAGTCTAAAAGCTTTAAACCCGTGTTTATAATGAAGGCGCACTCACCACCGTCAACTTCCAGCATTGCTGAATTTCTCTAAGCACCAGAGTGCAGAATTTTCCTACTACTCTGTTAAATGAACCCCTTTCTGCAGGCCTCCTAGTGGCCATTCTGTTAGCAGAATAGAAATGGTCTAACTGATACTTTTATTAATAGAATTGAACAAAATAATCCAATTCAAAATATAATTAGAAGTTCATTTATTTCTTATTCTAATTAAAAAATGTTGTAGACGGAATGGAGTAGAGGTATTTATTTCTGAGCTCGTCTATGCTCTAAAACATACTTTTTTTACCGTCTTTTAATTTCATTTTACGTTTTCTCTTAGTTCAGTCTAACACCAACAATCACTGGCCTTCGACTGCAATTTATGGTTTTGTAATGGTGTCGAAAACGGTCAAACATTCAAAGAGACCTCAGCAGTCAGCCTGGGCTAGCAACGATGCTCTCAGCCATGATGCAAATTCAAACAGTCCTGTCAGTCCCTGCAAACAACAATGCAGGCATTGCAGCGAGGACAGAGGATGTGGAGGGGCAGATGCCAGACCACAAAGCCTATACTAGCTCCCTTGAGGCAGCTCTCATTGAAACGCAGAAGGTAAATTAAGTGCGCATATCAAAAGTCAACAATTCAGAAGACTGGTCACGTCACAGTAACGATGAAATAGTCAGCATTCCAGACGGGGAGGAAAAAGGAAAGGCAACTGCACTCATCGCTGTCCTAAACTGCTGAGGGCACTCTTTTTCAGGAGCCCTTGATCTTTGACTGGGCTTACTGTGTTTTCCAACTGGAGAAGCAAAGCCCCAAGCGATCATTGCCCGAGTGCATTCCTGCCAGGAAAAAGAATTGATTCTACGACTTAGGATGGGAGGGAACTTGGATTACAATGGTCATAAAGTGCACATCTTTCTGGATTACACTGCTGAAGTGATGGAGCAGAGAAGGAGGTTCAGTGATGTGACACAGACTCTAAGAGAGCAGGAGATGAGCCACATTCTCCGTTTTCCTGTGAGGCTTTCTGTTCGGCATGATAGCTTCTTTGCGTCTCCTGCAGAAGTCTTGAAGTTTATATATACTGAACTGAGGTGAGCATCATGACTGTCCTGGCTGAGAAAAGCACACTGCTTTGTTGGGGAGAAGCTGACCAGGCTTGGTACTGGGGTTATATGGGGTGTTATGTTTAATAATATGTTTGCTTTGCATCTTGATCTCATTTGCTTTCCTTTGTTCTTATGGGCTGTCTTTAATTTTCTGTTCCACACTTGTCAAGGCTAGATATTTGTATATGATGGTGACGACAGGAGTGGTTTCACTTTCGCCTCAAGTCTATCAGAAATCATCCACTTCTAAAGCCAGGGGTGTGGCTACATGTTTTTGCAAAAGCATCTTGTTTCATTATAACTGCAGACCCTTTCCTTTAGATGAGACTTTTAGAAAGATTTTTGTGTGAATCTAACATTCATTATGCTGAAGATGATAAATGAATCTATTAAACATTAGAGACGTCCTAATAAGAGACTTCCTAATTCACTATATGAAGCAAACATACTATCACTGTCCTAGGAAAAACAAGTATTTCCGAAGTGGCAGCTTTACAGGAGAGAGCAAAAACCTATTTAATTGTGTTGTAAGTCAACGGAACCAGACTTTTCCAAGCAATTTTGAGCAATCTCTGTTCTTCATGAAATTTTCACACAGTGTAAACGACATATAATCAAAAGATGCATAACAGTAAACATTTACAAAGCAACTGATATTGCTTCTTATAGACTCATAGCTCTTTTAAAGTTTGATTAAAAAGTCCTGACTAAGGTGTGATGCACCTGGCTGGGAAAGTACATTTTAAAAATGATATACCTAGATCAAACTGGCCGTATCCCAGGCAGGTTCACATGTGGTAATGTGCATCTGCTTTTCAACATCCTATATGCAGATCTGGCAAAATACATGCTTACTGTATTAAATTTTGCCCGTCATTTTCAAAAAGTGTAAGTAAAATAACTTCCCTGATCACCATTTGGATGTTCAGACACAGTCGCTTCCTTACAACAGCAAGGTAGTAGGCCATAGTTAAAAAAGTTATTCTTTTGATCTGGAAAATCCGCAAATGCAAGAGATGTTTGTTATGATACAGATGGAACACTGGTGGTCTAGTGAATCAAAATCTTCACAAACTTTTTTTTGGATACATGGGGATCTCCTTCATGAATCTCTGATACCTTTCGTTACGTTTGCAATCTTGAAAAAAATCTATTTAAACAGTGTTGAAGGAGATCTGTTATGCTCATTATGCTCATTATGTTCATTGCTCATACCTTTTTAAGTTCTTCTCAAATAGATTTACATTCTTAAATCTTTTCTAATACACTTTTTTTTCTCCTAACCTCGCCTCCGCATGAGCTTAGTGTGCTCTGACAGGTCAACTGCCCACACTACTTCCACCCCCACACTACTGTGACTGTTCTTACAATGGGGTCGGTTCTGTCGAATCAGTTTGAGTCAGAATCTGATCCTGAAAGTCAGCTACAAGAAGTCTGTCGAACTGATCCACCTTTGTAAGCTAGACTGGAGCAGGACGTTTCAGAGCGGTAAATTAGTATTGTTTTAGCTCTCTCTTTGTCCTGTGCAAGCTTGCCAGTAGCCAGGAAATAAGGACTGTGTTATGAGATGATGTGACCTCGTAACAGAGAAAAGGGCTGGAATTTCAACAAGGCGTTTCAGGCAGCTGAGAACAGAAGCTGGATTCTGTGGGAGAGAGTTAAGCCCTATTCAGGCTGGATTAGTTTTCCAGAGGAGGTTTGGTGATGTAATATGTGCGTGACTTGATTGGCCAGTTTGTACGGGATAAAGGATCTCTGTAATTTTCCCAAATAAACCCAAATAGCCCGAATCAAAACATTATCGCATAGACGTTTACATAAGCATTATTAGACAGGCGCCACATGTCCAAACAATACCATGTGGCTAATTGACATATGCACCAGCATTAGACTAGTCAAGTGGGTTCCTTTAGAAAACACACTTCCTTGCAAGAGGTGCTTTCAAGGTAATTTTCTTTCCATGGCCACATAATTCAGAATTACTGCTGTGGACATGGCAGATTGGTGCAGGATTAAAATCACAGATCTTGTCACTCAAATTACAGCACGCCCCCCCATGCAGTACTAATACCACTCCAACAGGGCTTTACTCACTCTGGCATGTACTTTGGACTTTATAACTTTGCAGAGCGTTTACAAGCACAAAACCTGCATAACACGCTAAAGGACAGAGGGAAAGTAGAAAAACACATTATGTCACCCTTTCATTTAAATCAAGACCTAAAGTGGGGCAGAGGGAGCTCCCAAGCAGGCTAAAACTGCATTGAATGGCAGCTGTGCAAAGGGGTTAAACCCAGAATGAGAACACAGAAATCAGTGGTAGGTACCATGTAGGTTTAAACGTATGCTAAGAAAGGCAGCCAGGCTACAGGCTTTAATATGAACGTGCTAATATTGTTAGTATTGTATATTGTAATATTGTAGCTGTAAAATGCATACTTACTGTTGTTGGGGGTTTGGTTCTCTGATATTGCATCTCACATTAACTGTCAACATCAGAGTTCTCCAAAAAGACAAGGGTACTTGCAGAATAAGGAGATACTGTGGGAAAAGAACAGGTGTAGTTTTGCATATAACAGCTCCAATACCATCTAGCTTCACTGTAATTACAGGCCATTACTGTGTTTATACGTCATACTGCGTTTCTTAGGAACACTCAAGAGGAACCCGTCCTCTGGTCTTTACTCGCTTCTACAATAAAAAAACTCAGGTTCTCGTTGCTGTTACTCTCCTCCTGAGGCCTGATCTCTCTTTTATTGGTGCACATTTCCTTCTCTCTCCGCTTTGTTCGTGGCTTCCCTGTGCCAGCCGCTAAAGGAACGATTACCTCTGGGTTAAGGGTGTGGTCCAAAGTGTTCTGGGTGTTTCTGGAGCACGTCCTCTGCTCCCTGATACCCTGAGATAGCAGAGATAGCCACTGCAGTGCCTGGAGCTCCAGGCCCTCCCTCCAAGACGCTGTCTTCAACCCTCTCTCAGCACCACAGACACCGTGCTCTTGGCAAGTAAACAAACCCCAATGCCCTTCTAAGCCACATGGTTTCCAAGAACCTTCTTAAACGGGAGCCAAAATGCTTGGATCGAGTCAGTGGCGAGGCGCAGTGGATTGTTTTTGCTTAAAGTAATAGGCTTAGGTATTTAGATGATTCACCTGCCTCGATGAACGGATATTTGTGGCATTCTCAAGCTCTCACGTTTTGGGATAACTCATCCAATGTAGCTAAAGCGAGACAGCAGAGCACGGTGGCAGGCAAACAACAAGTGTCTAGCAATTCTGGCTTACATTCTTCTGATAGGGGCTTTTCGGGTGTGGTCCTAGAGGGTCAGTATCCAGCACAGTTTGATGATTTGCCTGTGCAAACACACCTGATTCAGCTTGTCTGTGCTTGACTTAATATCCTTGCAACAGACAGATGTCCACACAGTTTGCGAACAAGATCTACTGCAGGGTCATTACTTGTGGTCCAGGACTGTTTGATGATCCCTGCTCAAACACACCAGTTAAAGCTGGTCAATGAAGGAGTACTTGAGCATTTACTTATTAACCTAAAGCTTTTCGTCATGATCGCTACCATAAATTGTCCACGTATCGCTGCACAGTTCAACAGTTAAGTTGAAAGCATTTAGAGTGGTTTACTGTGAAATGCTCCATTCTGGAGTGGGTGATGTCTGAAGATGTTAAAGGAGCAATCAGTAAGATGACACAACCTGTTGAATTCATACTCCAAACAAACAGAGTGGAACGTATCACCAGAAAGTCATAGTGTACATTCCTGCTGTAAGACACAAGGAAATGCACAGTCCTTCCTCCTCAGTGTTAGCATTAACAGCTGATTACTTGCTAGTCTAACAACAAATTTCGTCCCTTTACTCGCCAGGAGTGTCTCCAGTGTTGGAAAGCAAAGCCAATGTTAACCCTTGTTTTCCTTTTTTGTGTTTTTGTTGGAGCGGGTGGGGATGGTCATAATAGTCGATGCGCAGAACTTCAGCCATCATTGTGTTTACTCTTCCTATCATTGGCTACCTACCCTTAAATGATCTAACTGGCAACATGACGTGACCTTGATTTGATGAGATGTGTGAATATGGTAGCTAACTCAAGTCTAAAGCGAGGTTCAAAGTGGTATTATGAGACAGGAAGGCCTAGCTGGTTGGCATGCCAACTTAATAGATACAAAGTCTTTATAGGAAAGACCTCCTAGGAAGGTAGTCCATAGCAAGGTAGTCATCTTTGCAATTCCCACAGGCAGTAATTTTCTGCCACACAAGACTAGACTCTATCTCTCTGAATGAAGTGAGACCAAAATACTCAAAGCTGAGGGTCAAATTACCGTTCCTCAGGAATGGTTTATAGCATTTGGCTCACAGAATACATGATTTTTCAGCTTGTTCTGGCTACTGCGTTTGCGCATAACTCAGCACCACAGTATCGCTGACCCTTCCCTGCTTGCTGCATAACCTGTAAACTTATTGACTGATTGAAGGGCAGGACGTTCTCCATAAACAGATGCCATATATATATATATATATATATATATATATATATATATATATATATCTACCAGTGACCAATCTCTTTATTTACAACTTCTCTGGAAGATTTCTCTTCAACATGATATAAGACATTTTTGACATATTATCAAGATGCTTATTTCTCCACATTCTGTTGATAATTACAGTTAATTCTGGAATGTCTTTAACTTACAAATTGCTCTTTTAACCCCTCACAGTAAGCCTGGTTTTGGCCTAAAACTTGTATTTTTTACTCCGTTTGTGGTGGAAGGATACATGCCTGTCTAGCTCTACTGGTCATATAGTAATTCAAATTATAATACTGTACTTGTGTTGTAGACTTGTGACTTCTGGTTACCATCAGAACCAGGATGTTTCTCAACAACAAACCATTTCACACCAAACCACTCTGAATGACTCTGTTTACATCTCAGCTATTGTATCACAAAGACATGTTGTTCACACTTCAGTAGTACACTTCAGTAGCACTGCTGTGTCTGATCCACTCAGACCAGTGCAGCACACACTAACACACGGTGCTGAGATTGTTAAACCACCCACATCATACCTGCTCTGTGGTGGTCCTACTCAACCTCTTGAACTCACTCAATGTCTTAAAGTCAAATTTCTGGGGTGGCTGGTGGAGAGGTTATGCTGTTCTTTGGGAAAACTAGGAGCTCAGATACAGATTCAGGGATAGCTCATTGTTTAGCCTTTATATATTCTTAACAATCTAAAGATGTAGCACTAATCTGCATCAGGGTGGCGCTGCAGGAAACTGGTTCACCCTGTTGGTCCTTCATAGCCTACCAACTGTAACTGTGCCTGAGATACCTCTGAGAAACTTTTTGAAAAAATATTTGTAAATCTGAAAACTTTCCCAGGAGTTTGATGGAAAGAGTGAACTGTTACTCATTTCCCAAACTAAACACAAGAGTAGAGATGTGTAAGATCTCAGCTCATGTGTAGGAGAGAGCATCACCAAACTCAGAAGAAGAATTGTTAAACCAAACATTTGAAGCTAGCATCAGCTCCACTATGGCGAGGGAACAGCCGGCCAGGGCTGGATTATCCAGCCAACATGGCATCCTTCCAAATACCAGGAGATATTTTGCACACTGGTCCTGAGCACTGAAGAACAGAGTGAACGTATGAAGTAACACAAAGTACGCAGAGAAACAGATGGACTACAGTCTGTAATTGTGTAATTACAAAGTGCACCCACATAGTGGAGTCACATTATTATGACCAGTCAATAATAATAGCCAGAGTGACTGCTGCATGGACAGCAGCTAGACGGGCTGGGAGTGACTCAGTAAGGTCCTGGTAGGTTGTGACAGGTATCTGGAGCCATGCTGACTGCTGTGCATCCCACAGCTGCTGGAGGTTGCATTGGGGAGGATCCATAGAGTCAACAAAACAGTTGAGGTGGTCCCACAGATGCTTATTTGGGTTTACCTCTGGGGTTTTAGTGGGCCAGGGTAGCACTCTTGGTCATGCTCTTCCAACCAAAGTTGGACATTTCTAGCTGTGTGACATGTTGCCTTGTTCTGCTGGAAGATCCCATCCACCCCAGGGAAGAAAATCAGCATGTATGGGTGCATGTAATCTGCAAGGTTGGATTTATTCCCAAATCGGTTGATTTGAGAGTGCTTCCACATTGATGAGTGGGCCACAGAGAATGAAAAACGTGACTTCCTTCATGAGTTATGTGCTGCTGTCATTGAAAATAGAAAGTGGTCATTATAATAATGTGACCCGACTGCGTACGTAGTTGGTGGAGCTGATAAAATGGACAGCAAGTGTAGATACAAGGAGGTGGTTTTACTGTTATGGCTCAGTGGTGTAGTTGTGCACATCAGACATTAATTCATGAAATTCAGCAACTGTCCATTGTCTTCTGTTACAAGTAAGGTTCAGGTCAAAGTACCTGTCGAAAATATTGTCCATGGTTATTAACAGTATGATACAGATGCAGCGGGTAGAGATTAGGTAAAACACTGGGCTATTGGTGATCCATGCTGGGCTACGGCCTACCAGGACCAGAGATGTGTATCCTATTCTAATGCAGCTAAAATCACCAAATAAAGGAAACGCAGCACTACATGGTTAAAAGCTTGGTGTCAGTTCCGGTGCTTTGCTTTCTCTACACTTTAGCACTAGGAGTGTGTTCACTGAAAGACACCAGTTCTCACCTTCGTTTTTGTGTAAACCCTCCTCAATTCCAGCACCTATTCTTGCCTTCAGTGTGTGTGATCTGCCCCTGTGAGTGTACGCTGTAATTAGCTGTCTGTATTGATCTGTCGACTGCATGCTGTATGCAGAGCGGCGAGCCATCTGCCAAACTTCCCTAATTCAGACCAATTACAGCAGCATCAGCGCCTCACAACAGCAGCAGCACACAGGAGCGTCACCATGGCAGCGCTGTTACCACGTCACTGCACCTTCAGCAGGCCATGATGACGTGTGCTTTCAGTAAACAGGATCTTTTGGGTGCTGCTTTATGAAGTTAGCCACATGAATGAGAGCAAGGCTGACAACGATCCAGATGCTGTGATATGTGTGAGCCGACTGAAGCATATGAAGTGATCTGCTCAGTCTAGAATACTTCAGGATTGGTGTAAACAGTATGGGATTAGTTACACCTCACATCCGTGTGAAGGTTTGGGATGTTTGGGTCTGATCCACTATGTTCTTCTATGAAATATTTTTAATCAACATGGCCACTTCACAGTGCATCTGATTGTGTGTTTTTAGCTGATGTTTAGGTTTGTTGTACAAGTCAGAGTACTGTGACTGTTCAGTGTCCCTGTTTCCAGAGAAATCAATCCCTAGTGCTGCGATATCATTAAAACTAAATTGGAAAATAAAGCTCTGGTATGTTGATGGGGCCAAATTCCCCCTTGCTGATCCATTGCTCCATGGAGCATCCTCCCTTCACCACCAGGCACTGTAAAAAGTGTTTTGTTCCAACCTAAAGAAATTACTTCAATTCTTTATAAGCAAATGAATTTAGGTTTAATTCAACCTAAAAAAGGACTTTGAATTGAGTTGAGTAAAACTTATTCAATTGCTTGTAACAAATTAGAGTATTTTTTTAGGTTGCACTTTTTTTGTACAGTGTTGCACACTGAATTTTTTTCACCATGTCATTTTCACCATGACCAAAAACAACAACAAAAGGCCACAATGATTCCAAAAATATCTGTTGCAGCTAAACAGTAAAACTGAGCAAGCTGCTTTCCAGTTGGGAAAAATCATCCAGGAGCTGAAACATTATAGCAGCTTTTTTACCGCATGGTACCAGATCAGCTTGATGCTGTAAAAAGTGTTTTGTTTGTCCAACCTAAAACAATTACTCTCATTTGTTACAAGCAAATTTTGTTAGGTTTATTCAAAAGGACTTTCAAACAATTCTTTCAATTAAAGTAATTCTTTGAGTTCAGTTCAAAATGTATTTGCTTGTAACAAATAATTTATTTAGATTTGCTTTTTAGTGCTTTTTATAGTGTACTTGTTTTTCATGGTTTTCCCTTTGGCAAATTTGGTACCAGGTACTTTGTTTGGTATCACCTCTGTCGGGATTCCAATCGAGCTAAGCCAATGCCAAAAGGTGGCATAATGACTTTCCTCTTTTTTATTGACTGTTCAGGACGGTACTCACATCAGCCAAAAAGACAGCACTGAAAATACGGTGAACCCGTCATTCCTGCTCATATTCCTTGGCTTGCTTATCTCGGGACATTACTCTTCTAGCGTGTACAACGGGATAGTGGGGTAAAAATAAGAGCAATCATGTCCTGGTCTCATATTGAGAAGGACCTGTTGGAATTAATGAGAGCTTAGTGACGTTTGTTAACTGGTATGAGTGTGAAACTCTCAAACTCTTGCTTATCTAATTATTTAATTACTTATTATTATTATTATTATTATTATTATTATTATTATTATTGCAGTGACATGTCCTCTCCTCCTATGTGAGTGTACCACTGACCATTAATATTGGCATTATTAATGTCCTACTACTGGTATCTAACTGTAACTATTGACCCTATGCTATACCTATGGTGAGGAGCCTTATAGGCATATGAACATAGTTCCGGGGTTCCATGTGTTAATGAGATATTGTTCACAAAAGGTGGCATACTGCACACTGCAGACTCATGACTGGACAAGGCAGTTGTCACTTGGGGCTCATTTCACACAGTTGCCATTTCCTGAGTGAAAACGAGGCTGTGGTGGGAGGAACTTGGGAAGTGTTGTCAGAACAGTGCGGAGCTGCTTAACTGAAGCAGAAAAGCGAATTGAGACGGTGACAGCATATTGTTGTGTACCAGGTGGTGGCTGGAATGTGATCATGGCTTATCTTTCCTTCCATTTCCCAGTAAGTCAGACACCCATCTCCAGTGGACTGCCAAGACAAAGAGAGATGCTGGACCTCATTATCACGTAATGTATCACAAGCTAACGTTAACTGAGCCAGCAAAATCCTGATAAAAAACATCAGTGTCAGGCGAAGACCAGAAGGACAGTACAACTCATCCAGAGGTAACAGTCATCTGACATTAGACAAATCATTTGCATATCAGCATGAAATGTATACGCGAAGCTTTTGGAGATTATTTTCAGGATAAGCTAATGGTATGTTGGCTGTGTTGATCTTGGCAGTCGACTGGTGATGGGTTTCCATGTTACCAGGAAATTGATGGAGAGACGAGCCCTTCATTCTGGTCTTTGACAAAATAGACAGGCTGGTACACAACGACATGGTGTACTAGCATCACCACCTCAACTCGCTCTTCTGCTTCATTTAAGCAGCTCCCCACTGTTTTTACAACACTTGCATAATTCTTCCCACCACAGTCTCATTTTTGCACAGGAAACTGTAAAATGAGGACCAGCATCAAATAAACCCATAACCGCCTTTTTAACCCTAATCATATATGCTAACACTAGCTACCTGGTTACCACACCCTCTTTCATTGCCCTTGAGCAACCAGAACTGCTTTGGCATTTGAACTCCCAAACTCTCTGTATTCTATCTGTAGTGGATAATGAAGCAGCCGGGACCCAAAGTGAGTGGAGTCAGATCAATACTATCATGCAGTGAAGAAGTAACCCATACGAGAGCTTTCACATACTGCTCAGATGTCTGTAACTCAGTTTGAGCCCAATCAGAACTGCTGTTGGAGGTGCTAACACTAGCGATGACATAAATGAAGGTTTTGAAACATCAAAATAAATAAAACAGTTGGTTTGGAAAAAAACAGTATATAAAACAGACATGACTCTGCATCTCTTTTCAAGTTTGTGAGGATGCAGAAAATCGGGCCATGTTGACAACAGTCACTTATCCGGGAACAGAGAGGATTTTCTGAGACGAAACATTCTGATCCCAGACCAACAGCCTGCATGGGAAAGCATTTTCAACGTTTTGAAACAGTGTGACGTAATGAAACCTTGTTTGAGCTTGTTTTGTGACTTTTTCATTCCAATAGGGTCTGAGAGCTGTGGAGCCCTGGGCTGTGAGGAAGTGGGATCTAATAACAGAGTGACATCAGTAGCATAACAACACAGTAGCTTGATTTAATTTCAACAGCATAGAAATGCAACGGTTTTATTTCCTTGCAGTGTAATAAAGGAATGTCTTACATGACTACATGACATTCTCTACCAATAGCAACAATATAGCAATTTTGTTTAATTTAAATGTAATAAAGGAGTGTATAACAGGTAGGATGACATCTGCTATCAGTAACATAGCAACACAGGTGTTTGATTTAATTATAACAGCATACCAACACAACAGTTTTGTTTAATTACATCGTAATAAAGACATGTATAACAGATCTACATGACATCCTCTATTAATAGCATAACACCATGGTAGCTTGATTTAACTGCAATAGCATAGCAGCACAACAAATGTATTGCAATGTAATAAAGGTGTGTATAACAGACATGACATCCTCTATCAGTACCATAGCAACATAGCAGATTTAAGGAGTCTGTAACCGAGTTACATGGCATTGTCTATCAACAGCATGGCAACATAATATTTTGATTTACTCTCATCATTAAAGAATAGTTGCACTCAGAAGAATGTGCTTGATTGCTATTGGGAAGGAAGATGAAGACAACAAGAACAATAAATCATGACAAATTTAGACTGATATGGGCAATATTTAATGAGCCACACATACAGAAGTAATGTCTCTCAGTATGGCTTTGGGTCACAATATTTGCTAACCCAACATGCCAGACGGCTTGGCATGGAGTTGTAGAGGTTCCTAATGGTGTCCTGCGATAATCCATCCCATGCATCCCTTGAATATTCTCACACAGTTCCTGCAGATTTAGGGGTGGGGTGACATCAGGCTATCTGACGCATCCACAAATCATTCATCTTGGCACTGACCACGGTGCTTCCACACACGGATTCATTGGTCGTCTCAACCAAGACAAAAGTGGGACTCTTACACAGATATCACTATGACACACAATACATCGATAAGACCATCCCGCTTCCTGGAGGCCTGTGATGCGACCCCTCTCAAACTCTTCCCACTACTTGAATTGATTTCAAACTCTTCTCTGAGGCATACCTCACTTGCAAAGGATGCTACCAACACAACAGCATGAGTCAGAATGGAAAGCACGTGCAACAGGACGCCCTTATACAGTCAGTCAGGTGCAGCGATAAGGCTCATTCTTGCTCACATCACATGTGCAAACGAGCGTGATGCTTGAATCATTCGCATGTCTCATGGTGTCAAACCTACCCACCAAGTTTCATTCCTGGCAGCTGATTCCTTCTGGGTGCAGCTATTTTTTCGATGATGAGTGTAATTACAATAGAGTAGCAGTACATAGCATTCTCTATCAGTAGCATAGCAACTTAGCAGTTTTATTTAGCTACAATGTAGTAAAGTAACTCTCTCTCAGATGCTTGTCTAATATAATGTACATATCAGAGAATTTCTACAAACCCCTCCTGTGTCTGCATATTCTGTATTGTGTATATTTTGTGTATTTTGTATTTATTTAATATATCTCTTTTATATCTCTTTATTTTAATATGTTTCGTTAGTATGTATATTAATGCTGCCCTGCTGTAGAGTATTAACCTGAGCCTCACCACAAGCATTTCAATGCATACATTTCTTGACATGTTGTGCAAATGACAAATTAACTGAAACCTGTGTGTATTACAGTACTTTGAAGAACTAGTGTTGTATTGGTTTACAATCCCTGTACACTGTATTGCTTTATATGAAACTGTATTTGAGTAAAGTTCATTTTCAGCACTTAAATAATGTCTGTTTTCAGTAAACAACGTTCAGTAAACATCTCTGGAGGAAACAGAAGCCGTGCTGTCAGTAATTCAGTCTGTGATGTTTTAAAGAAGTCTCAAATGTATGTCCACCGCAGGCCCTCTGAACAACATGCAGCCTATTAAAGACTTTCTGCTGGCGTTCTGATCTGCAGAGGGGTTTTACAAGAGGTTTAAAGAAAATCATTTTTCTCTTCATGCCCTTTAACAGAGACGATCCAGAGACCACATCAGTCAGATTAAATACAGAGAATGAGCCGAGCTGGAGGAAAAAAGAAAACAACTAAAGAGAATGAGAAAAACAACGGGATACTCTTGTTTATTCTCATTTTTCTTATTTGTCTTTAGAAAAAAAACATTTGTTATGATTGCTCTGATGGGAAATGAAAGACTGAGCTTAGGCCAAAATCTGTGGGACACTGGCAAAACTCAACCACCAGTCAGAATGCTTAAGCTCAGATTCTCTCCGCTAAAGCTGCAGTCAGGATGTTTTTCTAGGATGAAACCACAGTCTTTTGTTGCAAATTGACTGTTCATCTTATATATACTGATATGTAGTATGACTAAAGTACAAATGAAATGAGCCATTGAAAGAATGACAGCAATTCTTGCTCAGTACTGTTCAAAGCCAGCAAACTTAACCAACCCAAAGAAAGATGAGAAAGGAATATTGACATACACTTCAACAGGCCGAAAAAGAGTCACGCCAACTGAAATAAACTTACTATTAAAAAATTATCTCAACAGAAGCCATAAACTGTAATAATGCATATGGCTAATACTATGGTAATATCATTATTGCATTTAAGTCACCGTGACTAGATAATATCCAGCCCTCAGGCATGTGTTAAACTGATGAATCATAATTAATTTGGGATTAAGATATTATGGCTGCAATGCTGAATGACTTCCTCTGATAAGTGAATCCGGATCTGTTTAACTGCATTTATCACTTCATCCATGACTACATTTGTCCTTCTATTTTCTGCAAACACATTCTGTTTACACGCAGCTCTTGACACCCTGCCAATGAAATTCCAGATGGTTTTCTGTCCCGAATCCAAACAAATAAAAAAATAAGCACAAGTGTAGCAAGTATCCAGCACTGTCAGCTTTTCCAGTCCTGACCTATGCACGAATACAGACAATTTGGAGACAGGAACATATGACTAACACTTACATTAGAGTCTTTTGTTATCTAGACTGTAAAAACAGCCCTGTTAACTTATGTTAACATTATCAGCCATGTTTCTGCCTGTACATCTTTTCTGAAATAAGAGAGTTTGATGTGATATATAAAAGTTTCAGATCTCACTGTTCAGATCTCACTGTTCCTCAGTACATGCATTCCATATATATAAATTAATCTGCACAAAAGACAGCCCATTTTGGATACATTATTTCTGTGATGTCACATTAACCCACATATTTACATATATTTACCTATTCGGCCTATAGCAGTTTAGCCCCACCCACTCACACAGAAGTTATAAGGAGTGATTCTGATCTGCCTTCTTTTTGAATGAGGCACAATACAGGTCAGCCCATCAGAACAGAGCTCATTTATAAGTATCAGGCTTTAAGGCACAGCAAGTTGTGAGTTCGGGCCATGGCTTCAATTTCAACATGCCAAAGAAAAACTGGCAAATCGAGGGTGGAAAGAGAGCTCTGAGAAGTTGGCCTGGTGGCTTCTGCCTATAGCTAGAAGGCCAGACACCCCACTCCTCCAGTCTGAAATACAGGACCACCTAATTATACTCCTTTGGACCTCCTGAATGTCTCAACTTATGGGGGGTCCCTGAAAAGAAACTATGCTGTTATGCTTTCATTGTTTGGCTGCTTCACCCACAAGAGTTTCTGACTTTGGTATTCTTAACAAACTACTGATGCAGCACTTGTCTGCCTCAGCGTGGTGCTACAGCAAATTGGTTCACCCAGTAGATCTTTCATAACCATAGCTACTGCAAGTGTATCAAGGATACCTCTGAAAAACTTTATAATACACCACAACATATTTGTAAATCTGAAAATACTCAATTCCCAAAGCAAAGACCAAAGAGGAGATGTGTAAATCTCAGTTAGTATGTGGAAGAAGTTAACAGACTAGAAAAGAGCAATTGCAGAAGAAGAATTGTTAAAACCAAACAATTTGTTGACATTTAAGATCACAGCCAGTGAGCAGCCAAGCCAATGCTGCATTGGCCAGCAACCATGGGACACCCCAAATACCAGGGGGTATCTTGCACTCTGACTCACTGGTAGGTGAGGATGTGAGTTTATAGGGTGCTGGATTGGAAGAAGGAGGGGTTTCTCCTTGGTCTGAAATGAGTCTGAAATAGTCAGACACTCACCAATAAAGCAATGTGGCTTTGTAACAAAAAAAGAGGAAATCAGAGTCAAAACAAAGGCAAGCGTCAATACCAGAAAAAGACAGAACCATAAGGGACATCATAAGAGGAAACTGAAAAAAACAGGAAGACAACCCACACAATCAAACATACGGGGCAATCCAAAAACACAGTCAGTGAAGCGAAAAATGCGATAATGTCAAAATACGGGCTGAACATATAACAGGAAAAGTAATATAACAGGTACACTCAGGAGCAACTGTAGTAATACTTTGCAGCCTGGATACAAACTGAAGCCTGAGAACAATAAGAGTCTGGTGTAAATGGTTAGAATGGTTAGTGATTGGGACCTGAAGACTGTTGAATGATTGTTGGATTCTGTGAAAGTAGGAATCATGTGATCTCCCGGAGGCCTCAAACAGGGAGTCGTGGGTCTGGGAGAAAGTCAGAATTGGGGGTGTTGCTGACTACAGAGCCGTGACATGGTCCTCCTTCCAAACTTAATTCTTCCATAACTCCATTTTAATTTAAGCATTATCAGAGGTTGGAAAATGGTCATGTGAAAATGAATTCTGACTGTTTTTGTATGTAAACCCACACAAATGTCATCACTTGCACTTCAGGGAGAAAAATAAAGTACAATAAAAACGTAGGATATGAGCCCTTCAGCGGCAGCAAATCAGGTTGCTTAATTCGGAGGGGTTACCAGAGGTTGGAAATGGTCATCTTTAAATGAATTATGATGGCTTTTGGAACATAAGCCCACACTAACGTCATAAGTGGACCTCGGGGGAAAACAAACACAGGAAAAGTGGCATTTAAAAATAGAAGAGGTAACAAATTAGCATTTCACATGAAAGCCATGCTACTCGCTCCCAGCTTTAATAAAAGTCAATTTTGTCTAACATCTAGCGATCAATCACTGTCCACTAAAAGGGATCCTCCATTTAAAAGTCTGTTTTAATCTAAAGCTAGACCAAATCTATGTCTGCAAGCTCAGCCAGCAGGTTCAAATTAACATGAAGGAAAGTTCTACAGAAGTGTCAGACACTCAGGCTCTGAATGAGCCCAGTGGTCAAAGAGCCTGATCACAGATTGTAAAGGGGTTTGAGTTCAGGTAATAGGTCTGCTAGTTTAGATGTAGCCTTGACTGAAATTTACTAAACCCCAGGCAGCTCTATGGATAATGATGGCGATAGCTTATGTATGCATTTGAATGGGCTCTCTATGGGCAGCCTGGATTAAAATCTGTAATTTTAGACTTGTAAATTGAATAATTTGTCACACATTTCAATTGTCACACAACAATTCTTCCTCTGAGGAAGATATTCATTTTAAGAAATTGTGCAATTGTGTAACTTCATTTTCCTCAAGAAAGCGCAGTAATCACCAGACAGTTAATTTGTCCTAATGAAGCAAAAATGAGAAGAGATAAGTGAATGCAGGCCAAGGAGGGAAATTTCCATAAAGCTGCATGGTCTGACATAAGCAACTAAAATTAGGCTTAATTAGCTAGAACGTGTATAAGTGTTGCAGAGAAAATGTCACAATTGTGCCAACAGAGGTTTCTTACACAACCAGCTGTTCCTCCTTGAACAAGACACAGAAGGAAAAATACTGATCCCAGACAGGCAGTTCTTTTGTGCTGGTGCTGGAGGGTCACCAGCCTAACAGGTATATTCTCACTTCAAAGACCAGTAAACGTCTCAACTTACATCAAAAATCTCAATTACATCAAAATACATCCATATGATGACATAACGCTAGCTCTGAAATCTGACTAGTTAACCAGCATTAAAAGCCATTGTAAAATACTTGCACAGCTTTCACCACTTTACAACAATAGACTTCTGTACTAGAGTGCCTAGTCATTAAGAGCCACTGTCTTCTTGTTTATGCAACAACTTTTGACTGGTACACTGTATGCATGTAGAGTCTGCTGCTGATGAACTGTATTTCTTGAACAATCTCAGACGAATTGTTCATCAAGGTGGCTTAAAAATGTACTGTGGCATAACAACACTTTAACAAACACCTGGGATATCCTAGCAACAGGCTAACACTTCAGTAACCACATAACAACCACCACGCAACAACCTAACAGCTAACTGCAAAGAGGAAAGAGAATACGAAAAATGGTCAAAACACAGGGTAAACAGAGAACAGGCAAAGGCCTGGTACACTCAGCAGCAACTGTAGCAATTCTTTGCACCCTGGATACAAATGATAAGGCAGTCTTTTAGGGGGGAATAATGGGAGTCTGGTGAAAGTGGTCAGAATGGTTAGTGACTGGAACATGGAGACTGCTGAATGATGATTATGTGGGAGCCGAAATTATGTGATCTCCTGGAGAACTCTGGGAGTTGGAGTCAGGGAGGGCAGTCAGGCAGCATCTGGGGCGTTGCTGACTACAGAACCAAAGGGAGGTGTGACCTGGTCCTTCTTCTTCTATGGAATAACTTTGGTTATTCTATAGCTCACCTTGCACAGCTCACCTCTTAATTAAAGGATTAAGAGAGATTGGAAAATGTCTATGTGAAAATAAAGCAACACCCTAACAGCTAACTGGCTCAGGCAATCAGATTTTAGGACCAGAACTGTTCAAAATCTGTTCAAAAAACTGTTCAAAAATTCAGAACTAACAAAACAGTAATAAGCCGTCATGGGTTATAGGGATTTTGCTATTGGGATTTAGGCACACAATTTCACTTTGTACACTAACAAAACTCCTTATGCCTGGAAAAATCACAAACCAGATATGTATGCAAAAGCATGCACTCCCAATGTGTCTGAAATTAATGCTTTGTTAAACTGCAGCTTATTAGCAAACTGTGTATAGCCCCGCCCACTACTCATGCTCATGAGGTGCAACAGAATAATGGAGTCAGTGATGTCCAGTATTATGATACAGGGGTTATGATTTCATAAACGTCAATATATTGTGGTACTGTGAGCAAGGTGGTATATCGTGATTTTTAATATGGAATTTTAGAACAAACTGTCATACACCACCATAAGCATAGGTTTGCTAATGCTTACATTAGCAGTGCACCCTTACATTGCTTGTTGTGGAAGAGTCTGATGGTGAAGAACATCTCGCCATGCAACACAAACTAAAACACTGCCACAAATCCTTCACTGTAAACTACTGATTACAAACCGATACTGTGGCTGAGAAAACAGAGTTATTGCATATGGCATAGTGCTGTGACTTCACACACATGCATATCTGGTCCCGAGAGTGTAGACAGTGTTATTCTGACTGTAAACATTCTTTCAATGGCTGCTCTTTAGATTTGCCGTTCTCTGTTGTGTCTGCTCCCATTGTTACAGGAAGTCTCTCAACAGCAGGTCTTTGTAGACCCTAACGCCAATCTAAAAGACCACCATGACTTGCCCAAGCTTTGGTAAATCTAGTGGAATATGTAATCAGCCCTCAGTGTATGCAGTCATATGTCTGGGCGCCCTTGGTCAGACATGTTTTGTTGATTTTGCATGTACACATTCTTTACAGTGAACATGCTTCAGCACATTGTAATGCACACATACTGTTTATTTGCTAAAATTAACATAAAAAAACCACTAAATGTGCTCTGTGCAAATGTTTTAGCAGTTATATTTAATGGGTTAAACTGTGCACTAAATGTAGCAGAAAAAAAGCAAAATGCCATATTAAAGTTAGTTCCCTGTAGAAGATCTGTTAAGTATGGTTCATTTCAATTAACATAACCTGTATTTTGACTTGAGATGTTTGCATATGACTGTAAGCGTGAGGGAGAGGATAGTATTGGAATTTACCATGCGCATGACCCATAAAGTGTTAAGGCTCATGTGGCAGTTTCGTACATAACAGGTTGGGGAAATGATTTGTCCAATCTGTGCCTGAAACTGCCTCAGAAGTATGAGTACATCACGCCCACTGTCTATCAATGCTTTATACTACAACTAAATCACCATACACTCATCAAAAAAATAGTTGTACCCAGAAGGAAATGTCCTGCAATAATCCATCCCATGCAGCTCGAATATTTTCACGCATTTCATGCAGATTTTCAGGTAGAGTGATATGGATACGTGACAACAAACCACTCATCTTCGTGCTGACCACGCTCCCTCCACAAACGGATTTGTTGGAAGTGGGACTCGTCGCTGAAGATGACCCGCAACCATTCTAAGTCACTCCATGTCAGTCTGGCATGACACCATTGCAGTCTTTGGTGACGTTGATGCGTTGTTAGGGGCAGCTGCTAATGGTGCTGACACTAACAAGATGACTCATGGAGGGCATCACTGCTCGCTGATGTCTGTAATCATGTCTGTTGGGTCACTCCACGCATGTTGGACAATCCATCGGTTCTCCCTCTCTATGGTTTGTGTAGGTCTCCCAGATCCTTCATGTCGCTGGTGTGTGCCTTCATCTATCCACTGCCGCTAACAGTGTGCTATGGTTGTATCCGCCTGACTGGTATGGTGCTCAATACATCAATAAGACCAACCCGCTTCCCAGAGTCCTATGATGTGACCCCTCTTGAACTCTTCCAACAGCTCGAATTGCATACGAACTCTTCTCTAAGGCATACTTCCCTTGCAAAGGATGCTGCCACCACAACAGCACAAGTCAAAGTGGAGGCGCACGCAACAGGAGGGCGTTATATAGTCAGTCAGGTACAGCGATAAGGTTCTTCCTTGCTTACACACACACATGCATGCCCGAACCTGAAACTGGAATCATTCACATGTCTCCTGATGTCAAACCTACCCACCAGGTTTCATTCCTGTCAGTTAATTCCTTCCTACTTTTGATGAGGAGTGTATAAGCAATAAATAATCATTTTGATGTCGAATGATTACTAGGTATTGCACTGCATTCATGACAAAGCCAATTTCATGCTAGAGTTTCATCCAGCATGGTCAAGAATGCTGCCACTTGACCAAAGAGCCAGCCCTCTGAGAGTAGGTTCTGTAAAACTGGCTCTCCTACATTATCATCAAAAATCTGGAGTTTTTTCTTTTAAGACTATATACTGCAGACAGTGCAGAAATGACAGAACTTGCATGCATTTGTGCATGTACTTCATGAGCTTAGAGGCAGCTGTTTTGAGTTTCATGCATAAAAGAGTCACCGTTTTATCACACTCTGGATCTTTCCCTCGTCCCCAGACAGCTCCCTGTACAGCAATTTTTGGCCTGGTCTAGGAAAGACACGACGTGAGAAAACCTGCTGGAGGGTATGAGGTCTGTTCAACCGTTCACTCTCTGTGACATCTTTTTAGGTCCTACTGTCTTGTTTCTAGTGGCTTTCAATCCTGGTTCTGGAGGACACATGCACAGGTTTGCGTCTTCTCCTCTCTAAACATCAAAAGAAAAGCAATCTCGTGTGTGCCTGTGAAGTCACGGTGTGGTCTGTGAATAGAAATGAGAGGAGATATGTGAAAAGGGCTGAATGGCAGGCTCAGAGAGGGAGGGAGCTTTCAGCAGCTTTACCACTTACCCGCAGTGCTTCAGCTCCCCTGACGTAACCCTACATATAGAGCCAAGGGACTGCTGGCTGCAAAGCTTAAATCCGTTTCAAGGTGCATTATCATCAAGAGCATATGTAGGGGCCATACAGGGGCTCATATCTCATCTACCAGTTATGTACTCATCTACTAATTGTAACTGGAAGTGTAATTGTTTACTAATTACCGGAATCATTAGAAGTACCTGTTGCCCTTTACATTGTGTGCACAGTTCATGCTGAATGGACCGACTGAAATGACCCAAAATAGGTGGGGGGTTTAACCTGGTTTCTCTGTATATAACTCACCCTGTCCATCATTTATTAATTGAGTGGAAGGCTGGGAACACCCTGGACAGTCTATCGCCAGTCCATCACAGAACCTGCCTATCATTTCCACATAAATAAAATATTACAGCAATGCAATTACTGCCAAAAGTACACTGAAAGCCATTCACGGGGATATAATGCATTTGAATCTAGTAAATTAAGACCATCACATTAATGTTGCACCTTCTAGTGAAAAAAAAAGCATTTCATATAAACAGGCCATAGAGGTTATTCATTTAGGTTGCATCCAGTACAAGTAATACATGAGACTTGAAAGCTAAGCAGACAGCACTGTTTATACTAACCTACTGACACACGTATTTGTGTATTAGTTTATTAGTTTTCATGATAAAGGATGATGGCTGGCCAATTTTTGACAGCTAACTCATCTGACCATCACATTGCATACTTTACAAAGTAGCCCAGAGAGTAGCACTGCTGAATGACCCAGGGCACATTCACTCACTTGTTTGCTTCGTACATGAACTTAATACTGCAAGATACACTTGTGGCAGATTCTCACCATACAGTGTAACTGATGCCTCATGATGGCTCACCGTCTCCCTTTCCACAACTGGGGTCCTGTTCCATAAGAATAGTCATGCTTCATTTCAGGGTGGCCCTGGGCACCCCTGGTTACGCCTCTGTCTCGTAACACTCTATGAGAGCCATAAGCCACGTCAGTATCTGCTGTTTATTACCATATGTTACTGATGAAGCACTGGGAACAAAAGGCACATTGCCAGGAATATTGAATATCTAGCTAGAAATGTGTAAATCATAAACGGTAATTCTAATACATTCAGTGATATCGGAGGATCGGCACACGAGACGTTGTGATGTTTATCACTGAGGTGAAAAAGGGGGGGAAATAAGACACAAGGCAGGGAACATTGTGTGCTCAGTGAAAGTAATGACTCTCTTAGAGTGACAGATTCCGAGCAGGAGAGCGATGGTTGTCATGTTTCCGTCTTGTTTATTAAGAGTATGTCAGGTGTGACAAATGGGATTTTGTTTATCTGCGCTGCACGCCTCACCAGATGTCTGTATTCTGATCAAATAAGACAAATGAATAATTGATTGGTGCAAATCTTGCCTTGGCACTCAGAGGAAATCAGAAGGCTTTCTCCACATACTGGCCTTACTGGGAAGCTAATGAAAGAAGAAAAGACTGCTCGCTGGATTGGACTCTTTGTACTACCTCTGGTTTCAAAAATAACCCACGCCAGAAACTCTTACACTTCGTTACCCTTCATTACCTACATTGACTGAAGCAGTCTTAGAATATCACTTTCTGTTACTCTATTGCCATCAAGTGGTGAAGAGTAGTACTGGAAACAGTCACACTACTGACTGAACTACACTCACTGAGCACAACAACCCATAGTCCATTTATTCAGCTCCACTGACCATATACGAGCACTTTGTACTTCTACAATTACAGACTCTAGTCCATCTGTTTCTCTGTATACTTTGTTAGCCAGCCTGTTCTTCAGTGGTCAGGACTCCCATAGGACCACCACAGAGTAAGTATTATTTGGGTGGTGGATCATTCTCAGCACTGCAGTGACACTGACATGGTGCTGGTGTGAGTGGATCAGACACAGCAGAGCTGTTGTCCACTCACTGTCCACTCTATAAGACACTCCTACCTTGCTGGCCCACCTTGCAGATTTGAAGTTGATGATAGCTGTAAAGAGATGTTTGTGTTGGTCGTCCTCTGGTCCTTCATCAGTGGTCACAGGATGCTGCCCACAGGACGCTGTTGGCTGGATAGTTTTTGTTGGTGGACTATTCTCAGTCCAGCACTGACACTGAGGTGTCTAACAGTGTCAAAGACCACATGTATTTCATATTTCATTCAGGTCAAAAACATATTTCACAGAAATGAACACTGAAGCCTCTTCCACTTCCACTCTGCCTTTTTACGGTTTCCATTCTTTTCAGGAGACCTGCTTTCACTTTTTTTAAAGAATTCTGCACAGGTATTTCTGCCACACCTCGAAAGTCCAGTCTTCTGACAGTGAAAGTATATAAAGAAACACCTGTGGATTTTCCCAGATCTAAATCAAGAGTGGAGCTTTATTTTGTCCTCTCTCTCAAAGATAGAAATGCTGTTTAGTTGACAGAGACAGTCCCATAATCACAGTCACTAGCTCAGCTGTGGTTTAGAGTCTAACCCGAGTTTAAACATGAAGGAGTTACATGGGTTGTTGCTGTGTCCCTGAAAACTGCAGTTTAGAGCTCACATGCGATTTAAACTAAACCCCAAAACCACACATCTGTCACTACATAGTGCTGTATCTCAGGTTACACTGACAGGTTAGTCCTAAATCTTAGACATGGTTTTCCTGAGGCTCAAGGCAGGATTATTGTACTTGAAGCACATTTTCAGCTCAGATATTTTAATACACTATACCACATAGACCCCTGTGCTTCTTGTGGAGAAGGCCTTGCAATAGTGATGGTGAGGCAAGAAAGGGGATATTTGAGACGCCATAAGCTTGTTCAGTGCAGCGGTAAGCCTTTGGAGAGGCATCAGCAGGCATCGGTGATGACGGTCAACTTGCTCAGTGTTGTTCGGTTTCATGTCAGCTAGTCACTGAAAAATTGCCATGGGCGCATCTTTGAGTGAGTGGCTCCTCAGTGTTACTCACCTTTTAAATTATAAGTAGCCTAATAGAAATAAAAGCTAGCACTAACACTGTGAGTACTATGCTTTTGTGACAACTCTAGTGCCAAACTGCTGCTGTTAACACAGTGCATGAACACATATGGGACCTAACCAGTTTATACTTGAACATCTCAGCTGTGTACCTACTTATCTATATTTATTTTTCTATACTGAACATCTGTACCAAGGAACATTAAGCTGCTTCTCCTACCTGCACTGTACACTTTATATATCTATACTGTTTACAACCACACTTTGCACTTGTCTTGTACATTATTGTACTGTATTGTTTGCACACATTGTCTTTGTGTATTTGTCCTCACACTACACAATTTATATATATTTATACACATGTATTCTTGTAACTGCACTGGAGAAAGAGCCTGACTGTGTTTCGTTATACTGTACAACCCTGTATTGGTATAATGACAATAAAGTTGAATTGAACTGAATTGAATTGAATTGAATTAACCGTGACCTGATCTGCGCTGCGGATGTGCCCCAGTTTCATGCATATGTAGAGAACATTACTTTTACTGACGCTACCCGATCTGTACCACATACCCTGTACGTGAGCATTTTTCAGTAGTATATAATTGTGGTATGAAGCAGTCATACTCTTCAGTAGTAATTATGGGTGTATTTTGTGCTCCTCTCTGTTCGGTTGGCAAGCTATCTTACTTGATCGAGTTTTGAGTGGTTTTGCTTTGCATAAGGTAGCATTTTAGCCTGTAGCACAAACAAAGCTGAACAAAGTACAGGCTCAATCTCAAATGTCTTCCTGTTCCTTATTCAGTGTGCACTATTCAATTCATTAGAACTTTTACACACAGTCAGTAAATCTTTCAGTACTAGCCACAGCTGCACAACATCCCATCTAGCGTTTAGTGAACTATTTAGGTGCAAAAGCCATAATAACACAGACCTGGTGGAGAGGGAACCTGTCCTGGAAGTACTAATGATTTCAATAATATCGTTGCTGTCAATATAAAAAAAAAGTATCTCTAAAATGGCAGCTTTACAGGAGAGAGCAAAAAAATTATTTAATTTTAATGGAAGTCAATGGAACCAGAACCTTTTTGGGGTTTTGGGTCATTTCTGTTGCTCCATTCACCATGAAATTTTCACACAGTTGCTGCGTTCAAATTATGCATTAAAAAAATGGGGATGTATGACTTTCTTTGGACAGTGACGTATATATGACCCATTATATGACATATGACATACCTTATGTAATTATATGACTTGTATAATGTTATGAATAAGAATTCCAGTACTGGCACATCCAATAACGTGGGCCGCTTAACTACCAATTACTCATATGCATTAAGCCGAAGGAACATTCACAGTATTCTCTTTTGGTGCTTAAGAATGGTACATCAGTAGTCCTTCCTATGTGTCCCGGCTGTCAAAATGTAGTTATAGTATATTTCTATTAAATACAGTGAATAGAAACGTGATTTATGTACAAAATGAGTGTACTATAAAAAAAAAAATCATACGAGGTCAAAAAAAGTTAATTTGTTTTTATTTTGGACTTGAATATTCTTCACATCCAAACAGTGGCATGGTGTACAGTTAACCTACATCACAGGGAGGGTTCAACCATTCAAACAGTCATTAACAAACAGCATCACTAGACAAAAGTGTCAAGAGGAGGCCAAAAAACAGTATGTCAATATCCACAACCCACTAGTACAGACAGACGGCAAGTTTGGTTTTTATGAATGTTGTGTCTAGAGAAGGAGAAAGCCTATGTTACCCTAGCATACATACAGTTTAGCATACGTACAATACACACCCATTATAGCATACGTTCCCAAACTAAACCAAAAAATCTTCCAGAATTTACAGTCCACATACAGTCTATAAAGGACAGGGGTGCACCAAGTGCCTCAGGAATCAGTAATCGTGCAAGTACCATAGAAGATCTGACTAGGCCTTAAATATCGCAATGCTTTAGCTCGGGTAGAAGGATTACAAGGAGGGCAAAAAGTTAAACGCAGCTTTTACACAGCACAGCCTGGGCTCATTTAAAGAGGAAACAGGAATGAAAGGAATTAGTAAATGCAGATGATGCAGAGGTGAACAAACCGATACTCCAGTTAGCTTTGAACAAGGATGGCAGCTTTCATAACTCCAGCAAAACGGCCAGCAAACTTAATCACTGATATGTGAGGATTTCATATGACAGGACACATGTGATAAGATGATAAATCACACTGATGATACTTAAAATAATCTCAAAATACACTGTTACAAAGACTGCAAGATAACTAAGGAACTACAAGTCTTTTTCCTAAGGTTTAGAGCACGCAATCGTCTTTAATCACAGCTTCCTGTTTGTGCTTATCCTTGGAGACTACTGTTAAACAATTCTTTCAATGACTGTAAAAGTGGCAGAAAAGAGAACATCTTTAATGTGTTAATGTATTTGATGCAGAGAAGAGGCTCCATGAACTTGTGGGCTTTTAACAGAGACCATGCAGTGTGTTGTGCAAAGCAGTGGCAATGCATTCCAGCACTGCTAACAGCACTTCAACAGCTTTTTAATAGCTCATTTTAAAAGCCACAGCCTGCAGAGACAGTGAGCAAAACTTCAATGGCCTTTTTCAGACAATGTCTCTAAATACCAGCACTCACCAGCAGAGGGAGATGAGGAGGAGGACAGTGCCTTTTCTATCCACCAGAGGGCAGTGCACTAACAGGTGTAGGACAGAAGCTGCAGCCTTAAGCCTTTCTAGACAATCTAAGGCTGGAAGGGCATGGGTCAGAGGGATGGAGCCACACCAGTTACTGGACGACTAATCGAACATCACTGTTCAATATAGTCAGTATTTCTTAACCTTGGTCCTGGAGACCCACTGCTCTGCACACTTCAGTGTTTTCCATGCTCCCAACACACCTGATCCAACTAATTAGCTCATTAACAAGCCCTAATGTTGAAGTGGGTATACTGAAGCAAGCAAAACACTAAAATGTGCAGGACCGTGACCAGAATGAGTAACACTGGTATAGATCACCATGTGCAAAAGTCTAGAATGCTATCTTCAGTGATGCCTTGTTGAGGAAAGCCTGAAGACACGATAACTTTAAGACAGCATTGGCTCATTTTAAGTGTCTGGAAGCAGTCCGAAAGTGCCCCAGTCTGTATCGTTACGCTGAGGTCGCTGAGTGCCTGGACGGGTTATAAGAATTAGAGGAATACGCCAGCGTTTTTCAACCTAATCTCTGTCTGCTGCATTTGTGTCACACCCCTGATTACTACGCATAGTATTTTCAACACATTTTCTATTACTTAGACGAGAAAAGGCTCACTTGCAATAGAGTCCATTGCACATCCGTTGGATATCTGGATAGCCCGGATATCTGTGAATGAATGTTCAAAATATGTGACTCTACAACACAAATTTGAACAATTACATTCTAACAACGCCAGCATCCAAGTATGAACCTCATGGTAATTAGGACCAATCCCAGTTAGGAGGAGGTCTCAGTATGAACCTCATGGTAATTAGGACCAATCCCAGTTAGGAGGAGGTCTTGGAACAAATGATGTGGCTATCAGAAGGTCTGTTCAGCAAGCCACCATATTGTGGAAAGGCAAGTCTCATCTCTGAAAGAAGGAATTATACAGATTTACAGCTTAATTTGCATATACTTTTGACTTTATGAAACTTCAAAAACATGTTTCTGCACAGACACTGACGGATGGAAGTCAGCAGCTGCCCACTGGCTTCTATCACTAACGTGTGTCCGTGTGTTTCACACTCTTGAATCTGAAATTAAGCACTGAAATTGCTGTCCATACAGTACAGATGCAGCAGACATGTTAGGTTATAAATGCTGCAGCGCTCCTTATATTTCGTCAGGCAAACCTCGTCTTTGCAGTATTTGTTTTTCTTTCTTCGGAACTGAGGAACTTGCTAACTGCGTGATAATTCGGCACCACCACATCGCCTTCGGCTGGTCTCGCTGCAGGTGGTGGTGTAATAGCTTATGAAAGCACGTGCACGCCTGTCTCCCTCACATGCAGAATGGAAGTCCATGCAGGGGGCAAGGCTGAGGCGACCAGACGTGAGCCAGCTGCTATCTACCGCTAATTACCGGGTGCTAATGCTGACTCAAAATGGCAGCAGTAAGAAAAAAGGACAAGCAATTCCCAATTATATGGATGCAAAATAAAAGGTGTATGGCACATTGAACAGGGATAAGACTCACACAAACGTGTGCGTGTTTGAACCAAAACAAAAGGCCTTAAAAAGCAAGACACGAAAAGAAGGCAAGACTTCTATGCTGCTGATACATTAAGACAAGGGCTTGACTCTCACATCATCACATCACATTTGAAATCAAGAGAAGTGTGCAGTAACAGTACTTTTTTTCCCAGCAGATTTTTTTCTTTCTTTCTTTTTTTTTTTTTTGCAGCTATACAAGCATTTACATACTGTAGATTCGAGCGGAACAGGCAAGAGGTGGCAATTAAGAAGGCAAAACTGCAGACGTGGTTGATTATCTGTGCTGAAGATGAGATTACAGCTGAATTGACTGAAGCGGATAAGTGGGTCAGTTGGGCGATTTCCGTGCCAGAGCGGGAATTCCCCCTTTCAGTGCAGCGGGGGAGGAGGGGATGACTGGAAACCAGTTAAAAGATGAACTGGAAATTATATGACAGATTGGGGGCAGCTGAGATGCTCCCAGTAAGAGCTGGTTTACCACAGCGTGTGTGGTTCCTCAATCTGGGGCTAGAACGCATCTCTGAATGCCATCAGAGACCAAGCTGCCTGGATTTACTCTTAAATCACAAGCTGAACTAATTAGCCAATGTTTACTGATTCCATACGCTAGAGATCTAGCGCAGTAAAGCTCTTTCACTTCTTTAGAAAGCAATGGTTGACATGAATATTCATGTTTTATGATAATTAGTTAACATAGCTGAATAATGTCATTAATAACATGATAACATATGCATGTAGGTGCATCTAGGACTAGTTCTTCCTGGTTCTATGGCAGGAATAAGAGAGTGGAGCCTTCTAGATTCAGAAGACATCAGAACCTGGAATGTTCAGTTATTCAAAAATGGCCACAGGTTTTTTCCAGGACTGGTACACTGATTTTGAAATATCAATAAATTGGCAATAAATTAAAAAAAAAAAGAGTATCATTGTTGTCCAAAGAAAAACATGCATCTCCATTTTTGTCAGTTTCTTACTTCAAAGCATCATCGCACACAACAGCTGCTGTTTACACTGTATGAAAGCTAAATGATGAACGGACCAGCAGAAGTGGCCTGAAACCACTTGGAAAAGTTCTGGTTCCATTGACTTAGATTAAAATTAAAAATTAGGTTAGGTTTGCCCTCTCCTGTAAAGTCGACATTGTTTTTCTTTGGACAACAACATACAACATGTATATTTCCAAGTGTGTCAGTGTGTCATGGGGAGGATAATCCTCAAGGCCTTTTCACACCAAGCTCAAGTTTTACACGCACATCAAGTCTTGAAAATGTAAACATTAACGCTTACAGGCTTACGGTATCTTTTGTTTCAGAGATCATAGTTTCTCTTTATTTGTTTTCTCCTTTTAATTCTTGGAGATCTGAGCTGAAGGAGAGCCAAGCTGCAGAGCTTCTGCACCTCTATGAGTTCAAGGAACTCTGTTACTGTTTTATAAGCAGGCTGGGCTGTTACCAGCACCCTTGTAGTTCTCGAGTTGCACAGACTAAAAGAAAAATGGTGACTTGTTGCAGTTACTTAATGGATCTACTTAATGGATCATTCTATGGCCTCTGCATTTACCTCCTGCTTTCTTAGTATAAAATAAGCACTTCATGAGAAGCTTACAGTTTGCTAAATCTGTAAAACTCAGTGAAAACCTGTGAAAACACATCATGACTACTACGCAGTGAACATACTGTAGCAACAGAATGCAGCGACATGCCTGCCATTCATGCCATGTATCTAAATAATAAATCATACTTGTCACTTTCATGGCAGCTATCAATACGTATTGATAAGTCGAGTGCGCGTTTGGTTGTACGCTATTTCAAATACTTCACAAATGTGGCAGTAATCTAAATCATAACAGTGGTAGCTGTGTGTCCTGCTATGAACATTTAATTAGGCTATAAAACCACCTACAAGCATAAAGCGGAACATTATTGTACAGCATAGCTATATTTAGCTTGGGCACAGTCACGCAATACTGACACTTGAGATGAACTATGTGTGTGTTTTAGGCAAAATCAGATTCCTCGACTAAGGAAACTGACAATCACAATATTTTGAGATATTATAATGTTTGAAACAAAAGATACTCAATGAAGTTAAAGATGGTTATGATAGTTCATCTGCGAATGAAGGTATTTTTCACATAGAAACACCTTTAGGATTTTAGTTGAAACAAACAAGAAGAATGAAGAAAAGTATAGTCAGAACAAATATTAATGGCTCAGACGGCTAGCACGAAGTACCCATACTGAAGAGTTATTTCTCGGTGTGCTGGTTGCGATTGGATTTGTTTGAATAAATGCCATTCTTGCCTGTTCTGTCCAGAAATGTACATGTTTAACAATTAAAAAAGAACCTACCTAAAAATTATATACAGGTTAAACTACTTTTTACCACAGCTTTCTTACAATTAGTTGGTAATGTATATTGGTTTCAGGTTCTGCATCTCATATATGTTTACAACTTGGCTATGCTGTTATGCTGCTGAACATCCCTTATACTACAAAACAAAAGGCATTACAAGTTCAAGTACAGTATATCTCTATTTACAAGATCTCAAAGGTAGCCCTGTGGGCCGTCTTTGAGTGACAGTCTGCTTTAAACGGACAGTCTGGTTTTGTTGGAGGGACTAAGTAGGAGCTCCTCCTCCCCCCCCCAACTCCGAACCGAAAACCGAACAACTCTGGCCGACCAGTGCAGAGAGAAACAAATGCTAAACTCAATTAGTATTGCTCTACCTACAGTAAGTCCATGTTGAAAAGCAAAAGTGACTTGCCAGAGAGGGTCACGTAATAGCATATGAGGTTAAAAAAAAAAAAAAAAAAGGAGGAAGGAAGAAAACAAAAACAAGCTCCGAGGTGTTACAATATACTGTGTGCATATTTATATACACATATGTGTAACAGGCTGCTATATATGTGCATACTGTATGTGTACACATATCTATATACCAACACACATTTTATTATTTCCCAACTTCTTTCTTTCCCACTTCACCTTTCATCACACTTCACAGAGCGCTAGCTGATATACTTCACACGCCTCGTCGCCATAGCAACCCTGGCTCGCTCCTGGAGAGTTCTGAGGCTGATTCAGAATTTTTAAAATCTAAAGCTAGAACGAGAACAAAAGAAGAACATTTTTTCCCCCCTCATTTTGGTCTTCATATGCTTGATGCAATCTCACCAGGGTTGGCAGCTACACATCCAGCCTTCAGCCCAACCCTGGTGGGGCTACATGCTGCCTCCTTGTTTATCTCCTGTGTTTGAGGAGGAGGATGCTGTGGTTGAGCTGTTGGGAAAGCCCTTCTCGGTGGGGGTGACTGCTGGGCTGCCCACCCCAGACGAGCTGGAGCTGCTGGAGCGGTGCTGGGTCGGGGGAGGCCTCACCGGCCTCATGGGCGGAGGTCTGAGCTGGGCACCTGCCAGCCTGGCGGACAGCGCCGGTTTGAAGGTGGTCATCATCTCTGAGGTGGAGCTGCTCCCACGCCGCAGTGCCGCGTCGGGGTCCCGGATCATGATGGTGTGTAAAGGGCTGGCCGGTTCTGAGCTCACAGGGTTCTTCAGAGGTTCCAGAGTGTCCAGCACTACGTCCGGAGCCTGCTTGGCTGTGTTCTGACGTTCCAGCTCCCGGAGCTCATGGAGAGCAGTGGTCATAGTTTTCTCAATGTCCTGTAGGTCAGACAGATTTACAAACACATTACAGTCCACTCTGATATAAAAACCCACCATGAATTATCACGGTAATAACTACAGCAATTCACTGTAATGGCTTTTTTTTTTAAACGTGCGGCATCTAGATAAAAGTTAATGGGCCATGCAGACACTTTACGCTCATTCTCAGCAACAAACTCTTTTTACTTCTCTGGAAATCTTAAGTTTCTTGAACGTTCCCTGCACTCTACAGGACAGATTTATGGCAGTGATCTGAGCTTTGGCTTCACTGAGCTAGTCTTTGCTTTATATTTATCTCATAAGTCCCGTATGTCACTGCCGTACTTTATCTATGACATTTACACAGCGCTTCAGCCAGGCCTCATATGCTATAAAACTAGTGCTTGCCTCCCCTCGTTCAAACCAATGGGTTCTGGCCCGTCTTATGACTCCTCTAGCCATATTAAAGCCATGATGATAAGAGGTGTAAAACCATGCATGCGTGCACGCGCACGCAACACACGTACTCATATGCACTTGCAAGCATATACCACATCGACTCTGACAGCCATCATGATAATTGAGAGATAAGGCACACGCAATACACCCAGCACCACCAATTCATTTTTAAAGCCTCCCTCACGCTTTCAGGCTCTGACAATTAACTACAAATTAAACTATGACAATGGCAATTTAATGTAACTTCCAAACCCCACCACACACTTGCTGACTTCTAAAGCGCAGATTAATCTAAGTAATTAAAGATCATAGCCAGAATTTAATCTACTATCTAGCCTCTCCAGCCTGACAGAATGATCACCTCTAAAATGAACAATATTAAATGCACCTAAAAATAACATCCCTCTTGCCCTAAATATAATGCTTCCATTCAACACCCTAATGTCAGTTTTTGTCCCATGAGCTAATCACAAACAGAGTGAGTCTACCTAAAAGAGCCTGGTGCCACTGTCTTTATTATTAAACTACTGCTGAATGAATCTGACGGATCAATGGTGGTTTATTCTCAGTAATGCTCACCATCACATAAACAATCTTAGATTGAAATAATGCCAGGAGGCCCTCATAAATTAGGCTAATGTCGGAATGAAAAAGCTTGTATTAATGGCAGATCAAACAGGCATATTTCAGTGATGCCTCTAACACCACACTTCTCAGCTGTTTTATATCATTGGAAAATGCAGGCAGCACTTTACATTGTAAAGGTATAATCATGACTGGACCTATAGAGATGCCCAAAACTGCTTATACACCTGTTTTTTTTACTATTAATGTAGTTGGTATTAGTGTTTCAGAAACAATGTTTTCTTACAATAGCAATGATAAGTATGTTTTTTTTTGAGAGAGAGAGAAAACAATATTAGATATATTGAAATTGTATTAAACATTTTAACATTATACAGACCCAAACTGGTGACCAATTAAAGGAAAACCCAAACGAAAGGTAGAGAGACATAAATGCAGATCCTTCCAGATAAGCAATTAACATCCTACTGTCCTCTGTGGTATACATTCAAATGCTGAACACTTAAATGTAGTGACTTAAACGTATGAGAAAAAACATCAGTAGAGAGGAATTTGTGGTCAAATGCAAATGAAAAATAGTGGTCAAATGCATACATTGAAAGAGCATGACGCTAATGCATTAGTGTGATATGTATAAACTCATGTATTAGTGTGATATGTATAAACTCATGCGTTAGTGTGATATGTATAAACTCATGCATTAGTGTGATATGTATAAACTCATGTATTAGTGTGATATGTATAAACTCATGTATTAGTGTGATATGTATAAACTCATGCATTAGTGTGATATGTATAAACTCATGCATTAGTTTGATATGTAAAAACTGCATAAAAACAAACAGCAACTGTTCCTTAGGTGAATATCAATGCAGAGTATGATCAGTCTGTCAGCAAGAAATACACAGAGAGGGATATTACAGCAATTTGCTGATATGGTTTGGGTCCACTTGTCCCATTAGAGGGAATGATCACTGCAAATCAATGCAAAGTTATGATGGGAGTGGTATCTTCCGGGTTGGCAGTGCCAAGTCATGATAGGAGTGGTATCTTCCAGGATGACAATACCAAGTCATGATAGGAGTGGTATCTTCCAGGATGACAATACCAAGTCATGATGGGAGTGGTATCTTCCAGGATGACAATACCAAGTCATGATGGGAGTGGTATCTTCCGGGATCACAATACAAAGTCATGATGGGAGTGGTATCTTCCAGGATGACAGTGCAGAAGGGCACAAGGGGCCAGTGGACGAATTTGATGGGTATGAAAATGATGTAAAGCATTTGCTATGGCCTACAGTCATCAAATCTTAACTGAACACCTATGGAAGATTTTAGTATCAGATACAGCTTTCCACACCCATCATCAAAACACCAGTTGAGGACATTATAGAGTGAATCACTCACCAAGACACTTTATATTGGTGTTTCTTTTTATTTGGAACCTGTACATTTCTAGCAATAAAAAGCATATTAAAAAGCGGTGGCCCTCACCTCAGCTAAGGCTTCAGCCTCCAAGCTCTTGTGGTCTCCGAGGCTGCTGTGGCGTGTGGCCCCTGATCCAGACCTCAGAGGGTGGCCCTCAGGATAGGCTTTTCTTTCTGGGTAGTTAATGCTGCCTGCACTGCCAAATGTGCCCAGCCGTCTCTTCTCAGGACTCTCCACTCGGCCCCTACTTACAGCCACCTTGTGTGGGCTGCTGGGGCAGGCAGCGGCGCGAGGGGGTGTGTCCGCGCCACGTGGGGGGCTGTGGCTCTCTGTACCGCTCCGCCGACGGGGAATGGCAGCACCGTCTGAACGCAACCTCACCCTGACAGTGGCAATAACACACACAGTTACTCACAGCCCAATAAGACCACATCAAACAGAAACAGTTAAACTCATCTTGACAACATCACAGTTACTTTCAGTCCTTAAATGTACTAAAACCAAGAAGGGTAAACAAAATGCAGCCACAGTTAAATAAGAACACTATATTTAGGCAAATAGCTGATGTTTACTTTTCACTTTTTTAATGGGAAGGGGAAATTTAAGGGGAAGTTTCACTATGAAAAATCTGTATAATTCAATCATCAAGATCCAAACAAGTCATCTTACAAAGCACAGTAACAAGTCTTAATATCATAATAACAAAAGCTGTTTAAGAGGCAAAAAAAGATATTATGCAAAACTAACTTATGGCCATTTTCTAGTACCTTTGACAACACAACCATTAAATCTAAACCGAACCTAAAGGAACCTGAAGGTGAAAAAATAAAATACAATAAAAATATAGGATATGGGCCCTTAAAGTTATTTCCAACGACTGAAAAATGACACATCAAGAGAAGAAAACTCTATGGGAGTAAATGACAGTCCTAATTTTCCTTCATCTGTGCTCTCAGAACTCACCTGCCCATCACCCCACTGAAGTTATAATCAGGCGACTGCTCACACGGAGAATGGAGGTCATTTTTTGATGAAGCCTTATCATCCAACAGAGGTCCACTACTCGCCTCACTGTCCGCCTTCTGACTTAGACTGTCAGAAAAGGCGTCATCCCTGAGAGAGGAGGTGAAGACAGAGCTTTAGCGTTATGAAGGGTGACACTCGTGACAGGTGCTTTGGCTGGTACTGTCTCATCTGTTCACAGCTTTATTTAGCTCACTTCATTTCACTCTTCGTTTCATTTCACTGGATGTACATGACTAACATGCTCAACGTTTAATCTTGTGTAGCCACCTTGACTCAGTGTTTTCTCAAAGTCGAGTCACCTTTATTCTTAAAACGTTCATTTTTCTCTGCATATGTTTAACAGAGCAAATTTACAGACTACAACACAAAAAGCAACATGGGATCATATCAAGGATATCAACAGAACTCTCAGCTGTGTCTTCTCACATAACTGCATCTGAATCCGAGGGTGGTAATATAGAAATAGTGAATAATCTGTCACCATGTGATTGAGGCTTGGGGCCTCCATTTAACCCCGGTGTCTGATGCCACTGTTAAGGGAAGTCTCTTAACAACAATTCTTCAGTCTGTAGAGACCTTAACACAGACTTTACCGCAGTGTTAATGATTGTGTGCACTCACAGGTCCTGAACTACAATATACTGGTGAGGTATTAGGCCGTCCACCCCGTTGTGTCTCCCTTCCCACCAATCCTCTGACGCCCGGTGGTACAGCAGCAATGATGCTCCCTTCTTAAAGGACAACTCCCGTGGACTCCGCCCGACATAATCAAACTTAGCAATAGCCTCAATCTGCTCCACCTCTGAATGAGAGAGAGAGAGAGAGAGAGAGAGAGAAAGAGAGAAAGAGAGAGAGAGAGACAGGCAGAAAGTGAGAGAAAGAGGGAGGGAGGGAAGCAGGGAGAAGACAAAAAGAAAAAAATTATATGGGGAAAGAAGCTACACACTCACTCATGCTTAGATCCATTAAGCCAGCAAATACTGAAAATTAGTTGGTGGTAAATCAGTTCATCCAGTATATACATATTGTATCTTCCTTACGTACTGTGCCATCTTCCTAAATGAACATGGCATCAGAGGCTCTCTGAGTCAGTTAAGTCTTAGGTTATATGTGAGAGAGAACCCTGCCCAGTGGTATACAGTGATGTACAAGATATTTAATATGACATGATTATACTTAATAAAACCAGAGATATGAAACAACAAGGTATTAAATTTGGATTTTAGATTGACTTTAAACCAGATTACAAGAAAACCAAAAACCCAAGGAAGTCTTACGTCACAACTCTACACACTTAGGGGTGCGCTTTCATTTCTTCCTCCAACAAATAGCTTTGTTACAGCCCTGCTGTTCAACATGCAAAGTGAAGATCAGGCTCTATCTAAAACCTATCAAACCTGTCACCTCACCCCCCTCAGTGTCATTAGCCTGACCAGAGAGCAGACCAGTGCTCAGCTCTGTCTATGGCAGACATGGACAGACAGTCGGGTCAGCAGGGGTTAAACACATGCACAGAATAAATAGCCTCGCAGTGGGGAATCTCCAACTCAACCAGCAAAGCCAATCAGTTCCATTAAGAGCTTTAGCCAGGGGTGAAATTACCTACAGACACAGAGTGGACAGAGAACGGAGAGACAGACAGACTTTATTCAGTGTGCACTTGGACAGAAGGCACTCTGCAGTCTTGTGCTGGAAAACCAGGGTTTTTAACAGAGATAAAGCAGGCATGGACACAAGCTTTTATGGTGCTGCCTTTCGGCAGACCTGTAGTTCAACAAGGTTAAAATTATTACAGTTCTAAAATCTTTAATGTACATACATTCAATATGCAGTTCCGACTGCAGTTTTCTCAGCACATTCTGAAGGCCACTGGGATAGGCAGCCCCAAAACTTGTGAACCTAAACTATACGATTGACCAGAAGTGTGGAGTTCAAAAGTTTTTGCCCACAGTATTACTGACAAAGGACTGTGGGGGGCTCTCTTGTTCCCTAGCTGACTACCGGCTAGATCTAAATCATTTACAGTGTTATTAATGCTACAAGGCAATTTAAAGCAATATTTAATCATTTAAGGTCGATTTGCCAGCAACCAGCATGACATGTTTTACTGACATCTAGTTTAACCAAATAATTATTTCCCTAACTATATCTTGGCTTTGCAATGATGTAGATGAGAGTTGGGCACAGCGTAACATGTAATCCTAGCTTTTGCTTAATAATTCATATTCATAAAATATGATTAATACTTTTATTTGAACTATCTACAGATGGCTGCTACAAATGAAAATATATATTTTGTTTTCAGCACCCACCATTTAAGAACATTTCAGCCAAAAGCAAACCACAGGTGAGTGAACTGTAACAGACTGAGGGGCTAGCCATAAGAGTCAGTAAACAGTCTGCTAATTTTATAAAACACTAGTACACTAGTAAGTAATTCTATCTTGTTGCTTTCAAACATAAATACATAAAAATATTCATCAAAATAAATATGAGCAGAGTGCCTTAAACAAAGCCATATCAGCCCAGTAAAACTGAAATTTGCATCTGTAGTGTTGTTTATGAATATGTACATAAAACACAAAAGCATTGTTTTAAAAGCTAAATAATGTTCATCTATTTCCAGATATAGACTGCTCTTACGGTTTACACGTTTGAAGAACCCATCCATGTGATGGCTGAACTTAGCCATGAGTTGTGTTCATGCTTCAACGTGTTAGGCAGTGTTGTACCTCCATTCCTAATGTAACACATCATCTGTGAAAAGCCTACACAAGTTTTGTTCATAAGAATCTCTTACACTGAGCAGCTTTTAATTATGTACAAACTTTTAATTTAAAGAATGCGCATCATGGAAGAACCATTCTACAATATCTGTTCCATTTACAGAAACGAATCTGCAAAATCAGCTCATTCTCCATTCAGTGTTTGTGACATCCCAATATATGAGCCTATTCAGCCTACAGCAGTGTAGCCTCACATTAGTACATGAGACTTACAAGGAATGTTTCAGGGTCTGCATTTTCAATTAGGCACAAGACAGGCTAGCTAATCAGAACAGAGTTCATTTATATATACACATATGCAAAAGACATCCCCGGATCAAACTGCCTGGTCAGTTAACAAATCCTCAAAAGACAATATACACTTCTGCACATTTAATGCACAGTTATTGTTCATTTGCTGAATTTAACATAGAGGAGGAAAAGTAAACATAAAATATGGCCTGTGCTGAAGTTACGGCACATTTTAGATTTAATTTCTTTCAACACACACAATTCAGCTCACGAAGAGCTCAGTAATCAGCTGGTGAGCTGGATCCGGTGTGACACAATACTGTGCTGTGGCCCGCCAGGGGCAGGATTAAGAAATGTAGCTGTATAGCATGTGTTAGCATATTTGCATATGTCTGTACTAGTCTTAAAGGTGCAGTAACCAAAAATATCTGTATCTTAATAATTGTAAGGAATTAATGAATGAATGAGCGAGTGAATGAGTGAATGAATGAATGAACGAATGAACAAATAACACTTCATACAGTTGATCAAGCCTTCAGAATCAGTTGAATACAATTAGAGCTGCATTACAACTATACAGAACTGTCACCATGAGCAAAACAAGATATACGGACGAGTTAGTCTGACACTATTGTAGAAGATATTTGTGTCTGAATTCCTTTTGTGCAATTCTTATAAATATTATACCGTTATTCCTTTTAAACATGAAATCAGTGTTTATTCATAGTGTTGTTTCCAAATGCGCTCCACCAGGCTGCAGAGTTAGCGCACTTGCTGATTAGCACAATCACTTGTAATGTTTTTATTTGGGTATGCGTTTCAGTTTACAACTCACTGAATGGAAGAAGGGCAGAGAGCAAATGGAGGTGAAGGTGGAAACCCATAAGGCCTGTTTGTATACCCTGAGCAAAGGCAGCAGAGTGAGAGACGGGAGAGAATGAGAGCGGAGAGATAAAGGGAAGATGAGGAGCAGGTAAAGAGAATCTCTGGAGGAAAAGGTGGAGATAAGAATGGCATTTCCTCTCTCACTGTTCATTGATAAAAATGCTGTGTTATGCAAGAATCTTGAATGGATTAACATTTGAGAGGAGTGGGAGAGAGAGAACGAGAAGGGGAGGGAGAGGGAGTGAGAGATAAAAAGAACGAGAGAATGAGAGACAGAAAAAGAGAGAAGAGAGAGTGTGAGAGAGAGAGTGAGAGATGGGGGAAGAGGGGGGTGAGAAAGGGAGAGAGGGAGATGGCACATCTTGTCCAAGCCCCAAACCCTCAGCAGTCAAGTTCTATTAAAGTTCAGCCCTGTTATCTCCTCAGTGCCTGCCAGCCAATGGGCAGTCTTGATCCCTCTTTGCTGAGGGAACAGCAATCTAAATGGTTGAGTGATCTAAGCTGGAATACTGCTACAACGAAGCATCAAAATGTAACTCTTTCATGGTTGCTTTGAGGGACATTAGACAAGCGTTTTGTAATCACTGCGCCTCCCGAGTATTAAGAAGAGGTACAATGCCCAAGAACATAACTAATTATTAATCATTAATAACTGATCATCACACTGATTTATCGGTCTATTCGGACTATAGCAGAGCTCAGTAACACTGAGATTAATAACTGATCATCACACTGATTTATCAGTCTACTCAGACGTTAGCAGAGCTCAGTAACACTGAGATTAATAACTGATCATCACACTGACTTATCAGTCTACTCAAGACTTTAGCAGGAACTTGAGTGTTTGTAAAGAAGCCATGTTTTGAGTTCTTCAAAATTTGTCTTTACACAGTGTTTCCTGATTCTAAAACACAAAGTAAATATCATTAAAAGGTATTTATTTTAAAGATTGGTATATATTCTGAAAGTATTCTCCCAATTATCTGAAATGTAACAATATGCTGAATACTGCCTTTTCAAAACGCATTATATTATAAAAATGCATTATTGCTGCATGCTTAACATACACTGAACATGTTTAAATAGCACACTGAAGGCATTTCGCTACAGGAACATGCTCTCCAGATAAACTGTAGCAGTGGGCTATTAACTTCCACCATGACATGTAATAGTGTTTGGATATATATATATTTTTTTTTTAATTATTTTTAATGTTTTTGTATGCGCTGTTTTACTAAATCCAGTTACGGTGAGGTGCTTGACATAAATCACTGCCATTGTGACATTGCTGACTCTTTTTAAAGCAAACATCAAACTGAATTGTACCTTGCATACATCAAGCTTTAGACTCAGAGGCTGTGTTATTATTCTTTCGCCATGTGATTTCAATTTGGAAGTGCCTTTCACAAATACAAACACAAGCACACATGCACTCACACACACTCACAGCTCTATGCAAAACCCCCAAACACAATCTTTGGAATTTAAAAAACAATTACAATTACATAACAAAACCAGCCTCTTAACAATTCTGTCTCCAGAAGAAGGAAAACATTTCTGTACAATGGAGTCATTAAACCCTCTGTAAATACCCCTCGCTGCACTCGTAACACAGCTGATCTTTGTGTTGTGGTAATGTAGCTGTCTATAGAAAGCCCTGAAAGGCTATGAAGGGATGTCAAACAGAAAAGAGGAATGAACAAATAAGGAGATAAATAACAAGCAAGTCTGTGTGTCTTCTCGTACCGTCATCGCTAGTGTGTGGCTCAGTTCCGTTGTCAGCCTCGTCAATGGTGCCTGGTTCACTGTGGGGGCTGTCACTTTATATACACACACAAACACACACACACACACACACACACACACACACACACACACACACACACACATCTGCTNACACACACACACACACACACACACACACACACACACACACACACACAGCTGTCAGTGCAAGGGGTATTTCCAACAGCAGTACACACAGTAACAGAACCGAGACTGACAATACTGCAAAGCACAATGACACCACTGAATCACAATCACTTGAAGCTCTGTTGCTTCTATTACCATTAGGTTTTCTTGGGTATTTTCATTACATGACCAGACCGATGAACACTCTATTCATTTGGAGCAGAAAATTCAATCAAGCTACATTACGCTGCACCACATATCAAGAGAAGACTCAGTGGAAGTCCTGTTTTCCTACCAGTACTCCTCTCCTCCAGTCATGCACTTCTCATAGACAGGGCCCTCCAGCTCCCGGTGGCTAGGGAAGATGAGCTCGTTGTGGATGATGATGGTCTTGATGACCTCGTTGACGTGGGCCTGGCAGGCCACAGGATCTTGACCATCAGGGATGGGCATCAGCGTGGGCCCAAAACAGATGGCCAGGTTGTAGGGGTCCATCATGTTCTCATCACTGTACTGGGACAGGCTGATTCGGATGGCGGGGAAAAAGGAGACAAGAGGAAAAAAAAAAATGTTCAGTGTTTTGGAATCTGTGTGAACACACACTTCATATTTCCTAAAAACAGTCGTGCAAAAGTTTGAACGCCCTGGTCAAACTATAAAAGACAAACACTAAAAACTAAATGAAAACAAAGTCCTCTACATAGAACACACTTCTGCACATTTTAAAACACAGAAATGGATAATTTAAAGAATTAACATATGAGATAAAACATACCACAGATCATTTAGCCTGTGCAAATATTATGTCTAATATATATATTGTATGTAAGTTTGTTGAAGTGTGTTCTTCATTTAGAACAGATGTAATTTGAGAATACAGCCATGCATTCTTGAGTTGCTGTTAAGTTCTAAAGAAAGTTTGTACTGAATAAACGAGTGCTATTACTGATCAGCAGGTTCCCAGTTCTTCTTATGTTATGTTTCATTATATATCACGAGTAGTTTATTGAGACCATCTGTCCTAAGTGTGCATTCGAAACTCAAAAGATATTATAATGACTTACACAAGTATGTTTCAATGACAACAACACACTAAATGTGCAATATTTGCATTTTCTCACAGTAACAGTATTATTTTACTGAGCACTAGTTGCCACTGACTTTACGTTGCAGTTAGCTATTCAATTTCTATATTCTATAAGTTCTAGCACATTCAGAACAAATGGGAAAAAACATATATATATATATATATATATATATGTACTGTATGTATGTGTGTGTGTGTGTTTATAATTAAGACCTACAATTATGCAGCAATTCTGGAAAATTAAGGACGGCAGGAGTTTGATAGGTGACATTTGGTTTATCTTAGTATTATACTGTCCTCTGACTGCTGTATTGTTGACATTTAAGTTTCTGGGCAAGCCATCAGCATCTCATACAGTATTTCCTTTCAGCCTCCATAAAGATCCAACACTCATTCATAAGCTTTCTTTATCACTGCAAAGCTATCCCCCTACATTTGGCAGCTCTGGTCTTCTTCTTTTTCAGATGATTATTCTGGTACCACTAAACTGAAATCAGCCCTCAGAGGACAGACAAAGGTTGAAAGCAAACTGTGATTCAAAGAAAAACAGCCATCTCTTTCTCTGGCATTAAATGCTCAATGCTGACAACAAGAGTGACTCAGTTCAGTTCCTCAGTGGAATTATACAGTATCCAGCTATCATTGAGGAACTAAAGACTGTTTGGAAAATTGTACAAAGTCTAAGCTGAAAAGCCCAGCCCAGGGTATGAATAGAGAAACTTTCCGGCTAAAAACCCAGGATGTAAAATCAAATTCTTTGTTCTGCACGGGGAAGCATGCAGAGGAAGCATCAATATCAGTACAATAAAAAAGGACAGGTATAGTACCGCACAGAGCCAGGGCTTTTCCGCTGGCATAAATAACTTCTAAAGCGCTGCATGACAGACGCGGTAATGAATTGGACATGAACAGTACGGGGCAGTTCAATAACTCAGAATATAATGAATGTCTGTGCCTTTGACTGCAGTTATTCATATACATGCTGATTTACTACACAGCAGTACAAACACAGAGAATGTGGAAAACTAATCATGTAGGCCGAGTTACTGCTAGCTTTCAGTTTAATCACTGAAATCATATATTTAGTTTCAAAAAGTGCAGTCTAAAAGCTGTAGACTCACTGGTTGAGGAACGCAAACAGGTATCTCATGACGATGATGATGGTACGAGGAAGAGTAACTATGATCTGCTGAATGTGATGGACTCGTTCAGCAGATGACTCGAGCTCTGAAACAAACACACAGATAACAGTCTCTCAAACGGTTAAATACACAAATGCAAATACTATATAAACACAGTCAAAATGGAAGGACTGAGAGAGTGCAGAGTCAGGGTACATGTCTATGACACTGTATCATCAACTGAATATATGATAAACAAATGACAGACAAATATATCTGTACTAGTACGTTTTGTGCATTTGGCAATATGTGTATCGTGTGTTATGTTGTGCGTGTGCAATCGTTATGGCTATGCTCTCACCACATCACCTGATTAGATAACTTTTTAGGCAAGTAAGTCTAAACAGAAGGTAAATTCACATGTCAATGCGTCAGAATTATTGTTGTTAGTTGGCTGGTGTTTATGGGGAAAGCTGTATTAAACTGTATTTCCTGTACCTGGAAAACTGTTGGAGGAGGGAAAAAAAACACACTTTATATGGGTAAATCCAGTCTTAGCTGATCAGCTACATGCATGGAAAAGGAAATACTTCTTTAATTAGATTTCTTGGCAAACCTTTCCTTCACAGTTTGCTTCAATAGATTCTGGAGTGTAAGAATATCAGTGAATTTATACAGTTTGGAAGCTTTAAATATAAGATTTCTAGAGGGTGACATCCAGTTGTATGATGTCCACTGGAGCTACACTATGTCCAAATGTTTATAGATACCTGCTCATCCAAAGGTTTTGTGTAATCAACTCAACCACTGGAGAGTTCACTGCAGTAGCGGCTTCTACTCCTCTGAGATGGCTTTCTGTCACATGAGCATTAGTGAGGTGAGGGACTGATTTTGAATGATTAGTTCTGGATCACAAAAAGCACTTCAACTCCTTATAAATTTATAGGATAGAGCTCCATCACTCTAGTTCCACTGCTCCACAGCCCAATACAGAGGGGCTTTGCACAATTGAAGATGTGTCAGCAATGGGTGTGTTTTCACCAATTAGAAGGGAAGTCTACAAACCTTTGGACATATAATATATATGGGTAATGTAGCTGTGGTAATAGAGGTGTGCACTACAATTAGCATCATATGAACAACATGCTTAAATTATCACACATCGTGTCAGATTGGTACTTCATCTCAAACGGACTTGTTTATGTATTTACGCCAGTGTAGGATATACTGTTATCCAGGAATTCAGGCATATGTGGCATACTTTAGTCCATTTCTACATTGGAGCAGTTTGACATACAGCAACACAAACCACACAAGTAAGCTGTTTTGAGACATCAAGCAGTTTAAAACAAGTGTGTGATGATTTAGGTGTGCAATTAGTTTGCAGTGCAAAACTATAGAAGCAAATAAGTCTTGGCTCATTGGCTACATTATGGGTGATGGGGAAAACTGTATACATTTGATGTTTTGCCACAACTGAAACACAAGTTAATGTACTCAGATTTATTAGACACTTTGCATCTTCATCCGAAGCCTGGCACGCTGAAACGGACTGAAACGTTCAAAGCTCTTTCACTAGTTCACGCTGCCCTGTGACGATATGAAGAACTCACTGATGGTGGAGATGAAGTCTAGGAAGCGCTCCTTTGGGAAAAGAGGATTCTCTAGCCCTCTGAAGTACAGCTTCAGAACTCCTGCCACCGAGTTTATGTCATGATCACTCTGATCATCAATAAGTGGGTCTTCGCCTGAAACAGGGAACAGACACAGCTTTAAAGACCTGCTAGAAAACCTCATGCTACATGACTGAATGTGTTACAAGTTTAGTTCTCAAATTCTGAAGCAACTCAAGTGTGTGCTTTATTCATTCATGTTACTTGCACTGAAACAGGCATCTGAATAAATACATGCACATCAACCCTAGAACTGGCTGTCTGTCCAGTTAGACTGTCATGGTTTAAAGGGACAGTAGACCCATCACTGGAAACATCAACCAGCAATTGAGGTACTTATTTTACAGGACTCTAAGGTAACTCAATGTCAAATTCAATTTACAAATATCATTCCCTTCTTTCATACATAGAGATAATCTTTTCTGGCATGCGCTGCCAAAACAAATTGACTGGGTTAGAGGGAGAAAAGCAATTCAAAAACAATTAGGGGCTCCTCGCTTGGACACAAACCTCTCTCAAATGAATTTTTAATGTCGTTGACTTCCACCTGAGATCCGGGAACTCGGAATATGCCCTGCTGCTGAAGGCCTGAAATAGAAATGGAAACATGAAACCAGAAAACGTCAAGGCCTGCCATTATCTCAGCAGTGCAACATCCGACAACATGAAAGCAATCTGAAAATGCATAACACAGGGCAGGAAATGCAATCTGGTTGTAAAGTGACTTTTTGCTCCACGAGGCAGGGGCCTCCTTGTTTTTGAGGGACATATGGTTTCTATTAAAGCCACTCTGATCAGTTTCTGAGATTTCATTAGATGTGGAGGGCAAAGAGAGAGAATGCCCCCAGGCCAGCTCAGACATAATAACATGTGAAGCATAGACAAACAGCAAAGACTAGAGTGGGGAAGGTAATCTGATCAAGGAAATTAAACGGAGACTGGCTATCTGAACTTTATCTCAAAGAATCTCAGAACTGATGCATAAGCCATGTTCACAGGAGTGAAAAGTCTGGAATGAAATGATCTTTTATATCTCTTATATTCAGTCATGTAATTTCTGGGAGGGATGCACAGAGCAAGGTTGCTGTTATTTCACAAATGACATTTTAGCAGACATTTTATGTGTTTGCCAGCTGTCCAGACATACTGGACAGGCTGTAGGCCTGTGCATGGATCCAATTCCATCATTAAGTTCGCCGACAATACCACGGTGATTGGCCTCATCAGCAACAACAATGAGGCAGCCTACAGAGAGGAAGTAAAGCACCTGGCCCCACGGTGCACTGACAATAACCTGCTCCTTAACACCACAAAAACAAAGGAGCTCATCATGCACTTCAGGAGGGAGAGAGGAGGCACGCATGACCATCCTGGTGAACTTTTACTGCTGTGCAATAGAAAGTATCCTGACCAGCTGTATCACAATCTGGTATGGGAACTGCACTGTTGCAGACCACAAGGCATTGCAACGAGTGGTGAAAACGGCCCAGCACATTACAGGGACTCCACTTCCACCCATCGAGGACGTGCAGAGGAAACGCTGTCTGCGTTGAGCTCACAGTATTCTTAAGGACTCCTCCCACCCTGCCCATAGACTATTTGCCCTCTTGCCCTCCGGTAGGCGCTTCAGGAGCCTTTGGACCAAGACAAGCAGATCAAGGAACAGCTTTTTCCCCAGAGCTGTTGCCTTACTGAACTCTGTCCCCCGTTAACCCCCTCACATCTCTCTCTGGTCACAGACTGCACTTCATCCTTCATGTATAGCTTACTATTACATTGTACATAGCTATTGTAAATTATGGTCATAGATCCGCATACTCTGTATATACATTCGAGATGCACATATCCTTCTGTCAAGTATGTTCTTAGTTCTTTAATCTGTATATATGTCTATAGTACACCCAGCTGTACATCATGTTTATAGTACATTCAATAATATAATTACCTGTAAACTTTGTCCATACCTCTGCCTGTATCCTTTACATACTGCACACTGTAGATACTGTACATCCTGCACTTCCTGCTTATTGCACTTCTGGTTAGATGCTCAACTGCATTTCGTTGCCTTGTACTTGTGTAATGACAATAAAGCTGAATCTAATCTAAATACTGGTGTTTGCAGTCCAGTGCTCAGACCATCGACTAACTAAGAGGGTGACCTTGGCCCTTCACTAGACTATTACTACTTAACATCCATATGCCAAAAAAGGACCACTTTTGGCCCCCGAAGAACCTTTGGAAAAATCCACCTATTAAAAATCCAAGGATTGTATGATACAAAATCATCAATTTTATATTAAAAATCCAGTTTGAATGGAAGAAACAAGACTGAACTATAATTAAACACTGCTTAAAAATATATGACAACTGTCTAGGTGTGTTTCATTGACAGCCTTCAGTCCAACACCTACGTCCTGCACAGAAATTACAGAACCCACTGTGTTCACAGTTCACAAAAAACAGTAGCCAGCTTTTTTGTGATGAAGTGTTACTCATTTAACTGCTGGATGTGCATCCAGGAATACTAACGTGGCCAGTTGAGCAAATGAATGTTCCAATGTACAGACCGATGACAGACAAACAGATGGGCTATTTTTATAACTGTTACACTTGCTAGGTCAGCTTTCGCTTAGTTGTTAGCGTTTCTCCAACTCACATATGCACTTGCTCTGATTTCGATCGGATTTCTCAGTCTGGGCATGTGGCAAATCAGCATTCAACACAGCAACCATGAAATGGTAACAAAACACTTTCAGAGCAGTGCTGTAATCAACTATATGCTTGTCAAAATGAAGAATGTAAATAGTTCTAAATTATGTATGTTCGTACCTTCAGGTAAAGTGATTTGTTGTTTAAAAAACTGAGGCATCTTGTAAATTGTAAAGTTTACATCACATGTCATTCTGCAAGTCTGACTGGTCGATTGCAAAGCAGAAATCTGATTACTGCCTGATTCAGAAGACCCAGAGTTTCCCTGGGTATCTGATTACCGATGTGCATGTAAACACATTGATCAGATTACTGACAAAATCTGATTTTCTGCCATTACCAGATTATCAAGCGCATGAAAACACACCCATTGTAAACATGATTAAACATGACTTTAAACTTTATGCTCACAAAACTCGGCTCTCGAAAGAACCATCAAATGTGTCACATATTGTCTTGTCTTGCCCGTTTGTCTCTGGTTTTCTGTTTCTGTCTCTTTTGCTCTTGTCACTTCCATGCGCCTTTTGTTTTCTTGTGCCAATCGCTTCTGTTCGTTTCGGTTCAAAGCTCCTCCTGACTCCACCCTCTTGTCAAGCCCCTCACCTGACCCTAGTTTATAGCTCCGCCCCTTCCCAGGTGTTCCTAGTTAGCCCTTGTGTACTTATACCCCCTTGTTGTTCTCTTTGTGCTTGCTTGGTGTTTTGTCTCCATGTCGATTATTTTGTTTCCCTGTTCCTTGTTCTTAGTAGTGTTTTGTTTCTTATTTTTACTAGCGTCTTCTGGTTTCTGTTTGTTCTTATTGGTTCATTAAAGACTTGCATCCTGCCTCCTCGTCTCGTCCTCATTACAAAATGAAAGCCTCTTTTGGGACCAAAAGCGGTTCTTCTGTGAAATAATGCATATAACCCTTTTGGGCATTCAGAGGGTTGACGCTTGGCTCCACACAAAAACACATTCCACAGCCCACATTAGAGATTACTACCTAATGAAAATCCAGATTCCAAAAATTTGCATTATATGACCGTCTTAGTAACTCTTAGAGCAGTGGTCTTCAAACCTAGTCCTGGAGATCTACCCTCCTGTAGAGTCTGGTGGAAACCACAATCTACCACATCCGCTTCAGCTAATTAACTGCATCAGAAGGACTTAAATGGCTGGATCACATGTTAGTCTTATGTAAGCATCCCTGCTGCAGCCCTGTAGCATGTTAGATGCTGTTGTAAAGCGTTTTTCTGAAAGAGTTTGTTGACGTAAACGTTTTCTGCTTATGCTATTAGTGGACAAAAGCTCTTATAATGACTGTTTCACTTGACAAACAAGAATGAAGCACGGACTGTGGATCTGATCAAAAGAAAAACAGATTCCTGTGTCTTGTCGCTTTATGAACACAGCATGCTCCTCCACTGCAAATATACATGATGGAAAAAGCCCCACAGCAGTAGAGCTCCATATTCCACCCACTTGAGCTCATCCTCTTGCTAACAGATGGCAGGCTAGGAGAACTGTCTGTCTGCAGAGCTTCCGAGAGTGACAAACCTTTCAGCAGATGTATCTGTGCAGATTTGCCTGCATTCAAATAAGCATCTGTGTTAAGTCTACACACCTGCCGTTTAGCGTGTATGAAGCACCCCATGAAAGATAGGAATGTGGCGTCTGCCGGGACTCTCTCACAGTCAATAAGACAACAGTGTACAGGTCAAACCCAAGCTTGAACTGCTTACCGTACAGATTGATGTATCGAATGCAGCTCTCCACCACAAGAGGAATGGGCTGACCGGAATCCTGAAAATGCAATTGGAAGAGAATGAAGACAATGTGATATAGTTTATAAACTGCAAGAAGAAATATGTTCATATAATATGAAGCCCCATACTCTGACACATTTATTACTAACAAAAACACTGATTTGATGATGACGATATATAAAGATGAACATACTGAAGCATGCAAAAGAGTCATTTTAGTGAAGAATACTGCATTAGGCACTTCTGTCCTTCTGGCCAACCGTCGTGAGAAAACATCAGTGAACACTTTGGAATTATCTGGTTCTGATTAATAAAGGTGTGGCAATAGAAACTGTAAGTGTGATGTTTGTTAAAGAAGGTCATTATTAAGTACTATGATCTACAGGAAGATCATTCATGAATATATCCTGATAATTTCAAATAGTTCACAACATTTTACTTACAACTGTATAGAAATGGAGAGGAAAGCAAAACAAAGTGCCAATTTAAAATGTCCAATTACAGTACAAGCAATATGGAAATTAAAGCGTCGTTCACTACAGAGGTAAGATAATTCATATGAAGCCAATAATACAGTACTAGACATAAGAAATCCTACAGCAGGCCCTGCGCTAAAGTACCTGGTTGCGAATACGTGTATTCCGTCTTCCCCTAGGACAGAAAACAGCGGCAAGCAGAGCAGAGAGGTGAGAAAAGCAAGAGAAAAACAGTTAGAGAGAAAGGAACGACAGAATCGCCATGGAGACGACACTGTCGTTTTGAGTCTCGGAGCGGCTGCTGAAAGGGCTCGAGATGCAGTACAGGGTGGCATATGAAAGCTAACAACCAGAGCCAATCACGTTTCCTTGACAGAGCTAGATGCATGTCTGTGTCTGACTGTTGGCTTTGAAGGCTACAGGGCAGCATGCACTGCTGCCACCCTTATAATCTGCATCATCACTGCCAGGACAAGAAGGATGAGTGACAGGAACGTTTTAGGAATGAGGGAGCGGTAAGAGGGGAAAGACAGGCATCCCTCCACCCCAGCAGACAGTACTGCAGGAGGTGGTACCTTAATGAAGGACTCCATATTTCCATTAAACAGCTTATGATTATAGAGGGAGCGTGGCCGGGGCTTCCGCAATTTCTGTGGTTTAGGGGGAAGGGTGGGGGGTCTGGGGAGTGGAGACAGCAAGGAAAAACAAAACACACAAACACCACCAAATGTAGTGAAATGTTACACCTATGTCATTGACTGTGTTATTGGATTATCCATTTACTGTTTATTCTGACAGTTAAAAACTTATAAACGACTAACAAAACAACAAACCAACAGCAAACTTAACCTCGCCTGGACCAGATATGAGGGGAACGTATATGGACCAGATATGAGGGGGACAGATGTGTGGGTGGGAACAAAGACTTCTCAGGGTAAGAACAAACTTGAGTGTGAAAGACGGGGCAACAGAGTGCTCATCAACATCGTACAATGGGCAAAAAGATGTAACAATCAAGATGCAAAGTTAGCATTTGGGCTGTGTATTGGCAAGATGCTTGTGATAAGATACCTATCATGATATGACTCAATATATTGCGATGCTGTAAGCCATGTGCCATGTTTGTTATTTCACTGATTTTATCTCAATTTTCTGTTTTATTTAATTTAAACTTTTTATACTTCTTTTATTTGTCTGTTTTCATTTTGGTTTGCCTATTTATCCTTTTATGTTGCAATCTTATGAATAAGTTAAGTATATTGTTTTTATATTCGTCCCCTTAAATCTGAACTCTTAATACCTTTACCATGTATCTTGTTTGAGTAGGTCAATTCGTTCTACGTGGTCTTTCTTGCAATTTAGTTTTCCAGATCAATTTAAAATCCATTTTAATTTCTTTTTTCAATCCTTTGAGCTGTATTTGCTCAGCTACACTGAAAATGAGGGTCACCCTCAATGTAGTTCCGAGTTAAAATAAAGGTTGATTGATTGATTGATTGATTGATACTGCAAAATACATTTCATGTAAAACTGTCATAACCCATTAAAAATCGACACAGTATCTCAAAACAGGATCTCGCAATATTCTCTATTCTTAATATATTCTTGCATAGCCAGTTAACATGCAGTAAAAATCCTCCCAAATATCTCCCATCAAGCATCAAGACCTTTGTAACATGTGAGGAGAATATATATCCTCTAGCAAAGGACAAACTCCATTATCTAACAATAGTTTCACAAGCTAGCTAGTTTTGCTTAAATGTAAAAAAAACATGGGTCAGAAGAACTGGGGGCAGGCTTTAGAGGGGCTGTGTCCACACTTTTCCTACAAGACCACATCTGGCCTAAAGAGTCTACATTAAAACATGCAAGTTTTAATTTAAAAGAAAGAATTTAAATCATGCATTAACTGTCATGCATATTGCAAAATAATAGTTGGCAACTATAAATGAACAAAAAAGTACATTTTGATCAATTATTATAAAATCATGCAAGCGTGGCTGCCCTAGCATGAAGTTCACCCATGAAATTTATATACTTCAAAATCTGCTGTTCCGGACAAAAAGTTCCAGTGAAGCTAACAGCAATTAATGAAAGGTTTAAGCAAACAGCGCAGGATATCTGCACCTTAATGGACTGTCATTATGATCTAATTGATCTGTCCCCCTAATTAACCTATAACAACTGCAAGGAAGCTTCCATTATCTATGGCAACTGAGTCCTGCGGCAGCCCCCTACAGGAAGGCATGCTGGGTTAGGAAAGCTTAATTGCTCTCAGGAGTTATGAACCAGCACCAAATTCAATACCAGTCAAACAGCATGTGACTCTGCACTTCAGCTGCAAACCTCAGGAGAACTGGCCAAACCTGTGTTTACATTACCTCTTAGTCTTTAATTACGGCCATTACGCACTTCCGCAAAACTCTGCTTTTAGAAGAGTTCTCCCTAAAAGGACTCGGTCATTGACTTATCAACAGAGAACATTAGCAGTTACGACTTCAGCTTTTCAGCATATTGATTCAGGGGGAAACAAATGTAAAAGTCGGAGAAAGGGCTAATGTGCTAAAGTCCCAGCTGATAATCAGTAAATGACTGTCTGTCCCGGCATGCCACTCAGAAAAGGGAGCAGGTTTCCACGGGCACCTGTACAGATGGTCATTCACATCTGCTCACCAGCAGAGGCCCTATTCTCTTGTCTCACAGACAGACAGTGGCCTCCCACCATTACTCAGCAGGAGTTGAGAAGTTGCCAGTGACAGCTTGGGGACAAGTCCTCTTCGACCGCTGTGCAATAACTCAGTTGGGGGTGCCAAGAAAATAAATATTTGCCCTTCCTCCTCTTTCTTTCTTTGTCACTGACTTGTTCAGGGTTGTTTTTGCAGCTTAAACTGCAGATGAATGGACAGACAAAAGACTGGTTTTAAGTGAACGCAATGCCGTCGAAAGGAGCAATGGACACACGGCTGAATCAGTTTTCACGTTTTTTTTTTCCCCTCTGAGACAAAAACGTTCTGGACCTTTCCTCAAAATCATGCATCTTTTTTGCCTACTGACAGAACCAGGCTGGATCTGTTACATTTGAATTATTTAGGACAGATTTAAAGATGAACAAAGAGCTGGATACATTTATCATCAGCTCTTTCACTACGACATTAGTAATATATTATTAATTACCAATCACCATTTATCTGTCTAGACTGCTTCACTGATGCTAAGGGTGCCATTAGGCCATTGTATTGTGTAGTGTACGCCACCTCTTCATGAATGAAATCAATCTAATGGTCTCTGCATTAATACAGCATTAATGGCATTAACTTGTTCATGAAATATTTTTCATGAAAGGAGGACTAAAAATTATATTTGAAGCTTATGCTGCTTCACTAGTCATTTATTATTAATTATCAATTATCATCCATCTGTCTACGTTGTCCCACTAGGGCTGAAGTGACTCATTAGTGCATTTCATTTGGACTTATAAAGCAGTTCTCGGGGAACCATTCCTTTATAAATGTAAACATGGCATCAGAAATTGTGTTTGTACACTGTAATATGTAAAATATATCATGAAAGTGGTCATTTCAGCGTCTTCTACAGCTCTGTCCAACCCTCCGTTTACTTAATTCCCCAGTCAATACCGCCCTTAAGTACAAACCTCAAAAACTAAATATAACATTCAATTATTACACACTATATTCTATAATTATCAAAGTAGAATACACTAGAGCCGCACTGAATGTTCAGCAACCAAAAATATTCAGCCGGACATGGCAAAAAAACACGTTCTGTGTTCGATCTGGAATACTAAATTGAAAGAAAGACCATGTAAAACAAACTGACATACTCAAACGAGACACACGACATCTCTGTCGCTTGTTCTCTCTGTGCACGTGCCCCCATCCTCCTTAAAGAAACACAAACCCCAATTTTACAACAGCACAATAAAATCAATCCAGTGTGGAGTGAGGCGCTCTTTGTGAAGGCAGCAATATCTTTGCCAGATGTGGCCCACATCTGCTTGCTATCTGGGATTTAGCCTCTCTAATTTATGAAATGGTGACAAAGTGGCAAAATTAATGAAACACTGTGAAAAACGTAAATAAAAAACAGCCAAATGTTTCATTTTGTTTGGTTTCAGACAAAAATGTTCATTTCAGTGCACCCCTTGAATACACCATGTATTATAACCCAGATCTCTAAATGTGTTTGGAAAAACTTCTAAGACTGAACTTTGAAGGTACACAATTTTCCCCTCGGGTAACTGGGGTCCTTCCTGTGTGGAGTTTGCATGTTCTCCCAATGTCTGTGTGGGCTTCCTCTCGGTCTTCCAGCGTTTCCAGTGTTTCCACAGTTGCAAGACATGCAGTCAAGTGAGCTGGAGATGCTAAACTGCCCCTAGGTGTGAATGTGTGTGTGAATATGCAGGTCTGGGTGTCTTCACTGTGATAGACTGGTGGCCTGTCCAGGGTGTTTCCTGCCTACTGTCCAATGAGTGCTGGGACAGGCTCCAGCACCCACTGTGACCCAGAAGGATAAAGCGGTTTAGAAGATGAGTGAGGGTGGTCTCTGAGTTTTGGACACTCTGTTGCATCACTAGTACTAAGGTTAGCGCATTGTCTTATCATTTAGCAGCTGTGCCCAATCACATTACAAATTAAAACAGCATCTACGTTTCTATGCGGCACTCTATCGCTTTTCTTTAAAGGAGGTCCAGAAATGTCATCATTTTCAAGGTTACATCAGTTTTCAAGGTTACATTAGCTTGTTTCACATCGGTCCTCTTTCAGAGGTGCTTAATCACATCAAGTTGGCATCACTGAGAAAATGCTGTAAAGTGACCTTCATAAGAGTCTTACCTCGTGGTTCCACATTCGGCCCTTTCTCCTGCAAAAAAGAGGGAAGGATTATTCAGACACTGAATTGAAAAGTATGATCTCATGCTCTCTGCTGTAGAGCAGAGGCAGAGTGGACGCAGAGCTATACTGAGGGCGACCCAGGCTATTGAGAGAGTGATGAATGGGTGAGCGGCAGCTCCGTTCTTCAGACAAAAGGAATGCCAGCGGTCGCTGTAGAAACCTTGGCAGATCCCTGTGGGGTGCTGGATGGCTCGCAGGAGAGATAAAGAGGGGGGCGAGTGTGTGCATGCATGTGTGTATGTGGTGATGTAACTGAGTGATGCATGTGATGGCTCACAAAGTTCTTTGTCCGAAAATTCACTGATATGAAAGAGGTGGAAAGGATTTGTCACGGCACACAAGGAAACCCAAACACACAAACAAAACCCAGACAACACCACAGACAGACATACAGACACGGGGAGTCTGTCACATATGGTCCCAGTGGCAATCATTGGCCAAAAATCATGCAAATGAGAAAAGAAGGCGCTTTCCTGAAGCAAAGCAATGTTACGCAGGCTTCAGCAATCATATCTATAAATGAATGACCCAATATACTTAATAAAGAGCTATAAGACAACAGAAAATGTGGTGAAGCATGACTTTTAGATATTCAGTTTGGGCCATAAATGTCAAAACCCAACCCTATGTGCTCTCTGCTAGCGGGATTTTGCATCTGAAGTGTGTATACAACATGAATAAATGTTTGGTCCATCCTGCTTTCAACTGAATTAAACTCGGTTAGCCTACCATCTATATTGTCAGTGACCTATCTAGAACCCTCAGAAGGTCTAGAGTGATTCAAATTTCTTTGTCATAAAATGTAATAAATTATATGTTATAATAAACTACCACCAAAATGGTTGATTCTTACGTATGCTGTTAGTTTATCTAGGCCTTCTGCCTAGCTCCTGAAGGCCCACCCAGTGGGAGAGCTAGCGTGGCTGTATATACCAAGGTAACGCTATTAAAAAATGTTTCCATTGTCCGATCTGTTTTTTTCTATCAAAACTTGAACTAACTTAACTTATCAAAACTTAAACAAAACAATGAACTTGAATGAGCAGTGTCACAACACTTGCAGAGTTTAAATACAATAACCACGATAATTCTATTAAACTAAAAGGCACTACAAATACAGACATGTATTTTCTTAGTTCCCAGAGCACATTAGGACTTATCTAAAAACCTAGTAAGGCTTAAGAGCCCCCCACTGAACTAATCAATTTCTATTAATGATTAAGGGCATCTGCTTTAAATGTAAATAAGCTATTTATCAAGAATGTACCTCGCCTGTTATTTTCATACGTACACAGTATTTATGCCGCATATCTATATGAAAGAATACACAATGAAAAACATAGAAAGCAGCCTATGTTTCCTTCCTGGTACCTTGGAAGAAATAGCTGTCAGTCATTTTCCCAGGAGTGATAGCTTAGCTGAAGTGTCGCAAAATACTCCTTTTATAAAGCACCTGGTACCATCCCTGCATAATGCACCCCCGAGTTCCCTTTCCAAATCTAGATCTCCATCTAATGCTGTAACTGCCGAAGCTCCAAGAGAAGGGCAACAAATAATTTTACTTCTGCAAATCTGCATATCAAATGCTTTGAGGCTTTGAGTGTGCCACTGCTATGTGTTCTCAGAGAAAGCCTTTTGTGCTGCCAGCTGAGCAGGGGAAAAAAAATCCTCCAGAAGCCCCCTTGAGCACTCATCCACAATGCTGGTTCGGATTCAGTGGTTTAGAAGGAGGCAGCTTTAAACATCATTTGGTTATTCAGATGACTGGAGCGCATCCAAGCCTGCTTGTATTGTTTTTTATCACTCGTTCGAAAGTCCATAAATGCGCTTGTTCGGCCAGGTGGCTAGCACAGCGGCGACACCGACAACGTTACTAGAGCAGAACGGACTTTTTAACCCAATTGGGTTAACGCGTATAGGACCAATTAAGTGAATAATTAAAAACAGGGGTACCTGCAGCTGCCATATGTGACACAGACGCTTGAGTAGAAGCCACATACATGCATACATGTCTACAGCTTGTGGCCAAAACACAGCCCAGACGTATTAACCCCTGTCTGGTGTGCCCCAGCTGATGAATCTGTGGAGTAATTGAGTGCAGAGTAGTAGCAGGGGGGCTGTATTTGTGAACATACATGTTCATGGTTGGTCTCAGCTGGGGCGCCCCACTACTTGCCCTCATTAGATTAAGACCCAATGCACCAGCAGCTGCCGAAATGCTGCCCCTGATTGATTGGACACTAGCAATCCGTAAAGGAGGCGTGAAGACGGCTGGATGAAAGTGGAGTCTCGACAGCAACCCTCTACATCTAAGGTCCTAGCTGGAAACTACAGAGAACATTCTATGCTACATACTGCACTACAGAGAACAATAATCCCGGAAGCAGGGCATGGTGGAGAAATTGTGAAGCCACACTTTGCTGATGTAGACACCACTGTCTGCTATTAAACTCCATTCCGAACAAAAAAATAATCCTGTGCTGAAAGACCAGTGGGTTCGAGGAAAGCGTCTTCCGTGACAACAAAGGCCTCTTAACAGCGCTCTTCATTAGACATGAGCTCTTTCAAATTGACCTTAATGTGACAGTTTCAAACTCCGTCTCCTGCAGTGACCAAAGTCATAATGAGAGACCTTTACGCAAGACCTGACACTTACAGCATTTAGTGCGAGAACAGGCCTCGTTATGCAACTACTCACCTTCCCCCAACGTCTGCTTCAGCAGGTCGTGCTTGGCCTGCAGTTTAACGATGAGGTTGCTGCCATTCAGGTACTCTTTGAATTTCTGCGGACACAGATGAAGGCATCAGGGAGCTAATGATTTTAATGAGCTCTGACAAGAACAGGAGAGAGTTGCCGGTTACGGCAGATGAAGAACAGATTTTGCTGTGTTTTGCACGGCTCTAATTCAATCTGTTGCGAAAGGAGAGTTTAATTTCCGTTTCATCGGTAAGGCATGGAGCCCTGTCTTGAGCGCTTTATGATTTCACGCGTGATAAGGCCTTCTGGGCAGACTTTAATTTCCAACTTCGAGATTAGATAACAAAACTGACCTCACATATCAAATAACAGAAAAGCCACAAACAAGCAAAAATCAAACTTTGTACACTCACCGTCAAAAGAATAGCTGCACCCAGAAGGAATCAACTGACAGGAATGAACCTTGGTAGGTAGGTTTGACATCATCAGTCATGCAAATGATTGAATGACTTAAGTTTGGCGGTGCATGTGACGTAACCAAGGACGGGCCTTGCACCTGACAGACCCAACAGCGACGACTGCAGACATTCAGTGAGCAGTGATGCCCTCCATGAGTCCACCTTCACCCCTACTGCAAAATCTGCAGGAACTGTGTGAGAATATTCAAGCTGCATTGGCTGGATTATCGCAGGACACCATTAGGAACTTTTACAACTCCATGCCAAGACCTCTGGCATGTTGTGTTAGCAAACATGGCGGCCCGACGTCATAATGAGAGACACTACTTCGGTATGTGTAGCTCAATAAATATTGCACATATCAGTCTAAATTTATCATCAATTATTCTTCCTGTTAACGTTTATCTTCCATCCGAACAGCATTGCAATCTGACACTTCCTTCTGGGTGCAACTATTTTTTTGATGATGAGTGTACATGGCAGTATAGCAGTAAAAATGTTGATGGAACTTTCACCCCAAAAACTATTAACAAACTTACTATAAATTACATTTACATTAGTACAGGATACCTCAAGCTAAAAGAACAACACATCTTTCACACCGCCAGCGGCTCCTAAACACACAACCCAATGATTAGGAACAATCACACTCAGGGTAAAGCCACGGAACAAACAACACTGTCTTTATGAGTTAGGTTTAGCAGCCAGTGTACAGCGCGCTGGGTCATTTGTTCGAAAGCTGTTTTGCTTGAAGTGTTCTCTCGGCTTCAGGAGCCTCTACACTAACAGTGGCACACTGGTAGATCTGGGTAATTGTAGGACTTGCCACACTCACAGTGAAGTAGAAGACCTCGGTCTCTTGCTGATTTGCCCGTCGTTTGGCGATATTCAGCTTGCTCATGTAGCCCTCAGAGGCCACTGATTTAATAGACTCCGTAGATCTGCTGTGCTGGAAGGCATCGGACACGTCAAAGTCCTCCACGGTCAGCATGTCCTGCAGAGTCTGCATGGTGGCATCCAAGGTCTTGCGCACCTGTCCAGCAAAGAGTGGGGCACTCTTCAGTTAACACAGCAACAGAGGAACTAGAGACAAACAATGCTTTAAATTTACCAAGGCTATTTTGATTCTACCCAGTTAAAGCACCTGCGTGTAAAAGTGACACTTTAGTGCTATACAGAAGTTTTACTCCTATCGTTTCACTAGCAGTTACACATGGAGTCTTTCAGTCTTTCACTAAACCTAAAGCCTTATAAATGCATCTTCCTAAATGGTTAATGGCTTGGCTGTATTGAAAAAAAAAACTCTTCAATTGGTACAAATCCTCTTTACAGAGGTCTTTTTAGGCATGTTAAGAAAGTTATTTCATGCTCACTCAGCTCATTTAGGTCATTAGATAGTTCCCTATATATTCTTAAGGGTGTAGGCCTCATACACCTCAGAAGTTATTATTCCTAAGACTTATATAAGAGTAGAAGTTTAAGCTGATGAGGCTATATATATTAAAGTCGTATGTATGTGAATAAGGTCTGCACGATATTGCACTGACATGGCAATATTTTTTCCTTGCAATATATACTGCAATATGAAAAAAATATCCAGGGATTTTCACCAGATGACCTAAACAGCATTAGTTAAAAACATTATTCACTGTAAAATGACTGGGGTGAAAATATAAATAATAAAAAGCTGACTTTTTAACACTCTTTAATGCTCTATAATCGGTTTCAGTGCACTAAACACAAAAGCAGGTGAATGCTGTAACTGTGTTTCTCTGTGTATCTGAGAAACCTTAAACCAGAGTCCTGGAACCGCACAAGTTTTTCTTTTGTATCAAGCGGTAAAGAAGTTGTGGCACGACAATGCACATTGCGATGGTGATGCTGAAATCATATATTGTGCAGGCCTACTGTGAATGTTTATGCATGCAATGTTTCTGCCACCAAACAAGAAGCTAAACCACAAGGAGACTCGCGCAGGGTCAGGGATGCGCCCGCTAACTGCTGCATCAATTTCAAAGGTAAATCGAGGCACTCTTCATCTAACCTTTGAGTGAACAATTCAACCTGAGCCCTTGAGGGCAGGATTCTGAATGACCCCAAGGTTAAACATTCCTCATCTGAACAGCTGAAAATGAGGCCTGTCTGCCTGTCATTGAGACAATGCGTAAAAACTGCCCCAGGACCCAATTGTGGGGCTCTCAGATTAATGTGGCATATTCTCTCCATAGCACAAATCGTCCATTACAGCCTGGTTATGAGACACAGAGTGATAGGGGCTAGATGGAGCCATCAATACGCACAGGCGGGGGCTATTATGGAGTCCATTAGCACCTGTGTACACTTAGTGGGAAATCTCTGCATGCCGCCTTCTGCTCCCCATCAACCAAAAAGTACCTCTGCAGATTCAATACACAAAGCTAACTGCTTTACCCGACACACATACACACACACACACACACACACACACACACACACACAAAATCACCATTAGCAGCACAGAAAGCTAAAAATACACCCTCTGTTCCCAGGGAAGGACTCAATATTGAAAAATTAAATGAGTGCAGTTGCTATTCAGACGCAACCTCCTGAGTGCCTTAGAAACTGTAGAGAGAAACTCGTCTCAGTAAAGTTAAGGGGCCTCTGAAGAGCAGACTGTCGGCACAAAAGCTGTAGAGGTTGAAACATTGTGACTTGGTGCTGGTGAAGATCAAGCATTTCCACATGCAGCGCCTAATTTGAAGTCTCAGTCAACATGTTTGTAGAACAGATGTGTCTTCAGGCCTGAAAACACAAGGACTTTCTAGATACTGTTCAAAAGTTAAGACGGCTGTTTTGAGCTGGGGAAGTTGTGCTTTTACTTGTCGTTTAGCTTTAGAAACCGTACAGACTGGAGCTTTAAACAAAGCTGCTCTCCAGAGATGTGCTTTCAAAGCAGGATCTAAAAACTTTAAACAGAAGGAAGTGTTGCTTTTACATTCAGCTTGGCAGTTACACATTACACAAACTCCAGTCAAATCAACCAGCTTCATTTGGAAAACATAGTATGTATTACAAACAAAAAAACTGTTGTTGAGATACATATAGTACTGTCCAAAAGACCAACCTTCATTTACCGTCCAGTCAAAAGGGCCCCCATGTTATTTATTAGGATTTTTTAGGTTATTTATTATGAGATTAGGATAATTCTGAGAAGATATTAGCTAAGGAAAACAGCTGAAAAAGCAGAGAAAATGGGACGCACTAACACCCATGCAAAACCCAGCAGAGCACCAAAACTGTCTCCTTTAGATGAAAATATCCACAGGTGTTTTTGTCCATCCTTCCACTGTGAGAAGGCAACTCTGAAAGGATATGACTCTGTTGTGAGTCTGAAAGGATGTACAGCTGTCAAGAAGCTGTTACTGAGAAAAGGCAAAAAAAGAAGAACATTTGCTGCTCGTGTTCTCAGAACAATGGACTGACCACCCCAGTGTCCAGACCTCAACATCACTGAACGTGTTTGGGATCATTTGCATTGTAAGAAGCAGAAAATCCAACCCACCCATGTCTAAGACTACATTCTGAAGGTGTGGAAAATAAACCCGCAGATCTCCTAGAAAATCTCCTAAGTCTTACCTCCTCGTTCTCGATCTTCAGGGTGGCTAGGCGAGACTGCAGCTGATGGTAGCGCATCAGGAGTTCCGTCTGAACTGGCTGCTGTGCACTCACCTGACACACCTAAAAGACAGATAAAAAATCTGTTGGCTTCCTGGATTCAGTTTTCAACACTCATGTCAAATCTCACATTTTATAATTTAACAGGTTCAAGTAGAACATGCTTTCAACCATCTTCTCGTATTCCCATAGCAACATATCATCCTCTGCACATTTTGACAGCAAGTCACAGAATTCATGCCTATATTATTATCTATCTTTTGATGACTATATAAGCAGTATTTTGAAGCATGCAAGTGTCTGACAGTGAGAGCTGGCCTGGATAAAGTACAGCCTTCACTCGGCAAGGTTAGCTGAAACACAAATAAGCTTCTTAAAATAATTAATAGGTCCAAATCTTCCAATATACATTCAACATTTATAAACATTTTATGCACGTATGTATCAAAAACCTGCTAGACATGCCATGTAAATAATATAAACTCATCATCAAAAAAAAAAAGCACTCAGAAGGAATCAACCGATATCAATCAGACTTGGTGGGTAGGTTTGACATCATGAGACATGCAAATGATTTAAGGTCCACACTTGGCCACGTAAGCAAGGACGGGCCTTATTGCTGTACCTGACCGACTGTATAAGGTTGCCCTGCTGTGTGTGCTTTACATTGTGACTCATGCCGCTGTATTGGTCCCGTCCTTTGCAAGCAAAGTATGTCTCAGAGAACAGTTGGAAAGTAATTCAAGCGGTTGGAAGATTTAGAGAAGGGTCGCATCGTAGGGTTCTGGGAAGTGGGATGATCTTATTACCATACCTTACTACCATATCATGCTGATGGCGGCAGTGAATAGAAGGCAGCATGCACTGGGAAGTATCTGAGAGACTTACATGAACCACGGAGAGAGAAAGAACCGACAAATTGTCCGAAGTGACCCAACAGCCACGACTGCAGACATTCAGTGAGCAGTAAAGCCCTACATGAGCCATTCTGTTAGTGCAAGCACCATTGGCAGATGGCTGCACAACACAGGACTACATGCATGCAGACCGTGTCAGATTGCTATGTTATTGGGAAGCAAGATAAAGGTTACCAGGAACAATAAATGATGATAAATTTAGACTGATATGGGCAATATTTATTGAGCTATACATACAGAAGTAGTGTCTCTCAGTATAGTGCCGGGCCACCATGTTTGCTAACCCAATATGCCAGACGTCTCGGCATGGAGCTGTAAAGGTTCCTAATGGTGTCCTGCAATAATCCATCCCATGCAGCTTGAATATACTCAAGCAGTTTCCTGCAGATTTGCTGTCTGTAACGGTCTGTTTGCATGTAGTCCTGCTCATATCACATGCGCGGCTGAGCGTAAAACTTGAATCATTTGCATGTCTCACGATATCAAACCTACCCACCTAGTTCATTCCTGTTGGTTGATTCCGTCTGGGTGCAGCTATTTGTGCAACAGTCTTTTGATGATGAGTGTATATACTCTCCACCCACAAATCTGTGTTCCTCTGTTGCGAATCCCAATTCAACCTAATGAGATACTGATGCATAGTGTCTGACGTGTGGTGGACAGATGTACAACAGTCTCACCTCGTCTCCCATGTGAGGCAGATACTCAAAGCGCATGGGTGGGCAGAACACCTGGTTGTACATGTCCATGATCTTGTGCTTGTCACTGCGAGAGTCCAGGTTGTCCACTGCATTCTCGATGAGGTCCAGACCCTCATGGCGAGACGTTTCCAGGTTATACTCCGCTGACAGATAGGTCCTCAAAGTGCGGGCTAAGCTAGCATGGTACCCAAGGTCACAGCACTGTAAGAGGACAGAGCAGAGGAGCATGTTTCAGACAGTCTACAAAGCATTAGTGAGTGTGAAATGACTCCTCTCTCTGTTCACTATGGAAACAGAGATCAGTTCAGTTTCAGAGGAACATCGTGTATCTAATTAAGGTCTTTATTATTGACTGTTTTATACTTGTCTGAGAAGTTGAGTTCTTAATTAGATGTAAGAAAAGTGGAAGTTCCTATAACCTTTATGGGTAGCAGCAGATGTACGAAGACGTCAAACATGACACACGAAGAGAAAAAAAGATCAGAATCTGCTGCAAAATAAGACCTATACCACAATCACAATGCAATCACAGTGGGACACCCAGCCTAATTAGTCTGTGTTAAAAACACGCATAAACTAACCTCATTTAGCAGAACGCGGCACGGGTTTAAAATATGCTGCAGGGAAGCGAACATTCCTGTGAATCGTTATATGGTCATTTAATGAAGAGGAGTCAGTTAGCTCTCTATTGAGCCATAAACTCATTCATTAGGCTCAAGGAGATGGCTGGCGAAGCAAGTACTGGGGCTCATTTGAATAACCTAATTATAAGATACTTCTAAGCTCTTCTATTGTGTACTCACTTTTATCCACAGTGACTTCTAAAAACATGTAAACGGAGGTAAAGTGACAAAGAGTCTATAGTGAATCTGAAAAGATCCATTACCTGAAAGTCTTATGTTAGCTCGACTAAGTGCAAGAGTAAATGAGGATAAGGACATACTAAGCAGACCCCTCTAGCAAGAGAATAGATAAGTGCTTAATGGTTATACATATGCAAATCTGTATATCTGGATGTGCACTCAAATAATAACTACCAGTAATACAGAACAGAATACATACAACACTTGCCACAGGGTACATTATCATATCACTGATCTGAATATCCATTACGTAAATTCAGAGGACTACTAGAGTTGGAGTTGGCTGTACGGTCTACAGGGGTCCAAACCTGCATTGTAGCACAGCTATGCATCGATCTGAAGGTGGATATTCACCTACATTGTCTTCACAAAGCGATACTTTACCAGAATGATTTGAAACATAACCAAATAATCAAATCAAATCATTTAGTTTTCTATACTGCCGAGGACGACCCAGTCAAATTTCTTTGCCTCAATCCCGATCCGAGTCATTAATTATAAGTATCTCCCGATATCAAGGCTCGATCCGATGCTTATGTTTTCCTAGATAATACTGTTAAACAACGCACACTTCAAGAACATTACATTTAAAATCAATCCAACGTGTGTGTAAAAGCTCTGCAGTGAATTAAGAAATACAATACCTGCATCCACGCTGTTGCTTAATGTGTCTGTATTTTATACAGCTAACATTTTAAACATATGTTTATACAAATATGATAGAGCTGCTGTAAAGCTGCTATAGGGCCGTGTCTGAAATCTAGTTATGACACCTAAGTGACCGCTAGCATAAAACAAAGGGTTGAGCTTAGGTTCATGCTCAATAAAGCCAATGTTGATCAGTTAAAAAATGGCTTCTTGTGCCCGATACTGACCTGAGATCCGAACGGGACATCCCTACATACTGTCATACTGTGGTGCTGGATGCTATTAATAACATTCAGTACTGCAGATTTTATTGCAGATAGAGTATTGGCACTCTACACTCTAACACTTAACAGATGCACCAACATGGAAACTGTGTGCTGATTGTTCATAACAGAGAGGTACAAACATAGTTAAATGAATAATAATCAAGACATTTTAGCATAGCATTCCTGCATCAAATAACAGTATGGAATATCGGCCAAGTCAAAACATCTGAATGAAGCTGATAATTGTTTTAACAATAAACTCACTGGACAAAAAATAGACACCTGAGACTGAAACGTACCTAATAGCATGCAGTACCACCACAAGGCTGAAAAACAGCCTTGATTCGATTTGGCATGAACTGGACAAGTTTCTGGATGTAGGACATAGATCAATGTTCAGCCAGAGGAGAATTTCCTGTAGACTGGGATTTTTGCCACTGCTGGTAGACCCGTATGACCCATACACCTGCAGATTCAGCTACTTCTTTCCCACTATGGTCTTTGGCACACCCAAATGCAATCACTCCTTTTAGCCAATCATTAACATCTGCTTTAGACCCATTTTCCACACATGTAACGAGACATTCACTGCACTGTACCACCTCTTCTCAGTCTATGAATCCAGTCACACCCCACAGGTATTTATAGTCTGATCATCCTGGTGCCTGAAATTAATACCACTTTAAACACGCAGGGAGACAATTTTTTTGAGCTCATTATCGTGTATCCCTAAAAAAAAAGTTTTACAGAACTTTTTTTCTGTTTTCCTCTACTTAAATTAGACCAAGGAACAGTGATGCTCCGTAAACATAAAACCAGACAGAAACTTCCAGAAAGGAAACCATTCATTAGGTTTTATGCATTCTGAACTGTTCTTTCCGAACAATATCCAGCAAAGATGCAGATGATTGCCAGGTAGGAGACAACTGGTATACACAGAGTCAAAAACTGAACACAAAAAAGGCCTAGCAGTTTGTAAAGTCATACTGTGTTGACTGTATGTTACTTTGCTCTCAGTCTGTCTAATGGGTACTAGTCTGCCTGACAAGTACAGCATGACCATGTCAGCCTACCTTCTTCACTCCCAGCAGCACAGATGGTCACACTGCACTTTTTAAGATAAGGTTAGCTGAGAATTTTGAGTGACTACATCAAAACCAATTCTCAAGTCACTAACATTGAAAGCTCCACACACATAAACATACATACAGAAAATACAATCAATTCCTGCTCCCTCTCATCGCTCCTCAGTGGATTATGGGTCACATGCACACCATCAAGACACACCACGGATACAGGAGAAAGCCATCACAGTGGCATGGATGACCTGGCAGCAGGCAAGCAGCCAATCACAGGCCTTCAAGATGAAAGGCAACTTCAACACGCAGTGACTGTCACACTTCAGTGTGTTTGAATGATGTTTAAAAGAGCGCGATCCAGAGAGAGCCAGAGGAATCCTCCACCTCATTTCCCCAAGCAAGCGGACTTACAAACCAAACTCAATTCAGCTGATTCGGCATGTGCATAAAGTGTGCTCAAGTGTATCTGTACCCAGTAAACAGCTCAGAGTGTGTGGGCTCATGCAGGACTGCTTGACTCTTGGCTTTGTTTATACACATCAGGGCCGTAAAACAGACCCAGTTCTCTTATAAAGACCACCATGCCTGAGGAAAGGGGCAAGGGAATATCCCCTTGCAGTATCCTTGGAGGAGTTTACAATAGCCTACGTGGTGTGCAGCAGAATCCGGCCCTCATGGAACACTGGAATCAAGAAGAACTGGACCCATTAGTGGACAAAGTCAATTAATCGTTGGTTAAGGGCAAAGGTTGTTTACTTCTAAACAAATGTGTACTACACTGCTCTAACAGTGGTCACCAACCCTTCTCCTAGAGATCTACTTTCCTGCAAAGTTTAGTTCCACCCTGCATCTGTCATGCAGTCTCCCCTTCACCCAACACTATAGCAACTCATCCAGCCCATAAAGAACCTCTGAAGAATTTAATTGGCTGTATCAAGAAGTTGAAACTAGACTCCACAGGGTAGCTGATCTCCAGGACCAGGGATGGTGACCACTGCTCTATAATGTTGACAGATTGCAGTGTGCTTAATGAAGATATGGGGTGATGTGGCTTTTAATTTTTCATTGCACCATAAAAGAAAATATGGTTTGTCACTACCCATCAAAGTTTAGACTACAGCACTGTGCAAGACCATTGTGCAATAACCCACAAGTTAGTCATTTTGTAGTGTCAGAAATCACATTGAAAACTACACATAATTCTTTACCTGTATTGACAGTGCAATTGCATGGACAAGGCTGGGCAACATATACACATGCTCTCATAATAGTGATAGTGATAGTAATAGGCAACCACAGAAGTCATATTGGTTGTAACATGTGATAGACAGGAGTATGTCAAACTCCAATACTGCAAGATCATCCCCTCTAGAATTTGAATTGAATTCAGCTACTCAAACAATTCAGAATTCGGAAGAACTAATCTCTGCAGGGCAATGGCGCTTCAAGACCCCACTGGATAAATCAATAATAGAGAGAATCATTAGAAGCAGAATCATGTGACTTCCCTTAGTGGCCAACTCAAGCCAGCTACCCAGCTCAAGGATCCAACCCAGCCCAAGTTAGTTTCGAGTCTAAAAATTCTCAACCACCACAGTTTGACTGCATGGGGTTTCACACAGCTCAAGGAACCTGAAGGCCTGAGAAAACCTACAGCAAGCCACAGGGGCCACATGAATTTCTCTGTGCACAGAGGTGGGCTCTGTGGCATAGCAGTGGCTTAGTGTCTGCCTATTAGTGGTTTGAAAAGCCCCACATGCAGACCTTCTGACTGAGACCCTGTGCTGAACTCCTCCTCAACTCACTCTTTCAGACATTCATTCTTGACTCCGAGCTCTCCATTCATGTTTCATTCATAAGAGCAAGAACATAGTTTCATTGATGCAGAGACTTAGGCATGTAATCCTTTATATCTATTTTTCATTTACCGCTCAAATAAATAACTCTGCATCTATACATGACTTGTACTTTCCAGTGGGGGAACCCTCAGCGCTATCTAGGGCTTCAGGGAAGGAATTATGAATTCTATGAAAGAAAAAAAATCTGTATTTTTCCAGGTTATTTTTATTTATATAACCATCATGATAGTTGTATTTAATGTCCGCTATGTATTATTTTAATACCCTTATTTAATTGGTAAATACAATAAAATGTCTACACGGAAGACATGTGTCGGGGGCCAAAAATGTTCATATACGGTTTTACATGCCAATTCCTGGCGCTATGATTTGGCCCTAGAATAAAACGAGCCCATGAATGACGAGCTCATTAATAATTTGAAAGCAAGAAGCAACATGTCGAAATAGACAAAGACAAGAGATTAAAACTAACCTCTGTGCAATAACCTAGGTCATCAGAAGATTCAGTTAGCTATGCCAGTTACTTGGAGCCTGCTGGTAGCTAACGTGAACCTATACTAGCTACTTGTTAGCAATCTGAACAACCACACAAAGTCAAATAAAGTTGTTAATCCGAAATGTTCAGTTTAAGATGATCTGCTTCATCCGTCAAAAAGCTCCACCAGCTGCAGAGCACCAGCGATCCCTTCCTTTTTGTACAATGCTCGACTACATTGTAATTGAGGGTCACCCTCAAAGTATTCAGAGTTGTTCAAATTATCAATCAAATTCAGGTTGATTAATTGAAGTGGATAAAATCACACAGGTTAAAGTCAATATCGTACAAGGTTTGACAAACTGTCCGGAGTGAAACTTAAAATTGTGCAGGTTTTTTGGTAAAGACGTGGGAGCTGTAGGTGCTGTCCCATTCACCAGCTGGTTTCCAGCTTGCCCAGAAGTTGGACTAAGGGCCTAGCACCTCAGATAAACTACCAATAACCATTAATAAAATCGAAGGTAACATATTTCTGAAATGTTTACTATAAGCCTATAATGCCAGTGTTTAACAGTGTTTAACCCTTCACATGAAAGGACATTAGTATGCGCCAACACACTACCAGAATTCCATTGGGACGTTGCAGATATGAGCCTTAATGTAACACAAGTGTTCTTCCTTATTTTTGACAGAGATTTGACATTTCTGGCCTGAACTGAAGGCCTAGCACCAATAGCCATAGTTCGTCTCTGCGACTGGCCTATATTCCCTCTCTTTCTCGTCTCTCTGCCTGTAGCAGGAAACCAAGAGGAAGCTTTGCCCTGAATATGCCACCCCAAGCCATATTTCAATGTAAGCGCGTGCGAGTGTTTGTTTTCCTCTGCCGCCTCGGGAGATCAGCGTGTTGAGTAGTGACAGACAGCAATGTGAGGCCACACTACATCTCTCAGCACAAATCCCTGAGGTTGGAGTCATCTACCCACACACACTAATGCCGACATGACGCGCAGAAAAGTGAGCAGGCATGAGGGGTCAGCATGGGAAATCCTCCTTCAGCGTTCTCCCCCAGTTTTGAAAAAGGGTGATCAGGATGGTCACTGTAGTACCAAACACAGCAGCAGTTCCAGTGGCCAGATTACAAGTAATACACATAAAGCAGTGATGCGAGGTTGGCATGTTACTAGTAATGAAGCTGAATTAAATAACTGCGTGGGTTGCAACATTGCTGCTCTGTGCTTTGAGCTAGTTTCTGTAAATGCTGAATACGTCTCTCAATGGAACTGTAATTACAGGATGCAAGAACTACAGATCGGGTAGCTTCCAGACTTACAACAGTACCAAAGAAACTGTGCAATATGCAAGCCAGAGAAAATGCAATAAAGACAATGTTAGATATTCGAGTCAGATCAGCATTAGCGAGACCCAGTACCCACAATGCAACAGAAGACAGATGGAGCAGAGCCCTCCACAGTTCAACTGTGTTAAACCAACACTTACAAATCCGAGCTAAAACACACAAATAAACACATGCCTCACGAGGCATACTCACATCAATCATATCCGAGACATCGTGGATGTAGTATTTTGCCACCACAGCGTTGGTGGCTGCCAGGTTCAATAAATAGTCGTTGCGAGCTTTTGTGCATTTCAGCTTGTTTTCCGAATACTTGGCTTGTCTCTAGAGGAAGAAAAGAGAGCAGGAGAAAAGAACATTACTCGTGAAAGGCATTGCAGACTTAAATGGATAAACTGAAAGTCCATACAAAAATACCCAACTCTTAAACCTAAAGCAAACGTGTCACATTTGTACAGTCACATCCAAATATTTGAACACCCCCGGCCAAATAAAATGCTCTGCTGACTTTCTTAGTGTAAATATGTTAACAAGTCCTGTGCAGGGAAAAGACTATAAAACATATAAAAGGCAGCATAAAATATAGCATTTGCTGAGTTTAAAAATGTGCACTCTGCAGAGAATGTGTTGTGCATGGCATTATTGAGACAGTAACAGCCTGAAAATATACAAAATCATGAGAAAACAACAACAAAAGTAAATATTAAATATCAAAATGTATTTTTTTAAATAGTAAAATGTACATTTCTTTGAAAAATCCACAGTAAACTGAACAACAGTATTACAAGTTAAAATGGTTGACAATGAAATTCGACCATGCAATTACAATCTTAACATGTCAAATCACTTGTTTTATTTCTTCGGACAGCAGGCTAAACCTACTTCCCACACACAGGAGGGGAATTCACCAAACACGGAATTTAGTGCAGGAAAAAGGGGGGCCAATTTTATTACACAGACAGGTAAGCCAGCTGACCTGAACCAAGTATTTTGCCTCCTGGTGTTAGTTTGTTTGCAGGACTGTATTGTGTTTTAATCTATCCTACCACCTTTACATGAGATACTAATGCAGAAACACTTCACACCGCAGTGAAACAAGCTGCTAATTCTTATTAATGACTGAGCAAACCAGTTATCTCTTATATATGCTCTTAACATCACTGCAAATCAGGAGATGTGTTTCAGAAATTGTGCCTAAAGAGGTTCAATCCACAGGTGGAATTTAGTAGAATGATCCATGGGTGAAAATCCACTGTAGATATTCCCTATGCTGCGCAGTTTGCACATTCGGTAGAGCTGATCTGAAAGTGTTGTGTGCAGGGCTGTACAGACAGGCTAGGCCTCATCTGTTGGGGAGCTCCAGCTGGGTTGTGTTGAATTTTTTATCAAACAGAATCAGCACTCAAAAGCTGACAGCTGCTTTAAGGGCATTAATAATACAGACCATCTGACTACGACATAATTGTATTGACAAAACAAAATACATAAATGACGTACAATTACCTGTAAAGTTCATAAATTTTGATCTGATTAGCTCGAGTTTCTACATGCAATGTTTATAAAATATTCAAAAATATATGTTTTTGACTCCATTCCTCATCACTTGCACGCAAAAACATCAGCTACCGCATGCGCACAATTTTCTCAACCTTGTCTGCTAATTATTATGGAAATTGTCAATAAGCGAGTTAGGGATTAGCATGGCTCAGTCTGGCTCTTTGAGGAGTGTGCAAGCTTGCAGAATCAGGTCAGGCAACCACACGGAGAGCAGAGAGAGCATCCATGGCTACAACGGTTATAAATAGCGTGCGCCTGTGCGGCTTTCCTGCCAGCATCTCCACGCATTGCAGCGTGAGGGGGTAGGGGGGCTGTATATTGGCCTGCTGGCAGCGTTTGCTTACTGCATGCTGCACCCGCTTGGCTGACAGGAAAAGCGGAATTTCATTAGCATGAAAAATCAGTCCCATGAAAGACTCCTATACAGTAACGTCTTAAGCGCATTATGCCTCAGACGCTTAGTAGCTTTACTGTGAATTAGCATGAATTACAGCTGCCATAGTCTTCCCGGCGACGTTATACAGTTGAGGTCGCCGACCCGAAATGGTGCATTCTGGTGCATGTGAATGGACAAGCATGAAGGCTCCAGGCAGTCTGGATGCACGCCGTCTTCCATATAGACTACACTCACTCTCAGCTTTACGAGCCCTTTTATCAGGTCTAATCGAGCCGTCCTGCCTGAGACCCTGCGGGCCTGGCAAGAAGACAGCAGTAACCAGAGGTGGTGGATGCAGGTCAGACGCTGACTTTAATATGTCATGTACTTCAGCAGTCAACACTGTGGGCAGATGGATTAGCAGGCTGGGGGGTCGCCATGAAAGAGAGCGGAATAATATGGAAATGCGATCTTGAGGCTTGTAGTGCTTTCCTAATACATCCTTGAGCCACAACGCCTTAACTCTAACACTGTGCTGGGAATCCTCCCCTGTCAAATACTGTCTACACTGGAAAAACAGGGGCACTTAATAAAATGGAGGGGTGCATTTCTAAATCTGGCTGGCTAAGCCAGTTCAAAGCCAACTGTAAAATACTCAACACAGGCACATGACCATGTACAGAAATCGAAATCTGTGATTCTGCACCAAGTACTTAAAAGCATAATTAACTGCAGTTTCCTTCAGGATCAATAAAGTGTTATTTTATCTTATCTTAAAGAGGAATTTCACAGATTTTCTAAATATCTGTGTTATTCAATGGTGAGACATAAACAAAGGCATTCAGAGTGTTCTGATTTGAACTGAATCACTATGGAGAATCAAGCAAAGACAGCAGTTTCATTTACTTGTCATTACACATCCAGTGAACCTCTAAGTGTCTCCTGAAAATGGTAGTAAACTGAAACACCCTGCCCTACAACACCCTGTGTGTACCCCGCTGTCATAAATCTATTTTAGGCCAAAATCTAATCTCAAAACAATCATAATACAACGTCTCCTGAATCAGGCAGCGTATTTAGAACCATTTAGTGTAATAACTTTCCCTGAGGAAACTTTTAGACTGTACTCACTGTAGGCAATCCATACTGTGCCCAGGCATGCTTGACCACTAACGTCCAGCTTGCTTGACAAGTGTGATCACACTGTACCGTGTCCGGGCGTGCTTGAAGAGGTGGGCTCGGGCACAGTTCAGCTGGATTCGGACACAGTGTGCATCTAGTGTCATTGCTAACCAAGCCAGAGCAGGAAACTAGAACATGTAAATGCTCAGACTGTCCCATTAAATAAACACGGCAACAGGGATCACTCTGGTCTGCCATTTACAGTGGAACTGAGCGTAAACTGAGATCAGTGCATTAGAGCTTTGGATAAATCAGAAGCTCTACGCATCTCAGGAAACAGGGCAGAGTTTTGGCAGATTACAGGCTGTAGCCGAGAGTAGCGCTAAACTCCAGAAGGTAACACATTTAGACTAGCTCTTCTGTGGTTGTAATAACCCTGTGAAATGATATGATGTCGTTCTCATACACACGCCTGCTCAGTGCATCTTCCTTCAAATTCATGCAGTTCGAATAAAACTGGTGAATGCCAGGTGTAGGTGCACTGCCATGCGCCTAAACATCGCAGGGGGTAGGCACTGCTATTGTGTCATTCTCTCACGCCATTACATATCATGGCCATAACGAGCCTTGGAGTGATGGCGTAAGCATGCTCGGGCCTGGAACATTAAGTGCAATGTGAGTACAGGCCAGTGGAGCAGTAGGGAGGGAGTGCGATCGTGCCTGGGCATCCAGACATGGTGAGAGTACACCCTTAGGAGGCACTAAACTCTTTGGACGTGTGAACAATTATGAAGCCAGAACATTTCTCTAGAACAGAACATTTCATATATAACTATTCTGAATGAATTTGTTTATATCTTACTCATATAAACATCCAGAAATTACCCAGAATATATCTTCATTTGCACTACAATGACTTTTACCACAGCTACAACCTCTTTAATAATGTGGTCTTACTGCTTTGAATAAGCTTAATCTTGAATCTAGAACACTAAACGGAACAGAATACAAGATTCAAGTAAACGATTTTGTACAATAATACTACATCAGTACGCGACAGCAGTCACGTTCTCTCACATACAACAGTGCACTATAGATATTTTGTCTGCTGGAGTACATTACTTTAATACGTACTATCGTGCAGCATTGTGGGACTGTAAGAGTGCACTGGATACCCTCTACTATGTTCTCAGAGACCTCTACCAAATGGCAGACTCTCAAAATAGTGCTTTATGCAGTGCACACAGGGCATAATGACAGACATAGCCTAAGGTATGGCTCAAACAGCATGGGCTCGCCCACATATAATCACCTTCTCCTTCATCTTCTCGATCTTCCTGACGGAGCTGCGGCGCTGTGCCCGCTCTTCGTGCCGCAGCAGGTTGACGTTCAGGTCTCCTGACTTGCTGAACTGCTTCTCCTCCTGTTTCTCAGCATCCTTCAGTTTGCTCTCAGCGCTGATGCTCTCTGTGTGGTACATGTGATAAGTCTTCATCACCTACAGAGGGCAGAAGGGAGGTAACAGGGGAGAGGCCAATCAATAAAAATGGACTTCACTGATCAAATGAACAATAAGAAACTATGCAGTGTCTTTCAAAGAGTCCATCCAAAAAAAGATGAATTAGTATACTTTTAAAAACACAGTGTGGCCAAAAACGCATGTCTATTTAAGCAATCGTGACAGCCTTAATATCTAAAAAGTAATACTACTCACTAAAACAGGTACTGGAGCTGACTCTGTATTCTCATTACTGCCTGAGACACTGTTCTGTGGTTAGAAGACATGTGATATGCGGTTGTACAAGAGAACAATTTGGTGGCACAGCTGTCACCCCTAGGACAATGAGAGCGTTTGGAAGGGTGACGATGATAAATGAACAATAGAGTCAATTTGTTCAGAGGTTCACCAATATATCTGCACACACGTACACGCACACTCTCCCTCTGTTCACTGCTGATTCTGAATCTAATTCAAGGCACACTCTTTGAGGGTGAGATCTGTACAGTGATGCTTTGTTCAGAACAGAACTCATCAAAGCTTCTCTTAACCCTTAGAAGTCACAGTTAATGCCAAAGATAGCAAGAGCACAGTGAAATGTTGTACTCTCATGCCACTCAGAGCTAATTCAAACAAGCAATGAAATTCTATTGAAAGTGCTGATACTAAACTCTCATACAACATCACATTTCACCAAAGGTATGTGGACACCTGGCTATCACACCTATAGTGTTACTTAAAGTTTGTGAACTTTAAAATGTTCTATATTCCTGCAGAAATGTGACCTTAAAATTCAGGTATTCACATACATCCTAAAAGTAGATAAGGAGAACCAAATTAAACAAATGAGACAAAAACACATGAATAAAATTAAAAAAAGAATAGCTGCACAAATAGTTGCACCCAGAATCAACCAACAGGAATGAAACTTGGTGGTTAGGTTTGACATTGTGAGACCTGCAAACAATTCAAGTTTCACGCCCCATGAGTCATCCTGTTAATGCTTGAACTATTGGCAGATGGCTGCACGACTCAGGACTACATAGACGCAGACCGTTACGTCAACTGCCCTTAACATCACGTCAACTTAACCAAAGACTGCAGTGGTGTCGTGCCAGACTGTCATGGAGTGACTCAGAATGGCAGCTGGTCATCTCCAGTGGTGAGTCCCGCTTTTGTCTTGTTGGAAACGACCAACGAATCTGCGTGTGGAGGCACCAGGGTCAGCACCAAGATGAACGGTTTGTTGTCACGTGTCACATGGAGTCACTCCACCCCTACCTCAAAATCTGCAGGAACTGTGTGAGAATATTCCAGCTGCATATGAAATGATGTATAGCAGGACACCATTAGGAACCTCTACAACTCCAGGCTGTTGTGTTGTGTTAGCATGTTGTGTTAGCAAACATGGAGACCTGATGCCATACTGAGAGACGCTGCATCTGTATGTGTAGCTCAATTAATATTGCCCATATCATTCTAAATGTACCATCATTTAGTGTTCCTGGTAACCTTTATCTTTAGCACTGCAATCCCACACTTCCTTCTGGGTGCAACAATTCTTTTTGAAAATGATCGTATTAGACTTTACTTAATTATTGAGGAAAAAGATGCAATATTACATATACATGAGTGGCAAAAGCATGTGAACCTTTAGGATTATCAGATAATCTGAATGTGAAATTAGAGTCAGGTGTTTTTTTAATCAATTGGAGGACAATCAGGTGTGAGGTGCCACAATACTTTGAAGTGCGTCTCTAAGAGTTTTGCCCATTCAGACGAAGGAACATTTGCAAGGCCAGGAACTGATGTTGGATGAGCAAGTCTGACTCTCTATAGACATTCCAATTCACCACAAAAGTGTTCAGTGGGGTAGAGATCACAGATCTGTGTGGGCTACTGAAGTTGAAGCTCGCCAACCTGTGTCTTTAAGGGGCATGCTTTGTTAAGATGGTTGTGTGCTTGATTCTATACAGCTGTAAGTAATGTGTGTGGCTGAAACATCTGAATTGAGAGGTGTTCACATACCTCTACATTAGAACATTCCTGTCACATTCCTGATTCACATTAAAACAATTAGACAAATGAACAAATCCAGACATGATTTTCTATTTAGAGAGAAAATTCAAAACAATACATAAAATAACATTCCCAACACTAATCAAACCACTCATTCAGGCTGAAAATGGCTTATCCTCTCCCTGCAGGGAAGATGATGCGCCATAGTCAGACACTCTTTGCCTTGAAACGAAGCATATCTTTTGAGAAACTTCATCCTTGAAGGGCTGCACAGGGCTCAGGCAAAGATGTTAATAAACCGCATTCCATCAGGACTCCACTGGCAGGCCAATCACTGAGTATATATAAGAGTCTGGAGCTAGCAGTACATAAGGTCCTGCATGTCAAGACAAGGCCTGAACTTTCAAACAAGCAAGACTGTTGCTGCATCAAGGAGCATTAGGCCTACTAAGAACAGAGACAACACTGTAAAGGTGAGGGGAGTCTAGACTAGGGTTGGACATCTCTGGACGTAGAAGCCCACAACATGGTTCACTGTAGAACGGAATTTGCTCTAACTCACCTTTACGGCTCATTAAAGGCTTTTCAATTAGCTCACAATTTGCAACATTCTTCAGTCCACTCCTGCCCTCTGCAAGAAAGCTCTGTAAGTGCTATTGACCTATTCTGTGATTGTCCTCATACGGCCAGCAGATCCCAATTCAAATGATGATTTCACTGCCTAATTGAATCACCCAGCCTTTGGCAGACAGACTGCTGATGCACACGTACAAACACACACTCTTTTACTAGCCCTTTGGTTAGTGCTTTAGACTCAGTGGTCACTAGCAAATGCTGGCATGGTCTAGACAATGCAGCATAATATAGTGTAAGGCAGTGTACCAGCCTGTATCTCCTCTGTATCTGTAGAATTCCCACTAACACTGTCGACCAAAAATCTTATCCCTTAACCCAAATCACCGGAAACATCTAGGGTGTCCAAAATTTGCTTCTTTAGTTTTGCACTAGAGAAATGGAAGCTAATACCCTGCCACATGAGCAGATCTCCAGGCTGGTGTCCACTGCTGTATGACATGCTGTTATTTGAAGCACAGATAGAATTACGGGTTCCGATATCTGGGTCCAATTTTATAGATAATGCACAGTGTCAGATTTGAGATTAAGTAAGTGAGGTTTCAGGCAAGCATGTGTTGTTTTAGGTGTGCGTGCGGAGGTAGCATAACCACAAGCGATCACCTCCTTTAGTAAGCATAACAGCTGATATGTCCCACGGTGATACACCAACACTAAGGGGGCTTCTTTAAACCAAGCTTACAAATGCTAGTCATTAAAGCAGTTTGCTGCATCCGGGCCCTCATCCCTTGCAACCCCTGCTGGAAAAAGCTGCTTCCTGCAGCTCATTAAGAAGAGGATGAGCAGGGTGTTAGCCTGGAGACCGCTCACTACCCCTTAGTCTAGTAAAAGCACACAGATGTGAACAGCCCATTAAAGGGCTTCTCCCTTAATACCGGCGAATGTCGTGCAAGGCTGTGCGTGTGTTACGAGCAGGATCCAGGGGTTAGTCTGAAGCCAAAAGGCGACTCACCGTTATTTACGTGGGAATAAGAACATTCATTTTCAACACGGCCTAACGTGGTGCTCACTAGTGTCATGGATCATGCTGCAAGGTTCTGCAACATCCATAAGATCTTCTATGACAGCTGCCTCGAACTGACGCCCCTAAATTTGACTTTATGGTGCTGTTTAATGGCCAGCGCTGCACAATTTTTATGAAAGCTAACAGCTGGCTCTTTTATGGTGCACTGGTTTCTGGAACATGGATCTGCAGCCTTCTGCAAAAAGACGCCAGCATTTACCAACAGAACAAAAGCCAAACTCTCATAATCATGTTCATCTTTTGATCTGCAGGCAGCCACAAATCACGAATAAATATAATATGACAGGAAAACATAAAGCTGTGCCCTAGTTGGAGGGGTTCACAGAAGCCTTACTACAGACACTCCAGCGTGGGAGAGAAACTAGGTTACCGTTCCACTGCTCCCAAAGCTGTCAACCATCAACCATTGCTCTACAGATGGTAAAAAGAGAGAAAGAAAAG
>CM067476.1:28269478-28300423 GCA_034552555.1 Semaprochilodus insignis | reverse complement strand
CTGCAGCAATAGAATCTCATTTACAGGCATGCTGAGGTGGTTCAAGGCCTGTAGTCTGACGTTAGCTTCAAGCTGTTAGACTTGTAAATCAGGACAGCCAGAGCACCTTCAAAAGAGACCAGCGCTTGCATGGGTCAACACTGGCAGGCGAGATTACAAAACAGATAAACACACATATAAACACACATATACTATTTAGATACATCTTCAAAATCATGGTTAATGCTACATATGAGCGTTGGTCCTCGAGCTGATATGAAAGTTAGCAATTTGATTCATTTTTCATATTGGTGCTGTCGGAGCAAAGCCTTGTATCTCCATCTCTTTACTTGTTTACAGACTTTGAAAATGCTGGTTGACCTCTACACTGTCAGAAAAACGGGTGTATCATTCCATTTTTGTTCATTAAGGTCTCTCAAAGGTACCCCAGTGGTTGATTAAAGCGATCTGTAAGATGAGGCAACCTGGCAAATTTATGAGTCCCTCCACCTGCCTCTTCAATTCTCAGCAGTCTAGAAGAAGCTGTGCATCAGAACTTCATCCCTTTACTCACCAAGAGCGCCTCCAACGGCAGAAAGCAACACCAATTTTAACTCTTTAATTAATTTCTTTCTTTCTTTCTAAAGTTAATTTCTTTTGTTTGCTGCTGAATGTGGACTCTTGCCAAAAATGGGCAGTGACAGCAGGGGTTGTTGGAAAACCCTACAGACATCACTGCATTTAGGCCTACTCCTCCTTTAACTGGCTACCTGTTCTTATATGATCAAACCGGGAGCAGAACATTCAACATGACTGACAAGAGATGCACTTCTACTGTCACAGCTGCACTTCTACTTTCTCCCCTTTACTGAACTGATGGAACATGACTCAACAGTGGCTCACTATCGTCTCTTAAGGTATAAAGTGGTATTATGAGGCAGGAGGGGGCTAGCTGATTAGCATGCTAACTTCAGTAGGCATCTCTGCAACACCATACATATACATCTTTAATATGCTTTTAAAACTGATAATTTATTCCCATATTGTTGATAGTTTTGGTTCATTTTGGAATGTTTAAACTACAAATCTTTCATACTGCTCCTTTAAGGTACAACTTTTTTTCACCCCTCCGAAAATGAACATATTTCTACCTTCTCATAACTTAATACTCAAAAGCCAGGAGTCAAGCTGAAGTGTATGCAGGAGTTAATGCAACTTAAAATAACAATGTTTGAGAGAAATAGAAAATGGTAAAATTATAAGTATATTCCCAAACTGAAGTTACTGAAGATTGTGACATTTGAGTACCTTTGTGTAAAGATGTGTATAAAATGTAAACTGAATGGAGAAACAGAAATGCTGCACAATTAGCCGGAAAAAGATCTTATTTCACTAACTTGGATTCAAGATTGTTTTCCTAGATCATGTAAGTTTTGCATATACAAGGGTTTGTTGCAACAGCAACAATAAGTTTCATATGTGTTGTAATAGATGACCTAGTTATTGACTGAGCTGATCGACTCGTTCGTCAGTACCTGAACAGTCCGTGTGTAAGACGTTAATGCATAATACATACATACAACATTATCCAAAAAACTCCCAATAACTCTTACATAACACTGCTGCCACTGTCACCAACAAACATACAAGTAGGAGCATCTGATCAGGTTCTTTATAGCTGAAGGTGCTGCATGCAACTCCGGGAAAACCGCCGCTGTTCTCTTCTCTCTTCTTCTTTGTAGCAGTTTCAAGCGAAGGCAGTAATTGGTTGTACTGCAGCAGAGGGACTGCAGTCTCTCTGCACTCTCATGTCTCATTCCTTATTCCCCAACACATAATTCAACAAACAGACAGCCTACTGATCAATACCCCAAGCCTGCAGGAAAGGAGGTTATTACTGATCGATAATTTACTTATTGTTGTTGTTTTTAATTATTGAGTTTTGATTACACATCAGTAATGTTTAAACACAGTGTGTGTATGGCAAATACTCTCATCATCAAAAGAATAGCTGCACCCAGAAGGAAGTGAGGGATTGCAGTGCTATTGGGAAGGAAGATGAAGGTTACCAGGAACAATACATGATGATAAATTTAGACTGATATGGGTAATATTTATTGATTATTAGTGTATCTCAGCATGGTGTCGTGCCGCCATGTTTGCTAACGCAACACGCCAGACGTCTCGGCATGGAGTTGTAGAGGTTCATAATTATAATCCATCCCATGCAGTTTGAATATTCTCACACAGTTCCTGCAGGTTTTGCTGTAGGGGTGGAGGTGGAGTGACAGCAGGCCTTCTGGACGTGTGACACATGACAACAAAATGTTCATCTTGGCGCAGTGCCTCCATTCGTTGGTCGTCTTCACCAAGACAAAACCAGGACTTGTCACTGAAGATGACTTGCTGCTATTCCGAGTCACTCCATGACAGTCTGGCACAACACCATTCAGTCTTTGGCGATGTTGACGTGGTGAAAAGGGCAGTCATCGTAACTCTCTGTGTGCATGCAGTTGTGCATTGTGTAGCTGTCTGCCAAAGGTACTGGCACTAACAGGATGACTCATGGAGGGCATCACTGCTCTCTAAAGGTCTGCAATCGTGCCTGTTGGGTCACTCAGGTACAGTGATAAGGCCCATCCTTGCTTACGTCACATGCGTGGCTGAGTGTAAAACTTCGTTTGCATGTCTCACAATGTCAAACCTACTCACCAAGTTTTAGTCCTGTCCGTTGATTCCTTTTGGGTGCATCTATTTTTCTGATGATGAATGTAATTTGGAGTGGTATACCGAGCTTTATTGCTTTTCAAGATTTTGAGATATATTGTGATACTGTGAATGAACCACTGTCTGACACCCAGCTTTGATTGTACGCTACTGATCAAAAACTGATCCTGTGGTTTTGATAATCGATACAGTGCCACAGAATATAGTACTGCCATTTTCAAACAATGCTGTCAAACAGCATCTCTGTTCAGGTAATGCATTTGCTCCACCTCATGTAATAGCTTTCTGCATTGTGGCTTTTAAAGGTAAAGGCAAAGTGTGCACCCAATAATCCTGAAAATGTGATATATTAAACTAATTAACTAATGTTATATTTCTATATTACATATGATACACAATATTAAGCTAAATAGAAGCTAAGTATAACATACACTGCATTTCCACGGTATATGAATTGAATGAAATAAATGAAAGGTGGATTTTGCATTTCATTCTGCCGTCCACACAGAAATTCCAGAAATTATAGCCTTCCGAAACTAAAGCACACACTCTTAGAGCCTGCCCCCAAAAATATCTTCATCCTGGAACAGGGACAGAGGTGTTAGAGGGATGAAACTCCTCTCCTGTATCTCTTCCCTGATGCATTATCCTCACTGACAGTGACCTTGAAATACACACCGCCGCTCCGGCTCCACAGCTCACAGTGTGCAGCACCAACCGTTTAAGAAAAGAAACAATACTAGTTTCATTCATAAACATTTCTGAGCTGGTAGGAAGCCTGTGCATGACTCAAGGACACCAAGAGAGGATTTGCTGTATACTTCCTGTCTTATTAAGCTCATCAGAACACATTCACAGCTTTATACTGCAGGGAGCTGAAGTGTAGGTCTAACTGCATACTGTTTGGTCAGAGCACTGGAAAGAGATTACCTTCAGTTACAGGCCATGATGTGTATTACTACAGAACACTGTAATCAACTATTACACAAAGTTTCCCAAAGGGTGTCTAAGGCCGCCAAACGACTTTCCAAGTATTAGCTTACCTTCCTTTAAGCCTGTCAAAAACCTGTCAAGACGACTGACATGCTGGAATATCACATTATGACAGCTGCTTGACGGAGCTGACAATATTGGTTAAATATGTTTTTTTTTTTTTTTTTTTTTGCATTTGTGATGTTTGAGTTTGAAATAAACCCAAAATTACAAAAAATAAACCCAAAATTACAAAAAATAAACCCAAAATTACATAAAAGTTCTAAACATTTTGTTCAAAATTCAAAATGCAAGTAATAAATAATACAAATGTAAACAAATAAAATCAAAAAGAATTTGGCTAGTGATGTCTAAGTCAATATGATAACAACAATACATTAATAATTTTGTTACAACACTTTTAAAATAAGCCATATGTATGTTTTGTAAATCAACATCTCAAAACCTCCAGGTTGAGAATCACTGGTTTACACCAACATGAGTTTTTAAGGATGCATTATATGCATCTGATGATGGAATTTGCTGTTGCTACGCATCCTACCATTTTTTGCATGCAGAAAAAAAAGCTCTANTGAATGTAATTTGGAGTGGTATACCGAGCTTTATTGCTTTTCAAGATTTTGAGATATATTGTGATACTGTGAATGAACCACTGTCTGACACCCAGCTTTGATTGTACGCTACTGATCAAAAACTGATCCTGTGGTTTTGATAATCGATACAGTGCCACAGAATATAGTACTGCCATTTTCAAACAATGCTGTCAAACAGCATCTCTGTTCAGGTAATGCATTTGCTCCACCTCATGTAATAGCTTTCTGCATTGTGGCTTTTAAAGGTAAAGGCAAAGTGTGCACCCAATAATCCTGAAAATGTGATATATTAAACTAATTAACTAATGTTATATTTCTATATTACATATGATACACAATATTAAGCTAAATAGAAGCTAAGTATAACATACACTGCATTTCCACGGTATATGAACTGAATGAAATAAATGAAAGGTGGATTTTGCATTTCATTCTGCCGTCCACACAGAAATTCCAGAAATTATAGCCTTCCGAAACTAAAGCACACACTCTTAGAGCCTGCCCCCAAAAATATCTTCATCCTGGAACAGGGACAGAGGTGTTAGAGGGATGAAACTCCTCTCCTGTATCTCTTCCCTGATGCATTATCCTCACTGACAGTGACCTTGAAATACACACCGCCGCTCCGGCTCCACAGCTCACAGTGTGCAGCACCAACCGTTTAAGAAAAGAAACAATACTAGTTTCATTCATAAACATTTCTGAGCTGGTAGGAAGCCTGTGCCTGACTCAAGGACACCAAGAGAGGATTTGCTGTATACTTCCTGTCTTATTAAGCTCATCAGAACACATTCACAGCTTTATACTGCAGGGAGCTGAAGTGTAGGTCTAACTGCCATGATGTGTATTACTACAGCACACTGTAATCAACTATTACACAAAGTTTCCCAAAGGGTGTCTAAGGCCGCCAAACGACTTTCCAAGTATTAGCTTACCTTCCTTTAAGCCTGTCAAAAACCTGTCAAGACGACTGACATGCTGGAATATCACATTATGACAGCTGCTTGACGGAGCTGACAATATTGGTTAAATATGTTTTTTTTTTTTTTTTTTTTTGCATTTGTGATGTTTGAGTTTGAAATAAACCCAAAATTACAAAAAATAAACCCAAAATTACAAAAAATAAACCCAAAATTACATAAAAGTTCTAAACATTTTGTTCAAAATTCAAAATGCAAGTAATAAATAATACAAATGTAAACAAATAAAATCAAAAAGAATTTGGCTAGTGATGTCTAAGTCAATATGATAACAACAATACATTAATAATTTTGTTACAACACTTTTAAAATAAGCCATATGTATGTTTTGTAAATCAACATCTCAAAACCTCCAGGTTGAGAATCACTGGTTTACACCAACATGAGTTTTTAAGGATGCATTATATGCATCTGATGATGGAATTTGCTGTTGCTACGCATCCTACCATTTTTTGCATGCAGAAAAAAAAGCTCTATTATATATAAATATAGGAAAACGCAGATTTCACTTCAGATCTCTGTTGGTATCTCTAAGCATCACTTTAGCGATGAGAAAACTGTCTTTAGTGGGGGAATTAAAGCACAAAACGGTGAAAATACCATACTGCAAGCTGATTACTACATATTGCGGCTGCAATATACCCATTTCTCTGATGACCCATTTCTTTTGCTTTGACTCATTCAATTATGGGAAAGTGCCCACCTGCTCAAAATCGCTAACAGAGCAGCTGCTGTAGTCTACAGAGGAGAACCAATAGACTAGCAAGAGCGAGCACTTTCTTGATAACATTAAAAACATTATTCATAAAATAAAGGTTCTATATAATAGACCATTCTTAGATTTCTGCTTTCTGGAGAGCCCTGATGCCATTTTCCACCGCAAAAAAGCAACAGTACTCAGTTGTCGCCCCACACAAGGCACTTTTGAGTTGTTCGACACACTTCAACAAGAGTTCAAGAGAGCCAGAGAGAGAGAGCTAGGACTAAAATGGAGTTTGAGTGGAGAGATCCCTGTTTCAGTGATGCGATCATCAGTATGTTCCCCTGAGAGTGACAAGATAAGCATTAACTGTACTGGCCTGGAGCAAACTCAGTCTTGTCCTAACAAACTTTAGCAGTGTTAAATCACTTCTGCTTCATACAGCTACAGCTGAAGTGTTCTGTAGTAACAGCACTCAAACGGTCATATTTCAGTATTAGTGTTCCTAAACAACAAAAGTGAAAGGAAGAAGTAGGATCATGCAGTTCCACACTGATTTACACTGAAGTAAACATGATGCTGTAAGTGTGGAATGGGAGAGAGGGAGAAAGCTAGCTAGCTGTTTTTAGCAGCTGGCTAACACTAATCAGTGCAGTCGCGTACACAGCAAGGCCGAACTGATATTATAGTAGAGAACTACAGATCAAGCTAGACAAAAACCATGGATTTCAGTTTAAACACGCTTGTGATGATGTAAGGTCCCAATACACATCACAAAGTAATTATTGATTGTATGTACATATGTATACTTACCTGTGGACTGATCACCCTTGCTTGTAAGGACTAAAAGAGAATTGAAGGGTTCACCTTAGCTTTACTTACCTGGGTGAGTTCATCCTCTGTAGAAGAGGAGGTGAAAGCAGAACTTGTAAAAAGAGTAAACCGATGATGAGTGTACACTGTAATTATAAATAATTGTCAATGACATCAGTACGGCGATTGTTAACAGTAATTAGATAATGCAAATTATAATTACTGTTGTATGTAAATGTATTTAAATATTCAGAATTCCTATACTACCTCAGGCCAGTAATGGTTTAGGCTAGGGGAGGGGCAACCCACTGATAAGCAGTGTTACTGGGGGGTACAGGGAGGTTCTTTCAGTTCAGCAGTGACTGAATGTGAACAGTGTGTATGACCTATATGACTTCACAATCATAGATCTTTATTCTCTAGCCAGCGGAGATTACTATTTTTGTTTTCTATTCTGTTTTTGTATTATTATTTTCTGCATAAGTGTGCACGTGTAAATATGTAAATAGCTGTAATAAGTGACAGGGAAAAGAGGAACTCGTGTGCAGATCCAACTTCTTCCAGGTCCTAGACTACTTGTCCGACACTGCCCATACAGTGTGCCCCCCTACTACGGCATACTGTCTTTCACATAGCCAGCAATCCAAATATCTAGCTTGTGTTTGAATACTGTGAAATGCTGTGACGTGAATGTGACAGCTAAAAATAACCTTCTCAGCTGATAGAAACAGCTAACCTGGGAAACTGGTTTTCTCCCATGACAGATTTGTAAAAGGTTCTGCTGGTTGATGAGTATTTCTGATGTTCTGACCATAAAGAATGGATTAAAACCACAATTAACGTTTTGATTTCATCAACTTTCACTCGAGGACTAAAATCTGCCTCGAAAAAAAACTTTTATTGTGATAATTATTGATATCGACTGATGTGAAAAGAATTGTCATAACATTTTTGGATCATATGTCCCAGCCTAATAACTGCCTATTTTAAACTCTTGTCAATCATATTGAACATCGTGCTCCCGGTTCAATAATTTAAGTATAGGTTGCCAGTGAAAGGGGCAGTGAAGACAACAGTGACTAAAGCTTCTGAAGACCACTACAAACACCAAACCATGGAAAAAGAAACAAATAATAGACTGTAGATAGTAGAAATAATAAATAGAAGTAAAACAAGAATTACTTAGGCACGGCCCGTACGGCCAGGCACCGTTTGCAGACACCCTGTGAGTATGTTTCTGCGTTGTAAGTAGTTCAGCTTTTTAAGGAGGAGAAAAGTTTACGTTGGGCTGACGTAGGTTCATTCACACAAGGACTATCAAGTTGAAGAACCTGAATACGGGTGAGGGTTTTCTGGAGCAGAGCAGAGGGCTGGTTTTTATCTGCTAGCCTTGCAGAGACTGTGTTTCTTCTCGCCATGTTGGGAGCTGTTCTCAGCAAGTTAAAAATAAAGCTGCGTTATGTGCCGTTACCTTGTGTCGTCCAAGTTGCTCTCAAAAACAAAGGAGGTTACAGTAGTGTGCAGTTTTATTCAATAGGGACTCGACATTTCTTACAACATGGGAGGACTCCACAACTTTCTGGTGAGATGGTGACCCCTAATGTTTGGTGAATTTGTCCACTTACACTTCGCTACTTTAACAGTTAATTCATTAAAATGCATTAGCAAGCAATGCAACATTAGTTAACCTGGATCAAGTAACACTGCAGTGGAGAAGCAGGGGTTTTGTTCCACATCTGAAAAGTGCTTCTGTAAGTTAAGTATGTTTCATGGTTTGGTCCTTATCTGCCTCCTGCAACAACAGTCTGTGTAGCACAGTGACAGCAGGAATCACATCTTGCTGTCTTGGCTGGTTGTGGTGTAGTAGACCGTCCTGTAAAGCCAGACACATACTGTGTGATTTCCCAAATACTGTTCCCTGGTGGCTTTACTGTAACTCTTGTTCCATGCTACGTGAAACGCAGCCTCCACTGACAACTCTGCCTATGAACTACTTCAAATAACGCTGCGGATCTAAGCAAACACACTGAGTAGCACAGCTAAGACTGTGCACTGTAGCTAAAGGCCAGTGACGCACAGAGGTTGGATAATACGATCCACCTACAGCCTATAATAAATACATACATTTCACCATTATATCCAGTCAAACAGAGTAAAGTTGACATAAACACAATTTGGCAGTAAATGTCAATTTTTTTTCTCCTCTGTTTTGCTAGCCTACGCATCTCCACTCATTCTGGGGTTGTGATTGTATGTGTTTAAAAATGGGCTAAAACCACAGTGTATTCCTGGAGGCAATATGCCAAAACAAACCACCACAGTGCCGATTACACTTCTCGGTGTGAGCAGAGCCTAATTCACCGCCAGCTTGAGTAGTTTGTTCCTTAGTGCAGCACTGTACATTGTATGGTATTGGCTTTTATCAGATGGTTATCTGTGAATTATTAAGAGGTTGAGTATGGGCAAATGAGCACTGCATTGGGTCGTTACCTAATTCCAGTATCCATATTGATGGATCCCTTTTCTTTACGGAGGACATTTTACAGTATCACTGAGTTATTAAGCTGGAAGACCAAGGCCAAGAAACTGGGTCCAAGTCGCCCTAAGAGCAGACCCCGGGCAACAGTGGCGAGCGTAAGAGCACAGAAACCTTGAGAGAAATGAAGACTCAAAAGGGGAACACATCCTTTTCTGGTCAACACCAAACATCAAAACAATAACACAACAAGAACAATATGAATAGAGAACAAGAATTTACAACAGAGCAAGAGAAAAGAGAAACCAGCTCATCATCGGACAGAAGTAATTACATGGAGGGATGGATGCAGTAAGAGGGAAGAAACTGCAGAGGGGTTTTCTGCTGCAGTGCTGAACTACATTCCAGCTTGTAGTGGAGAAATGCCGGAAATGTCGGAGTGATTTAAGTGGGGATGCCTGCAGTGGTTTCATCATCTAATATTTCCACCATTATTCTAAATCTCTTTTTCATCTCTGTCCTCATCATCACCCCACTGAACACAACCTCCAGTGCTCCAGCAGCAGGTCACGTGCAGCATCGCTTACTTTCTCCGGCCCAGAATAAAAACACTCAGACAGCAAGCAAAATGCAGTGTTGCCATGGTGAAGGGCCCATTGGGCGAGCTCCATTCAGAAAGAAAAGAGCAGAATGGAGGGAGGGAGAGCGGTTCTACTCACAGTGTACAGCTCATTCGTCACTTTCACCAACTCTTCATGCATCTGAATACCAATTTCTTTACTCTGTAAGAGAAGAGAACAAACAGGTCAACAGCGGTTACACAGTCCACACACACGCTCTTAACACATCCCCACAGACTGAACCAATCAGTACACATCAGACTGTCATTAGGGGGAGGGGGGGAGGGAGGAAAGAAGGAAGGAAGGAAGGAAGGAGGGAAGGAAGGAAGGAAGAAAGAAAGAAAGGGATGAAGGTGTGGATGGAAGGAAGGAAGGCGGGAAGGAAGGAGCAAGGAAAAGACAGACAGACAGACAGACAGAACAAAAGACAACAGGAAGACTGACACAGAAAGACAAGAAGACAGAAAACAAAGAAAGGCAAAACGGGAGAAAGAAAATAAAACTGAGGAAATATGGATACATAGATAGGAAAATTAAATACAGTCAGACAAAAAGATGGAAAGAAAGTTAGACAGACAGGAAGGCAGATCAAAAAGAAAAGTAGAAGAGACAAAGACAGGCAGATTGACAGAGAAAGAAAGAGAAAGGTACAGACAGCTAATGTAATAGAGAGAGATAGTGAAAGATAAAGAAATAGAGAGAGAGAAAGAGAGAGAGAAAGAGAGAGAGTGAGAGAGAGAGTTGTATACAGTGGGTGATGACGGGGTATCAGTTGTAGTGAGTGCTGTGTCATTAGCAGTGGGTGTAGCTGTGCTCTCTGAGTTCTGAGGACTCTCTGCGTGTCTGTGGTTTGTAGTTAGATGTTTAGTGCGGTGCTTCGTTTTCCTGTGATCACTACAGCTCTATGTTTAGCAGCAGCGCTAATCTCTGTCTTTTCATTACACTTCACCCAGTCTCACTCACACACCATAGCAACAACCAGCCCAGCCGGAGCGCCAGAGGACACAACCTGGAGGAACTGATTAAAACACACGATCCAGTATCCGACAATTCTCTCTTTCATCACAGTGGTCTTTCATTTCCAAAACAGCTTCTCGGGTTGGAGTCTCAAAAGTGACCACTAAGTGGGTACAGAGTAAAGCACTGCTGATCTGAGTCTTTAGTTTAGACTAAATTTAACTGACGCCGTTCTCACTGACTGTACAGAAGAAGAACATGTTGTGGCAAGATGTCAGTAAGAGACACATGTACCCTGATCTCTCAGATAACTGCACAGTAACATCCTGATTAACCAAAGCCCAAAGCTAAATACAACACCAACACCACCAGAGAGTCTTCACACAAGAACTTATCCTTTTAGGTCACAGGAGGTGCAATATTATACACTCGCCATCAAAAGAAGAGTTGCACAAATATTTGCACCCAAAAGGAATTAACCGACAGGAACGAAACTTCTGACATTGTGAGACATGCAAATGATTCAAGCTTTTACGCTCTGCAGTGCATGTGACGTAAGCAAGGATGGGCCTTATGGCTGTACCTGACTGACCGAACAGCCACAATTACAGACATTCAGCGAGCAGTGATGTCCTCCATGAGTCATCCTGTTAGTACCAGCACCATTGGCAGACGGCTGCACAATGCAGAACTACATGCACACAGACCACTATGTCGACTACCCTTAACACCACGTCAACATCGCCAAAGACTGCAATGGTGTTATGCCAGACTGTCATGGAGTGACTCAGAATGGCAGCGGCTCATCTTCAGTGACAAGTCCCACTTCTGTCTTGGTGGAGACGGCCAACGAATCCATGTGCGGAGGCACTGCGGTCAGCACCAAGATGAATGGTTTGTTGTCACGCATCACATGTCCAGAAGGCCTGGTGTCACTCCCACCTCCACCCCTACCGCGAAATACGCAGGAACTGTCTGAGAATACTCAACTGGATGGGATGGATTACCACGGGATACCATTAGGAACCTCTACAGCTCCATGCCGAGACGTCTGGCATGTTGCGTTAGCAAACATGGAGGCCTGACACCATACTGAGACACTACTTCTTATGTGTAGCTCAGTAAATATCGCCCAGATCAGTCTAAATTTATCATCATTTATTGTTCCTGGTAACCTTTACCTTCCTTCCCAATAGCAATGCAATCCCACACTTGCACTCTGGATGAAACTATTCTTTTGATGAGTGTACAGTTGTACAACAAGAACAATATTATTGTATTTTTAATACGGTTTGCAAAGCATACAGACATCATATAAATCCATTTCCACCCAAAAAAAGAACTGCTCATTGCAAAAAGACTAATCTGGCCATCCAGCATCCATTTTCCAGAACTTTCAAAAGCAGAAGATTACAAAGAAGACAGGATACAAGAAACGATATTCTCCCTGTTACAGAAACCTGACTAATATCAACAGAGTCTTCTGTACAGAGAATAACAGAGAGTCTTCTGTACATTTGGGGGAACTCACCACTGGACGCCATGCTAAAAGAAAAATAAGCTTGATGTTGATATTATAGGTGGATGTTTGTCCTCTGCTGTTAGCTTTGTGAGCAATTTTGTATGCTACCTTCCCTGTTAGGGTTCTGTTATTGTGCCTGTGTGTACACTGGTGTACAGTTTCAGTTTCTCAGTATGAACTGGAATGATTTATCTGTGCTTCCCAATGCCCCTTCATACTGATAAATCACAAAGAGCTATAATACCCGACGATCAATAAAGCCTGCAGCATCAGTGCAGCGTGCACACCACTACATCTGGGGACTAAGAGTCTCTCTCTCTCTCTCTCTCTCTCTCTCACTCTTGCTCTCTCTCTCTCGCATCCATTTACAAACCCAGCCCTCCACATTACAGGAAACAAGAGCCTAAATGAATCTCATTTGAGCGGGATGTGTGTTTTGGACAACACCTGAGACCCTGATACATTCATCTCATCCTGTCAGCAGCACACACTTGCGTCTGTTGATTAGCACTCACAGGAATGCATTACTTCTTTAAACGAGCTAATGTTGGATTTGAATTAAAGGGGACGACACTGGAAGATGCTGAGCTTGTGCAGCGACCATTCAACAGCCAGACTGCCGACGTTCAGTGAGCAGTGATGCCCTACAGGAGTCATCCTGTTAGTACCAGTACCACTGGCAGACGACTGCACAACGCAAGACTACATGCACGCAGAGTGTTGCGATGACTGCCCCTAACACCATGTTAGCATCACCAAAGACTGCAATGGTGTCGTGTGCCAGTCTGTCATGGAGTGACTCAGAATGGCAGCGGGTCATCTTCGGTGACAAGTCCTGCTTTTGTCTTGGTGGAGACGACCAACAAATCTGTTTGTAGAGGCTCCGTGGTCAACACAAAGATGAACGGTTTGTTGTCATGCGTCACACGTCCAGAAGGCCTGGTGTCACTCCACCTCCACCCCCACGGCAAAATCTACAGGAACTAACCATTTGAAGAATTCAAAGTGACCATTTGACCCAGTCAGAATTAGGGCAGCTTTTCTCTCCTTTTCACAGCCTAAAGTCTAAAGACTAGCTAACAGTTTAATAACACTGCACAGATTTAACTGGTCAGGGTCAAAAATGCCCGGATGTGGTTTACATGCCCATTTACAGCCATATGATTTGGATGTAGAATGAAAAGAGCTGTTTTCCCTTTTTTGGTGAACTCATGAACAATCTGATGAGCTCTGCTCTGAAAGCTGTTACCCACTAAGAAACCTTCAGTCTAAATTGATCTGCTTCAACCATCAAAGAGTGGATACAACCACACAGCATGGCTGCTACTTATAGGTTGGGTGGAGTTGTGATGCAAATAAAGGTGGAGCTACTCTTCTCGTCATTGTCCAAACTTTGAGAAATTGTCTAGAGTGAAATGTGCAGAGCAAAACAACAACTCTGAGTTAAAGCTGTGCAGGATCTTCTTAAAGATGTGGGAGCTATGGCTGACTTTCTATGGCTTGCGAATTTTCCATGCCACCTTAAACAGTGCTGCAGTTACATTCTGCTGCCTGTACAAGCTGTAGAACTTAAAATGATCATCAGCCATGCCTGGTTGCTTGGAAGGAGCATGAAACGTGCTTCACAGCCTTCACACCCTGGAATGGTAGATTTCTCCACATACTCCACCATATTTGCTGCTGTTTTGTTGTATATAATTTTTGGGGGTATAAATATTAGTGAGTCAAGACTGTTACGTAACAGTCAAGGATTTTGGAATCAGATGTTTTACAGAAAATCGGATTCATATTTGCAAGAGGATCAGCAGTGTTTGAGGTTCACGGTTTACGGTTCTACTCAAAGCATTTCTCAATACAAGCAACCATGATTCCTTCATGGCATTCCAATTGGCTCATTTACATTCCCCACCCTCTTATGAATGAGGACTGGGAGGGAGGGGCTTGGCATAGAGGAACAACAGCCAGGTATAAACATGCCGACAGTGTTTAGGTTAGACCGCAAGAATCTGGGTTGAATCTTTGAAGTGCTGAACACTCATTATTCAACTATACCAATGCAAATACAGTTTCCCATTCTATGGCACCTTTAACGCTGCACATAACTCATATTCTGCTTTTCAATATTGCCATAGCAGGCTTTTTCTTACACTCCTGTATAGGGCTTTTTTATTGTTTTCCATCACTGATGCTATTTCCACATAAGAATACTCATAAGGAACTATTGCAGTCTGAATAGCGCTCGTTGTTCTGTCAAACATATGCAGCCGTTTCCAAAGCCGATGCTTTTTAATAAGACATCGAAATATCTTTTTAATTCCATATTCTATGTGTAGCTGACATTTAGATGCACTGTTGCAGAAGCTGACTTCAATCACAGAACACGCAGGCAGTCGCAGCACTCTGTAGATAACTCTGATGCAACATAGTGAAAGAGCAAATGCAACTGACACAGTGCAGTCACTCTGTCAGAACCACTGCTGCTCCCACAGCTGTCACGCTTCATTCTTCTCCTCACTGCCTTTGCCGTTACTCATTCTTCTACCATCTGAAGCACCGGCTCCAGTGACGAGCTAATATCTCCGCAAGCGTAATTGGGACAGAGATGCGCTGATTGTGCTCAGCACAAACAAACAGTGCTCTGTGCATGATAAACGTTTCAGACAAATTTACAAAGAGGTTAAAGAAAAACCACTACCTGTGTGACTGGAGAGCTGCTCATTATCATAAGAGATGAGCTGTCAAACTTGTGTTGCTTTGCATGCTGCAAATCCACAGAGACTGGTGTTCAGCCCCAGGCTAGCAGGGCCTCCAGCTGAGAAGTTAGTTTGTGCTCTCAGTATGTGGGGGTTTTAACACCTGAAAATTCTGGTGCAAACATCTTCCCTTCCACTGCCGACGTGCAAAACAGCAAACGCTACAAAAGTAAACAGTGCCAGCGAGTGATCACTCTTTCCTTGCGCTTCTCATCAAAGCCTGTTTTAAGACCGACAGCTAAATGAGAGAAGATTACTATGGAACTGACTAATCGGCTAGATGCGCAAACCCGAAGCACAAATCTTAAGGATGGATTTTTCGCATGTGTTTCGATAATAGGTTTAAATGAGTGTTTCCCCAAACTGAGCCATGCACAACCGCGGGGGTACACATAGTGAGGCTGAGGGGGTATGACCAAAAGAACTCATGACATTAATCTTTATTGAATTTCATTCCATTAGCCAGACATGCAGTTATTCAGATACCCTCCCTGAGACTTACATCATAAACATGTTTTATATACATATATATTATTAAAAGAAGAGTTGCACAAATAGCTGCACCCAAAAGGAATCAACCGACAAGAAGGAAACTTGGTGGGTAGGTTTGACATTGTGAGGCACGCAAATGATTCAAGTTTCTCGGTCATGCATGTGACGTAAGCAAGGATGGGCCTTATCGCTGTACCTGACTGACCCAACAGCTATGATTGCTGACATTCAGTGATCAGTGATGCCCTCCATGAGTCATCCTTTTAGTGCCAGCACCATTAGCAGGACAACATGCACACAGACCACTACGACTGCCCTTAACACCACGTCAACATCACCAAAGACTGGTGTCGTGCCAGACTGCCATGGAGTGACTCAGCACAGCAACGGGTCATCTTCAGTGATGAGTCCTGCTTTTGTCAACCAATGAATGCGTGTGTGGAGGCACAGGGGTCAGCACCAAGATGAACAGTTTGTTGTCACACATCACATGTCTAGAAAGCCTGGGGTCACTCCACCTCCACCCCTACCACAAAATCTGCAGGAACTGTGTGAGAATATTCAAACTACATGGGATGGATTAACACAGGACACCATTAGGAACCTCTACAACTCCATGCTGACACCTCTGGCATGTTGCATTAGCAAACATGGAGGTCTGACGCCATACTGAGACACTGCTTCTGTATGTGTAGCACAATAAATATTGTCCACATCAGTCTAAATTTACCATAATTTATTGTTTCTATTAACCTTTATCTTCCCCCCCAATAGCATTGCAATCCTTCCCACACTTCCTTCTGGGTACAACTATTCTCTTGACGATGAGTGTATTAAGGATGGTTGATTTTACAAGGCTAAACGTCTTACATATGCAACATGTGTGTGTTTACACAGCAAGAGGTATGGTATAGAACTGTAAAAGCTTGGGAACCACTGATCTAGATCTTTATGGCACATGAAGTTGTTCTAGATAACTTGATCACACCTATTATATACTGAGGAAATCATGATATACTGAGATGTCCTATCATCACATTGCCCAGCTCAACACTGATGCATGTCTTTTAGAACCTTCACTATCTAGCAAGGCTGTTTAAGGTCATTCTACTCAAAGCATTTCCTAATACAAGCAACCATGATTCCTCCGTGGCATTTTAATTGTAGCATTGGCTCATTTACATTCCCCACTCTCTTATGAATGAAGACTGGGAGGGAGGGGCTTCCCTTAGAGGAAGGACAGCCAGGTGTAAACATGCCGACAGTGTTTAAGTTAGACCGCAAGAATCTGGGCTATGTGCTGACAGTATTCCAACACATACAGAGCCCACCGGCTGGAGCATGCTATACAGACTATTGCCTTGAGGCAACGTCCCTCATCACAGAGCACAAGAAAGGTAAGTTAAATACACATGATTATGCAGGTACGGTACGCCACCGTATTAACACATAAATTAATGTTAGTGTAAATTTTTACCAGCCAGCGACTCATTGCTTCGGCTGTCAGCAGTTAAATTACCACTCCAGCATCACAGCTAAGCACGCTGATGTGTGCAGGCACAGCGGTTTACTAGAACCATTTCATTCATTTTCAAAGAGGACAATCACACTACATAACACCGACACAGCAATGCCATAAACACATCAGGCAGATGTCATGACAGATATTGTTCAGTGATATAACAGTGTCACGTTACCATTTATAGTGATTGTCATTACAGATGCCATAAAGTTTGATGTTACAACAGCCTATTGTGTCACATACAGGCACAGTATTTGGAAATTCAATTCTGATCACCTGATGTGGTCCCTCCTCTAAATATGACTTGTAAACAATCATAGTAGTCACACCTCTGTAGAAGGAAGAGAAGACATAACTTTTAATGCAACAGAGAGGACAAATTTCTGGTCCCGCTCGGCTTGGAGAAGGAAGGAATTCTCCGTCTCATGTTAACACCTTGCAGTCACAAAACTTGTTGTGTCTGAGGTAAACAGCACAACAGCATCTTAACTGCTTAAACTAAGCAGACTGATGGAGTGCTAATGAGCTAGCAGATTGATCCAGTAGTTCGGTACTAAGATGAAATATTTACTGAATGATTCACTTAATACAGGGGGGGGTGTAACAATTCCTAATCCATGCTTCGGTTCAGATCTCAATTTTTGGTTTATACCTCTGTGTAAAGTGAATAAGCACAAATGGGGAAAAAAATCCAGGTTTCCTGTTTGATCGCCAACAATTTGGAGCAGTAAAGAACATGGTGAATTGACGAAGCTTTGGTAATGAGAGTGCAACAGGCTGGCAGGGGTTGCTGCAGGTATTTGAGGTTGGTTCCGTCAATGCTCAGTCAGGGGTGGGTTCCGTCTCTGTTTCAAAATCATTACACCCCAACTGAACATGGATAGCAAACCAGGTTAAAAAAAAAAAGATGACCTTATTGTCTCTTAGAAGCTTTGTTTGTCTGCATCCCATGTATATATACGTAAACATGTTAGTACTGCACTCATTGTGTTTGTGGAGGGACTGTTCCATCATTAGTTTGATGCTATCATGTAATGGAAAATCTCCAACTCCCTCTAGCAGAAATCTTCTTATGGGTTTTTGATAAACCGAGGCATCATACATGAGGCTATACAGTGACTGGCGCTGCATGTTTATGATGATTAAACGATACAGTGCAGTATGTGCCATATATGTTTGAGTAAAGAACAGGTACTACTAGCTTGCTGTATGCTGTATCCTGTGTTGTAGCAGCCTCACAGTAACAGTCTCAGTGTTCTGTGGTAGGGTTTTCAGCTCCTGATGTCTACCAGTCTTACATGATGAGGATTTACAGTGACCTTTTTTTAATGAACCTTTTTTCATAGCCATCGACAAATATTGATAAACATAAGCCAAACAATCTTTTTTACATTGTTTTTTTATCTTTTTAATCAGTAATTTAACAAAATCTAACGTTTATCTGAAGAAGGAAAAAAATCTCACATCTGTGTAGCTGGCATGCCTTTATTTAATACTTTGTGCAGCCTTGCTTTATAACAGCTCTGACTTTCTTACGATGCTTGAAGAGACTGGAGAACACATGGGAAATGAGATCTGAGATCGTTCCTCAAAACAGATTCCCTCAAGATCCTTCAGATCCCGAGGTCCACACTTGATGAATCTGCTCTTTAGCTCTTCCCACAGTTTTTCTATGGGGTTTAGGTCTGAGATCTGGGACGATCATGGCAAAACCTTGATTCTTTGGTCGGTGAACTTTATTATATTGTGTTATATTGTTTGAGGTGCTTTGTATGATTGTCAAACTGGAAGATCCAACCATGAACCAGCATAAGCTTCCTGTTTGAGACATTCAGGTCTTGATTTTATTTCTGCTGGTACTTGATGGAGTCGGTGAAACCATATATCCAAACAAGATTTCACAGGGCTTTTGGAAGAAAAGCACCCCCACAACATCACAGATCAACCACCAAACTTCACAGTGGGGATAAGGTAATAAATAATAATAATAATAGGTTCAACTTCTATAGCGCCTTTCCCATACCCAAGGACGCTTTACAATTAAAGCAGGCAAACAAAAAAAACAAACAAAAAAAAAAAATATTATAATAATAATAAAAGAATGACAATAATAATAATAATAATAATCATCATGAAGAATGAAAATGTTCAGAGAAAAGATATGTTTTTAAGTGAGTTTTAAAGGTGGAAAGAGAGGGAGAAGTGCGAATGGATGAAGGTAAGGAGTTCCAGAGTGTGGGGGCAGCAACACTAAAGGACCTGCCACCCATAGAGGAAAGTCTGAACCTAGGAATAGCAAGGAGACCAGAGTCAGAGGACCTTAGCTTACGAGATGGAGCATAAGGGTGTAAGAGGGCCAACAGGTAGATGGGTGCTAGTCCGTGCAAGGCTTTAAAGGTGAGTAGCAGGATTTTATAACGGATGCGTTCTGCAATTGGTAGCCAGTGGAGCTGATGAAGGATGGGGGTGATATGAGCAGACTTCTTGGTGCGTACTAAGACTCTGGCTGCGGAGTTTTGAATGTACTGTAGAGGGCGAAGGGTTTTGGAGGGTAAACCGTGGAAAAGAGCATTGCAATAATCTAACCTAGATGTAATGAATGCATGAACCAAAATCTCAGCATCTTTAGAAGTAATCAGAGGGCGGAGTCTAGCAATATTGCGAAGATGAAAAAATGCAGACTTTGTCAGAGATTTAATATGGGAAGCAAAGCTGAGGCATGGATCAAACAGGTACCTTTCTGCATGGCTATATTTGTGTCTACACCAAACCCACTTCAGGTGCTTGTTGCCAAAATGCTATTTTGGTCTCCCCTGGCCATACAACACAGTCCCACTGAGAGTTTCAGAAGAATCCGGCAGTCTGTAGGAGCTTGAGTTTGTTGGTTCTTGACAGCAGAGGCTTTCTTCTGGTGAGCCTCCCAAACAACTTGTGGCCATGCGGGTGGTGTCTTATTGTAGTCTGGCAGATGTTCTGACCCAACTAAGACTAAGGTCTGCAATTCTTCAGCTCTGATCCTTGGAGATTCATCTGCCACTTGAACCATCCTCCTCAGTATGCGTGGGGTGAGTAACACAGGTCCTCTTCTTGCCGGCAGAGTCTTAACATGTCCAGCCGCTTTAAGCACCTTAATTATTGACCTGATTGTGCAAATGGGCAGTTTGAGCTGTTTAACTATTTTCTTATAGCCATAGCCATAAAATGGGAATAATGGGAATATGCTTCAGCCAGATTTCCCTCGCGAGAATTTCTAGGGGTGGTGGCAAGAATTGTGGCATAGATTTGAGAAAATGTTTATTTCATAATAAAAATCATTGTACTTAAAATTTGGCCAGTGTTCAGCCTTACTCACAAGCTAACACCTCACAACTTATACAGGTGTGGGTGTTCCCAAGCCATCCCCTGAGGCAACACCACTTCATAATTAGTTTACATACTGCTATTCAGTGTATGTAGTGTATTTAAATACTGGCAGATGCCAAGTCACTAGCTCTCTTCTACTGTGTACTCTTTCTTCAAACATCATGACCCCTATAATGGCAATTACTGGGAATAATAATGTGACACTGTTATAGTACTCACAGTATAGTATAGTATAGGACTCATAATAGTGTATGTATGTATTTGACACTGTTATGTCAATGTTATGTATCAGGGTCCAAGTGAAGAGTTCTGAACTGGGATCAGAGGTTTATTCCTGTGTGTAGTGCTGTCTCTATTTAGGAGAGCCCATCTGCAGTGCCTTTGTTTTAACCAACAGTAATCTCATGAACCCGTTTCATTACTGCTGTTCCTATTGCCTCAGCCATAATAATAGATGTGTCTGTGTGTGTCTGAGTTTGTGTGAGAGGGAAAGAGAGATAAAAGAAGGCACAGACCTTTTTGAAAAGCCGAATGACATCCTCGCTGATCTGAGCCAGGCGGACGATGACGTTGTTGATGTAAATGTCGTTGAGCGTGGCGTGATCTCTGCTCTCTCTGCGAGTCTGATTCAAAACCAGGTACCAGCAGTTTACTGAGGACAGCAGGTGCTGATCTTTCCTAAAGGACAGAAAAGGGACACGAGAGAGAGATTGTAACCTTTTGGTGGCCTGAAGATTACCTCCATTCATTTTGCAATTTTTTAACCGACATATATTTAGATGTTAAAAAAGAGACATGACTGTTCAGATTCCACACACAGTGTACTGTTCTACACATGGTTCTCTTCCACTGCTGATGCGCAGAGATACAAAATAACATCCAGAATAAAATCAGGAAGCTGGTGGCTTCTCACCATCCAACAAATCCCAAACTCATTCACAGATTCTAATTACTGTGTATCTGATGGTAACTGGTGGTGTACCAGGTCTTGTACGAGTGTTAGGAATCCTTACACTAATTAATACATTTTAATTTTTTAATTTAAGTTATAGAAATGGGGCAGTATGGTGGTGCAGTGGGTAGCGTTGTCGCCTCGCAGCAAGAAGGCCCTGGGTTTGATTTGCGGCAGGTGTGTCTGGGGTCCTTTCTGTGTGGAGTTTGTATGTGCTCCCTGTGTCTGCATGGGTTTCCTCCCACAGTCTAAAGACATGCAGTCAGGCTATTTGGAGATGCTAATTTGCTCCTCTAGATGTGAGTGTGACGATGCAGAAGGATTCTGGGTTTTAAGACTCGATGGTTAAGACCTGAAGCGGCACTAGGATGCCCAAAAGAACAGACAAATTAAACAGATGTGTATTGTTCTTAGTGTTGGGACTTTTGTGTAATTACTTGCTGAATAAATTTTTTGTTGACACTGAAAAATAAAATACACGTATTTCACAATTGCTTTGACAGGAAACAGAATAAGTAGGTGGTCTCTGACTGTCTTGTATGTACAGCACATGAAGCTACTTAAAGAGAACTGTATGAGAACGGAACATACAATCACATTAAACTCTTTCAGCACGTTTTTTTGGTGCCCTTTCAGTTCCAATGTCTTCAACAGAGCTTCTGCTGGCTCCCATTGTTTCCTAACAATCCCCTGATCGCTTGGAATAACCATGTCAGTACACCATTCAAACTGGCCTCCTCCCCTAAACACACACTTTTACGCACAAACATGCAGTCTGACAGCACATCGATCACTTAATTCCTCCATGCCGCTAATCATAATGACCCTGAGAGAGAAAATGTCCTAGCTTGAGCCTAATCAGCTTTCAGGGCCGTAAGCCTGCACTAACCACCAAGCCCGACTCGGCCTCCGCCTCAATCCTATCTCCTTCTCCCATCAATCAACAAGCTCGAGGATGAGGAAAGAAAAGAATGGATGAGAGGAGAATCTCAAGAAGCGCAGAGATAGCAGGATGGGCTTCCAGATAAGGGACGGGAAGGCAATTACTTTGGGGAGTCTGAGGACATGAGAGAGAACATCAAAGCACGGCCCCTTCGGAGAGCTAGCGAAATGCTAATCACTGCTAATGAAGTGCGTATCTCTCTCCTGCAGAGTGAAGCTAGCTTTATTAGCCTGCTAATCCGCCCCCACCACCAGAGATGAACAGCGAAGTAGCGTATGCTAACCACCCTGTTATTAATCTCTTAGCCTCTTTAGCTTGTTGGCAAAACCGCTAATCTTGTGCTCCACATGAATGTTTGGTGCACCATGTTTACAACACTCACAAAAATTACATCTGGCTAAGTGAGAAGTTAATAGACACAGGGTGGGTCGAAACTCCACCTTTCTAATGCTTTTTAATATGGTGAGTAACCACATTAGTTTATAACTTTATCCATAATGCACCTAAATAACTATATTAAACACATTATGCTGAATGTATTCTGTTGCCACCCAACCCAGCAAGCCAAGTCTGGTAGAACCCAACCCTGTACATCATAGTAGAGCCAAGCTGAGAAGAAAGATCCATAAAGACATGCACACATGAAAGGCCATACGTAACATGGTTGAGCTGGTCTCGTAGGGCCAGATGTGATCTTGTAGGAAGAATACACATCCTTGCAGGAACATCTGTTCACTTAGTGGCCATCTTGTCAGATCTTTTAAGTCGAATCATGTATAGGCGAGACCTATAAACCCCAAACTAAAAGCCACGTTAAAGGATCATGTTTGAAATCACTGGCAAAATCTGACAAAACAATATTAGAAATAGTTTGTACTGTTTTGGCTCACAGAACACACTAAAACACATTTCTTTTTCTGCTTGTTGTGGATGAATATGCATCGGCACTGCGATGTGTGTGCGTAATACTGCAGAACTGTCACGCCTGCGGGTTCTCCTCTCACTTCCGAACTCCCGGACTCCATTTCCCACAGCCCACCACCCGATGACATCACCATCACATGCCCGCCATCCTCCAATCCCATCCCGTTTCCAGATCCTCGCTCCTGGAATACTAACCGCACACGCCTGTCTGTTATCAGCCTGTTTGTATATATACTCCTCTCTCACACTGTCACACTGCAAAGTACTGCCACTCTGTGCGTACCGAGCGTTTCTCCCTGTTCTTCTTCTTCTTGGCTTCTCTGGATCTGACTGGTTTTCGGATTCTCTGGTTTACTCTTTTGTCTTATCCCCTTGGTACTTTTGCTGGTCTGACTGTTTGCTTGGTTCTGACTTCCGGCTGTTTCCTGAGTCTGACTCTGTCTAGCCCTCTGGATATGTCGGCTCTGATCTTGTTGTTGTTATGTTGTACTACCAACCAGTTTAATAAACATCGCTTTGCTTTTAGCTCAGTGCACGTCACAATCTGTCTGTCAATCATCACAAGAACATGCAATGTTAAATTACACAAATGAAATGAAAGGTCATGCTACAGCATTTTGTGCTGCTTGCTACAAAAGAAGAACTTCTGGTTTAAGTCTTCTCGGATACACAGAGAAGAGTAGTCACAGAGCTCACCTGCTTTTGTGTTTGGCACACTGAAACCAATTATAGAGCATTAAAGTTTTAGAAAAGATGGTTCACACTCACAAGAGTGTTAAAAAGTCATTTCTCAGCTTCTTTTCTCCCCCCACCCCCCAATCATTTTACAGTAAATAATGTTTTCTAAATATTGATGTTGAAGTAATCTGGTGAAAATCCATGAATATTTTATCATATTGCTATTATACATATATGAAAAAAATTGCAATGTCATTTTTTTCCAATATGCCGAACTAACGCACATATCCTCACCAGCAAGCCGATCGGCTCATTTTACTGAAGGATGAGATTTTCCCATAAACAGATGCCATGTGTTCATATTCCTTTTCTGTCTCCTTCTATATAATAACTCAACATGGTGAATGTGCTGTGTGGTGAATTCTCAAACTCACTAACACGGTTATACGCTCTACAGAACATCCCCAGATTTTTCTAGTCTGTGCTCTTTACATGTGTGAAGTAATCGAATAACTAAAAAACCTAGTTAGGAAACTCTACTGCATGCTGTGTTGCACACACGACTCATATCCACAGGCTTAACTGGAGATTTTTGGGGGGGCTTTTCAGCCATGCTAACCTACTTCCGTGGGCTTGTTGCCTATCAGAGCTCTGCTTTCACAAGGTGTGGAATTGGTTTAGCCATGCCACTCTCAGTTTGTTCATACTTTATTAAGTTTCCACCCACATTTAGCCCAAAAGTACTCATGCTTGCGATTTCATGCTAGATCACATCTGACCCTGTAAGAGTATGACAGAGCTACCCTCTTTAATATAAAGGTTTCGGAATAGCTTTTGGCTTACAAATATATGGTTCCAGGAAGAACCTTTTCCGATGCCACCACTTCTGAAAGCTTTAGCTAATACTAATATAGATCGGCTATCTACTGTATCTACACTCATTGTCTAAAAAATCTGTTGCACAAATGGTTGTACCCAGAAGGAATCAAACGACAGGAATGAAACTTGTTGGGCAAGTTATGCATTGTGAGGCACGCGAATGATTGGAGCTTCACGCTAAGATGACTGTCCTTAACAGCACGTCAACATCACCAAAGACTGCAATGGTGTCAGACTGTCATGGAGTGACTCAGCACGGCAGCGGGTCATCTTCAGTGGTGAGTCCCACTTTTGTCTTGGTGGAGACGACCAACGAATCCATGTATGGAGGCACCGTGGTCAGCGCCAAGATGGAACGGTGTGTTGTTGAACGTCACATGGCCAGAAGGCCTGGTGTCACTCCCACCTCCACCCCTACCGCACAATCTGCAGGAACTGTGTGAGAATAATTAAGATGCATGGGATGGATTATCACAGGACACCAGTAGGAACCTATACAACTCCAGGCTGAGATGTCAGCAAACATGGCAGCCTGATGCCATACTGAGACACTGCTTATGTACGTGTAGCTCAATAAATCTTGCCCATATCAGTCTTTATGACTTTATCTTCCTTACCAATAACATTGCAATCCCAGATTCCCTTCTGTGGGACTATTCTTTTGATGGTGAGTGTAATATACATTTTAAAATGAGACATTTTTAAGAAGAGCATTCAAAACTACTCAAGCACTATTTGGTCTCACAGAAGCATAATGTGCCATTTCAGGTCAGATTTCTTGCAGGACTGGATCAGATTCTTTCCTTTTTTCCCCTCCGATATCTCCTCTGTTGTTTTAAGGCTCACATTGGCCTGATACAGTCATCAGATCAGTGCCATCTCTTTACATCATGTGGAGGTTCATTACCCTGTAAAAAGGTTCTTTACATCTCATTTGCAAAAGGATCCTTTAAAGACCCACCAACCAAAAGGAATCAAAGTCACCACTTTGTTTCAGAAAGAGGATGAGGGAGATTTCTCCAGTTCGTCTTTGTCTCCAGTGCGAGTGTGCGCGGTTCAGGGGGCTCTGATTTGGAACTGGGTCATTCTCACTGAGCCTCAGGCTAATTCTTCCCCACACCGTCAATAAAAAAATGTCTTTTCTCCATCCAGAACTCTTGGAGTGACCTTATTCTCAGCCTTGTTCTGCCTTCCATTTGTTTTTTTCCCCTCACATTTTGAAAAATGTGTCAGAAATATCGCTCCAGTGGAGCAACCAAAAAAGCAGGACATGTATATCAAATGACTAGCGAATGAATAATTTACACTCCTTGGTTCATAAAGTGGAATTTGATTATGCAATCCAGAATCCATCCTCATACAACTGAACTTATGTCTGAAAAGTAAAAAAAAAATACAACATAAAGTTAACCCTTTAACTTCCTGCTCAACTTCTTGGTAGAACACATTCTGAGTCACTATGTTTTAATAAAGAACGTGTTGAACTTAACTCTGATCATACAATCTCCAACCAGCAGAGGTGACCTCCACTAGAGGTCATGTGGATAGAGGTCGGAGTTTTTCAATAGATATACCTCTACTGTTCTCATCTATAGAGGAAGCAAGCACACATGATTTTGGTGGAATGTGAAGATAAGCTTATTTTATCTGCATATTAGAGTTTCAGAGGTTTTGATGAACTGAATTATGTAATTTTATACAACAAAAAGAAGTCTAATAAGGGTAAAATAATAAACATGTCAAACAGGATAAGCTTTTTTTATACTAAACGTGTGTATGCTAAGCTAATGTAATTAAAATTGACTATGTGCTTTATTATTATTATTGCCCCAAACAAACAAACAAACAAAAAATCTGTTTCTTTTTTTCTTAAAAATGAATTCTGAAGTCCAGATAAGCCAAAGTTTAAATTGACAAATAACTTGACAAACAACTGAAAAATGCTACATGGTGGACGTGCTGATGGCAAGATTACAGCATCTTACTTTTCGTGTGTCACTTAACATGGATCTGTGGAATGGGTTTACATTCCACAGATCCATGTTAAGTGACACACGACTTAAGTCTTTATGACAAACAGGAAAAACTGTTCATCATCTGTTTCCTCCTCCGCTAATGCTGTTAGTCTTGTGTTGTATTTCACCTCAAACCTTTAGCTGGAAAACTGTTTGTGAAGAATCACTGATAACTGATAGCAAGAGTAATATATTCACTAAATGACACTGAAAGTTTTACTGCCTAAACCTCTTCTTATATAAGTGTAAAATGACCCAAAGCTTTTTTGGGTGTCTTACTGTAGAGTGGACTGAGTTTCAGAACAGTCCACTCCACAGAAACGCTGACCACACATATCTTTCTCATTAAATCCCATATAAAATATTTATCCGCCTGTGAAAAGCCCTTTTTTCAGCTTATTAAAATACCGTCAGCTGTTTTGGAGAGACAGCAGCCTCAGGGTAGCTACGTGTTGTTGCTTTATAGTTTATGACAGTAGTGAGGGCCCTCTGCAACTTAGCGATAGCCTTGTCTCTTTATGCACTAAAACACACACACACACACACACACACACACACACACACACACATATATGTAAAAAAAAAAAAAGATATATATATATATACACACACACACACACAATCACACACACCACATACACATAAATATAAATATATATATAAATATACTGTATATATATATATATATATATATATATATATACACACATACATACACAAACACACACACACACACACACACACACACACATTTATACACACATACATACATATAAATACCATGTTAATGTAATGTATTTTTAACCAAACACTGAGTTAAAACTCCACCCCATTTCCTTCATAAGCAGAAACACACACACTATCAAAAGTCTCGCATGGTATTAAAGTTGTAGAGGCTGGTTAGGCCACTGGACTGGACAGGCCGTAACTTCATGTCCCAGTTCCAGATTCCCCATGGAAAGATCTTAGGTGATACATTCATTTGACTGAGATCTAATCTTACAAGAGACAAAGGACTCCAATTATCCGTTTATAGCCAAGCTCGTGTCCTGGTTTGGAAAGCAATTGAGGGCAGCAGGTTGACAGTTAAACTGGTTAAGAGGAGCTCTGAGGGAGCTGCCTATTTTAGCGGTCCTGAAAAAGACTCATTGAGGTAAACTCTCACACAAACGCGTACAACCTAGACTAGAGCGGGGACGTTAACAGGATTGCTACTTTAGTGTAGAGGTCTGCACTGGACTGATTTTTTAACACTCTGTAACTGCCATTGAGTCTTTCACATCTCTGTGGAGGAATTTCGGCCCACTCTTCTTTGCAGATTTGTTTAAATTCAGCCACATTGGAGGGTTTCCGAGCAGGAACAGCCTGTTTAAGGTCATACCACAGCGTGTCAATTGGATTTAAGTCCGGACTTTGACTAAGCCATTTGTTTTTGTTTTGAGCCATTCAGAGGGGGGCTTGCTGGTGTGCTTCGGATCATTATCCTGCTGCAGAACCCAAGTATGCTTGAGCTTAAGGTCACAAACTGATGGCCGGACATTCTGCTTCAGAATTTTCTGGTAGAGAGCAGAATTCATGGTTCCATCAATTACAGCAAGCTGTCCAGGTTCTGAAACAGCAAGGCATCCCCAGACCATCACACTACCAACACGATGTTTGACTGTCGGTATGATGTTCTTTTTCTGAAATGCTGTGTTAGTTTTAGGCCAGATATAACGGGACTCACGCCTTCCAAAAAGTTTCACTTTTGTCTTGTCAGTCCACACAATAATTTTCCCGAAAGTCCCGGGGATCATCAAGATATTTTTTGGCAAATGTAAGCCGGGCCTTTGTATTCTTTTTAGTCAGCAGTGGTTTTCAACTTGGAACTCTCCCCCATGGATACCATTTCTGCCCAGTCTCTTTCTTATTGTTGAATCATGAACACTGACCTTAACTGAGGCAAGTGAGGCCTGCAGTGCTTTAGATCTTGCTCTGGGTTCTTTTGTGACTTCGTGGAAGCACTCTGGGAGTAATTTTGGTACTGTTGGGAAGGTTCAACACCGTTCCATGTTTTCTCCATTTGAGAATAATAGCTCTCACCGTGGTTCGCTGGAATCCCAGAGTCCCAGTGTCAGAGGTTTGTAACCTTTTCCAGACTGATAGATGTCGATGACTTCGTTTCTTATCTGTTCTTGAATTTCTTTAGATCGGGGCATAACGTGTTGCTTTTTGAGATCTTTTAGGCTACTTCATGTCAGACAGGTTCCATGTAAGTGATTTTTTATTCTACAGGTCTGGCAGTAATCAGGCCTGGGTGTAGCTAGTGAAATTGAACTCAGGAGGGTGTGGCAATTACTTTTTCGCATAGGGCCAGGTTGGTTTGGATAGCTTTTTTCCCCCCTAATACATGACATCATCATTGAAAAACTGCATTTTGTATTTACTCAGGTTGTCTATGTCTAGTATTCAGATTTCTTGGATAATCTGAAACATTTTGTCAAATGTACAAAAACAAAAGAAATCTGTAAGGGGGCAAATACTTTTTCACACCATGGTATAGACTGTTTATTCACGTGCAGGATGTTCTGCATGTATATACTGACCCACTAACTGCAAGTAAAGAACTTGGCTCGCCCACCAAAACAAAAAGAAGCAGGGCCACCAGCTTTACTGCTGCTGCACCACCACAACTGGAGGTACGCTACAAATTGCCGAGCACAAACACGCTGTGGTTGGAGTTCATACAGTTCATGCAAACAGAAACACTAACTATCCTGTGTTCTGAGGCCTCCTCCAGAGCGCAACCGGTCTAAACATCACATTACCGCATGCATCACCAAACAGAAGCACAATCGCTTCATTTCCACACACAGATTTAGAGACATCGGCTGGAGCTCAGTGCTTTAGTTGTTTGAGACTCTGCTACCAGTGCTGGGCTTAACGTGTGTGGATATTAAAATAAACACATGCAGGTTGCTCTTATATCCATGTATCTTCCTGTATGGCGAATCATCTATCATGTATTGCAGCTGTTCCTAAATCACCTGCTCTTCCTCCCCAGATTTCTCCTCACTCTAACACACCCACTCCGTCTCAGGAAGGGCTGTGTAATCAGTGGGTTTGCTGGATAAGGTGCTGGAGCAGTGAAACCCCCAAAACATCCAGGACAAGAGCTAAAAATCACTCGTGTGTTATATCTGTGCTGCAAAAGTGAGTTGTATGACTGTTTCTCATACAGCAACATACCCTCACACCAGAGTCCCACCAGACCACACAGCCAAATGACCACTCACTTTCTCCACTTCTCCGGACAGACCAGCAGGCAGTAGGATGAGTCACCAGCCCGTAAAAAGCCTGGATAATGACCGTGTGTGTGTGTGTCTGTGTGTGTGTGAATCGAGTGGGGTATCATTAGTGTGGACTTGAGAGCAGGCAGACAGGCTCTGAAGCTCCTTAGGGAAATGCCTCACTGCCGAAACAAACAAAGCAATATTCCGGCATGTCTGTCTGCCTCACACAGCCACACACATCCCGCTTTCCTTACGCCATCACTCACTGACAGTTTTACTCCAGCACTGCTAACCCGACAGCCACAGTGCCTAAAAGCCAACTTCTCTCCTGTGTAGTGATATAACTCTGTACTTCGTCTGTGCTGATGGGCGTTTTCAGTGCCGTTGCGCTCAATTCGATATGGAAAGAAGATATGACAGTCTGGAAACCTGGTACTCCTGTTTGTGTTACACACTAACATTTTAAAAGAGATCACCTTGTGTTGTCAGTAATAAGCATTTCCACAGACGTGTGAATCCAGAACAACTGCAGCCAAAAACAGCCACCATGCATCCAGCAATAAAGGCAGTGCTAAAACAATACACGATAGCACTCAGAAAGCTCCAGACCTTACAACAACAACAACAACAACAACAACAACAACTCTGGTGGCAAACTGGACTGAGCACTACTACTGCAGTGCCTATACACCTGAGGTTCAGTAAAGGTATTGAAGAAAACGGTCTAAATAAGAGCAAATTACTTTGAGTTACTTACAGTTTATGGCAGGTGAAGTTTCACTGGCTTTATTG